>JAWNOV010000014.1:0-1221666 GCA_035045575.1 Drosophila falleni | reverse complement strand
GACAATTATTTCCATTACCTTCTAAGAGAGTACCTTTCATTCGAGCAGTTGAATCCATCACAGCTTAGCTTTCCTTAATAGATTTCAGCAGAAGCAAATGAAAAACTTTGACAAAAATGCAACTGCTCCTTTGGAACTATAAAATTTAAGAAACGGGTCTTCCAGTTAATAGACAATTATTTTTTAGTTCCATTAACTGCGTAGAGAGTGTCTCCCAGTCGAGCTTATTCGCAAGAGGGCATTCTCACTTGACTACATTACATCTTAGCTTTTTCTCCCCCCGATGATCAAAAAGATTACATAAATGGCTTGCCAGCTACACTGACATCTGCCCCAGTTCCTGCTCCAACCACTGTGACAATATGTCGCTAATGGAAAATGTCGTCAGCCATTTTGTGTACTGCAGACTAAGCCGGAAAACGTAGCGCAAATGTGAATAAAAAATTGAACTGATTACGAAAAGTACATGAGCCTATTAGACGCAGTCAACAAACGACAAGAACCCAAGAACACCAAACGTATGCCAAGAGTTGAATTAGTTATGCCCACCAGGTTGATAACACACAGCACAATACAATACAGCATAACATAGATTGGCATAAAACGAAAGCAAGGCCGAGAGGCAGCATATTTTATTTTCTAATGTACGCTTTGAAATGACAGATTTAAGATACTTACGACACAGAACGGCAATACTGAAAGTCGAATACGCTACATAGAAATATACAAACAATAATGTATATTAAAAAAAAACCCCCTCTCCTTACAAGGTAAAAGTCTAGGAATAAAAGTCTCTCTACACCCCAAAGTTTCTGATATTCACGGCATGTATTAGAACATTATGAATTAATTATCTGTCAGATTGATTGAAACATCTTAAAAAACAAAACAGTTTTTCTTACTAAAACTTTATTTCGACAGATCGTTCCTATAACAGCTACGTGATATAGTAGACCGATTTGAACCAAATGTGGTCAGAAAGTAACGCTTTTAACAGTTTGATAGAAAAAAACAAGCAAAAAATTTCAAATTTAATTATCTTTTGAACCAGTAGTCGGATTATGATGATTGAAGTAACATTCAACACGTGTTTTAGTTAGAAATTTTTGGAAAAATAAAAAACATTTTACCTAATGGCTGCAACGGCCTTATCCGATACAATCATTTAAAATTTGACCCTCCCACTTACACCCCGTTATCTCATGAACCAGGTGATTTTCCAAAAGACTTAGTATGCAATTTTGTTTGGTAAGACTATAACTTTCAAATGGTAAATAATCGATCTGATCGGACATTCGCGCCCTTCGTGCTGCTTTCGTCACTAGCGTGGATTGTCGACCGCAGTAATAAGGTTGGAAAATTTCAATTAATAATTGAATTCGTTGTCAATAACATGTCATGTCATGTCAATTGAAAAAGATATTTTGTTGAAAGTGAAAAGTGAAAGCGCTTTAATTATAAATTAATATACTTTACAATGTAAAAAAATTAAATAAAAACTTTGTTGAAAAGGAAATTTTAATAAATTTTACAGCGTTGGGAATGAAAAACATAAATGATGCCTGAGAATGAAAATATTGATAAGAAAATTCTATATTGACTATGATAGTATATAAATACCGCACACGCTCAAAAAACAAAATCAGATTTGTGTTAAAGTGCAAATATGAACAACAACGACAACAATTGATGAACGGTATGGATCATTAGTTGGACGATAACAACAATAACAACAAAAACAGCAACGGCAATGGTAATTGGGAGGATATGCATGCCAAATACATGTACCTGTACATTTTAGCCCGGAGAATCAGCGTGATTAGAATTAATGATTGCAAGGGTAAAACAGCCTCATCAATTGAACATTTAATACCTAAAAACTTATATAAAATATTTAAAATTGTCAATATGGCACTGTTGTTCAAGTAAAATTAAATGACAAAATACTTTATCTTCCATGAAAATATTATGTTATGACAGACATTGAACTTACCAGACTAAATTAGAGGGTGATGAATATCCCATGCTTTTATATGATTCACCTGAAGATAGGCAGTATCAAGATACAAAATTTTACGTTAATAAAATAAAAAAATATACAATTCATTAAAAGTTTGAATTTGTTATTGTTTATAAAATTTTTCTTTTCAGCAATTTACAATCATATAATTCTTTATTAAAACAGTTTTGTTAAAAATTTGTTTTTATTTAAAAAACATTAATATATTTTATCTTATGATTAATAAGTAACTAAGGACTAGTAGCTAAAAAGCAAGATTTGAGAATCGGCACAATTTTGTTCAACTCACCGAATGCCAATCATTTATTTTTAATTATTCATATTCTTAATTTAATATTGTTCGTTACAGGGAAAGGCCTTCGACACTAGACTCTTACCATGTGTTTTTTACTTTAATACCAAGTTGTTTCGCTTAATTTCTATACACTTCTGCTAAAATTGATCCTGGTTGAATATGGCTTGGAGCCTCTGTTTATATTTTAACTCGATAACGATTAGGGCTGTTTTTTCCATTTCTAATCAATGTCTATAAAATAAATAAAATGTATAGAAAATTATTAATTAATTATTAATTATTATTAATTATTTAATTGAATTTTTGTAAATTCTTAAAATATACTTTTTTTCTATAAATTAAATTTTTAAACATTTTGAATTTTGTCATTTTGATCATTATTTGGCCTCTTAATACATTTTGCATTCAAATATTTTTAGATTCATTCAAACAATTTTTTTTGCCCTGCATAAAATACACCAAAAATCCATAATTTTCATAATATTTGAACTTTTTTCATCAGATTTTGATGTTTCCGACACAATTTTCAAAATATTATTAATAAATATTGAAAAGTATTTAAAAGTATTTTTTTCTGAATCTCAAGCATTGTAGAGCATTCGGAATGTCACATGCACCGTAATCTGAGGCACATACATACAAGAACTCTGGTATACGAATAGCGACTCCGTTAATCTTCAGTTGCTTTGATACACATACATGAGTAAAAGCATAGACTCGTAACTTACCGTTACACTATGAGTACGAGTATGAGTATAAACACCAGTGTCATTTATTTTCGTATTATCATAATGAGTACTCGTATATTTTTATATGTATTTCTTGCTTTTTGCACCAAACAATTCTCCTGCCACGCCCCGTTCCTGTATGTGTCATGGATGTGTAAGTGTGTGTAAAAAAGGAAGAAAGACGAAAATAAGTAAAATACAAAAACAGCATTCGCATTCGTTTGTTGTTAAATTATCACCCAAGTCAGGAGTAAACCTCCCTTGCCACGGCTGGCTATTTATGCGGCCAGCAACCACCCCAACCTCCTGCACAATAACAACTTCTTGGACACCCCCACAAGCACACCCACTTACACTCACAAAGACACACTCGTATTCGAATTGTTGGCTACACATTTGTTTTTTTCCCAATAGTTCGTTATGGGTTTCATTTTGGATGCCACAGAATGGTAGGAAGAAAAGTGCGAATTGCTTTTTGTCTGACTGCAGGCTTATTAAAATAAAACTGGTATCATTGAACGCATTTATTTGCTCTATGTAGAACATTTTTGAGAAACTGCAGTTGATATTTTATAAGAAAAGCAACTCTTGTTTCTGATCATTTGTATTGTGACATTTGTTTTATGTTGCCCTCGTTCTGTCTTTGTCATAGCTTATCTAAAACTCTCGTTTTGAAAACATTCCAATAGAAATCAATTCGACAAATATTTACCTCGAGTCATTAGCTTCTGATGAGATTAATAAAAAAATATTTGAGTTTCGAAAATGTTTTGCTGATAAAAATACCAAATCTTGTTTGCGATCGCGGTCATTGTACCTAAATACTTTTTGAGCGTGCTATGGAAATTTTTGAGTAATTTTCAGTTTGTAATCTAAGACATTAACAAGACAATGTTTAAGACAATGTTTAAGTGTGGAAGTGATTAAGATGAGGATTATATCTACTACAATAATTCTAAAGATTTATAAAAAATATATATATGTTACTCAATTATATCGGATATAACATAACTACATGGCTAAACATCTTTAATAATTGTGAAGTGAACTTACTAAACAAATTGAACTTTCGAAAATTCGCGTTAAATTGCAGTCACATACATACAACAAAATCGGTGCTGTTTTTTCTGTATATTCTTCTCTTGTATATAAATATATAAATACGTGTGTATGGTATGAGTACTTTCGAGGCTCATCAAAACCCATCAACCATTCCACACACTCACATTTACTAACAGCAGCCAATAACATTTTATGGCGCACGCCATTTCTATGTGGCACACTCTCAAATACACACATTCACAGAGTCAGGCGATCAACGAGTGCAAAAAGAGAAAATCCAGCAGAAAAACTAATTTCATATAATGGCCAATCTACATAAAAAAATCGCTCGACATGAAAACCGAAAATCGATGAGGGGAATGGGCAAAGAGCAGCCACAAAAAAAGCAACAACAACAACAGCAGCAGCAGCTCAAAAGCAACAACAACAACGACTGAGTCACAATATTGCCACCCCGCATAAATTTGCAAATAATGAAAATGGTACAAAAAATTGAAACAAAAACAAAACACATACAAGTACAAATACAAATACAGATTCACATACACACATTCGCACTGGCACACTCACATACAAACATATACACGAAGAGCCCGCTAAGGGGCGACTGGCGAATAAAGTTCCAAATCATGAAGCATACAAAATGAAAATCCACCCTCAAAAAAAGTTGCAACGTTTTTTCCTTTCTTCTTTTAGCCAAAAAAAAAGAACGCAAAAAGTCTCTCCCAATGTGTGTGTGTGTGTTAGTGTTTGTGTGGGTGGTTGGTTGTTTCGCATTCGCTTTGTTTGCAAAACAATCAAAACCGAACGAGTCGTCGACGTAGCCACTCTGCTCCTCTTCTCTTCTCTTCGCTTCTCTTTGCTCCACTCCTCACCCACCACTCCTTTTCATCCATAGTAAGTAAGCTGCTTGGGCGACTTCAACTCCTGCTTGGTGAAGCGTGGTCCTTGGAGCACATGGCCTGCGCCTGCCGCGACATTTCCCGTTGTTGATGTCGCTGGCGACATTAAATGTTGCTTAAAGTTTTTGTTGCATATACCCTGTAAAGAATAACCTGTAAGAAGCCTTCCCTTGAAACAGAACCAGATTTGATTCAATTTATTAAATAAAAAGAATTGATTTGGATTATTAAGAAATATAAGTTTTATTATAAAACTCAAGAAAAAAACATTATTTTTTGTTTATATTATTTTACTTAATATTAGTTTTAAGCAATAAATAAAACTCAAAAACTATCATTATTTTTTAGCAATAAAAAAAAATACTCCCAAAATACAGATTGTTTCTTGAGTTTTATTTTTTTGATCAAAAACTAGACTCAAGTTGTTTTTTAACTTTTTATAAGGAATTTTATATATATTCCTAGTCAAAAAGAAGCTTTATTTTGCTCTAAAATAAAACTTACGAAATAATCATTATTTGATTAGTTTTTTTTTTTTTTTGCTCAAAAATAATAAGTATTTCTTTAGTTTTATTTTTTTGCTCAAAAAAATGATTATAATATGAGTTAAATAATAAAAATCATAAATTTTAAAATCATGGTGAAATTGCATAAATTACCCTTAAAGAAAAATTAAAAGATACTAGAAGTGAGCGATGTTTTTCAATTGAAAAAAAAATCATTATTTACCGTACTTGTTTTATTTTGTGCATATACATATATAAACATATTTACAATATATAATCCTTGACTTTCAAAAAAAATAAAATATAAATCATACATTTTAATTTTTTAAAAGTTTTCTACCTATATTTCTTTTTATATGTCTCTAAATTAATTTAAAAAAGTAAGTGTGAAATATTTGAGCAAATATAAAAATAAAATAACATTTTTATAAATAAGAATCTACACAACAAACTTAAATATTTTAATTTCTTAATTGTGTAGTTGGAGAACCAAGTTAGACAGCAGTTACATTTTATCGATTTAATAATAAAGGGTGTCGCATATTTCAATATTTCCAAAAGGATTTCAACAACTTTTTGCTTCCATTTCGTTTCAAACCAATTTCAAGCATATTTTTATGAGACAACTGTGCAGCACTGCGTCGTCTTGAACCTGAGATGGAAATAGGTATGAGGTTGTGGATGAGGTTGCTTGGCAGGCGCAGCAGTTTTATTTTATTTTTCAAACGTGCGCCAGGCCACGCCTCTACGCCCCCAGTCAGTGCCGCTGAGTTGACCATGTGTTAGACGCTAATATCGTTTGCCAAAATGGACCACAGCGAAGCCTGGCAGCCCTTCCAAAACTCTGCTTAGAATGTTTAACTGGACGTGCAAACTGTGAGAGCGTACGCTGAGAGAAATAACAGTCCAAATAGATTGTAATATTGCATTATATTGATAAGATTTTGGGAAATTTTATTAAATACCCAAACCAAAAACCCTTAATTGAGCAAGAAGTTAAAATATTTCCCTTAAAATTTCGAAAAGTCCGAATTAAAATTATGTAGAATACTTTTGTGAGCGCAGAATAATGTAACTGCTTTTCATATCCAATATGATTTTCTTTGTAAAATTTTGTCTGTCATTACGACAGTATGTTAATGGATTGGACAAAATAAAAATTTCGCATATTTAGTGTTTCTTAAATCATTTATTTACGAACAAATTAAGTTTCTTAGGTTTTTCCCAATTTGGTAATGATCTTACAAAAACTCAACAAAAAATGTAATAATCATATCCATTTTGAAATTTTAAATACTAAATAAACGTATTATTTTAAAAGTCACAAGAATTACTTGACTAACTGTGGATTCCTAACAGTGCACAGACTTGTAATGGACGCGCATTATTTGTGGCTTATATACATTTTACTGACTTTGCGACTGCTTTTTATGTGCCTTTTTAGCAAATTACAAAACTGCGCCATTTTTTCTCTTTTCCTATCCGCAGAGCACACACACAAAACTCTACGCCTATAAAACAGCAACACATCGAAACTGGTACACACATACAACACACACAAGCAGAGGAGCTATGGGACAATTTTCTATGTTGCCGCCTGAAAATATGCAACACTTTTTATATGTTTCTGCTACACAAAGTTTTGCGTCATAAAATTTTTTCTGCTGCGGCTGTCACTTTTGTTCCCTAGTTGTTGTTGTTGCTGTTGGTCTGTGGTCAGGCTTTTATATTTCTCTATGTGTGTGTGTGTGCTTGTGTGCTTTTGCTTTTTATGACCCAATATGGCCGCCAAGCGCGGCGTATGTGTTTGTTTTTGTTTCTGTTTCTGTCGTTGTGTCTGTGTGGGTTTATGAATTATATAGATTTTTATGCGCTCGCATATTATTGTTGTTGCCATATTTTTTCTTTTTGATTTTGTTTTTGTTCTTGCTCTTTTACTGTCTCTCCTTTTTTGGGTAATAAAACTGTCTTTTTATATGTGGTGATATCTGGCAGATCTCCCTGCACAATGTTAGCTCGTTTTTGCTGCTCTTTATGAATATTTTGCTGGGCCTGAGTTTGACTTTTATGTTTTGTTGGAACTGAGCTGGCGGCATTCATTATTCCCATATTCACATATAGCATACATTCATATGTACTTACAAGCATATGTACAGTGGTTTCCACCTTATTTACCCACTACTACAACATATTACAAATTTTAAATTCATTTGTCTTTTGATGGAAAGGCGATATAAAAAAATTTAAACGCAGATTTATTTATAATTGTTGAAACTTAAGTAAAATATTTTATTTTATTTTTTATAAATATTATATCTAAACATGCAATGAAAACCAGACATACATACTAATAACTATATATTGACCTACTGTCAACTAAGTTGTTAGCCACTGTATGTATGTATGTATTGACATTAATGTGTAGGCGTATGTACATATGAATGTACTCGCACGCTCTTTACTTTGGCTACACTCTTTTGAACGCTGCTTTTGTCATTTTTGCATTAATTTCATATTTTGTGTGTGCTGCTACCGCTGGCTGTTTATTCCGCATAAATAATAAATATTTTTGGTTATTGCGTCTGCACAGCATTAATATTATTTTCCACACACTCTCACACATTCGCATAGACAAATACACACTCACATTAACATGCATCCTGTGGGGCTGTCAGAACAGCGCCTGGCCAAAAGCTTTAATTTTAGCTCATTTTTCGTTATCAAAACATTTGGTTTACTCGTATGTGTGCCTGTTTGTTTTTTAATGCATACATAAATATTTGCAATTAAATATGGCACACACACACACACACACACACCTAAACAAACAGAACGATAAGTCCAAAGCATTGCAACATTTTCTGAAAAGTCTATGCGGTGAAATTATCAATTGCATTTATTTTTTGTTCTTTTTCAAAAATTCAAAACAATTTCATGTATAAATTGCACAATGTTGAAATTCTAAAAATGTTAGTGGTCGCTTGGAAATTAAATCTACCGCATGTGAGGAATACGCAGGAATATACAAATAATATTTTTATGTTGACCTGCAACGTCCTTGAATTAGAACATGAATTCCACATTTCAACACATTCTACTAAAGTATGTAGCTTTTTAATGAGAATATAATAATAATAAATTGCGTTTCTGGTATATTAAATAATAGATATTTACAACGTATTATTTATATTGGCTATACATACAAATCAGCTGTGGAAATATCATTGCTATATGTGGATAAGTTATGTTAGGATACGCTTGCCTATTTGTCAAAGGTACTACGTTTTACTTGTATTGTATACTGTTCTGCAATCCACTGTAGAAATCTTCCCGCCGTGAGACACAACATGTACATATGTATGTATGTACAGACAGTGGCTCCCAGCTTATCTAACCCTTACTACACATTTAAAACGAATTTATTTTGAATGGAAACTAGGTATTTAACAAAATATAAACGTAGATTTGTAAATTAGAGCTTAAACTTGAGAAAATTATTTTCAGTTTTTTTATACATATATATATATTTTATCTGAACTAACTAATAAAAACAATACATAGCTATAAATGCAGTGGGTCAATTAAACTGAGAGTCACTGTACTTGAATGTAAGTACGAAGATGCGATGGCGAGTGCACTTGCACCGGATTACAACAGGGCCAATGAACAATAGTCTTATCAGTAAAGTATATGTATGCCCACATGTGCTTCTAACAAGTTATTCGATTGATTAAGACAGCTAATCGGGTCGTTTAAGGCGCGATTGTAATGTACTTTATCTAAACTACATATTTCGGCAACAACAACAACGACGCACTTTGCACATAGACGAACGCGTGAGAGAGAGAGAGAGAGAGAAAGACAGAGAGAGTGCGCAAAAGAGAGCGGGTAATTGAGTGAGATTTGACAAAGGACAGAGGCGTAAGCAACAAGCAGTGCAAAGAGCAGCAATGGCTTATCCCCTACAACTGCGCCTCTGACTAAGAGCCGTTATCATTTAACATGTCATGCAGTTAGTCAACAACAGAGCAGACAACAGAGACGGAATCAAGTGCACCTCGAACGTTTCACAACATTATTGAATCGCACCTCCAGGCGTATGGTTTACAATTAATTTGATCAGCACAATCAGAAAATATATAGTCGTATATTGATAAAGTGACGGTTTCAAGTTTCGATCATGGCTGAAGAGTCCTGCAATATACAAAATGTTACGGCATCTGAACAATTGCAGGTTGTGCGTGAAAAGCTGCAAAAGTTTCAGATAAAAATGTTGTCAGACTTTGAGCAGCGCATATCGTGCATGATCGAGGATGTCCTGCAGGATATACGGCAACAGGAGCTGCGTGCGCACGAGTTTCGTCAGTTCGATAAGCACAAAGGAGACAGCGGAGGAAACAGAGGAAACAATTCAGGCGCCACTTGGCACAATCGTAAGCAGCAAACATCTACGATATTACCAAATGACTGTGATGTCAGCGATTGTCCAAATGGGTCAGCGGATGTCCAAAAAGAGAAGAAGCCAAAGCAACAACAACAACAACGGGAACATAAAGAACGACGTCAACTGCCGGATAAGGTGTTTGTAGCCCGCGAATCGTATTTGACGGCGCTGCTGCAGGTGGAGCACATGCGCACCATCTATCACATATTCTACATTATTCTGGTCATGCTTCTGCTCAATGTGGTTTGCCATGACTACTTTGCCGAGGGTCGCCTCAAACTAGGGCTGGGCACGTTTCGCGGAGGACTCCAACGCCTGCACTGGGTGATGGGAGTCTGGCTGCTGGAGCACGTCTTTGTCCTGGCCTTGTACTATGCCTTTCAGGGTTGGGCACTGGTGCGCGCCAAGCTACAATCTCACAGTGAGTACACTTTCGAGCATCCCTGATTGAACAGTCAACTTAGTGGTTAATCTTACAGATTCAGTGCAACGCTTTTGGTCGCATAGCTGCCTGATCATGTACATAAGTGCCCAGCTGGTCTTTGGCTACGTGTCGACCTCGTTGTGCCTCAAGTTCAGGTTGCCCTTTGTCAGTGCCTGTGTGTTGCTCCTGGAGAGCACTCGCCTACTGATGAAGATGCACGCCTTTGTGCGCTACAATGCGGAGAGAGTGCTGTCTGGCAAGCAGAAGACAAATGACAATGACAATGACAAGCAGACAGCCTCTCGGGGACGCCCCTTTGTGCCGCCCCTGCATTGCTATGTCTACTTCCTCTTCGCTCCCACACTTATCTACAGAGATAGCTATCCCCGCACAGCCCACATCCGTTGGAAGTTTGCGCTGAGCCGACTGCTCGAGATGGTTGCCGTTGCCTTTCTCTATGCCTTCATTCATGAGCGCCACATCTTCGAGCACTTTGGACAGTTCGGCAAGGAATCACTGGGTGCACCTCAACTAATTGTCAAGCTCTTTGGCATGATGCTGCCGTGTGCAATGATATTCCTGTGCGGCTTCTATATGATTCTGCACTCGTGGCTGAATTTCACATCGGAGCTACTGCGTTTCGGGGATCGCATGTTCTACAAGGATTGGTGGACGTCGCACACCTACGACAGCTACTATCGCAACTGGAATGTCGTGGTGCACGATTGGCTCTATGAATATATCTACAGAGATGTCTACACACACATCTTCAAGGGCTCCAAGCTAGCGTCCTCGTTGCTGGTGTTCATGATATCGGCGTTGGTGCATGAACAGGTTCTGGGATTTGCACTCCAAGTCTTCTTTCCCGTCATGTTTGTGTTCTTCGGCGTTGTGGGCGTGTCCCTGGTGTTCATCATGCGAAGAGCGCCTAAAACACTGGGCAATATCTTCCTATGGTTCTCCCTCATCCTGGGCAATGGCATTCTCATCTCACTCTATGCCATGGAGTATTATGCGAAACGCAACTGTGATCTGCCCTACGAAAGTTGGTCGGATTACCTAAAGCCCGCAATCTGGCGTTGTTATCATTAATCGGATTATACTCGAACTACTATTAATTTGTACACTTTGGCGTACGTTTTATATTTTAAGTAAATAAATCTAATGTACATCTCTTCTTGTAAATGCTTTTAAATTGTAACAATATATAAAATGAAAACTTATTTTACATCAAGGTAAATGATGGCTAACTTTTAATCTTATCAAATACTATATAATCTTAACAATACGCACTGCCAATTATTTTAGCCTCTGGCCAATCAATTTGGTCCCACTATGCACACACATTAACATTATTGGCGCTGCTGGTTGTTGTTGCTGGCAATATCAGTGTCTCCTTATCCTCGTCCACGCGCTTTCGTCGAAACAAGATTACATGTGGCTCCGGGGCATGCATCATATAGTGCACCCAACCCGGACTCTGCTGTACGCCTAAATTGCGCCATTCCGTCTCTGTCATTAGGTGGGACTTGGGTACATGTTTGGCCAGGTCAGCTGGTAGAATTACGTGCCTGCAAGCGGTAATGCTTACATTAGTTAAATATTCATTGGGCCGGGGCAGTTACATTATACCTATACTCGAATTTGTCATCAAAGTACTTCTCCGAGTATTGAATTTGATCGGCGGGCATGGTTTTAGTTTTTATTTTTATAAACTTAATAACTTCGGCGTTGCCACCTGTCCAAGTGTTGCCAGCCAACAGAAAGGTTACCACTCTGTTAAATTAACCGATTTGGCAATATGTCCAATTTTGGGTCACTTGTCAAAATTGTTAACTTAAATTTTTCTAATTTTTTACCAATTTTAAAGGTAGACTTATTTAAATTTTTAGGCATTATAAATTTTGAAATGCAATATCTTTGCAATAAAATAATAATTTGAAGAAAATTACAAATTCGAAACTAGATAAAATTAAAGAAAACATTTTAAAGAAGGTTTAAAGCTTTTAATCCCAAGGGGAGGAAAGTTACATTTTTAATTCTAAAAAAATATTAAGAAATGCAGAAAATTCCAACAAAAGTTATAGCTTCAAAATTAAGAAATTGTCAATAAAAACACTAAGGTTAACCTAGCTCATTTGTTTACTGATAAAAGGTAGAACATTTTTAAGTTACCAATTCAGTCATTTGACCCCAAAGTGCACATGTTGCCACATTGTAAATTGTTCAGGGAGGCAGCCTTTGGGCCGAAAAACACTGTTTCCACACTGGTGTGGGCACTTTTGCACAGATTTACCAAAAATATTAATAGAAAAACTAAGCTGAAAATATATTTTAATTAGCCTGATTTCCAGCTAACTGCAATTTTGAAATTTTTCTAGGAAACAAACTCTGAAAAAAGTCAAAACTAGCTCTAAAATAGCAAAGTTGGCAACAGTGTATTTAACCATTTTTGCCAACTTTGGTATTAGCGAGCTCTGACCTATTTAAAAAGTTCGACTTTAAAATTGCTATTAGCCGAAAATATAATTTATAATATTAGTTTAAAAATTCACGGATTTTAAAACATCAGCGCCACCTTTTGTCTGTTTGCTGAATCTATCCTATCTACAGCACGCCAGTGTCGGTAAACGTTCTTAACTTTTGATTGCACTTAAACCGCCACCTTTTGTCTGTTTGCGTAATCTATATTTTCTACGAACCAGTGTAGGTAAATTTTTTTTAGCTTTGGTTACCATTTAAGCGCCATCTTGTGTATGTTTGCAGAATTTATCCTTTCTCCTAGTCAATGTCGGTAAACGTTTTTAACTTTCGTAACCATTTAAAGCGCCACCTCTTGTCTGATTGTAAAAATTGCATCATCCACTGCATGACCATTCCATCACCAACTTAGCTAATTGATAGCTATTTTCTATTGCTAGAAAAATTGAAATATTGCTATTAGAATGACATCTGGCTATTTAAAATATATATTCAGCTATATTTTGAAATTAATTTTTTCACAAAGCACTAATATTATTTCTAAAGCTCTGCTAAAGTGCATTTAAGATGTTTTTCAGCCAGAAACATATATTTTTTGTCACACTGTTGTTAATGGCTGCCAGACGCTCGAACTATCGGTAATATGTTTTTTGGATGCCATTAGTTTGCAACACTTTTCAAAAAGCCTAAAGTTAATTAGATAAAATAAAGGTAAATTTGTTAATGAATACTGGAAGCTCGTTATGCATCAGGGGGAGAAGTTGTGTAATTAAGTTTTACTTCATTTAATAAATAAAATCGATCAAATTTTAATAAAAAGGTGTTAAAATGGTAAAAATGCAAAGTTCTAGTGTTGGAAATTGATCACAATTTAAAAGTGCGCTTAAATTCGCGAACCAAGCCTGCCAGCCCGTTTTTTGTTAAAACAAGTTGGCAGCATTCCTTTTGTAATTGTAGTCCGAAAAAACCAAAAAAAGGTAACACATTTCTCCACATGTGCAGCTAATGAATGTACAACAGAACCATAAAAGCCAAAAAACTTGGAAATTATTTACGTGAAAATCCAAATAAACCCCCCAAGAGAAAGTCATTGTATATATGGAGTGTCGTCAGCCCTTCTCGAATCGGTTGTGTGTGAGACAAAAGTTACGCGGCATTGTTTTTGTGTGCGTGTGCAAAAGAGGAGCAGCAAATAGTAATTTGGAATTTATATAAGCGCCGTCGATGTTTTTCAACAATTTCCACGCACATACTTGACACAAGCATACACACGCAGACATATGTACATATAGACATTTAGTCAAAGTGTTACCACCGCAACAAGGAGACTCCCATGACAACGCCAAACAACTAACTAACAACAACAACAACACCAAAAGCAGCAGCCATAAAGTAAATATACATATGGGCAGGCATAATTAAAAATACACCAAGAGCGGAGCGCCATTAACAACGTAAGGCAAAGGCAGTTCCAGTTCCCCAACCAACCCTGCCCACCCCACACACACACACACACGCACACGCACATACTCACGCAGACGCATATACATAAATGCAAGCATGTGTGTGTGTGTGTGAGCCACCTGCTGCTGCCTGGGCCAACTGCTTAGAACAACTTTAAAACGAAGAACGCTCCATACATCACCAGCGCTGCTGCTGCTTCAAACTGCTCCGGTGACAAAAAGCAACGAGGGGCAGATGCTGCCCTAGGTTGACTAGGTTAACCAGGTTGATCGGGTTGACCAGGTTGGAACAGCCACACATTAAACAGCAGCAAAAGGAACAAGAACAAAACCAACAACATCAACAACAAAAACTGAAGCAGAGGCAGCAGCAGCGGCAACAACAACAAAAACAACAGTAACAAGAACAATATGAACGCCAGCCTTATATATGAGATACTCATGTATTTGAACTCATTCTATTTTGGCATGTACGCCGCTTTCGAGGTGGGGGTGGGCGTTCTAAAGGCAATCAATCTGAGTTATGGCGAAAACGTTCTGTCACGTGAAGCAACCATTTTGCTATCATTGTGCATCATCGAAACGCTGCGCATTGTCTTTGGACGCAAGAGCAGCCTCAGCGATCGTGGTGAGTAATCGTAATCAAAAGGACAATGGCACAAAGAACAGACGGACAGAACACAGAACACAAAACACCAAACACAAAACACAAAACACAGACAGACCATTTATAACACACATGCAAACATGTTTACTGCTTGTGAACATATTTGTTTACTTAATGAACTGTAAGCTGTGCGGACAACTCAACAGTTGAGTGTGCTGCTTGTAGGAGGAACTGGAGCTGGAGACTGTTGGGGTTAGGGTTGGTGAATGAAAAGGCTGCTATGATGACATGTTCAAATTATTTGCCGTCGTCATTGTTTGGTATCATCGTGTTCCAACCTTCAACGAAAAAACGTTTTCAATGTCAACACGGCGTATGCGTAATTTTTGCTTGCATGCATTTTTGGGTCTTTTATTGGGTCTGCTATATTTTCAAGAATAAATTCTTACTATTCCTTAGTATTCTCCTATGATAAGGGAATGAAAACATTGGGTACAGACATACTGTGATAAATTCAATTGTTTAGGAGTTTTGACCTTAATTTCCTACTTTTGTTCATTAAGTTTATGATAAATCTAAAATAGCCAATACAATAAGTCGTAGAAAGCACTGTAGCAGATTTAAAAGGGTACACCAAAAAAAAAAAAGATGTAATTTATGGACAGATCAAAGTAAAGTTATAATGTCTGGTGAAAAGTCGTTACTCGTAAGTAAGGGGATTCTAAAACTTGCAGTATAGTCAAATTTAAACATTAAATATTGGTTTTCAAACTCAATGACAAATACGTTTTCGTCGATATTTTCGATGGGATGCCATTATAAAGAGACTTCCAACAAGATAAAGACCACAAGTACACCTTCTAGAAAGAAATGGAGTGGCTTGATTAAAATTCAGTGAACAATTTGTAGGGACTTGTACGGTCTCCCAACTTCAGTCTTGTCGTGATAACTACCGATACTACTACTACTACTTCACTCAGGACTTCTAAATCAAAATACTAACTCTAAGACGGTGACAAGACTTGGTTTTATGGATTAATTATCTTCCCTTTGGGATTAACGCTTTCTATTTCTTTCCTTAAAACTTAAAAATGTAAATAAGATCCACTTAAAAACATTGCAAATTAAAAAAAAAAAAATTTTTAAAGTGGTTTATTTAAGTATATTGATAGTTTTTAGGTATTCCACGTAATATTTTAAAAGAAAATTATTTAAAAAAATTAAATTTGTTAAATCTTTTTATTTTTAAGTAGAAATACTTAACTAAACGAGATATGGAGGCCTTTGTTTATGGGTAAAGTCTATGTCGAAAAAGAAAATCGTAATTGCATTTACTGATGAATTGGTCAATTATATTGATTGACAATGGACTTTTTTGATAAATTTCTTCAAACTACTCTAAAAGAATTTTTCAAAAATCTCTGCTCAATTCTACGTCGACATATATTCAAAATGTTCAATGGGTACTTAATGGGTTAAGGGGACCGTCTACCACTTTTGCATGATTTTTCAACATTTTTTTTTTGATAGTAAAATATATCGAAACACTAGGCTTTTTTCACACATGTTAACACACATATTGAGGATTAAGAAAAAAATATTTTTTTGTTTATTCTGCCCTTCATGGCGACAAAATGGCGGTTGAAGTGATTGTCCGAAAAAAACTGGTTGACACGATATCTATGCTTCAAAATTTATGAAACAAAAAATTCAAAGAATTTCTTAAAATATATGTCAGTGGCTATGGCATGAACCACAAAAAATTAATTTGAAAAAAAAAATGAGTAAATGGCGGCGGTTTGAATTTTTTTTACCCTTTTCTCACCACTAAAACGGTAAAAAATGGGGTTAAAAATGTATGTAGAATGTTGGCTGTGGTTCAGGCGATAAACACATGTGTGCTGAATAACCCCTGAAAATTTTAGCACAATCGGACAGATAGTTTTTCCAAAATCGTGTCAACCAGCTCAAAAAACGTAGTTTTGAGAAAAACTCATTTAAAGTTTTTGTACGCTAAGTCGACATATTCTCGGTCGAAAATCGGCAAATCAGAGATTCTAAACTAATTCTACATATATGTAGTGCACGAAAACGATGTTTTTGAAAAATCAAAAATTTTGAAAAAAAAAAAGTGGTAGACGGTCCCTTTTAAGAAAATTTTGTATCATTCAAACAGGGTTAAAATGACCTTTTCATTGACGCTAAAATCTTCGTAAAGTTAGTTCAAATTACACTAGGCAACAATTTTGAACTTTTTAGGTATTACAAGAACCAAACCCAATTTTCTTGATAGATGTGGGCCCCAAACGACGAAAAACATTTTGTTTTTATAGTGAGGTTTTTTTTTAAATTTTTTAAGAATTAGTTTTTTTTTAATACTTTTTATTCTTACAAAGTTTAAGATTTAAGCCAGTAGCTTAAGAGATATCAATTCTTGAATTAAGAAAATTGTGATTTTATTTCAGCTTTTTTCTTAGATTTTTTTTACTTTAAAATTCAAGGAAAAGTGGAAAATTTATTACATTTTATATTATTTTATTTGCATAGCTGCATTAATTACGCGTCGTTTAAGACATGATTCATTAAAAACTATGGAGAGATGCCGATATAATATTCTTATGTCTAGTAATGTTTTTGTCGACTTTGATGACTTCCTTGTGGAGCGGCATCACCCTTAGTATGAACATTTTTTTTGATTTTTGAAATATCCTAACAAAAATCACAGAATTTGAATTTGTTATTTTCTTGGCATTTTCAAATAATGATAACAAATATGGGTGGACCTCTGAAAAAAAGTAATTAAAAAAAGCCAGATTTTTAAAAAATTCTAAAAAAAAAAATCTCACTGAAACTATCATCAAAACGGATTTTGAAAAAAAATGTAACATATGATAATTTTGCAGAAAGGAGTCGATATTAAATTTAAACCAAATTAGGTTATTAGTTAAATCGAGGTTCCAAACACAAATTTTTATGAGTTAGAGAAATTGTCAAATCACAATTTAAATCTACAATAATAAATCAAGAAAAAATAATTGTAATAAAAACCAAAAAAAGTTTTTTCTACTGTAAAAAAAGTAAATTTTTTCCTTTGTCAAAGCAGTTTCTTGACGAACTGTTTATTTTTATGAAAAAATACTGCATACATGTGTATGTATATAATATTTGCATTTTAAAATAATTTGTTATAATTAAGATGAGACTGAAGAATTTTGTTGTTCGCTCAAAGCTTTCAAATTTTTGCGTATACTAATTATGCTCTTTATCTCACTTTCTTTTTACTCTTACAGGGTGGCAAGCAACCGCATCCGTAATATTAACACTGCCCAGTCTTGCTATTGTTATCTATTTGTGTTGTTTTCAAACTTTTGTTCTCAAACTCGAAATTCTTCTGAGTGCCTTAATGATCATCCTACAAGGTACTGAACTAGTCTACGCCAGCATATTCATTTGTACAATGTGTCGACCCGTAACATACACCTAGCAGTTGATCAACGTTGCCACGTCGATGCCAATGTCAAGGCGACCAGCAGCATTGCTTGAACCAGGAGCAGGAACAGGAACAGGAGCAGAAACTGCAGCTGGAGCTGAAGCTGGAACAATACGACGACGACAACGCGCCTTTTGGCATAATTATGTCAAACAGTTTTCATTTAAATTGAGTTATTTTGATGTTGGCTAAGCCGCATTAATCTTAATTACACACAAATGCAACTTTAAGGATCGATACAAGATGAGATATTAGATGATCAACTTAAATACGCTGGCGTATTTACTGCAGTCAGTCCTCAACACAACACAACACAACACCGCAAATCCGAAACCAACAAACAAACCAAATATGGAAAATCCACAAAGAAACCGAACAAACGCTTTTCTAACGAGGTTTGTTATTATGTGAAAACAATTTAGTTAAGTCTCTATCTTATATAAGCTTTATATTACACTGTTTAACACGATGCGATGCGATGCGACGCGACTCGTCCGTTTCGATCAAAAGCGGCATTTGATTTGAATTCAGAGCGCATTCTTTCTTTTGTCCGGCCTTTGTCGCATTTGTCGCCGGACTCGCTCGTTGTTGGTGTATTTTTATACACCTATAATGATCTAAAATTATATGCATATACAAGTACATTTACGCTGGTCACATAAGAAGTCTATGTGCAGCAGAAGCAGCATCGGTTGGCTTCGTTGTCGCTTCTCATCATTGGTGCAATGTACACTTCTAATTTAAGTGTAATATATACGGGACCAACAGCTACTCTGTTTAGGCCAGCTAGATTAAGATTGACAATAACTGGGAGACAAATTTTTAACTAAGTATAGTCTTAACCCTTCGTTTACCGCAAAAACTAAAATAATAAGTCAATGTTAAAGGATCATTAATTATATCTAGAATTTATCAATGCATATTATAATTGTTTAATAGAAGTAATGTTGTTGCTATTTAATAGAAAAGCGGGGCATGTCATTTATTGGACATATCTGACCAAATAAATAGAGCTCAACGCAACTACGAGACAGAATTTAAGCACCCAAAGGCGACAACGACCAACAGCACATAATTTAAATGAAATGCAACAACAAAATGAGAGACGGCCACTGAGCTAATGGCCAACACTGCAGGTCCACATTATTATGGTCGTCAGTCTAAAAATATAGCTCCCAACGTAAGCAACGCGTTGCGCATTGCGGTCTCCGCCGGGATCACGGTGTTACAGTGAATTTACGCAGATCGCCAGTGTTTTGAATTGAGAAAGTAAAAATAAAAAAAGTTAGTTAAAATGCCACCAAAACGACCACCACCGCTTGTGCCAAAGAAGCCAAATCCCAGTATGAACTACGAGGTGTTAATCTATTTGAATAGTTTCTATTTTGGCATGTTTGCCTGCTGTGAAATGGCCATGGGTTTGCTTAAGGCGATCAATCTGAGCTACACGGGTCACGCACTCGCCCAGGACTCGGCCATAATGATAAGCTTTATAGTGCTAGAGACGTTACGTCTGATAATGGGACGAAAGGGGACGCTGGCTGAACGAGGTAGACAGAGAGTTCTATTTATAGCTCTTATCAATGTGTTGTTGAATTTTCATTAATCTCATTTTCACTCTCGTTCTCTTTGTATTTATCTCTATAGGTTGGCTTGCCATACTATCGGTCTTTTTGACCATCCCCTGCTTTGTGGCCGTCTTATATCTGCTGATATTGCAGACCTACAAGCTGCGTCTTGAATATTGCCTTGGCACGCTGCAGATCGCGCTATACTTGACCGAGGTGTGGTACGCCATAGTCTTCGTTTTCTCAATGTGTCGTCCAGTAACTTATGATTAGTAACATACAAGCAAAATAGCAAGACGAGACATTTATACATTAACTATTTAACTAAAAATTAAACAGAATTTAGCAATTTATTATAAGCAAACAGAAAAAAGCCAAAAAAAAATCAACAATTGAATAATAAGATATGAAAAATGAAATGGTCCCCAAGCCAAACATACATATATTAAGAAATATACATACATATATGTATATTTATATATATATATATATATATATATATATATATATATATATATATGCATGTCTATTTGTGTATAATAAATGTATACTTATAAAGGTTTTATATTGAAGAAAATTTGTTAACATCTAAGCATCAATTGGAACCAATATGACAAGACAACAAGAAAAACAACAAAAATTATGAACTTAAATGATTTTCACATTTGTATGACAACTTTTTTGTAAACATAAAAAGATATATGTATTTATGTAAAAGCCCTAGATGAATAAAAACTTAATAACTTAACTTCTTGGGTACATTAAAATATAATTGCAATTGTATAAAGAGAAAAGAAAAACAATAGTTGCAATTTTAAAGTTCAACCACAACCAGTTAAAAAAAATATTTCAAGAAATTTCAAAAGGCAATGTGTGTACTTTAATAAAATACTTTATATAAATCTAGCATAAAAGCAATAGCAAATGTAAGTCGAACCGAAAAGGAACTATACTTATACCACATTCAATCCAATGCTGTTCACATCATTGGGGATCCCAATTCAGGCTTTCTCTTATAAAGCCCTCTTGTCAGAAGGATAATCTCATGTCCTCATCCAAGTATCAATTAGGCGAAGGGCAAACAAACCCATTGAAACCCAATGAACTATGAACTAACCTTATGTTGACAACTTTCATTGTATAATATTTATATATATTTTTTGTTGAAATGCATAATGTTAACATACATTTTTAAAATGCGCTAGTCGAAAGTCGAATAACCAAAGAATGTAACACAATTTAGTCATAAACAATAAAAATTAAACAAAAATAAGATTTTATGAAAAATTATATACACTTGATGAATATACCAATTAAAGAACGAGAAAAAAAAATACGAAAATTCCTTATTTTTTATTTTGTTATGGGTACAAACAGTAGGCGTTGCTAATTTTTATAGGATTAAACATATATTAAAATAATCTCGTTACACTTTTAAAGGGAGAAAAAAATACACAAAACACACATTTGTTGTTCTACATTTCCGTTGGCTCTAATTTGAACATAACACCCGAGGATCTCGCATTCTGTAGCATAGTTTTGCAATGGAGAAGAATCAAAAGTCTGGTATGAATAATCTATAAAGTAGATTTCAATACGTGTATTATCATAAAATTTAATTGAAAAATTCGCAGTGGAAAATGTTGGCCAATCGCAATCGAGCAGCAGTCGTCGTGTGATGTGGAAGGTGTGCGAGGAGGAGGAGGAAGTCTTTGACTCAGTAGTTAACTACCGACTCGTGTCACCGTCCAACCCGGAGAGCTTTAATCCCGAGCAAGAACTGCCCAGATTAAGCAAAACGAATGCTTCCGTCGACGAGAAAAGGAGTGTGGAAAAAGCAGTGACCAAGTCATCAACTAGCCTGGGCTTATGTTACAAGCCGTCGCATGATTCTCTTAAGGAACTGGCCACCAAGAGGAGAGCTCGCATCGTGGCATGTTGGCATCGCCTGTTTGATCGTCTGCGCATCCAAACATCACCCAGTCTTGCGCTGCGCTACAAGCCATCGCATGAATCTCTTAAAAATCCATGTGAATCGGCAAACCCGGCCACTGCTGACTTAAAATTGGAGACTTGCTTTTTTCCTCCCTATCAGACGGCTGTAGTTCGCGAAGTCGCGCCCACTTTCGCCCACCGCATGTGTATTCCAGATGAAACCGACTCGTGTTGTTCCGGGTCCGTTGAGCTGCGAATCCCTCTGTTAAAATCGTCGAAAGCTAGCAAAGTACTAAATGTCAAAGCAGATCCGCACGAGAGTACATCCACTAATAGCCAATTAGCAACCAAAAATGAGAATGCAAATGCAAAACTCAAACGTCGTAATAAAAAGACAGTGGGGTCTTCGATTGGAGGTGCTGGTGGCAGCAGTAAATCAGCATCAAATGGAAGTCCCAATTGCGCGTTGCCAACATTACGCCAGCGACAACTGGAACTGCATCATTATCGTGTGCTGATTGAGAAGCGCCGATTGGAGTTGCTGGATTTGAAGATTGTGCGTGAGCGGGCGGATGCATTGCGTCATGAAATTCTATTTCATAAGGACTTGCAGCTAAAACACAACCAGATTAAATCGTACGAGGACAATAACAGCTCCCAGGCATAAATGAGTCCATATTCTGTTCAAAAACAAAATCATTAGTAGTATACAAAATCTAAATAATAGTTCAAATATAGTGCAATAAAATTATTAGTCAAATAAAAATACAAAATACAAAATCCGCGATTGTCTTAGATTTATTTTATTTTTGAATTGGTCGTAGATTCCTGTACCAAAATTTGAAATTTTCAATAACCGTTAAAAGCTTTGCGGGAAAACGATGCTTGGGAGTGTCGTCGCTTTTGTGTGACTGTCAACGCAGATGTTTGACGAAATTACAATGGAGTCCATGCGTTTTTACAATGTTGATTTAAATGTTCCGGATTTGTGGAAGAAGCAATACATGCGAGAAAAGTAAAAATCTATTTGAATCAAGCAATAGGAAGCTAGTGCGGCATATTCAAATGCTGACTGAATTGGAGTTAAGAAATTAAAAAATTAATCTAGTTGATGTAACCTTTAATTAAATGAATTATACTATAGTTTAGAGATTCGCAAGATGCGCCAGTCTCCATATGTTTCTGCTGTCAATCGGCCCTCAAATGGCTATGTCCTTTTGTAGACTCTGTATAAAAACCCAAAAAAAAAATGGCTGCCTCTTGTCGAAAGCTGTGAAAACTCTTCGTTCAGAGAGCAAGAGACTCCAGGTCCCAGTCTAGTGTCGCCAATCCGTCAGAGAAGCAATAAATCCGTCTTTACGACGTATAGACCCAGTGACTCGGACGATGAACCGCAGCAAATAGTTTAAGTTATGATTAAAGAAAGCACATTAATAAACAACTTGGCCAAAGATGACGAAGCTCGGGGACATGATCATCTAGATCTAGAATATGTAATAAGGGCCAAAAAAGATGTCGATACCGACGGTAGTGTGAATATTAAAATAGAAAAAAAAGAAAGTGATGATAGCTGTGCGTCCTCCAATCCAATCATGAGTTCCACAAAAGGATGCAAAAAGCTATTTAAAGCCAAGCACGAAGTGGCCATCTTCATCTGCGAGTTGTGTGGCACACACGTAAACAGCAAGACCTCCATTGATCGTCATATACGGAAACATACGGAAGAGCGACCCTTTGGCTGCGAGTAAGAATTTAATATTAATACCATGGAAAAAATTTAAACAAGATAACGTATTAGATGGTGAATTTAATAATTCACCTCGAGGTAATCATTCACCACAGACTCTGTCTTGTGCATACTGAAATTCTCATCCACCACCGTTCTATTTGAGTCCTCATACTGTTCAGTACGTAGAGTAAAGAACTATAGATCAATAAATTTCTCTATTCCTTTCGTTGTGGTGAACTAAAACGATTTAATGAGTGAGTCAACGTCAACTTTTTCATGGTGAATGTGGTGAGGTAGTAATTAATTCAACATTCATGCGCTACAACAGTATTGCCTTTGTGGTGGATCACTATGTATCCATCCCCTGGCGGGGAATACGTCACTTTATTAACAAATTCACATTGAAATATCTTTTCTATATTTTTATTTCCATTTTGTATATGCACATAAATTACCATTTGTATGAAATTTCATAGAGAGGCTCGTGAGGTTCGTTTTTTCCGCTGCTGAACTGCGTGCTCATTTTCTTACCCATACAGGAGAGCGACCGTTTCCATGTCGCTACTGTGATCGCCGATATGTGAGCTACATGGGCAGACGAAAGAATCCATACCAATGAGCGACCTTTCGTTTGTGCCAATTGCGGAAAAGCTTTTTTAACGCCTATATACTAAGGAATCATATGCTGGTGCATACGGGCGAGCGTATATTCAGGCGAGTATTAAGAAATTGAACATTGCAATTTACAGTTTTGGTTTGCATAATTGCAGATGCGAGCTCTGCCAGCGCTCATTCCAGCGAAAAACTCTTCTGAGAATGCATTATCGCTCCAATTCAAACCAGCTGCACGTGGAGAAGCATCAAGACGCACAGGTTGTACCTGCGGCAATCTTATAAAACATGTAAAGTCAACATAGCCAAATAGTGTTAAGCTTAGCGTTTTTAATTTTGTAATGACTTCTGTTACGTATTACTTTATTACAGATTTTGTTTGGCAAACATTAATCAGATCAATTGATCATATTGATTCTTACATCGTTATATTTTTTCTCATATATTGCAAAAAAAAAAACAAATAATATGAAAAATGTTATCGTTTTCAGAACGAAAAATTGAATTTTTAAACAATTTTTGAGGTAGCGAATTTAAAACCAGTGTTGAGCAGTGATGAAAGCATGTTGACGAGTCTGGGTGAATGGCACGTGTATAGCGGATGAGGACATCTGTTGAGTTCTCAATCGAAGTAAATAAAAATATTTTAACAAATTCTGTGTTCAAAATGCTGCAAAACATTTGTCGCATCTGTGCAGTCGACGTCAATGTCTCTGAAGTAACTAAACTATTTGAGAAAAGCGCACGCAAACTGTTGCGACAAATTAATCTGCTTACCGGTGTTTTTGTAAGTTGTCAGAAAAATTAAACATCCTAACAAAATCTAAATTGTAATTGTTTTATAACCTGCAGTTAGAGGCAAGTTCAGAGTTACCCAATGTTATTTGCAAAATCTGTCTAAATGACTTGGCCTGTGCTATTCAATTTCGTCGACGTTGCCTGCGTAATCACAAAAGGTGGGAGTCCAAGAAATCGGTTGATACCGAGACCAAGCCCGATTCCGAGTCCGCAAATTTGGATGAAGATGTAGATGGACAGTCCACTTACGGCATTTGTGTGCGTCGAAGTGCACGAACCAACGAACTATTTGCTTGCGATCAGGAAGATGAAGTGCCCCTTGGAGCGTTACTCAAAGTGGATCATCCAAAGTATGATACTGATGAATTTGATCATTTGGATGTGGATAACAACAGTGGCATTGATCAAGATTCGGATTTTTCTGAGTCAAAGGAGGAGCTTCTAGTAACACCAACAAAATCAAAACGAAGCTCGCTCTTAGTTAAATCCACTGTTTTAAAGCGACGGCGCTCTAAGCCAAATCTGCCGGTATTCTTCTGTGATCAATGTGGCAACAACATAAAGGGGAAGTCTGCCTTTGATCGTCATCTGCGCAAGCACAGTGGCATTAGACCCTTCCAATGCGAGTAAGCTTTCCAATTTTTCACTTTATGTTTATGAGAAATTGTATATGTTTATTAGACATTGTCCTTCGCGTTTCCTCTCTGCCGGCAATCTGAAAAGTCATCAAGTGATGCATACCGGCGATCGTAACTTTCCCTGTCGATACTGTGAACGTACCTATGTTAACCAATTTGGACGAACAAGACACGAACGCACTCATACCAATGAGCGGCCATTTGCATGTACTCAATGTGATAAGAGTTTCACAAACTCCTACAGTCTCAAAAACCATATACTAGTTCATACTGGCGAACGATTGTATAGGAATGTATCCAAATACGATCTATAATTTGTATTTTGATTGATAAAGCAAGTTTTCCATTTACAGATGTGATTTATGCAATCGCGCCTTTTCGCGTCTATCTCACTTAAATACACATTATCGTTCAAATACTCACAAACAGAATGTGAATAGATCCTGTGCGGGACACCATTAAGATATAATGTTAAAAAATCAAATGAAGGGTCAGGATTTACCCCTTCATAGGCTAACTCAGAATCCAAAACTAAGGTAATGGCTACAGAAGAATATGACGCAGCTCACCATCCTGATCAAGAATATATATTCTGCCACGCCTCTTTTTATGTGTAACACATTTCGAGAATTAGAACACCTGCAATGCTATGAAAACAGTACAAGGATTGCTATATAGTAGCAATAGTAGTTATTTTTATTTTAAGTATTTCTTTTATGTATAATAACGAGATAAATATATTTTATATTAAAAAACCGGCTTTAAGCCGTCTACCTGAAATTCGTTTCTATATGTTTTTTTTTTTTTTTTATTACTTTGCCTATATTTATTGAATCTTCTCCAAGGGAGTCTTTCAATAAGTTTATCAAATCTTATATTTAAAGCTTAACTAACAGACATGTTGACTTAATATGATCTACGGTGCCCCAAGGGTTTATTGCTGGGCTGAAAGGTCGTTTTGTTTAAGGCGGGTTCGACTGCAATCCCAGCTTCTATAATATGAAGGCCTGGGTGACGTCGAGGAATATTGTGCTGCAGTATTCCCGATGTTCGTATGCTGTACGTATTTCTGATGTTATTCGGTTAACTTGCTCGATAGTTCTATGCTTTTCTCGGAAGCCAAATTGATGTGTTGGGATTGTGCTGTGTGTTCTCAGATGAGGAATTATGCGCGTCAAGAGACATTTTTCAAAAAGCTTCGACAAGCATGGTAGTAGGCTAATTGGCCTGTACGATGATGGTGTTGTATGATCTTTTCCTGGTTTGGGAATCATTATAATGACCGATTTCTTCCATTTTTTGGGAAGTAACCGAGTGTTGTAATCGCGTTGAAAAGTTTACATATGAGAAAAATAGCACAGTTTGCGTTGGATATCTTTAGGTGGGGGCTTTAGTTTCTTTGGTCCATTTCCAGCTTCGGTAGGCTGGTCGTTGACAGTATCAGCCAGCAGTGCAAACCTATTGATGGTATTTACTGGGTCCCCAGCAGTTTGGTTTGAGTCACCGCGGTTAATTTTTGATTTATTTTCCCTTGTTTTTTGAGGGCTAAGTTTTCGCTTTATTTGAATGTAGCGATCCATTCCGGTCTGCCTAGCCGGACCCGCTGCTTTTGACGCTGCGCTTGCAATCGAAGCAGTAGTTGAAAGAGCTTGCGCTTGGTCAGCAAAAGATGGTACGACGACTGTTGACACTGTCAACGTTGTTGTTGCCGTAGCGTTAGCAGCAGCGACTTGTACGGGCAAGTTTGGTGGTGATAGTGGATTCCGCGGTGAGGGGGTCGGTAATGGAGAGGCACACTCTTCGCTCCAGGTGTTTGGAGTTGCAGTTTGTAAAATCGAAGAGCAAGAACGCGCTCTCACATCTTCTACGGCTAAGAGGTTCTTCTTTGACTTTTCGGCTGTTGTGTGTTGCATTTGTGGTTTTGCTTCTGAGACAAAGCTAAAGTAGGCGTTATTTTTAGCCAAAGAGAGTCGCCGCTCGTCTTGCTCGCGCTGACGTTGGGCACGGGTATCGTAGTGACTCATCGAAGTTAACACTTGCTCAATTCAAATTCTATTTGATTTGCTTATAGTATATATATTTGTTTAATTACACTTTCAAAACCAAATGGATGATCGTGCGCTCTTGGCCTAATTTTAGATTTTTACTGCACTTGAGTCCTATTTAATTTTGATTAATTCGGAACGCTTTTTTTTTCTTTTTTTTTCTATATGTTAAAACATTTTTAAATAATTTTATTATCTTTACCACTATATGTATTAATACTAAAAACTATTATTTAATATCACATTCCTATATCGGACTGCTTTCATCAGAAACTCAGTAAACTTTTTCCGTCGGAAATAATGCGCAAAAATGGAAAAAAATCCTTCCTGTTTCGCATATTTCAGAGGGTACAATCATTTACCTCGTTCTGCCTCTGTGGGATGTAATAAAGATCTAATACCTCGCTTCTGGCTCTGAAAATAATAGAGAGATTGTATACTGCACTTACAGATCGTAAAAAAAAAATTAGGGGTCTTACTTAAAGTAAAGTAAAGCTATTGAAAATCTGTTTTAGGCATTCTTGAGTACTGGGGACAAATGTGGCGCACCTGTGAAAACCCCTATGAAAAAAAAAAAATTTTATAAAAAAAACTCTGCCATATAAAAGAGAAAAAATGGGTTTGGTTTGGTTCAAAAGAAAGTGGAAAAACGACCAATTTATAAACAAACAAACAAATTTAATTAAAGGCTAATTTTTAACTATTTGTTATAGTGGTCCGATTGCAACCAAATTTGGACAGGTTGAATAAGACAATACGAAATTCATTCTTTCATTTGTTATTCGTTTGGTACAGATAACATAAAAAATAAAAAAGTTTTTCATTCTAAAGGTTGCTTATAAAATTGTGGTCCAATTTCAACTAAATTTCTTAGATGTAAACGGCAATTAAAGATATACAGTTTATGAGTTTGATTGAGACACCTTAAAAAACAACAAAAGTTTTCAAACTAAACCATGATTTACTACTGATCGGTCCTATGACAGCTATATGATATAGTGGACAGACTTGAACCAATATTGGTGAAGATGTATGAGTCAACATTGAAACATCTTAAAGCCCGCTATGAAAAAAAAGCTTTCAATTTTAGTAACTTAAAAAAAAAAAAAATATAACCATAGAAAGAAAATTAATGCTTTTTGGCATATGGTTCCCCATATATACCCAAAAAAGTGGGTTTGATTTAGATCAGATTTTTCCACTTACATTTTTTAAATAAAAAATATATATAAACGTATGAAGTCTTATTAAAACATTCTTTTTAAATTTTTTATTTCATTTTAAATGTTGAAAATATAACTAGATTTTCCACATAACCATTAATTTACGCCCTTTTTTATGCAACGCCTTCTCTTATTTGGTAGCATAATTTTCTTTGAAACTTTTAGAACACATATTTTAGATTTTAGATGGATATCTCACCGGGCTCAAAAGTTACAAGGTGCTGTCGCCTAATTTTCTGAAATAGGCCAAATATTGCATCGCGACATAATTGAATGTTTAAACAATTTTTGAGGTAGCCAAATTGAAACCAGTGTTGAACAGTGATGAAAGCCTGTTGACGAGTCTGGGTGAATGGCATGTGTATAGTGGGTGGGGGACATCTGTTGTGTTTGCAATCGAAGTAAATAAAAATATTTTTACAAATTCTTGTGTACAAAATGCTGCAAAACATTTGTCGCATCTGTGCAGTCGACGTCAATGTCTCTGAAGTAACTAAACTATTTGAGAAAAGTGCACGCAAACTGTTGCGACAAATTAATCTGCTTACCGGTGTTTTTGTAAGTTGTCAGAAAAATTAAACATCCTAACAAAATCAAAATTGTAATTGTTTTATAATCTGCAGTTAGAGGCCAGTTCAGAGTTACCCAATGTTATTTGCAAAATCTGTCTAAATGATTTGGCCTGTGCTATTGAATTTCGTCGACGTTGCCTGCGTAACCACAAAAGGTGGCAGTCCAAGAAGTCGGTTGATACCGAGACCAAGCCCGATCCCGAGTCAGCAGCAAATGTGGATCACGATGTAGATGCACACTCCACTCACGGCATTTGTGTGCGTCGAAGTGCACGAACCAACGAACGATTTGCTTGCGATCAGGAAGATGAAGTGCCCCTTGGAGCGTTACTCAAAGTGGATCATCCAAAGTATGATACTGATGAATTTGATCATTTGGATGTGGATAACAACACTGGCATAGATCAAGATTCGGATTTTTCTGTGTCACTGGAGGAGCTTCCAGTAACACCAACAAAATCAAAACGAAGCTCGCGCTTAGTGAAATCCACCCTTTTAAAGCGACCGCGCTCTAGACAAAAACTGCCGGTATTCTTCTGTGATCAATGTGGCAACAACGTAACGGGAAAGTCTGCCTTTGATCGTCATCTGCGCAAGCACAGTGGCATTAGACCCTTCCAATGCGAGTAAGCTTCCCAATTTCCTAATGATTAGGAACAATTTATATTTACGAGAAATTGTATTTTATATTAGACAGTGTCCTTCGCGTTTCCTGTCTGCCGGCGAGCTGAAAGGTCATCAAGTGATGCATACCGGCGATCGCAACTTCCAATGTCAATACTGTGAACGTACCTATGTTAATCATAGTGGACGAAAACGACACGAACGCACTCATACCAATGAGCGGCCATTTGCATGTATTCAATGTGGCAAGAGTTTCACCAACTCGTACATTCTCAAAAACCATATGCTGGTTCATACTGGCGAACGAATGTATAGGAATGTATCCAAATACGATCTATAATTTGTATTTTGATTGATAAAACAAGTCTTTTATTTACAGATGTGATTTATGCGATCGCGCTTTTTCGCGACCAACTCACTTAAATACACATTATCGTTCAAATACTCACAAACAGAATGTGGAAAAATCCTGCGCGGGACAACAACAAGTTGTAATGGTGGAAAAGTCAGAGTCAGGATACGCCACTTCACAGGATACCGTTGGACTCCAAACTGAAGTAATTGCTAAAGTTGAAGAACCTTTAGGCAACAACCAATATTAAATTTACGAAGGGTATTCTTCGGATCGCCGAAGATTTGATTTCTTTACAAAGAGCCCTGTATTTAATTTTCAACTATACGATACAGTAGTCCGATTTAAGGCAAACTTGGTCAAGATTACGATATCTGAAGACTTCGTTTCTACGGCAGGTGTATGTTATAGTTATTCGATTTGCCGGGTTTTGACTTATGTATTGCACCAGTATAAGGACGATCCTGTACCAGGTTTCACTAAACTTAATTACATTGTGGTTTTATCGACGCAGCTTACTATCCTGATCAAGAATATAACACTGTGGCAAATGCACAAAGGATGCAAATGACAACTAGCAATGTATGTAGGAAGAATTAACAATTCCTCTAATCCCTCCAATCAGATCGACTAATATACCGATCAAAAGGCTTAGTCGTAACCAAAAAAATTGCAAACTAAGACTATTGCATACTCACTTTGTTTATGAGATAAAAGGTGTAATTATTCTTATTAAAAATACGCGTCGAATAATACCTTGACCGTCAAAATAAGGTGCTTTAGGTTACATTTTGGCGATTTAATAGAAAATGACTCTATCGATATATATTTTTTTTCAATTTGTTGTAATTTTTCTCGTTTTTTTTTGTGGTATATGATCTTTAAGCTAACTGTTATATGTTAACTGAATATATACATTTTACGATCAGTCGAAATTACAGTTTTCGTACAAAAAAAATTTGGTTTTTTTTTTAGAGATTTCATCAAATTTAACAGAATATGCATTAATGTTGGTCTTATACATCCCGAACAAACTTTATTCAAATTGGTTGACTAGATCATATAATTACAAAAAAAAAAAATTAAACCCAAAAAATTATACCCAAATAAGTCAACGTTTTCTTTTAATTATTCATGTTCAAAATTTAATATCGTTCGTCACAAAATTTCTTCTCTAGACTTAAACCTCTAGTACATAATTTTTTTAAATTGCGTTACCCTTTTCGTGAATTACACGTAGAGATTTTGTCAAAAAAAATAATTTTTGGTTATAATAATATAATAATTATAATCAATATAATACATGCAATCCTTTTTGGAAGTTAACTTTTCAGAAAACAAAATATAGAAAAACTCAATTTTCTATGGAATAGTTGTCAAATTCTTCTCTTTACCACGGTTTTTTTTATATGGAGTTTAGACCTACGAAAACGTTTTCTGGTCTACTTGATTCAAGCCTTTAACAGAAATTCTATACTTGTAACTTTTATTTTGGATAGAAAAATTTAATTTAAAATAATTTTTTGTTTAAAGAAGAATAGAATAGAAGGATAGAAGATTTTTTGCAATTTACAGAGAAATAAAAACTTTGGTGTAACCCATGTTACAGTATCATATTTCTTTCACATTGTTTTATATATTTTTTTTTTAAATTTGATCAGGTCCTGTTAAAAACAAACTTTTTTAAAGAATGATATAATAAAACCCACATAGCGTTTCGTGTAGTCTTTAACCCCGGTCCATTAATTCAGTGAAGATCTGTTTAGTGGTTTAGTGGTTTCATAACAAGTAAGTACCAGAAGAAGAGTCATGTTTAGTTAGAATATTTTATATTAAGCGTATATGAGCTTCCAAAATGAATCAACTTCTAAATTCCTTCTTTTCACGTTCCATATTGCGTTTGTGTGCGCTGGATCGGCAATGCGTTACAAGATGTGTTTGACGGATGAATGATTTATTACACAATTCACAACTGTGATTGGAAAAGCACAAAATAAGAATCTTAGTTTCGCACAGAAAACAGAAAGAACTCACCTGAAAGCACGCTCGCCGGAATGTATGAGCATGTGATTCTTAAGTATATAGGCGGTGGTAAAGGCCTTTCCACAGCTTTGGCATACGTAGGGCCGTTCATTAGTGTGTGTCCTCTCGTGCTTTACCCGCGTGCTGTAGTCCGTAAAGCTGCGCTCACAATACTGGCAGGCAAAAGGACGTTCGCCAGTGTGTCTGCGCATATGGCGTTTTAACTCGGAGCTGGTACAGAAGCGATCCCGACAAATACTGAAGAAAATAAAACATCTCTTTATTTTTTGTAGGTAATTAATAAATATAATAATGCTAATGTAAGTCACCACATTTAAAGCCTTGTTCTACAATTAAATGACCTATATAAACTTAAAGACCTGGACTATCAAAAAAAGGGAGTACTCCAAGGAACGAAGCTATATATACGACAGCTTAAATTTCAGAACGTACACAAGCATTAACAGTCGAGAGCAGTCGACAGTAGGATGCTTAGGCTCTTAGATGCCGCTAGGGACTCCAAAGATTTGATGAACTTACAGGACACTGTATTACACTTTCTTATATTATATTCTTATATTATGTACCTAGAATTTTAATATTTAATAATCGTAAAGAAAGCTATAAAAAATTAAAAAAAAAGACTTAGACTTAGCTTTCAGGCAATGTAAAGCTTTTGAAATCCGGCATTCTCGAGTTATGATGAGAAATGTAACCGCACCTCTAAAAACAGGATAGAACAAGTCGACGGCTACAGTCGAGCACGCTCGACAGTAGAATACCCTGTGCCCAGGTACTCTGTACTAAAAGTTGATTTTCGACCGATTGTTTCTATGGCAACTATTTGTTATAGGAAACCGATCTGTACCAAATTTGGTGAGGATAAATAACACAAACTTAAAGATATCTCAAAAATTAAAAACTTTTTCATACTAAAACTTCATTTTCGATGTATCGTTCGTATGGCAGCTAATTGATTTTAACCAAATTTGGTCAGAATGTATGATGTCAGCTTAGATGCATATTCCATTAGTTTGGTTTTGATATCTCAACAAACAAAAAACTTTTTTGCACTAAAACTTCATTTTCGATGAATCGGTTCTATGACAGCTATATAATATAGTTGACCGATTTTAACCAAATTTGGTTAGGATGTAAAATACCAGCCCAATTGCATATTCTATCAGTTTGGTTCTGATATCTCAACAAACAAAGAACTTTTTTATACTAAAACTTCATTTTCGATGTATCGCTCCTATGGCAGCTATATGATATAGTGGTCCGATCCAAAAATAAAAACAAACTTGTTTTGCGTATGGTATCCAGGAACCTACATATCAAGTTTGATGTCTCTAGCTTTTATGGTTTCTGAGATCGACGCGTTCAAACAGACGGACAATCGACTCGGCTGTTGATCCTGATCAAGAATATATATACTTTTGGGGGTCTGCCACGCCCCCTTCTGCCTGTTACATTTTCAATTCGCTCAGGGTATAAAAATATAGCAAAATTTTTAAAAACTAAAAAAAAAACTGTGCCATAGAAAAAAAATGTTCTTTGTCATATGGATTTGGTTCAGTTCAGAAGAAAAAACTCGAAATTTGTTGCCTAGTGCTATCTGTGACTGGTGAACAAATTTCTATAAGAAGACTTGTAGCGCTGATGTATAACACCATAAAATAAATTATATTACTATTAAATCTTATGCTCACTCGCATTCGAACTGCTTGTCACCACGATGTCGTCTGCAGTGTAAATCAAAAGCCATGCGTCCAGATATATGGTTGCCACATTCGTCACAAACAAATATGAGACTTCCGTGACGTTTTCGTCCTGGTTTCTTTTTGATTGAACTTTGTGCCACCGCTATCTCGTCGTTTAATACTCTATCCAACATTGCGCACTCCTCATCCGATTCCTTATCTGGTAAAATACTCGCGTAATCCACGGTTGTTACATTATCACCGGTTTCGTCAACAACTGTGAATTGATGGTCATCCGTAGAATTCTGTACTACTTCAATGTCTTGGACATCTTGTGCTTCTCTCTCTTCTTTGATTAAATCGTCATCAATGATGATGTCGAACTCCATAAGATCTTCCTGTTTATTAATTTCACCTTCAAATATTTCCACTTCCTTCGACTGTGTTTTAATGATTAAGTTTACGTGTTCCTCTGGCGCATTTTTAGTTTTGGATTCTGATTCTGTTTCAGAATTACTTGTGTTTATTGCTTTTTGGCTGATGTTTTCAGCAAATTCCATTATAACTTCTCTATACTCCAAGGGAATCTCTCTTAGCTGCTCCTCCGTTAGTCCTTCCAGAAGCTCGTGCTGTGCTCCAATGACCCGTTCCCGAAATCGAATCGCTTCTCGCAACTCTGTTTGGCAGCAAATACATATAAGGTCCGGCAAAAATTCAGCATTTTCCAACTACAGCTCAGATAAATATAATCATTATTTACGAGTTTAAGGACGATGCAATACAAACTACTTACCAAAATGCCCGTAAGAACTTGAAGCTTCCAAAGAATACTTTGATTTTCAAATATTCGCATAGATCTCTTGTTGACTGCATATCTACCGCAGACTCTGCACATATTTTTAAGCATTTTGCGATTAAATACAAATAAACAATTTGAGCTCGATAAATACGTTTTGCCTGTGTAGCCCCAGCTGTGTTTTTAGTATTACCATTCACACGTGTACGGTAAGCAAGCTGCAGATATCTAATAATGGACAGTGTTGTAAAACTATTAATTGGCTGATACACTTGCATGAAATCAGAAAATAACTTTTCAACTTAGCCTTTTTTTAGCTGGTTCTGGCTACTTTCAAAATTTGTTTGCCAGAAAAAATTTTAAATTCATAATTAAAACTTCTTAACTTTTTGACGACTTATTTCAGATTTAAACGATAAAGTTTTGCAAATGAAGAAAACCGCAGCAATAAGGATTATGAAGCAACGAAGAAAGCCTTATTCGGTAAGGAACTCAACTCTCGTTAAGACAAAGGCGCAAAATCTGCATCTTTGAATAAATAAATGTAAAGTGAAATTTTTGCCGCCAGAAAATTTATTATTTCATTTATCCCATTAGAATAGAACCTGCACATAGATGAATGGATAGATCATACATATTCTATAGTATACATCTATAATTCCTTATGACATGTAAAACAAAACAACAAACATTCGTTCGCTTTACGTGTAAAAAACAGTTTTATTTTAAAATAAACTGCGAGTTTCGACTCTTTTTTTTTTAAAACAAAGAACTTTAAGATCATAGGTTTGCTATAGCCAAAAAGAACACTAACTGCCTGTTTTCCGGCAACTGCCTGCGATTATATCAGAGCGGTATCGTCAACGGCAGTTTAGGTTTCAAAAATCTCTTTATTTAATATCATTATTGACTTTAAATAAACCTTTAATATGAGATATGATGTACCAAAGGAATATGTTTAAATTCTTTTATTTTATCTAATATATAGATGTATAATAATTATGCTGCAATCTCTTATTTAATAGTGTTGAACTTATTAAGAATATAAAATGTTATTCTCAATCTTGAATGAGCAAACTTTCTTCGTCCATTTCCAGTTTTAGCTGAAGAGCGGGATCGTGCTGCATTTGCTGCTTCAATTGATACTTTTCGACAGTACGCTTATGAACCCCGGTACGCATATGTGTGCTGAGATGAGTGGGGAGCATAAACGACTTATCGCACAGTTCACATCTAAAAGAGAGAAAAAAAAATATATGTTTAATAAAGATAATGAGTGGTTCCCCTGCAGGTTGTTACCTATAGGAGCGTAAGCCGGAATGTGTAAGCATATGGTTTTTCAGAATATAGCCGGTCGTGAAAGCTTTTCCGCAAGTCCCGCAGGCATAAGGTCGCTCATTGGTGTGCGTGCGCTCGTGCTTGACTCGTGTCGTGTAGTCGGAGAAGCAGCGACCACAGTACTGGCAGGCAAAAGGACGCTCTCCGGTATGCTTGCGCATGTGGCGCTTAAGTTCCGAAGTGGTACAAAAGCATTTGTCACAGATTCTGGGTGTAGAAGTCAGAGATATCGTTATGTTTATACTCGAAGACAACTGGAGCTAACTTACTCGCACTGGAAATCCTTTTCGCCGCGATGTCGACGACAATGCAGCTCGAAGGCCATCCGTCCCTTAATGTGATTGCCGCACTGATCGCAAATGTATACACCACCAGCTCCTCGTCGTCGTGGATCATCTGGCTTTATCTTTGGCTTTGGTGGCAGGCTAGACTTTTTTACAACATTCTCATGTTCATACTCATCGTCCAACACATTGTCCAAGACAGCCACCTCGTCATCGGAATCGTACAAATATGCTTCGGTGGGATCGGGTACGATAAATTGCTCAGACATCTCCTCAAGTTTCACATTTCCATCATCATCTGGTAAGAGACATTCGTATTGAGACTCTTCAACTATCGTGCCTTCATCACCGTCGTCAGCCTCAATAAATTCAGTAATTTCATGGCCAATTTCATATTTGACTTTCGTAATAGTTCCACTACTTTCTGGTTCAAATTTTAAAAACTCCTCCTCTGTTGGATGAGCATCAGATTCCATTTCATGTTCAGCTGGAGGATCCGCTTCAGGGTCTGACTCGGTTTCACCTTGTTGTTCATTGTTCATATCTTTCGGTGGTGATGCATCAACGCCCAATATTGCAGACTTGTATTTCTCAGGTATTTGCTCAAGTTGCTGTTTGGTTAATCCCTCCAGGAGTTCACGCTGTGCTCCGATACACCTGTCCCGGAATCTGATGGCACTTGTCAATTCGATGTTGCAGCACTCGCACATTAGTTCCGGCAAGTTCATATAGCTTTCCAACTGCAATTGTATAGAATCATATGTATATTTTGTAATAATTGGCCAAGTAATGTCACAACTGACTTACCCGCAGGCCCGTAAGAGCTTCTATATTTCCTAGCAGTTTTTTGTTGGCCTTGTCAAATATCTTAAACGATTTTTTGAAGCTAGCGTATTTACCGCACACTCTGCATGTGTTTTTTAGCAATTTATTGGTTACTTTTGCCATAGCTCTTAAGAAAAACAATTTTTATAATAAGAATAAAGTAGGAAAAAAAGATGCGCGGATGTCTCGCGTTGCCAACTATTTTTTTCATATTCTTGTTTTGCCATTCACAGTGCACGCTATCGTATTATTGTCATAACCAGAGTTTCGCACACTGTTGCCAGATAAGCTATTATATAGCTGGTTCTGGCCATTTTTAAAATTCAATTGCTCTAAATATTTAAAATTTCTTGTTAAAACTTCCGCAACATAAAAATGAGGTCGATGAGGATTTGATTGAATAAGACAAAATAATGGTTTTTTATTATAAATAATTCATAAAAATTATGTTCAAAAAGTTGGCTAGCTTTCTTGTTATTGCTTATCGCAATTTCAGCTATTTTTTGTGTGCTTTCCATCAAGAAAAGGCTCTTCTTTCCTCTAAAAAGATACAACACTGCTTTCGCCCAACCTAACAGAGCTGGGAAGAACGTCATGTCGAATTTGGAATGGTAAGTTTCTAGTGAAAATAAACAAATAATTGTTTATAATGAATGTATTCACGCACAGGGCTTGCGCGCCTCGGTGCTATCAGGTGACCAAAAATCATTTACGTTGCCATGGAACACAGGAACATCCGCTTAAGCAACAGTCTGTCAGCGTTGCGGTGAGAAAATAATACGCCGACACCCAATGGTAAAAAATTGATAAGTTTTTTTATATACTAGGCTGTGGACAACAATCCGCTGAGCTTGGCTTTGGCTTTGGAAGGAACTGACCCGTTGTCAAAATTTGCGCGCCAGGAGCAAGAACTGAACGATCCGTTGACCCAAATGGCCAACGAGTTTGTAAGTAAATTGCAGTGATTGTGTTGATTATCGCCATCATTCTAAACTTAACAGTCGCTCATATCAAAGCGTAACAATACAACTGAGCCCGAGGATAATACGTTGAATTGGAGCACTCGACGCCTGGGCATATTGAATCGCTTTACCACCAATGAGAAGCTCTCGCTGTCGACCAGTTTTCTCTGCACCAGCAGCACGGAGGGCGGTGGGGAGAACTGTAAGAATACAAAGCATGCAGTCTGTAAACTAGTCAACTCGATTTGTTAACAATGTTCCACTTGATGTGGCAATCTTTCACTGCAGTCAAAGCACAGACAGTGGTCGCAGACAAAGTCAAGTATCGGCTGGAGCAGTTAGATCACTTCGATGATGGCAGCATGCGACACATGATGGACCTAACGCAGCAGGAGTATATTCAGCGCTTCGACCAGCTGAAACAGGAGCTCATTCAATCCTGGCACAGTGATCAGCGGGTCAAGGCCCTCAAAATAGCCATACAGTGCGCCAAAATGCTCTCAGATACCAGCGTGTTACATTTTTATCCCAGTCAGTATGTGCTAATCACGGACATCCTCGATGTATTTGGCAAGCTGGTTTATGAACGTTTACGTGCCAAGTCGGCAGGAGCGCCAGGTGCATCGCTAATGACGCTACAGCGGGATCGAGAAGCTGCACGCGATACCTGCCAGAATTGGTTCTATAAGATTGCCTCCATACGTGAGTTGCTGCCGCGTCTTTATTTGGAAATGGCCATCTTCAAGTGCTATGAGTTTCTGACTGCCTCGCAGCACGAAATTGAGCAAATGCTGCTCCGTCTGTCCTGTCAGCTACGTGGCATTGCTGATCCCCTAGTGTCCACCTATGTGCGTTGCTATTTAGTACGCGTTGGTGGGCCCGTTACCTCCAGCAAGTTGTATATCCGAGACAACTTTAACGACTTGTTCATAATGTATCCACAGGTAAGTTGTCCATTTGTCACTTTTACTTTAAGTGATTAAATCTCCCTATTTAACAGATCTTTCGCTTGGTGGCTCGATACAACTTGCATCCGGAGATAATCACGGCCAGCGCCTATTTACAACTTTATGCGCCAGCTCTGGACTATATGCTGCAATGTCTCGTCTACAACTGCGATCTGTACGCACAGGAGATGCTCGGGGAGTGTACGCAGTTGAAAAATAAGTAAGTGCATATAGGCATTTCCGCAGACATTCTATAAGCAATTAGGATAGACTATTGTTATTTAAATAGAGGCATGCAACCAGCCCTAATGATCTCTCTCAGATTTATGTAAGAATACAAAAATAGAAGTTGACTGAAACTATCAAAACCGCAAAACTCAGCGAATTGGACACAGCTTTTTAAATAAAGATATTTTAAAATTTACAAACAAATGTTTTAGGATTAAAGCGGTTTAGCATTATGATCAGCTTTTTGTTGCTTCGAGAGAGACTTGTGGATAAATTGTTCTTGTAACTAACATCTTTGTTAGATTTTAATAAACAAACTAGTCTATTATTATTTAGTTTTAAGACAGCTAGACATGATTTAACAAAACTCGATTAGTCTTTCAAGAACTCTATAGTTGCTAGTTAATTGATTTATTATTGAGATTAAGTTGAATATTTGGCATATCGCCTTATATAGCCTTTACGGCTAAAACTAATTTAACACAGCCTGATTTTTTAGACCCGTCGTTAATTTTTTAATTCGCTTAAAATTAACGTATAGGCACTTATCGCTTTGAAATGTACCACAAAACCAGAATCTGGTTGCCAGATGCTTCTCATATACAACTAATAATTCTTATTTAAAAAGCTACGATATGCCAAATATTTTATTATACTCGAGTTTATGGGATCAACAAGACACTTAACTTTGCTTTTATTAATTGGATTAGCGGCGCTGTGCTTTTGTCAATTCTCAATTCATCCAAAGGGGAATTCATTGCTACACATGCTCAGGAGTTTTTGGAGCTAATCAATAATTGTGATACGCCAGGAATTTCAAAATCTCAATTGCTACGACCTCTGGGAAGTTGTGTGAGCAGTTGTGCACCGTTGCAGGAGCAGCGTGTGCCTTTCCTGAACGCCGCCTTTCAAATCATTAACACGCTCACTGATCCCAATGAATACATCAACTGTGTGGAAACCTGGACACCATTTGTAGCTCAGTACTTTACGGTAAGTGCTGAACATCACAATTGTTCCTTTACTTAAATTGATCTTTTCAATTGCAGATTCACGAGGTGAATAGATTGCTGGGTGAACTCAATTCTCGAATGTGCCTGGGTAAGGCCTATGAGAAGCACTATGGTCAGCTGCAGAGTATATTGACGAGAATAATGCAAAATTATCGCAGCATCGAGTTACTGCTAATACAGCCGCATTTTCTGCCTTACTTGGATCTGTTCCACAGGGAATCAGTGCGCGTGGAGGTTTGCAAATCCATACTAAGTTGTTACCGTCAAAATAGCGAGGAACAGACCTGCGATGCTGTCGTTACCAATGCACTCATGTATCTGGGCAAGATACTTAACGACTCCGTCAAGTAGGTAGCAACAGATTTTAATTGTTGGAATTAATATAATTAAATTCGTTACTTGTCAACTAGATGGAAGCTCGGTAGACCTCATAAAATATATATACCTATGCTTGATCAATATCCGTTAGTGTGAGGCTATTAACACTAGAACAACCAAGTTTATTTAAAAGTTCAGCAAAGCCCATTTCCACCCAACAGTTAAATGTAAACGTCTGCACATATACTACATATAGAAGCTACAGATATCCAATTTAGTGGACAGACCCTCAAAGAATAAATAATTTTTAAAATTGTCTCACGGCCTGTCCACCTCCTAGAATCAGAAGACACATCATCCGACTCAATTGCATCAAGATCGAATGAATATACCAGAAGTTATATCAGGTTTAAGCTGTTAAGCCTTGTACAACGTTGAAGCCTGAAATTTATAAATTCAATTAATATATAATTATATCGTACTTACGATTTTATAATTTCAATGCAGCGCACTCACTGTGGACGATGAACGTCGTCAGATTTCGCAGCTTATTAACGGCTTCATAAACAAAGTCCACTTTGGCAGGGATCTGGAGCAACAGCTAAGTTTCTATGTGGAGGCACGTGGCACATTTAGCAATTTGGATGCTGTCTACATAACTTTAGTGCATGCCACCTGCAAGCTGACAATGCGCTCATCCAATAGACAATTAACCAAATCGTTGGGTTTTATAAAAGCCTGCATCGCCTACTGTTTCATAACCATTCCAAGCATTACTGCTGTCCAGCAGAAAATGGACTTGTATCTGCTGTGTGGTCAGCTGGCACTGCGGCATCTCTGCCTGGGACAGGGTATAAATATCTTATAACACTACATTAAGGAACATATAACTAATATCTTTATTTTCCTCAGCTGATGCGTGCTTTGAAGCTGCACTACAACTAGTTAACGATCTGCCCACCGTCAGTGTAGACTTTGAGGGGAAACCTCGCTGCCTGGAGCGCTATCTGGTCGCTTACTTGTGCAACATGCTGGCCACATTGATTGTTGTGCCAGACAGTCCCGAACAGGGCGTCTTATACTTCCTGCGCCTGCTGCTGGATATTGTAGGCAGGCGATCCTTTAAGGCGAACAGTACAGCGCCAGCTATTATCTATCTACACGCTTTGGACATGCTATATGTCCAAAGTCTGGAACAGTTTCCCTATCACATCGACGGCGGTAATCATTAGTTAATCGTACTCACTTAAATTTGCAAATACTAAAAAGCTTATGTTCTTTTAGTGGTTTCCAATGATGCACTTTATGGTCATGATCCCAAGTTCCTGGTGGAGGTTAACAATTTGTGTGGCCAGGTTGTGGATGCGATTCTGCTTCAGCTGAAGTCTCTCGGCGCAGCCCAGCAGCAACGTGTCCAAGCTCAGCTTTCCATGGAATTATTTATGCGCATTGTGCGCTATGCGGATCTGGAAAAAGAACCGCTCTGTCAATTGGCTGTGAAGCTATGGCTGTTGGCCAACAAGGCGCAGGCTGAACTCGATACCGAGACAATTGTGCGTTTATAAACCTTCTAAGTTATAATTTACTTCACTATATGACTTTGATAACTTTTCTTGCAGCCACAAACGCTGTGCAGCGTGGAGCATTTCTACAAATTGGTTAAGGATGCGTCACCATCGCGTGCTAAGACAATTGCGAAGTTGTTGTTGCGAATGCGAGACAGTTGAAACTGAGATATATTCACAATATCTATATATATAAATATACATACTCGTATTTTGTGCATAAGTTGTGGACAATCAAGCGGAAACTGTTGCTTGATTACCATCAAATTACTTGAATTCGTTGTGCAATCAAATGGCTGAATTAAGACTTAAATATTTATATACAAAATAATCTTATGACTTGGTAAACAAAATATATAAATTTAATTACATAAAATGTATGTTGTTGTTTGGTTACTGCTGTTTAAAATATGTACTACTATAGGTTTTTTTTACCACTTTTCAAAGTCAAATGAAAATAATTGAAAATAAGCATAACTCAGCTTTATTCCTTACCAAAGTTTTCCCTCTTTAAGACTTCCGTACTGGAGTAAACTTGGAGTACATCACTACATTTCCTAACTACTCGAACAAAAAAAATAAGGAAACTTTACAATTAACGACTGCCAAAATGGGGCTTTAAAAAATGTGTGTGAGAAAGGGATGGTAAATAATGATTATTTTGTTTATTTTATTTTTAATTGAAAAATCATTTACTTCTAGTAACTTTAAAAGAGTGTGAAATATACCAACATTTTTTTAAAGGTTATCTTCACAATTTCACCACTATCGTAAAATTTATGAAATTTTTTATTTTACACATAAAATAATAATTATTTTTGAGCAAAATAATAAAACTCATTAAATGATTATTTCTTGAGATTAATTATTTTGATTATTACTGGAGTTTTATTTTTTTCTAAAAAATATTACTCAAGTTAAAATTTTGACCAGGAAACAAACAAACAAAAATAAAAAAATAAAATGTTTTTGGTGAAAAAAAAAACATTTATAAAATGTCACAAAAAAAAAGAGGGCACCGCCCCCTGCTCGCGTTTCTCACCTACGGCTACAGTTTACAACAATCGACGGTAGGATACCCTGTGCACGGGCAATTGGATTCTGTTCGGCACGCCGAAGATTTGATGCCTTTTTAGCTGATTGTTTTAATGAAAGCTATATGATATAGTAAACAGATTTGAAACAAATTTCTTCAATGACTAAGACATATGTTCATGCTAGTTTTCGTTGCATAGTGCAGGCATAATAAATAATTCAACTCCATTAAAATTATTATTAAATGCGTTTATACACGTTTATTCAAATTTTGATTGCTTTAGGCCCGTTTAACACAGTACCTTAGAAATCTAAGCTGTGCGATACGACGTTTATATGCAGCACCTTATCGTGAACCCGCACATATTTCAATAATTTCATGATAAGCCGATGCGTACTTTTATGTTTCGTAAATCTTCATGTAAGAAGGTGTAAAAATATGAATTACATTTGTTGCTTTTTTTCTTTTTTGTTGTGTATAGTTTAAAACATTTGAGGCAATTTGTCGATTTGTTTTACGTGTGCATTTCAAAAATGGCTAAAACTATGGCTGACAAGCTTGAAAGATCACACACATAACACATGACAACTTATAAGAAAGCTACACGAATGGAATACCAATTAAATAATATATGTATATGTATTTATACATTAAACTACATATTAATGGGTAGCTATATATATATTTATAGATGTATGTGTGGTGAATACGTATGAAAGTGTGTGTGTGTGTTTAGAAATTTGTCTCTTTGAATTCCTTGGATTGCAGCACAGGAGCAACATTGCCATTTCCTCCTCCTCCACCGCCAGATGTATCATCCTCCGCTGGATCCGCAGATGCTCCACCTACAGTATAGGCCAAAACAGTGGCATGATCCAGTTTACCCGGCAATGCGACAAAGGCGCTGCTATCGACGACGCGCTTGCGTGCCGCTCTATGTTGCATTCGATTCATTTGCACTTCGCGCTTGACACCGTCGGGACCCGTGGATAGCTTGTAGAATAGTTCACGCTGCTCGAGAGTCTTGCGGCGGGCTGAGGTGATCATTCGCACGAAGTCGATCAGCAGATGGCACAGCCGTCTCGCCGAAGCGCAGGGTGAGAAGGTGCCATTGATGCCGTAGCTGAGCAGATCCTCCAGGCGATAGAGCGTTAACGCATGACGCTGCGGTCCAGTTACCAAAGGCAGACCCATAGCCGACTTGGGTATCCGCTGCAGCGGTGGCGATGAAGCCTTTGACGGAGAACCTGTTGTGACGCCGTGGCGCGCATCGATCAGAGTCTGTGAGCGCATATACTTGGGCCGGCTGGGCACATTGCTGGGAGGACTGCCTGCTTTTGACTGACGCGTTCGACCAGGCGGCGTGGCCGATGACGGATGCAATCGAGCGTAAATTGCAGATGCACTTTTGTTCTGGCGCTTGGGAGCCAGATTGCCGGTCTGTAACTGCTGTAGCTTCACATCCGGAGTCCAGGCCTCAGCAAACTTGCCCACAACCGGATCGAAGTTGTCACTGATGCCGTCGGACGTGAGAAACACAATGTCGCCACGCTCAAGACAACTCATTGAGAATGTGAGATTGCTTAGCTCCGGCTTGTTACCATCCGCAGGTCCCAGCGCTCCCAAAGCGTCGCGCATGTCCCGCATAGAGCTAATGTCGTGGGATCCTTGCGTCAGCTCTCTAACGCCGTGCTTCTTAGAGTACACGTATCCCAGAGAGTCGCCTACGTTGCAGGAGCACACCACATACTTGCCAGGTGCACCGTCCAACGGCAGCACCACAGCAATTGTCAGCGTCGACAGGGCGCCACCCACCTCCAGTATGCAGCCATGTCCCTCCCAAAGACTGCGCAACAGACTCACAAACACCTCTTGCGTTGTGGTGGCCAGACACTCCTGCGCCTGTCCAAACACTGCACGGTCCAAGTAGTCGAGGCAACCATGCACTGCGGATCGGGCAGCCAAACGAGCGCCGTCGCCTACGGATTACAAAATGTATACAAACAACAGATTAATTTATAATAATGTAATTATGTAAAAACTACTTGAATTATTATCTATTCTATAAATTTTTCTTCTGACTGGCTTCTGGCTAATAATATAAAGTTTGTAATAAATTTTACTTTAATTAATAAGTAAGTATTGATATACGTTTAATCCACGAATTATTCTTAGCTTCAATGTATTTAACATTCATTACTATACTTATTTACTTCTGCTTTCAATTTTAATTTAAGTTTTTTTTAATATCCGTTACTTAAAAAAATAAGTATAAGGGTATATTACCTTCGTTGAAAAGGAATCATCTCTCACCCTATGAAGTACACATATTCTTAATCATTCTCGATCAACAGCAGAGTCACAGTCCGTATGTGTAAGAGCTTAAATCTCAGCGACTATAAGAGCTAGAGCAACTAAATTTGGTACCCAAATTTCTGTATACCCCATGCAGGTCGAGTTTCACTGCGGACGGCAGTTCTTGCTAGTGACGAAAGCAGCACCAAGGGTGTGAAAGGCGACTAGCAATATATACAGCTAATATTGACAATTTACTACGACTGTCTGATCAAATCGAGTTATCATAAAATCGACAAGTCGTAGAAAAATGGTGTTGGTAAACGGTCCACAATAATGACAAGTTGCACAAAATAACAAAATAACAAAATAACTTCAAAGATTTTTTAAAAATAAACCAATTGAGTCCCCAATTTAATTTTTTGCTAAATTCATCATAAATCACCCCCTATTTGTATTTTTTTTTTGTTTTTGAGATGAGGCCCATATAATATACATTTACCAAAACCTTAGATGTGATGAATATCTAGAATTGTTTGTTCTACGACTTCTTCAATTTCCCGCTAGTTTAGCGGGAAAACGCTATTTCAATCTAAAATTGAAGCCTCAACAGTTTTCAAATTATCAAAGCTACAGATATGTTCTATATATCATTGGTGTGTTTGAGGGCCTTTAGGCGTACCTTTAAACTTTTTTTCAAAAGTACTCAGGTAACATTTTACAGGTGAAATAAGGTTTTTTAGCTTACATTTTGAAGATTCCTGAAAAAACGGCTCTATCGATTTTTATTAAATTATGATTGTAAAACGTTAAATTTTGAGTTTTTTGGTATATGAAACATAAATTTTGGCTGAAGTGCTTGAAAGATATTTCCTGTTAACTGAATATATACATTTTCTATCGGTCAAAAGTCACGTTTTCCTACGAAGAACTTTTTTGTTTCATGAGATATCTCATCCAAACTGATACAATATGCATTTAATTTGGTTGTATAAATCATGACCAGAGTTGGTTCAAATCAGACCCCCGGTCATGGGACCGATCTGGTCAAAATTAAGTTTTAGTATGAAAAACTTTTTTGTTCTATGAGATATTTTAACCAAATTTATAGAATATGCATTTAAGTTAGTTTTATACATCCTGATCGAAAAAAATTTCTGATATCACACAAAAAAAACCTCTACACGAGATAAAGTCTAGTGACGAAAGCAATTTCTAGTCCCAAAATATCTGATAACCAATTTGTGATGAACAAAATTCAGTTTAATATAAAAATTTTAAATAAAAATATAAATTAATCAAAAAAAAGACGAAAATTGGCATTGTGCACTTTGCGTAAAAGGGGTGAGCTTCTTAGTACATAAAAATTACTTTTCGCGCTGTGTCGAATGCCAATTTTCGTTGTTTTTTTTTGATAATTTATATTTTTATTTAAAATTTATATTTTAAACTGAATTTTGTTCTTCACAAAATTGGAAATCAGAAATTTTGGGGCTAGAAATTGCTTTCGTCACTAGACTTTACCTCATGTAGAGGTTTTTTTTGTGGGATATTTAAAATCCGCAAATCGCGAAAAACCACCACTCCCACCGATTTTAAAATTTTATTAAAGTTATCTATAGTATTATAAAGTTATATTATAGTTAATCGCTTCAAGATCAAGATTACAGAACGGCGGAAAAAGCTGTTTTAATTTTTAAAGCAAAACAAGCTCCTAACAGAATGTAACGGATATTCCTATAGTAGGGGTCTCGACAATAGCCTTCCCGACTAGTTTAAAATGAATTCTTATATTATATTATCCCATTTTTAATTTTTCAATTCAATAAAATTTGTTGCGTTAACTGATCATAAATGATAATAACAATTAATAAGAGATAGAGAAAACGAGATGCTTCACTTCACTTACCCCAATTGACGCCATCGGCCATGGCCATGGCAGCGGCTTCGCCGCGCACCACACAGCCGTAACAGTCGGCAATGGGATTGCCCATGGGCTCTTTGGTTAACATGTTGTTCTCGTAGAGCGAAACTGAGATGCCGTATGCAAAGTCGCAATCCATTTGCCAGTTTTCCACGCCTGCTACTGGCGTGGACAAAGTGTTGCTGCTGCTGTTGCTGGTGGTGGTTGTAGCTGTTGCTGTTGTAGTTGTTGTGGTGGGATTACCGCTTTGATTGCTAACCGCCTCGCGAAGAAGGCGTTCTCGTTCTGAGTTACCATCTCCTCCGGTTGTCCTGGAGACCTCAGTCTTGGCATTCAGCAGATTCTTGTTGTTCTGATCCTGTGAAGCATTGCTACTGCTGACCATGCTAACCACTATGGTGGTAGCCTTGCCGCCGGCCTCTGTCGGTGCAGCTGGCACGGCCGTAATGCTGTTTTTCGAGTTCTTTCTAGAACGCATGCCTGCGATGGATGCAGTTCCTGAGGAACCCGTTCCCTGCGGTGTCTGATCCGCATTACTCTGTCGCCTGGAGCCCGTGGGTCGGGCAAACTTGTTGCTTAGCCGCGTCGTCGAGGACACTGGAGGTGTGCTCTTTCGAACACCATAGGCATCCTCGTTCTCCTGCTGCGTGTCGATAAAGTCAATGTCATCCGCATAACTCGCACTTAAATGCAATTTCGAGCGCTTGATGCCCGTCAGTCCCTCGTCAGGACCTGTACAGGCGGCAGTAATGGTATCCGAGCCGCTGGCATAACGGCCCAGCTTCAGCACGGGCATCTCTGTGGGGTTCTGGCCATTATAGATCTCCGGTCCGCCGGGAATAAACTCACGCTGCATGCGACTGAAACAGTAGCAAACAGAGTTGGTAATTGAAGGATTCACGATTAATATTTGGTTGAATTGGTGACAATTGCAATTAATTAACACATAATTAAGGAAAACCAATAGATAAATAAATTTACCAACCAAAATCCAACTCAAGTTTTAGCCTTTTATATGACTTTTTCCTTGAAAGAATTAAAATTAAAATAAATACAATTCTTTCGGTGGTTTTAAATCGTCATTAAATGTATACATGTAAAAAGCGATTATATAATTTGAAAAGCACATGAATAGTAGACAAAAATGATATAAATAAAATAAAATTTATATGCATTTAAATTTCTAGATATTTAATCGGAATGTTGCAGAGCCAGTTTTAACTGGCTTTAAAATAACAAACTTTTTAGCTACAGATGTCCTCAAGTTTTTATGCATATAAAGATATACTTCTTTTAGAGAGCTTTCAAATTTTTAAAATATCTACAAAAACATATTTTAATATTACAAATGTCATAATTTAGGATTTTCACTGCCATTCGCTGATGCCACTTAGTTTTGAAATCAATTTAAAATAATTTTAAGTCTAGAATATGTGATTTTAATTAAGTTTTTTTGTGTTAAGAACCTAAATGAAATAGTAATTGAAGTTGACGAAATTTAGTACACATTAGTTAGATGTCATACTTGTACAATTTATTTAGGAAGGTAACTCCAGCCATTCCATCACCTGGCGCCGCCTTGCTAGCTTTCCCGGACCCTGTATTAAACAAGCTGGTCGAAGGATTGGGTATTACTGCTGTTGGCTTTCATGAAGGCCTCAGTTCCAATCGTTCGTGCCCTGAAGCTCCTGTTTCTACCGATGCTATTCTTGAGCATGAGCAACTTAGTAGTTGGTACAGCATACCCTTTGTCTAGCCTTCCAGGAGTTAACTGCAATTGCCTGATAACTTGTGTTTAGTCTTTTCAATACTGTGCGCCCAACGGACGTGAGTCTAGTTTCAATTGGAGTAGGAGGAGAGCCTACAGTTGTGTGCTTGGCAGACGCAGTACTCATATTGGAGTGTTGGACTTTTCCGTTGATGGGAAAGTCACTGGCATCATCGAATGACTCCTTGAGAGCCTGAAAGATCTTGTTTGAAGTGCATCTTTTGGCGCGAATTCATTTTTCGGATCTGTGTTCGCTCTATGTTCAGAAAATAATCATCCGTCTGTGTGAATCGTTCGCCCGGTGTGTCAATGGTCATAACTGGCGGAGTATTACTCACAATTGGGGAGGCAGTGACGGAAGCCGTTGCGGTTTTCACGCCGGAGTGGAATTTGTTGATTGTATTAGTTTTATTGCTGTTTACTGGACCGCTGGCAGTTCTTTTGACGAATGTGATGCTCGGGGCAATAACACATTGCACAAGAGGAGTAGATGATGAGGAGCCAGGGACAGGTGACATATGCAGGGATAACGAGGGTGGAGGACGAGAGCCCGGTGTCGTGGGCACGATGAAGGTCCGATTTGCAGGAATGACAGCCACTCCAGCTGCACCTGGTGGTCGTTCTACGTCATTGAACTGATGCACTGGAAAAAACTGTGTCGCAGCTGGCCAGAAACAACGACAGGACGATGTGTCCAAGCCGGGTGCTGTGACACCGTGACACCAGAAGGAGCAAGCTGATATGAAAAACTAGCAGTAGATGTCTTGGGTGTCGCTGGCTTGGTTGGCAGATTAGATTGTGAGGTTGAGGCAGCTGGGGTTGTGACTAGGCTGCTCCTGGGTTTCGTTGCTTCGCTATCTTTTTGATGGGCAACGCCTTGACCGTGCTTGTTGTGTTACCGGAAAAATCGTAAGACATCTGCTGTTTCAGCAAGAAATCAATGGCCAGCAATTTTGCAAGCGGCATCTTTTTTAGTTAATTTTTTTTTAAGTTTAATCACGTTACAAATGTATATAAATGTTAATTGCCAAGAGAGTCTAAACAGCTAACAAAATTATAGGGTTGTTACACAACTGTAAGGCAAAATAATTAATTTATTTGAGTTCAAATGCCAAGCGATAAGTCGAGTTTTGCCAACTTTTTAGATAAATAGCTGAAATTACGATGCAAATAGCCAACTTATTAACACCGGCTTATACCGATACGGCACAGCTGATTTACAAATGCTGTAGCAGTGCTGGCAACTTGTTTTAATAAGTCTATCACAACAGAAAAGGGTTAACAGGCTTAGATCGCGAATTTAAGCATTTGCATTTTTATTTCTGCATTTTATTCTGATTTATCAATATGACGTTTATCTACTGTAAAAACTACGATAAAAATATGAAACACATTTAAAAAAATTTTTTTTGTTGCCATTCTCATTTTGCACGTTAATCTCCGACTAGCCCATATTCATTGGTGCCACAGAAATATTTAGAGATTTTGCCTCGAGCTGATTTGCAAATCTCTCAAAAATACAGAACTTTGAGATGTTTAATTTTTCGAGTCTTTAGTTGGAATAACCGACTATTCATATTTTGTGGTTGTCTTCAAAGTCGATCAAAGTATTACCTTTATATTTAATAATATTATTTAGTTCTTGCATTAGTTTACATTTGCATATTTTAAATAAACCAAGGAATATCGAGTGCCATTTACTTCGATTAAAAAAAACTTTATTTATTTTGTTTTTCTAATAGTTTTTCAAAAATAGCATTATGCCTCTGTCGCTCCTCCAGCTGCTGTTGCATCAAAGAGAACATTTGCTGTCCTATTGCTAAAATGGCCTCCACTCTAGACTTGGTAGTGGTATTGAGATCTCGAAGCTCTTTAGAAATCTGCTTTAGTGTGGCATTCTCCTCAGCAACAAGTGCCGACAGTTTGGCTGGACTCGTTTTCTCACTGCAGCCACTCGACCCAGTACTCGCGTCCGGCTCGGATTCCGTCTCCAATGGATCTTCCGTATGCAGATCGCTACTGTCTAATTTTTGTTCTGTTTGAATTTAATGTTACCTTCTTCGTCCTCATCCATATCTTCATAGTATTCGGCAAAATAGCTGTCGGTTGAAAGCCCAAATGCCTTTGCATCTGGCACTCTATTCACTGCCTGTTCCAGTTGAAGGACGTCAGCAAGCGCATTTTCTGTAGGTGTTAGAGCCTCCTGTTAATAAGTTCCTCCACTAGCTGACAGCTGTTGCCTTGTTATGTTGGTGAATTTCTTTTTAATTGTCTGCTTCCAATCCTTCCAGATCTGAAATAAATATGTTAAAAACTACAGCACATGTGACTGGGCAACAAAACATACACGCTTCCACTCTTCCATTGACTTGCAAGGAGGTCCATTGGCGTTTAACTCACCGGTCAACTCTCTCCAAGCCGCCGCTATACTCACTCTGTCGCTACGGCTGTGTCCCTTTGCAATATCAACATTTTTCTTCATAAACTTAACAATTATTGCGTCCTGCTGCTGTGTTCGATGTTTTCCCATTAGAATGAAGTATTAAATTAAACTTAAACATAATATTGAAATCAGTATCATTAAACTTACATTTTGACGGTACTTGGCCCTTTTTTAAACAAACTCGCTCTTCTTCTTACATAGGCATTCACACATATCACAAACACTATATATGTAAATTGGCACTTAACGAAACAAAATGCCTGCTGCAGTAGGTTTATATAATTTACACTTAAATCTATAGTGCTTAGAGCTGCAATTAAAATGACATATTCAAGACTCCAAATAATTTTAAATTGATTCCAAAACTAGATGGCATAGCCGTTACCAGGGACGGTTTTACATTAACTGCGAATGGCATATCGTACTAGAGATTTCGAATAACAAAATATCATGAGTTAAAACATGTTTTATATTGTTATGTTTTAATGCAAATATTAAAGAAATTTAGTGACCTTTCCAAATCAGAAACACTTTTTATGCATTGCCAAAATAAAACCGTTCTTTTGTCTGTTCGCATTTTATTTGTATAAAATAAAAACTCTATAGGTTATTTGATTAGTGGTGTCACCTAAAATCTTCTGAAATACCGCTGAACGATTTTTCTTGTCAAATAAAATTATGTTTTATACTTTAAAAGTTTAGAAGGTATGTTTGTGGGAGAATGCTGAATAAAATATAACAAACAAAAAAGATATACATATGGGTGGTTGCACTTACCCCTCTAGATATTTGGTTATGAAGCTGCTATCATCCATCTCCTCGTTGCCATTAACACGTCGGCGACCATCGCGAGGCTCCGCAATAAAACTCAATTGTCGAAAGTACGTGGTGACCTTTTGACGCAACGAAGGCATCTTGATGCCAGTGAACTTTCCAACTTCCAATTAGCAATGCGTCTTAATTACAGCCCCGATGTGGGCTGGATGGAAGTAGGGGGTTCACCGCCTCGAATTATGGTTCATTCACCTCATCGGCAACAATTGTTGTTGGCTTCGTCGCCTGAAGTAGTCGGGAGTAGAGAGTTTGCACATTTAATTATCAATAAATTATGCAATTAAATGAGGCATCTTCTTCAGGATGTGCATTTAAAGGCCGCGGGGCATGCAGACGAGGACTAAAAAGGATGATTACGCTTCTTTAGTCTATGGCTTACATTTTAAATGGGCTTTCATTCCATCTCTGGCTCATTTCAAATGCAGAGGCTGAGAGGAAGCCAGTAAGAACGTTCTAGTTGAGAGTGCACGACTATGAGTTATCTCATCAGATCTTAACAGACCAAAATTAAAATAGATTAATTTAAAACTAAAATTCTACGAGAATGTTTATAATTATCCTATAATCTACCCATTGGTATTAATATTTATACTTTAATTTTGAATTAATTTCAAATAACAAAATTTTTTAAAGCAACAAGAAATTTTTAGATTTTAAGTCGTTTGATTACATTTCTCAAAAATGTCAAAGTTATATTTTATTGGATGTAAGATGCCTCTATCTTTCTGTTACATATATTTGCACAAAGCATTTTTACCGTTTGTATACCTTAAACTCAATGGACAACAAAGTAAATAATGGTTTTGTGTGTGGGAAAGCACCTGAAATAATCAGTATTTTCCTGATCGATATCAACAGCGAAGTCGATTTATCCCCGTCTGTCTGTAAAAAAAGAGTCGAGGAAAGAAAAGAACACTGAACACTTCAACGTATTTAGCTTGCGACGTGTTTTTTTGCTTATGTACAGTGTGTCAAGTAACTTTTTTGTCAAAAAAAAATCAAAATTTATTTCTTATTTTGAAAAATTAGTTGAACACCATGGACCTTGTATAATTTAAAGCAACTACAATAAAAAGAGTAAAAAAAAGCCTAGACCAATTTTTTTTTCATAATAAGAAATAAATATCAAAATTTTTTAATTTTGTTAACACAGATGATTGACTAACTGTATTTGTGTGCAAATTCGAATGTGTATCTAAAGGACTGGGTGCAGGGTATATCGAAGTCGTGTTTTCTCCATAAATGCGATCTATCTTTTTTACCCTTTTTTAATGGTCGCTTGGTATAAAAAGAGATGTTGGAGGAAATCGGAAGAGTGGGAATAATGATGAGAAGGCGTCGCAGAAGCCCAGTCGTCGTTTCAAGTTTCAAATGACGTAACTTCTGCGGGATTTGTATGATTAATGAACTGTCTGTTGTTGCTCCCCAACGAAATCAGGCACTTCTCTAGATATTAAGTCGGGGAAGACTTAAAGCTGATTCCAGATTGTTCTCATTTAACTTATCTTAAATTGCAACTAAGTACCTGGCATTTAGTTGCATTGCGATTAGCAGAACAACAATTGCTTTAAATAGCTATAACAATAACAAAAGCTATCAACAATAACTATAAATATTGCTAAGTACGAGGGTAACGTGAGATAATCTCAAAATATAATAGAATCCGACACAGATAGATGTATTTGCGTACAAAAGCATTATATAAGCGATCAACTGATCCATTCAATGCATTACAGAGGTCGAATAGCTGCTACCCTGGAAAAGAATCTAATGTACATTAACACTTCTGCTTTCCTTTGATTTTACTTAACTATAAAAAGATGTTTTTTTTTTGTAAGATGAAGGAATGTCTTCAGTTACACGGTCGTCCGAATTTAAGATATTGAAATTTCATATTACACGCTGGGCGCTAAGCAATTTTTAGAGCTGTTACTTATACTATAGTCTAATAATCGACGTAATGCTCTTAGAAAACGAGTAATTCCCTGAATTTGTATTTGTACCTTGACAATAATAATCTGGTCGACCTTCAGTCTGTCAGTTTCCATTTGAATACACAATTAAATCAGACTCACACAACGTTAAGTTACTTGAGTCTTATTGTGGTTACTCAATAGTCCATTAGGCACGTGTCACAGCACGACAAATGGTCAGTGAGAGCAGAGTTGCTAACATACAACATAACAGTTTGCTCTTGATATTTCATAAAAATGATCGTCTTTAGCAATTCCAATATTATTTCAACAGCAATTAGAAATTGTTGCCTACAATTCACAAGATAGGGTTTCGATGCACTCAGTTAATTTATAGGGATTACAACTATTTATAGCAATAATTACACTTGAATACGAGTAGTGAACTGACATAATTTTGGCTGAAGAATAGTTTCAAATGCCTTTTGTGTGAAGATCTCAATTGCTGGAGATGATGTATCTGGAAATCTTTATGATTGACACCGGAAAGAAGATATGTTAGCTGCCTGGTGGCACTGCAAAGTGGAGCAAGTCAAATGAATAGAGGAAAACGTACATAAAAGAGAATTATGTAAATTGCTTTGGGTCTCTGCGGCGGACGCTGTGGATTGTGTGGATGCTGTGGGTGCGACTTGTCTTTATGGCTGTAATCTCTCTCTTTCAATCGCGGAATGTTATATGTAGTTGCTAAATTGAATTGTTTGCGGCACTGGAGTGCAACATTTTAATCAGCCTGATTGATTGCGAAATACACGAAAAGAAGTGCAGTTTCAATGCGCTTGACTGCACTTCAAAGCATTGCTTGCCAACAGGCCAAAGACTGGGAAAATTGGGTTATTGGTTAATTGCATTTGAAGGGAGACCCCTTGGAATAATATGTAGATGGGTGTGCCAATTACACTTCTAACTACGACCCAACTAAGGGTATCAATTCTGTTTTCTATGTTTTGCGGTTTCATTTGGCTTGGGTATATAATTAAATTACTTTTCTTGATGGTGTCGCAATGATTGATCTGTGATCGGAAAAATTTTAATTGAATTGCTTTCCTAGATGCTGCAAGCAATTGATTGGTAAAGATCAATTTTCTGAAAGAAAGAAAAAGTTGTAAAGAGAAGAAGAGGAAGTAAAATTGCAAACGAGTGACAGAGGGAGAGAAGGGAATGAAGAAAAAAAACATAAGAAAGAGACATAAAGATAGAAAAAGAGATAGTAATGGGGAAGAAAGAGAGAGAGAGAGAGAGAGAGAGAGAGAGACACATAGTCTGATAAAGTGAGAGAAAGAGAAAGACAGCGTCAGACAAAGAGAGTAGTAAGAAAGACCTTCCCCTAGAATAAAATCAAGTTCCTCTTCTATTTTAAATTTAATCAATTTCCGCTTCGATTTCCCCTACATCGTGATTGTGCTTTAATTAATGAATAATTTCCCCGATTTGATGAAACCTAACATTTCACATTTTGTGTATGTAAAAGATCTCCAAGTCGTGTGCCACAATCAATCGACACTTTCAACCCGCAGTCCATATTTGAATCAGCAACATTTTCAACACTCTCAGCTAATCAGGCGTGAAAATAGACCTCAAATCATAGCCAACAATTGCGCAAGAATAAAAATGGTAGGGAAAGGGTGGGGGCAGATGGTGTTGAAATAGTGTACATAAATATTAAACACTTTTAAGTACTATTTAAATAAAAGCATTTGAACAGAAAGTAAAAAACTTTGTTTATACAATTATTAATATACCCTCTACCTAGTTTCTTCCGCTGCGCCACAAGCTATAAATAGTAAAATGATCGTATTTTTAGTAACAACAGATTTTAGATGTCATAAAAATACAACATAAAGAATCCAAAGCCACAACCAGATATGACCCCAGTACTATAAAGGTTCAACGGGTCAATAAAATTTTAAGGTAAATGCGATAAGTTCGCAGCACGAAAAAAAAGTGTAACGTAATGTAACTTTTTTTGCATGTTTAATATTATGTTTGACAATATTTGATTTTAAGCTTATAACACATTAAGAACAGGGTCTCTCAAAGTCGAGTTTGATAGAATGTAGCGTTTTATACAAGTTAAATTTGCAAATTCGCTTGAAAGATTTGTTTTTGTTTATTCGTTGTTGTGTTGTTTCTATATTGCTTGCGGAATTATTTCCTCTAAAAGTGTATAAATAATTAATGGAGTGAGCCCATTGAAAGAGTTTTCACTGGCCTCGTTAATTGCATTTAATTAAATTATACGAGGCCACAGATCAAATGAAAAGATGCAAGGACAACTTACTACGGCAAGTTTCAACTGCAACTAGTTGCATCCATGACAACCCAGGATTAGGCTCATATATCACTTCTAAAGAGTTGCAACCGTGCGCCATGGGGCAGGTGCTTTTATGTGTGCTGAATAGTGGTTGATTTAATGCTTACCAAGTGAGAAACGTGCAGAAGCAAAGTCAACAAACATGTTAACATAGAGTTAATGGGAAGAAAGAGAGCAGGGAGAGGAGGAGGTTAAACCAACAGAAAGAGCTAATAGCTGGCGGCTAAAAGCCACAATGACAAATGCGTCAACAAATATGCTGAAAGATGATGATGATGGTTGTGTTGTTGTTGTTGTTGTTGCTGTTTTGCGGCATCTCAAGGTGGAAGTTGCATTCATTCGGGGGTCTTGTCATAAGTCAAGTGCAGCTCAAAGTCATTGCAAATTGTGGGTTAGACCAAAGCCATCTTCACTCACATGCAGCCGCAAAAGAAAGTGAATATTTTTTCTTGTTTTATTGTCTGTTTAAACCAGGTTTGAGTTATGTTTCTTTTTAGCCCAAAACGAAAGCTGAAGGCCACCAAGCCATAAATATGCTAACAGCCAAAACAAGTCAACCATTTTTATGTTTAACTCATATTGTTGGCGAAACCTAAGGAAATTATTTCTTAGGTATAGGTCATTTTAAGTTACACAGGTAACTCCAAAACAACTTTTTATTTGCAACAGAATTTATTTATTTTATTTTCTAATGGGAGCTCCCTTTAAATTTTTTTTGTTTTTTTGCTGGAGTTTTTTGTAAGCAGAAAATACGTGACATACACTATATACACTCATATGAATTTATTCATAATTTTTATTATACATGTCATTTGACTTTAAGGTATAAAAATAATATATTTCGATTAAATTTAAATGTATCTTATTAATTATTCGCGACACAATCTGCGTCTATTTTGGTCCCATTTCAGCTAAGCAAATGTGTAATCAGGTGTAAAGACGCCAAAATAAATGCTGAAAGGGTCCATGGAAGCTCAGACAAGCTGTTGACTTTGTTTGGTTCTATTTGTAGAGTCCAGAAACCGCTTTGGGCTTCATTAAAATATGTCTTTATAAAATTGCATGTGATGAAAATGTCACACAAACAACATCGCATACAATGGAGTTCCTTCACCTCAGAGTGGGAAAAACGTCGTCGTTAGTGTTGAAGTTGTGTGGAGTTCTCCCCTATGGTTACCGTTAGACTCCCCTTTGTAAATATATGTATATGGGCAGTGCCAGTCTCGGGGCGTTGCTTAAATTGCCAGCTAATTGGCTTTCAAGTGGTTGTTGCGTGGTGCGTTCATTTCCTGCAACAATTGCACGCTTAAAACAATTTGCATTAATGCCAAAACAGGAAGGTAATTTCATTCCCCACCCTCCTTTAAAGTTCACCACTCTCGCCCACAGTTGCAGATTCATTCCATCCAGCATTAATTCAACACTTGCCGTAACTACATTCAAAGTCCATAAATTGTACATGCCGAAACTGAAAGTGCGACCCAAAATCCATAAAACAAAAGTTGCCTTCAGTTTTCTAAATGTTTTTTACTTGTGTAATGCATTCTGTTTGATACCAGGGTTGTTCCTAAAGGGGGAGTCCAAGCGGAGGGAGATGCAACATGATGGGGTCTTACTGTGTCAAAAGTGCACTTTCACATGCAATGCCTTGACGTCGATTCTTGGAGCCAGCCCGTGTTTTATCGCCTACCATAATGACGCATTGCCTTCCACCCTCGTTAAGGCGTTTCAGCCCTGTAATTGTGTGGGTGTGTAAGTGTATAACATTCTCTTATCGCTCATTTTAGTTGCATATTTTTGTTATGTGATTTTTGGGTCGCGCCTCTTGGCCCTGTTTTTTGAATGGAACCCCAATAACTTGAACGAGCTTTTGACGATTTACTAAATATTTAAAATAAAGTACAATATAGGCCAACTGTGGTTTCTTTTGTGTTCGTATTAAATCTAAATAATAGGGGTTACATACAGCGCTGTTACGACGAAAAATCGCGCCCGGGGCAAAGATTTTGATTCCCCCCACAAAAATTTTTAGCAACATATTTTTTTTTTAGCAAATAACGAATCGAAGATAATGTCTTTTAAAAACATACAATTGACAGCTCCAGTGTCAAAAATGTTATTAAAAAAATGGTTCAAATTTATTTGAAGTTTGCTAAATAAACGATCTGCTAACACTGATGTGACAAAAATCGTTGTGAAATTAATTGTATGACTTAAAGTTCACTGTCCAATTCGGATTTAGTGTTAAAGCCTGTTTAATAAATCAAAAAGTGCCTCAAATCTTAAATTTAGTTGGCAAATAATGGGGTCGATAGATTCTAAAAATGGAATTAGAAATGTTCCAGTTTCTGGTATGTTTTTGCTATCATCTGCTGCCACATATTAGAATTGTTTTCGCACTTTTCGTTAACTTCAGCGTCAACCCCTCAACTTATTTTTAAGTTCAAACTCTATTTGAAATATTTCAAAAGTTCATATTTTTGGCGCCCCTAATATCTTAGCGCCCGGGGCGATTGCCCCCCTTGAAACGGCGCTGGTTAAATATCTCAGCTATATGACTAAGGAAGTTCAAGTTAAAACTTTCGAGGTTTCTCCTTAAAAAAACAATAAGTATTTATTTTTTCTTTGCCAAATAATTGGGATACATTTAGAAATAAATATATTTAAAAAGTGAGAACTACTTCAAAATATTAATCTATTTAAAACGAGGTTGCAATGCAAGTGAGTTTTCAAAGATGGTGGGGTTTTTTGTTAAATGAAAACATGACAGAAACTATAGTTTTTTATGTAGACTCATATAGGACTTATAAATGTAAATCACATGAATAAATTAGCCATGGGCACGGTCTTAGGCTTTGCCCGACAGGCCCAGACAGGCTTGTCTGTCAGGCATACTAATAAGTTTAATAAGTTGCCGCAATTGAAAAATAAACTATTCATCTCCCCAACGCAAATGCATTAGCTCGTTGAGTGGGAGATCCGGAAAGAAAAAAACAACAAAAACAAACTGAGCTCCAAGACAAAGTTGAAATACTAAGTAAAAAAATGTAAATGATATCGAAATGGTTGAGTATCAAATGAAAAGAAGTCAAGGCCCGGCCAAAGAACTCTGCGATACAAACAAAGACACTGCAAACAGCAACTGCAATTGGAATACCCACGTCCCAAGTCTACCACTCAATCCTCCATCCTCAATTCTCTGGTTGTTTGCCTGGCGCTGGTGTCAAATGTCTGCCCACTGACGTCGCCGACGGTCAACAATTTTGCCAGTGCCAGGTGCTGTACCCGATACCCCACACTCTATCTAGTTTTAATTTGAGTTTCATTGGCGGGATTAGTCATCGTATCAGTTGGATGACCAATCATTGGAGACGGCGCGTGCTCTGAGTGATTTCCAGGGGCACAAACAAGAAAAGAATTCAATGAACTTTTGTTTCGCATTGTCAACGTTTTGGGCTAATTGCTTTTAATGATGATTACTAGAATGATTCATACTGAGATCTGACTTTCTAAGTTTAAAAACAATTTAATCACTCCCTTCAGAGATTCCCTATCTATAATTTGAGTACATCAAATAAATCTTCCTAATACTGTTAAGTATTTTCGTTAAGTTTTAAAAAAACTCTAAAAGTGAAAAAAATAAATACAAATAATAATTCATTTCGAAAGTAAATATAACACAAAAACCGTTCTAATTGTTTCCTTCTATATTTAAGCTAATCTTGATTTTTTTTACATTTGATTTTGTTATTGTAAAAAAACATTCGAAGTACGCATCGATGCTAACCAAGACTCTATTTTATATACAACATATCTTATCCATTGAAATGCAGCAATCGTTAAATTATTGTCAAACATGGGAAGTCAATAACTCTGCAAATATATGTAAGTTGAAACAGGATAATGTATTGTGAATGAACCAGGCAAACACATTGACCAAAAACTGAACAAACTATATATGTAATAATATGCCATTGAGACAACAAAGGAGAAACCGAGTGCTACTTGGGTGTATATATGGGTGAACGTCTGGCAGGAGCGACAGTTGAGGATGGAAACGCGCCAGTTGTGGATGGAGTTAGACAGCATCCCCCGTCTGGGCCAGCAGCAACAGCAGCAGTTATCCGGACAACCAACCCCAAAAACAACTCCCCAAAGAAGCATTCGGGGAGAAATGGGACTGCATAGTTCAGTTACAGCTGCTGCTACAGCAAAAGCAACAACATAGAGACCACAAGACGAACAAAATTCTTTTCCTTCAGGCGAAAGTGATTGAATTCCAAAAAGATTCGTGGCGCCACTTGAATTGTGTGTTGTTAAAACTCAATATTGTGTGGCAAACTTTCTTCACATTTAATTAAAGAAGCGTTGAATCAGCTGACATGTGCATGTAAGATTAAAGATCTGAACTGAAGATAAAACCGAATAAACAAGAATAGACCATTCATTTTCTTTTTGTGAAGTTTCAACTGACAGAATTTTGTATTGTATTAAATAGTTAGAGATGTGCATGAACCATTTCAAATTTGGTATACTCGTTTCAACAAAGTCTCTTAAAATATTTTAGTTGACTAAATAAAAAACTCAAATTTTTGTGGTGGTTGTTATCCTTCGAAACTTTTCTGATAAATATTTCCACGTGGATCACACCTTCTTATAAAAATATTTAAGATAGTTTTTTTGGAGAATACCAATATGTTTGATTAAAGTTTAGTGTTGGCTTTAATCACATGAAAATTGTAATCATTATTTTAGGTAATTAAATGTTAACATAAAACTTTCAGAATACTATAGCCACGTGCGATGTAGACTTTCGGTCTGGGTTTTCTCCACAAACCGGCCAACATTTTGTGGCTGCATAAGGAACGTAAAATTTAGAATTTAATTTCCTGTTATTTTCCGCTGGGCATTTGCCACAGTTTACACAATCAGTTGCCCAGGAACCGGCAGACGACACAAACGCCCACGCTACACACATATTTTGTCAAGGTACCTTTCCTCAAACAATTTTTAGCACGTCGTGCATGTTATCCTTGACAAGTGTACAGGCTTAAGGGCCGCAACGTCACTACGTCATCATCATCATCATCATCATCATCATCATCATCATCATCATCATCATCATCATCATCATCATCATCATCATCATCGACCGTCGGGCCGTTGTATCATGTGCCGTTGGTCTGGTGGTTGTACAAATAAAGCGAAATGAATAGCCTGCTGCATTTTCAAATTGCCAAATGTTCTGTATTGCGCAGTAAAAATAACTTAACTGACGACAGGAAGGGAATGGACAAAGAAGAGGGAAAGTTCGGCGCCGAATACAGCAAAATTTAAAAACAAAACAAAAAAACAAGCTTCAATCTAAAGTGGGAAATGCCCAGAACTCTTCACTCAGCTGACATTAAAGTTATAACTTATAGCAAGTCCGAGATATTTTAGAATGTTCGGCTCGAGTCATTGAGAATGTGTTTTAAGAATGTGATTTAGTTATAGAATATTTTGATGATATTATTTGATGAGTTTTAAATCTAAGTCTGATATGATCGTGATATTAAATATAGTAATTTTCCGTACGAAACTTTTTAATTTGTTAATTCGAGGTCTAGGAGTAATTAATTTTAATGATTTGGTTCATAATCCAGCTGACAGTCTTGGTTACAACTTATAAGACAACAAATCAGGTATACGTAATGATTATCATAAGGGAATTTGCACTTTCTTTTCTATAATCAACTTTGCAGACCTCTGAGCGTATTTGTTAAAAATGCAGATGAAAGAAAACATGGGGAAAATGAAATTGAATAATTTACAGCTGCAGTCGAAAATTAAATGCAATTATCACAATTTGACACTAGAGCCGATCTTAGTTAGACTCATTTAACGCCATGTTCGGTTAAACAATTGCAATAGTTATCACAATGTTCATAACGAAATAAGAAACCAGTTATTGCAGCAGCAACAACAACAATAACAGCAAAAGCTTTTGCTTTGTTATTGCTGATGTTTTTGTTGCTGTGGCCCCAGTGTGACGGTGGCGTCGCTGCAGCTGAGATTTTGCAGCTGTCCATGAAACTAACAGCAGGTGAATCAGCGGAAGGTTCCCCCTCACACACACACACACACACACACTCACACACACACACACACACAGAGAGACTTATACACACTCTCACGAAAATCATGAGACAGAAATCAGCAGGCAGCCGCCGCAGCAGCATCAGTAAAAACAATGAAGACATCGGCCAAGTTGAATGACAAAAGCAACAAAACAAACACGCGTACTTACACATATACAAATGTGTGTATGTGTACGCACGACACAAAGTGGAGCACGGCACAAAACAAAATAAGACAAAAACAAAGAGCCAAAGTTGATGACCAGCGACATCGACTAAAAAATCAATAGAAATGGGAAGCAAAAAGGACACCATAGTAAAAAGCAACAGCATAAAAATAAATACATATACTTACAATAATTGTGGTTGTTGTTCTTATCGGGTGCGACAATGAATGCTTTTACATACATATGTTGGCGCCACACACGCACGGTCTAATGAAGGAAAGGGGTCGGGCGGCAGTAAAGTGTGCGCTGGTGGAGTGTATAAATATTTAACAACAGAGGGTGGCTAAATTACTTTGTCAATGGTTTAAATCATAAATTGCACAATTGGATTTTGAAACAATATAGAAACACTTTCATATATCGCGATACCGATTGTTTATTCGAATGTCAAAAACACCCGTTGTAATAAATAAAATTTCTTCAAACGAGCCGCGTATGTCTACCCACTTTGACGTCTAAAATGTAACTATTATCGGTGCTAAGCGACAGCTTTGCCGATTACACAAAATATGATTGAATTGATCGAAATCGACATTGCTGCCAACTTGTTTTTTTTAATCGGCTGGCAAACATTGACAAAATTATATCGATAGATGAACATGTGAAACTTCCACTATAGCCTACTTAGCTATTTTATAGCCAGTTAGGGCTACAATCTGAATTCTAGCAGTCGAAACACTTGAAAAACAGCTTTTTTTCCTCTAAAACGTTCAAAATTTTGCGGGCCCATTGTCACGAAGTGGGACCATGTTTACTTCCTAAATGGACTCAATTAAAAATGAAAATAAATATTTGAATTGTTTGATATTGCAAAATCAAAATATTACAGAAATTAAAGAATTTAATATTCGACAACGCCTCAAATAAAAGTCATGCAAAATATGGTCTCTTGCTTAAATTTTTAAGAAAATGCCAAATTTATTATTTAATCTTTATTTATTCTAAAATGGTGGCACAAATACACAATTTTTTAAATGTTTTAAATCAAGTTATATTTTAACCAACCATAAAAAACATCTAGACTTGTGACGAATGTCTATAGTAGATGCCATAAAATTTCTGATATTTAATTCTGTGACGATTTATATTCAATTTAAAATCTAAATTATATCTAAAATATAACTAAAATAATACTTAAAAATAGTTTGGCCATTAAAATGGAAAGGGTTACTTTCGGTAAACGGTTCCGTCAATTTTTCGTGTTTCTGAAAAAGATTGTTCTATTACTTTTTTTCTTTTTATACAATCAATGTTAAAAATATACCACTAAAATAAAGCAATTTTTGGCACGGTGTCAAATGTGTACAAGAGCCTACTCGGGGCAATTATGCTAAACTACCTTGAACACCTCTATCCCCGAGACTATAAGACTTAGATCAACTAAACATGGTTACAATACTCTAAGGATGTTGTTGATGTTGTTATATCAAGTTTATTTTAAAAATGAAAAAATCCAATAGCAAGTCCTGACGTGTGCTCACTGAAATCAAGTAATAAACAGAGAAGACATTTCAGGAGATACGTTGTTGTCAGTGTAATCACCTTAATCTCAGAGGCTATTAGAGCTAAAGCTATTAAATTTAGTGTTAATACTGCTATGATGTGCACGCAGTTCAAGTTTGCTTCAATTCCCAAATACCCTCTAATCGCAAAACACTAATTTCAAGGCCTATTTCATAGGTACAGATTTAAAATATAGATTCCCAATTCATGATTTATGCTGAAAATTTCATTGCGATCGGATAATACACAACGAAGATATTGAGAAAATTAGTTTTCCTTTTGACACCGTCTGGAGGGATGAAGGATAGCAGCAAGTTCGCATGTTATATTAATGTAAATGTTATTAATGTTTGCGCTAGCAGCAAGAAGGGTGCGAAAGGCGACTAGCATATATACGGTTAATATTGAAAATTTGCTACGACTGTCGGATCAGATCGAGCTATATACCGATCGAAAGGTTAAGTCATACCTAAAATTTACATTTGTCAGTATTGCAGCTTATGTATTATAAACAAATAGTGTAATTCTAATTATACTATTCTGCAATCAATCTATTAATAAATAGTCTAAGAAAAACAGTTTTAGCACTTTCATTTGTCAATTTGTGTTTTCTAACCATTTTTTTAAATTCTCGAAATCAAAATCAAATCATTTTGCAAAAAAGGGGCGTTTCTGAAACTGATTCAGATTTGCTTAAACCAAATCGAAACAAAATCCAAATCTGTTTCAGTAATCCCACTTATTGATTTCTGTAAAATTTAAAATCAAAATATTATACCAAAATAATTAATTTCTCAAAGATCTCTTGGGATCCTCCTTATGTTCTCGCGGTGCTTCAAATGTTTTTGCATTTGGCATAATGTTACTACGTTGCATTATTTCATCGTGCTGCAATACAAGAGTAAAGAATTCTTAATAAAAACTATTACGTTCACTTTAGTGACAATCGGTACTTACTGAGATGGTTTTGTCAATGTCGAAGAATTTGAAACTATGTATGTCATGGTTATCGGACAGATCGCCCGTTGTTGCTGAAAGGCCAACAAAATAGCCTGTTGGTAGTTCGACATTGTTGACCACAAAACAATTCTTCCACTCGTTTCGATTCTCCAGATCCGTCGAGACGGATAGCACATCGTTCTCATAGCGTATACGACGTACGTATCGTAGTCAACGTTACGGAAACGCACTTCGCAGCCAGCCAGCTGTGTGTGTGTTCCGTCTCGATCATGGTCATAGCTCCAGGTTAACCACGACCACGACGCCGACGCCGACGCCCTTGATCAACGGCAGCAGCGACTGCTTTTTTTTTCTTCATTCATTTATTTATTCTTCAAACAAATCCCGTTAGAATTGGCAACGCGGCGTCCTAAAACCGAGGGTTGCCCATCCGGTAAAAGTTTCCGATCTGGCTCGATTTGTTGTACTTAAAAAAAATAAGTACATGTCCCAATTTTGGGTGTTTCAAGTTTTCGTACTTAAATTCGGATTTTTAATTTTTTATTTTTTAGAATTTTTTTAATTTTTGCATAATTTTTTTTAGAATTTTCTTGATTTTTCGATATAATTTTTTTTTTTTTAGAATTAAATTTTCTAACTTCTCTTCCCGAGGGCTGACGAAATTCAAACCTTTATTAAAATGTTAAGCTTAATTTTTTCAAATTTCTAAATTTTAATTTTCATCAAATATATTAATTTTTTATTGAGTTTTTTGCATTTTAAAATTTTATCGCTGACATTTTATCGGAACCAAGGCTTGCCACATTGTTTGGCTTACTTTTTTGGGTAGTTCATTTGAACTTCTTTTGATCTATTCGTTTAATCGAACTTCTGAACGATTCGATAACAACTCTACATCTTTCGCATTTGGCGGCGTTGCTCGCATAATTTTCGCAAATAAACATAATTTAAGTGATTGTTGAAGTTAATAAGCTGCACAAAAAACTGTTTGGATAAACATAATCATTAACCATTGGTAAGCTATAGTTAAAAGCAAAAAATGCTAATGCGAGCACATAAAAATTGCACACACACACACACACTGACGTGTTCTGACAAATACACTCAGACATGATTTTGCGAATTCCGTGTATCAAACACTGTTAATTGTCTCAGTTTTGTGCAATCTGCAATCTGTGAATATGTGAATTGTTATGTACTTATTGTGTTGAGCATTGTGGCCAATTGCGTTGCCGGTGTGTTTTCTTAGCGCGGGTGACAGCGGTAAGCGGCGAATGGCGGGCTCACACACATTCACAAACGTTGCGACGCGCGCACAAGCATACACACACACGCATTCCCATACACAAACAAACACATACATGTAAGCACGCACTCACACAGGTGAATGAACTTTTTTGCGTTGTTTTGTAATCTTGAATTTTTAAGTCGTACATGCACACATCCATATGTATGTAAGTATGCATGTGTTCATACATATTTAATTGTTTTGAGTGCGTGATAATAAAAAACACTCAATCTTTACATTGTCTTAGCTGTGGCTTACTTAAAGTTCCTGAACTTAAGTCAAGGCAGACGATGATCCTCGATGCGTTACATTTCTACGCTCATTTTGCCAGCTGCATTTTTTTTGCACATTTCAGTTATTGATATTGGCGCTCTTTTTTTGTGTTCGCTGTGACGCAAATGTCACACATGCTTTCTTTACTTTCCTTCATATTGGCGAATTCATTTGCATATTTGTTTAATTTGTATCAACAGCAGAAACGACAGCAACTGGCGCGTACAATGTTAATGAACCTGCGCTCATGTTTTACCTGATGTTTGTACAATACAAATTTAATAAATAATTTCGCACATTTTGGCAGCGATGCGGGTTTGTCGCTTTGCACGCCTTAAATAATTATTTATAGACCTGATTAAAGAATCAGGATTGATAACAAAAACTTGCTAGAAGCAAGCAGGAAATAATCAATTACAGTTCCTATTACTTTTCCATAGCTTAGCAGGCATCCTAACTCCCCCTAGTCCCCATTACTTGTAGGGAAAGAACTGGGCGAACTTCAATTACAATTTCGAAATTGTAAGCACTCAATCCAATTAAGAAACCAAAACATATTCAAGTTTCTTGTTAAAACAGTTTATAAGTGAATTAGTTCTATTTTTAATTTTTCTATATTTTCTATAGACAGACATCCAACTGAAAATTTCGCAAAAATGTATTGAATGACAAGCGTACTCTACTATTTTGAATCACTTGGTAATGCATGTTACAATACGATTGCAGAAGTCTTTTATTTAATTCCACACCACTTTCATAGAAATTTAACGGTTTATCGGTTTTAAAGAAATGTCGTTATTTTCATATTTTTTTTATTCATTTTAATTACTATAATTTATTTACGTTTTTGTTTTGTTTTTCTATTAAGGCAAAGCGTTTTGCATAAAAATACACTTGTTGGTTTAATTAAGAACATATTGCTGTTGTTCTTATAGAAATATAATAAGTTAAGTTTTGTAAACCATATTTTAAAGCACTCTATGTATGTGTTTTAGTTTTTTGATGTTTTTTTCATTTTTGTATTTGTATTTGTTTTTATTTGCTTTACCTACATTTTGTGTAACTAACTGTACACTGGAACTACATAGACTTGACATTGGTAATGCTATTGGCAAGCAAAATTGTTACTATAATAGATAAGCGCATTAAAGCAAAAGCCCGGTTTGGAAATTCGTAAATAAACCCCAAACATAACAAATTCTACATATAGAAAGTGTAGATAGTGTTTGTTGTGTTTGGTTTTTGTTTCGTGTAGAACTGCTAACTGTAAGTATAATTTATACAAAAATTTAGGTGTTTTCGTAAATTTGATTTACCATAAGATAATTTAATAAGTATAGGTATAAGTGTAATTATACGTATAATATAAGAACAAGGCAATTGATTTTCTTGCGGGTTATTTTAAGTTTTGGTACATTTTCCAACACTGCCAACAAGTTATGATTAATTGAAATCAACCGTTACGCACACAGTGTGAATGTGGGTATAGAATTAGGAGTGAGACAAGTTCAAGTTAAATAGACAAGGAGAGGAAAAGGAGGAGGATGATGATGAGGAGAACTGACATTAGAAAGGGAAGCTCAGAGTATGTATTTGCCCTTGCCATGATGCTCCGCATGCCGCGTCGACGATGTGGCGCCCGCCAACAAATAGCTGGCGCTTGCGCTGCTGTTGCTACTGTTGGTGCTGCCGTAGCTGCCATAACTATCGTAGCTGCCATAGCTGGCATATCCGCCGAGCGGCAGGGCGTTTAGCTAAATCATTAGTGCCGAGAAGGGGTTGTAGCGCATTATCTTGGAGAGCAGAATCCACAACACCGACGTAATCGCGCACAACACTACGCCGCCCCAACCCAGATCCAGGCTCCATGAAGTTAGGAACACCCGTGCGCCGAGCAGCGGCTTGGCCACAATGGCCACGCCACCTGGACGTGCCACAATTCCGTCGACGGTGCCGTCGTAGTCGCTGTCTAGCATTGGACGTCCCTGCTGTCTCTTAAAGTGTATTATCATCAGTGTAAACAGCGCAAACAGAGCTGCGAACAAGTGAGAAAGAGAGAGGAAAAATTAGTGAATGGAAACAGCAAGGAGTTATCAAAATGTTCTCACCTGCCAGCAGATACATGACACCCGTTATGAGAATGGCGCTTATTTGACGCTGACAAACGCCAAAGGCGCCCACCAAAGCGGCGCTGCCCAGAATGATGAGGCAGACCAGTGAACAGGATATGGACAAGTTTTGCATTCCTTTCCCGTTTAAAGAAAAAGCATTGATTAGTTATTGCATTAAACCCAATTCTTATACATATATTCTTATAATACATATTATAAAAGACAGTAGAGGAATTGATTTACAAGGGATGAGGAATTGAAACGGATTGATTTACATAGATTGCTAAAGCCAAGCTGTGAGCGGTTAAGTGAGACGTGAATGATGAATTATACCTAGAAATCTACACAAGATTAGCGATAGTATAAGCAAGTTTAGGTGTGATATCCTTATAAAATGATTTCTGGACAAGGCTGCAAACCGATCAATTTAAAAAATAAATTTAAGAAAAATTAAAAACAATTGAGAAAATAAGATTATTTTGTTGTATTCAATTGATCCAGAATTCGAACCGAAACTTTTGATTGTTTTCTATGAATAGACCCTTCAAGACGAATCTTCTTAAAGATTGTGCAGATTTTCAGATCTAATTGTGTCTGATGATAAAAATCCTTTTCCCCCCATTTGTCGACTCATTTCTATAACTAATTCCCAAACTAATGTACAGTGGGGAACAAAACTGAGTACATGTTCACAAACTCTGTCTTTCGGCATCTACAATAACAAAACTATAATAGCAACGGGCAAAAAATGATTTTTTCCATATTTATTATATTATCTGTAAGAAATATTATTAACTAGCAAACAAAAAATAGTTATTTCAATGAAGTGGAAAATAAAAAACCAAAACAACTCGCATGTACTCACTTTTTCTCTTTTCGTGAAAACTGAAGATATTAAATAATTTATATTATTTCGACAAACGAAAAAATTTTTGTTGACTTAATTTATAAACTTTGGTACATTCTCTATCATATATTAAAATATTTTTTTTGGAACTCGATTCCACTCAACTTGTACACGGCTCTAAAGATCGTTCTTGGCGGATGGGGCTATATCATCCTATGCAAGTCGTTGTTCAACACTTGACCAAAGATTGTCAATCGGAAGGGGCTCGGGACATTGTGCTGACTATTCTGTCAATCTAAAATTTGACATTTCAAGCCATTTTTTAAGAACGATCCGCCAAGAACGATCTTTAGAGCCGTGTACAAGTAGAGGGAAATCGAATTTCAAAACAGATATTTGAGAATATGGTAGAGAATATTTTAAAGTTTATAAATTAAGTCAACAAAACTTCTTTTCTGTGTCGAAATAATATAAATTATTTAATATCTTTAGTTTTCACGAAAAGAGAAAAAGTGAGTACATGCGAGTTGTTTTGGTTTTTTATTTTCCACTTTATTGAAATAACTATTTTTTGTTTGCTAGTTAGTAATATCTCTTACAGATAATATAATAAATATGGAAAAAATCATTTTTTGCCCGTTGCTATTATAGTTTTGTTATTGTAGATGCCGAAAGACAGAGTTTGTGAACATGTACTCATTTTTGCTCCCCACTATAGGTTGTGTTAAGTCATTTCAATAACTTTTCCCAAACAAAAGTCGCTCCTGAGCCGCTTAAGCCCCTAAATCAGTGGCCCTATAAACGTGAACAACTGGGAAATAATACCCGCAATCAGAACAACAGTTAAACCAATTACACAATAGATTGCACTGACTATGTCAATTAAATTCCCAACCGAGCACAGCTAAAAACTATCTGACCAAAAAACCAAAGCGTAAATTGCGATTTACAAAGCTTAGAGCATTGGAAAGGGTTATGTCTGCCCATGGCCGAATCCAAACCTCTTGATGACCTATTTTTTTCTGCTAAGAAGGATGATGGGAGGTGATGTGGACACACGTGTGTTTCGATATCGACAATGGCATTGCGGTGATTGCCGGTAATTACTATATGTACATATTTCATGTCAGCCGGAAATTTATTATGTCCAATACTAACAGTTCTTCTTAATGTAATGTTCTCAATGGATTTGCGGCACTTTTGGAATCCTTTCTTTGGGGGATTTGTGTTAATGACTTGTGAAATGTGCGGGCAGCTCGAAGGCAACAGTTTAAGCCTGTGTGGATGAGAATTGACTCGGTGATGCAGAAAATTGTATGAATGCTGTACACATGTGGCATGTTGTGGATTTGCGAAAAGCAGAATAAAGTGCGAGAAATACGAGTAAAGTTTATCTTTTCTGTTTTATTTTTTTTTTTGCCGGTCTTTCTCTACATACATCTAAGGTGACGTCTAGGGCACAACCTCTACATTCGTTGTTTTTGGTGGGAGAAAGGAGTTTTATTTGAGGAATCAACAGATATAGCACCAATTTATGAGGTGCCTATAAAAATTAAAAAAAAAAACAAAACAATGAAACTTAAGTAAAAATCAAATGGCTAAGAAATTTTTAAAATTATAACTCAAATAATTTTAAAATAATATTTAATATTTAAATTTGAAAATGTTGATGTGTTTGAAAGAAGAAAGAAATCAAAATATTTTCCTTGTTTTATTTGAAATTATGTTTTTTCAATGAGCCATTTCCTAAATGCCGCTGCTCCTTGTGCTCTATCCGTTCTTCTTTGGAACGTGGCGCCAGTGAGACATACAAGTACTCGGACAAACAAGTGTCAAATACATGCAGTGCTGGTGCCACCTAGACGCACATGCAAAATTCTGCAATAACTAAATACACAATGCAAATCCTCGATATTTAAAGTAAGAAAACCTTTATTACTTGGTTCAGTTTCTTAATTGTATTATCTGCAGTTTTCGCTAATACAACAGATAAATATGTTTAGTGTTAATCTTAAATTTCAAGCAGATTTTTCGTAAATGTTAGTACTATTTATATTTCAGTTAACTTTTCAAACAACGCAGAAATGTCCGCTGAAGCCGAAGCAATTGTCACGACGGCTGCTGCCGATGCGGCGCCAGAGAAGACAGCCGTGGAGCCCGTTGACGCGGATACAACGCCCGATAAGGTCAATGCCTTGGATGACACGGCCAAGACGGAAAAAGATCGTGAGGAGAAAATACTGAAGGGAAAGGAACTCTTCAGTCAGGGTTCTCGCAATTTTCTGGTGAAGAGTTACGATGAGGCAGCTGATGAATTAAGTCAGGTATGCCAAATATACGAGGAGGTTTATGGCGAATTGGCTGATGAACTCGGACAGCCATTGTTACTGTGAGTAAATGGAAAGAGGAAAACGAAGGCGGAGAAACTAATCATTTTATTTTTTTTGAAGTTATGCCAAGTCGCTAATTGCGATGGCATTGGATGAGAACAAAGTAATTGATGTGCCCGACGAGGCGGGCGACGATGATGAAGAGGACGTTGAGGATGAGGACGACGATAATGAGGAGGGCGAATCGAATAATGAGAAGCATGCTGTGCCTAAGGCAAACGGAGCCAGTACCACAAATAGTAAAAAATTGGACAGCATTAAGGAAGGCACCACCGATGAGGCCGATTCCACAGACGATGCCGAGAACGCTAAGGCTGACAAGGTAGGCGGCAGCTCAAAGCCACCAACAGGTGTTGATGAAGTAAGCAGCAGCAATGGCAACGTGGCTGTTGTGTTGGCTGGTAACGACGATGAGCGTCCCAGCACCTCGAATGGGGACGTGACTGCCAGCACCAGCAATGGTGCTTCGGCCACCATGGATGTGGACCAGGAAGATGATAACGAGGAGGGCGAGGGAGTAAGCGGTAGCTTGCAGTTGGCCTGGGAGATACTTGAAGCGGCAGCCAAGATATTCTCACGCCAGGGACTCAGTGGTCTGACGTATCTGGCAGATGTGCAAACAGAGCTGGCCAATATCGAATTTGAGAACGGTATTCTGGATGCGGCACGCGAGGATTACGGTATATTTGTTTGCCAATTATGTGAATCTCTTCCACTCAACTCTATTTCATAATTTGTAGAGAAAGCACTGAAGATCCATGGAGAATTGCCCAGTAAGAATCGTCGGGCTCTGGCCGAGTTGCACTATAAGATTGGGCTCACCTATCTGATGCAACAGTTGAACAAGGAAGGCGCCGCTGCATTGCGCAACTCCAGTGTGCTTATCGAGGAGGAAATCAAGGAGGCCAAGGCCAAGGAGAATCTCACCGAGCGTGAGAAGAGCAACATGTTGGACTTGGAGGAAACCAGACAGGAGATTCTGGTCAAGATACAGGAAATCGAGGAGACACAGGCTCAGGTAAGCTACTCAGTTAAATACAATTGTTTTGAAGCTAATATTGGAGAGCTTCTAGACTATTGCCGAGGTTCGTGCTGCTTTGGACAGTTATATCAAGCCCATGAGCAGCAGCAGCGGCGCCAGTACTGGAGTGGATGCAGCTGCCTCGTCATCGTCATCAACAGCAGCAGCCGCCACCGCCGCTTCCACCTCCAATGGAGCTGCATCCAGTTCGTCGTCGTCATCAACAGCATCAGCTGCCTCCTCGTCGGCCATCAGCAGCAGTTCGGCCAAGCCAACAGATATCACGCATCTGATCAAGCGTAAGAAGCCCGAAGAGCCCAGCTCGGAGGCCGAAGCTCTCTGTTCGCCAGCTAAGCGTGCTGCGGTCTAGAAATCGGATCACGACTGCACATTCCAGTTACACCAACACACCCACTCATCCACTCACACATGCATACATCGACACATCAGCTACTTAAAACTCACACACACTTTAATAAATCCTACTCCTCCATCCGTTTTTCTATTTATAAAGTATAAACATTTTGTTTGCTGTTTAACTACAATCATCCTCTATAAGTCTGTAAGATTACAATCACAATTAGTGCTAAGTGCGTGCGTAAATTAATGTTTTTATATTAAAAAAAAAGAAAGAGAGAAAAGAATAAGTGCGAGAACGAATGAAACAAGACAAAAATAAAGGCAAAATTGCCTCGAAAAGAGACATTAAAAAGGAGTAAAAATGTTGTGAGACAAGGTTTCATCTATATATTTGATTCACGGCAGGATTGCGCCATAATACGTACTCAGATGCGGCTGCAGTGTGATGACCTGTGACTCACTGTGCTGCCAATCGTTGCGCTGCTCTTCGCCCCGTGCGTTCTCCATGGACCCCGCTAAGTAGTTGACACACGGCGGCGCTCCTCGTGGAAATTTTGGATTGCGACGCAACTCCTGCAGCTGCTGCATGGGCAGATCGATGCACAGTGTCCAAATGCCGCCGTGCATTGGCACCAGAAACACGGAATCACGTCGATAGCGATGATCTGCTGTGATTAATGATAGAAATAACAAATTTACATATTTGTGATTCCTTACAGCTTTTTGCATTCATTTTTCAACTTATGATTGGTAAGTCAGGTATCTGGATCAGTATATCAATTTTGGCTTGGACAGAATATAATGATCAATATCACACACACAATTTAAGACATTGGGAACATTCAGCAGGTAATTTTGGCAACTAATCATGATACCTGATTACTACTTTAAAATTCAGCAGGAAATTTTCAACAATCAAAAATGTCAAATTTTGGTAGCGGTATTACGAAAATGTATCGTACAAATAGTGTGATGCCTGATACTGATTGTTTATTACGGCCGATGATAGGAGTTTTTTGAAAAACATAGTGGGCTAACTTAATAAAATGGTAATATTTCATTGAGCAGGTTTTGAATACTGATCTATCACAAGTAAGGAAACGATTAATGAATGAAAAACCTGCCGAATGCCCGCATTAATTGGGGTATCTAAAAAACAACAATGGTTTTCAGGCTAAAGGTTTATACTCGACTAGGAATGCCTAAATGTTGTAGGGATCTGATGCGACTGGTTTTGACATATTTGTTTCTATATTGCGATTTCTGCAAAACTGTGTTTTTGTATTATATGTTAATAATGCACTGCAGTCGAAAGACAAACCAGTGCCAAATTTTATCAAAATACTCCTTAAAGTGAAACACACATTTAATAATAAAATTAAAATACCCGGTGCAAGGGTAAAAAAAACATGACATTGCATAAATTGTGTTTAAAAATTCATAGTTTTGCACTCAGTACCACCTAGCATTGAAAAGTTGAGGATTTTAAATTCTATACATAAGAGATCACGATTAGGAAAAGAACATACTTAGTTAAGTATTAAAGTACGGAATAACACTTATCGTTGATTTTAAAATAACAATTATGAAATAAAAAATTAAAAACAAAATTTTAAATCATTCACAATGAATGTCTTAATTCCTTTCATAGAATATGTGGGCCAATATTAAAGATCCTCCTTGTGGGAAAAGGGCTTACAAAACGGCTGTAATCAAGCTTGCTCTTTCTATATAATTCGTATATTGCAGTACTAAAGAAAAGATAAATGATATACAACATACGAAAAACCGAAATAATTAAAAAAATACTTAAGCTCATATTTAATTTATTATATATAAAAAATAAATAAGATAGTTAATTATTTTTTTTTAATAAAAATATAAAAAAGAATTGTTATTCCGTTAATTAAAATTTTTTTTTAAGTTTGAATATGTATGTATGTATGTATCTATGTAAAATTGGATAATAATTGTATTGTCCCAGGATATATTTGTTTTTAGACTTATAACTTCCAGAACATAGTTGATCGCTTGACTCACCCTTCTTGTCTGGCTTGAGCACTGCAACTTTCTCATCGAGAAGCCACTCCAGATGCAACCCCGATCGATTGGAGTACCGATCGAGACTGCTGCGATCCCACGTCACGTGCTCCCAGTGGTCAGTCATAATGGCGGCACACAACATGGCTGTGGCGCTGGTCGTCATGAGGAGCGTGACAAAGAGGAATAACACTGGCGGCGGACCCATGCAGCAACTGGAGCAGCAGGCGGTGGCTCCTGTTCCACTACCCATGCCAAGACCGTCCATGTGCGAGCTAAGCGATGTGGATGTGTCCAAGGCAGCAGCTCCACCTCCGGCACTGCCACTACCTCGACGTTGTATGACCTTGGCGCAACTGTTCTGCCGCAGCAGGATGCTGTTGCTCCTTCTCAAGCTCTCGACGGCAGCGGCTGCTGCCGCTGTGGTTGCTGCGCTGCCGGCGGCGGCGTCAAACTGCAAGGAGCCGCCAACGACGGACGAGGGATGCTCATAAATGCTATTGTGCCGACTTGGCGCAAAATAGTAGCATGTGGTTTGCCTGGGCGCAATCTCAGTTATCTCTGGCCCAGCACCTCCTGGCAGCTCCTCATTGCTGCTGGAGTAGACAATCGATTGCTTGAACTGATTGGAATAACAGTTTTGCTTAAAAGATTGCGACGATTGTTGTTGTTGTTGTTGCACGTAGAGTGCCTCGTAGTCGCAGTGATGGGGATTCCTATAGATAACTGGCCAGGATCGTGTCGTTTTTGAGTTGTGGCTGTAACTGTTGGTCGTTGTTGTTGTCGCTCCAATTGTGGCTGTGACAGCGGCAGCGCCGCAGCGATCCTCGACTAACGGTGTCAGCTCGTTGGGCGTCTCAATATCCGCTGTTGACTGTGGTTGTTGTTGCTGCTGCTGTTGTTCCTGATCCTCGAGCTTCTGCTGTTCCTCTAGTTGCGTGGTTGTGGCCAGTTGTCGTTGCAACACGTTCTTGCCGCTGCCACTAGCCGATGACCAGTTGGCTCCAACAGGCTCCGCCGTCAGCAAACTAAAGTCCTCCTCCTCGACCAGAGTGGCGTTGCCCACAGCTATGCCTAAGCCTGGCGAGAAAATGCTGTTAGACGTCGGCTGAGAGCGGCTGCGCAGCAGCGTTATATGTTTATTCGGTGCTTCATGTTGTTGTTGTTGTTGCTGTTGCGATGTCGGCGATGTGATGCTCACCTCCGGCACACATCGAGCCGTCACTTTGTAACGGCTGCCGCTGCCAACGCTGACGCCGACGCCAACGCCGACGCCGACGGCAGCAGCGGTGCCCTTGGCTCGCACCAGTCATAAGTCTGAACTCTCGAGTTTTTTGATCTTGTTCAAGCTCATGTGGTTCGTGGTGACTTTGGTAGTGGTGACTTTGGTGTCGTTAGTGGATTTGGATTGCTTGGATGCACTGATGGATGGTTTATTGTTAGTGTTGTTCTGGTTCTTGTTCTTGTTGTTGTTGTTGTTGTTGATATTGCTCTTGTTATTATTATTATTATTATTATTATTATTATTATTATTGCGTTTACTAAGGTGTGCGACGCCTAAAAGTCTACTTATGCCAAATGTAACGTTTTTGCTTGTGCCACAAATAAAAACTATAGTACAGATACTAGCGGCATTTGTTGTTGTTGTTTTTTTTCTTATTTTTTGTTACTTGTTGTTTTGGTAACAGTTTAAAGATATTGTTGCTTTGTACCAATTTACAGTTATGTTTGTTTTTGTTATTTTTGTTGTTGTATTTGTTGCTTTATTTTTAGGATACTTTCTTGATATTTCTGTTAGTTTTGTATTCTTATTTTGCTTAACTACGTTTTGGAAATTTTTGTCTTAGCTTGAAGCTATAAAAAGAAAAGGAATAGAGAAAAACAAATGTACAACATGAGTTTTGAAAGAGTTGAAAGGTTAAAAGTTGAATTTGAGTTATATATAAGGATAGAATAGTGACAAATACTATTTATGTAAACATATAACAGTTGAGACAATCATATGAGCTAAGTGCCTAAGGGCATGCGTGCGACAGAGAGAACGAGATACTTGAGATACATGCACAGCAAACTAAGTACATTTATACGTATTTATTTATTAATTTATTTGTTTGAAAAAGATTATTAATTTAAGATACATCTAGTAGAAAACATGAAATAACAAAAAACAAGATGTCAAGAATGTTACAGTCAGTACCCTTTATTAAAAAAAACAAAAGATAAATAATATATGTAAATTAAGTATAACAAAAAGCAACACTTCCTCAATAAACGAGTGGACTCCTGCAAAAAATATATTTTTGATCCCAACTTAAAACTTATTGAAATTTTTTTTTTTTATATTAAAAATCAATGATTAATAATTAAAAAATAAAAATAGAAATTTTTAAATTAGGGATGATTGTTAAAGTTGGTCAAAGTTGTAAAGCGAGACTTTAAATATTAATTGGTTTTCATATATAATAATTAATATTCCCTTAATATATATTCATACAACGAAAACAAAAAAAAAAAACAAACTATCAAAATTTCGAAAAGTTTAATAAATAATAAATGAAGATGTCGTTGAATGATTCAACTTTACGTGTTCAAACTTTAAAACATATTTATATATCCCGTAATATATAAAAAAATTAAATAAAATAAATAAATTTATGTGAAGAAATATATTTTATTTTTATTTAAAATTGAGTACGGCCCAGTGGAAATTTTTTTTTAAAATTTGCTGTTCAAATAGTAACGATAATAAAAAAACAAGATATTTTTGTTGTCAATTAAACATTGTAAATTTGCATTTGTATTTATTTATATCTTTAGACAAAAGGACTGTCAGAGCTGTGAAAGCAGATAGTTACTGATAGTGTTTTATATTTGAGCTGACTTTGCATTTATCTGTTTGAAGAATAATATTCCGTTAAATTACATTTGCAATTCCAAGCATAATGAAACAAATTAATTTTATTGTGCCAAAATTTCATTCGCGAAACTCAGGTAATTTTGTTTTGAAATTCAAATGTGCACTCAGAGACTCAACTGACCTGCCCTACGTTAGGCTGACCTGACCTGACCCGACCTGACCTGTCTTCCTTCCCTCGTCGTACCCCGTGTGTCATGATCTGAAAACGTTGAATGTGTGTAGCATTTTGCATGAGAATCCCACAATCTCAACGCTCAGCGGAAGTCCGCTGGCCTGTCCGCCTGGTTACCCGGATCGTTGCCTGCAGTTCGCTTTATAGCTGGTCTCCCTTCATCCGCGGCGGTAGCTTACAAATTAAATTCTGAGCAGATTCGCGAATTAAGGCTCAGACTTAACGTTGCAACGTTGTCGTTGGTAACAAGGAGCAGATGTATGTTCGACTCCAACTATCTATCATAGTAGTTAGGCTAAGTATAACGTGTATATAAATACGAATTGTGGCTGCACGAGTTGTATGAATGCTTTAATCCTCAGCACTTTTGGAAAACGGTTCTGTTCACATCTGGCGTAGACTGTATGTAGCCGCTTTTCGTCTCTCTTTAAAATTATACAATTTGGCACAACTCTAATAAAGTCAAAATAGCTTAACTTTACATTTTTTACATAAATACAGCATAATAAGCTTGAGTACATTCATATGTGCATACATATTTAGAATACATATTTAATTTATTTAAATTTATAAAACTGAAATTATGCTAGAGATTGCAGCAAATGATAAATTCTATAGCACAAGAGGCTGCTTGCCCCTAGAATGTACCGAAAATGTGCAGCACACTTTGCTTTATTTAAATTTAAAAGCTATTTTCGAAGTGTCAGTTTTTATTATCTTATATTAAATACTAATTCATATATATTATAAATTGACAATACATTTTTAAGAAAATAGTGCCCTTATTTTTGAACGAATTTTATGTTTAACCACCTGCACACCTGCTTTGATGACTTTTCGACTTTCCCGTTTTTCAATTTATCAATGATTTCGCCAACTATATCGTCCTTCCTTAAATTTATTTCAGTTAGTAGTGCTGCCACATTTTTCTTTTTCTGACCCTTTTTAAAATGAACTTGCCTGAACTTGCCTGAACTTTTCTGAAACTTCCCCTATCCGGAAATCTTTGATTTCCTTGTGAGCGAAATTTATCGGTTCGAGCAATAAATTATATTATTCACATCGTGAATGCATACAAATTCCGATTTCTCTATACATTTTTGCTTAGATCTTTTTTATTCATTTTTTGTGTATTATCTTTTTAAATCTGGATAATAGCTGATAAAAACAGTGCTGCAATTACCGTAATATCAGCATTAGCAAAATTTATGACTGCAAAATGTTCTTAAAAAAATTTGCAAGTTTGAATTTTGAGATCTGTTCTGTTTTTTTGACCCTGTTAAAATTAGTTTTTGTCTATCTTATTTTCTTATGACAGTATTGCTAGTTAGCATAGCATTTTTGTTGGCGGGATGGTTAGTTCCCAGCGAATAAAAGCCTTTGAGTAGAACTAGTACCAGCTTCAAAAATGAAATATTTTCCATGCATGAGCGGGAATCGGGTATCTACGTCCCTGTCCAGTTAGCTGCTAAGTACGTGACACTCTGGCACAATTTCACTGCAAATATAATAATGAAGTAAAGTGGCAGGAAAATCTGTTGGTTGTTTGCATAATTGATGAAATCTGCTGCAATGGTATATGCGATACTTTGTTTGGGAATTGTTGAGCTATCCTTTGTCATTATTGTCAGCAATATTTAGTGTAGCTGAAATCTTTTTTAAGGGCTATTTAACTCGTGTGCCATTTTTTGCCACCAAATTAATCATGTTTTAATGCTGATGTTGCCGCAGGCATAACATAAATTTGATTACGTAGCCATTTCCATATTCAAGTGTATTTGACTCTGAAACTTGGCATTCCATTTTCTCGGTGTCACAGTGTTACGCAATGCAATTTGTTGAACATACACACGCACAGAAGCACACAGATGGGAATACTGCACATCTGTATACGTGAGTGGGTTGCAAAAGTTTGTTGCAAGTGCAGCAGCAGGATCAACTTTATGGACAACACACTTAAAACGAGCCAGGCAAAACTTTCTCTTTTTTCTGTTCCTAGTCGCAGTAGACGAGTACTTTTTTCACAATTTACACTTCTAATGGGAAACGGGAAGCAATTTTCTCAGTAAACGAAACCATAGATGCCCTTTAAAAGATAAACTTTTGATATAGCAATTAAGCGTTGGGATTAAAAGGTTAAATTTATTTTTATTGGAAACTATCACACTTGTTTTTACTTGCTTCTACTAATACTTAAAATGAGCAGCAATTATTTTAAGATTGACAACGCAATGCTGAACTGATCAAAATCATATCAATAAAGTTGGCAACGCGGTCAAAGCTAGCAAATTTTTGCTATTTTATTATTAACTAACGCATCATCATTCGCAATCTATGGCAATTGGAGTCTAAAGATGTTATCGTATATGACATTACATAACAAGGGGCCAAGTACGGACCCCTGTGAAACTCTTATAAGGTGTGTATTTGTGTGTAAAATTTAACCACGAATTTGACCCCAGTTGCGAATTTCTCAAAAAACCGTCTTATTGAACGATGAAATTTTCCCAACTATGTTGTGCCAAAATTTCATCCTCCTCGGTCTTACCGTTTGGACTGCACGAAGATTAGTTAGTCAGTCAGGACAAACAGTTTTAAAGTCGAAATTGGAAGCATCAAGCGGGTATTTGTAAACTGAAAGTATGCATTTTTTTTTTAGAATGTTGAGGGTATACAACTTGTGGAACAGTTGCCGGCAGACTTGTGGAGCAGCCATTTTTCTGTTATATCAAGTGCTGCGGCATTTTATGCATGTAATTAAAATGGCACTTTATTACACATCAACACAGACACACGCACACATACATACACTGACACATTCACACATACACGCATGCATGCAAGTGACAGGCGAGTTGATTGCGCATTTTGGTGTTGCTGTTGTTGTTGCCTTGGAAACGCTTCGGTCGCCGTTGTTGCCTTGACAATTAACGGCGGCCCAACATTTTTTTTAGCCTACCCACCCCCCTCTCTACTCATAATGGGGTCACAATGAATTAGCCAAGGCAGACAAAGTCACTAGTTAAGGCTTACACTGTCAGACCGCTGCCGAACCCTTGTGTCGCAGTGCAAATGACGCAATGCAAATGGAAAAAGGAAAATAAGGCGTGCACATTTTCCAAGCGAAAATTCGTTTCCATGAAAACTTACTGCCAAAGTTTTCTTTATGCGCTTTCTTGCACTTTCAATTTTAGCTTTTCGGTTGCAGATTCGAATAAACTACGTGCCGCAAACCAAGTTTCTTAGTTTTGCCCGGCTGCAACCGAGCAACCTATTAAGGCTTTTTCCGATTTCCGTTTTCGCATCAAATCTACAGAAACGCGTGCAGAAAAACTAAGCTCTTAATCTGCTTTAAAAAGTATGCTGCAAGCCCATTTCGGAGCAGACTTTATTAATTTTGTATTTTGGATATATGTATTTGAGGTATAAAATGTTACGCTCAGGCTAATTAAAATATTAAAACAGGCTTGAAAACAGCCTCAAAGCGAAGGAAACTCATGTATTACTTTGCCCTTAATCTTGAAGTGTTGCTATTGCATTTGCTACAAAGGTGTTACTTTTTGTCACATTACCTTTTCATAAAACTGATTTTTCTATTGAACTTTGCTTCTTAAATTGGTTTACTGAAACCAATCTGAAAATTCATATCGATTAGATAACAAATTTAGTAGCTACGTAAATCTTTTATCATCACGGTTAAAGCACATGCGAGTACTATTTATTTAATTATTTTCACTTACTCAGACATTCTTTCCGAGAATATTTTTTGGATCTAATGAATCGATTATTCGAATGGCTTACCGGTAATCAAATACATTAATATAAATGCTTCGTAAGTTAGCCAAGAACATTGTTATTAAATATATGTAGTTTTTGGCAAATGCGACATTTGGTCAAATTACACTAAAGCACATTTAATATACTTGGCCTAAATAAATAAATGTCTGTCGAGCAGCTTGACAAACACGCACACCAAGTTCCGTACCAACTGAGTGTTCTTTAGTTCAGTTCATGAATATTTGTCTAAGAGATATCCTACACTCACAAAAATATGCTATCCTAAAATTACTTGAATTTAGATCGATTTGTTCTAAAAACCTTAAGATTGCAGTGTACTACAAAATTAAATTAAGTATAAATCGATTTTAAGTTCAAAAGTCTGACTAACCATTTCTATGGCAGCTTTCTAAAATAATAGACAGAATATGCTATATAAGACCATGGAGAGTATGAAATCTGTAGGTCTCTTTAAGATACCTCCAGAGAAAGCAGAGTTATGTATTTATACTGAACTAGTTTAAGACTTTGTTGTACTTAAAATTTTACCTTTCAAAATTAAATAGAGCTTCAAACCATTATTAAAAGGTATTATATATTGTTATTTTTAAACATTTAATGAATTTAAATGTCAGAATGTTTTGTACTAGAAACAAGTACATTTCGGGATTAGTTCAATATTTTGATGTACTTTAACTACAATAGTATGTTTCTGTCTTTAACAGACTTGCATTTAACGCAAAACGTACTTTAATTATCTCAGATAAATCCAATTTTTAGATAACCGGACTTGCGATAAGCGAACTTAAAATGAGATTTATGTAAACAGTGATGGAAATTCCAAACTTAGACAGCTTATTCGATCGTTTGTATTTGAATAACCTCTGTTTAAGTCCGGAGTGTTGATTTTCTTGTGAGTGTATAGTTAAAAACCTGTCATTAAATTGTTGGTGTTCATTAATTTTATTTTAAATATTCCAGAGTTCCACTTTTATAATACCTTTTAGCATTCGCATTATGGCTAAGGGGTATTCAAAGTAGATAAAAGCAGTTAATACACACACATATACATATGCATACGCATTTGCCCGTTTCTTTCTGGAAGATAAGCTATAATTTCATTTGGGTATCTATTGAGTCGTGTAAAAGCTCTTCGAGTGGTGCTGGAGATTGGAAACTTGCCATTAAATTTAAGTGCCCAGTGGGTGTGGATTGCGTATAAACTGTGACAATGCAAATTGCTAACTAATTGCAGGCTTAGATACCGATGGGAAGCTGGCAGTTGCTTGGCTCCAACAATTGTCGATTAGTTGCAACAACTTTCGCCTCACATTGGCCCAGTTTGCCACGTGGCAGTTGCCTTGTCACGACTTGGCTGGTGGCCCAGCTGGTAGTTTTTACAGCTGTCAGACCCTACTCTGGCCCGAATTGTCAGTGCCGTTGGCAAAACGCATCGACAACAAGAAGTTAAATAAGATTTTTTTTGGTGCCAAAAATATAAAGGCGTTCAAGGGCGCCAGTTGTGCACTTACTTTGGTTATTTATAACTTTTAGGCGCCCTACATAACAATTTATGGGTATTTTAACTATGGGCGCCTAGCTTACGTCTGCTTCCGTATCCGGATGTGGAGCACAGTGTCTCAACTTACAACCTCCGACCTCCAAGGCCAAAGCCAAAGTCGTAAGGTTTGCCAGAGTTTTGCTTAACGTGCAACCAGCATGAACAGTTTTGAGTGCGGAGGTTGTGCTCCCAATAAACTGCTCCTTATAGGGATATCGAAAGCAGCACAATTTGTAGCTCATTAGTCAAACTTTACAAAAGCAGAGAATCCGTATGATAAGAACGCACCTGTAGATATCGATAAAGACTTTGACGGTATCATTTAAATAGCAGCTATATATGTCTTTGCCCTAGCAGGATCCATTTTTTTTTACATATTTTTGTAAGCTCTCAAAGAATTTCTATTATTTATTTAGTGTCAACTTAAAACAGTTAATATAAATTAAAAAATAATTATAAAAAATGCCTTTAAATTGAAATTTAAAATTCAACATTAACACTAAAAGAAAATAAAACATTTTTAATCAAGAAGCATAAAAGTCTTAGAAAATAAAAAAATAATTAAATGGTTCACACTTGTTGCATGGATAGAGGAAAACCCAATCAGATCAATAAGTATTAGTATTGGTATTGGTTATTGATGTTGATTTTTATAATTGATATATATTCTTTAGGGTTTTTAAAAAAAAAGAAATTATGCGCTTAAAAGCAATTCTTAATAATAATAAATATAATTAATATTAATTTAGCATTATAGATAAACCCTGATTATTAACGCAGTGCTCTAATTTCGAATTGCGTTCATTCTCATTTTATTTCTGAGCGTGTACCATAAAGATATTTCATTTTGTTACTGCTCAGATAGCACAAGCGCCCAAACTAAAAGAAATTCGGTGGAGTGATGTACTGAGCGGACTTAAATGTTTCTGTTTTTTAGAAGAGAATATGTGTGAACTTTTATTTGACCTAAATAAAAGCAATATATGCTAAACTATATTATACTATACTCTCTTATGTGGGCAATGTCTGGCGGTGATGTCAAAGCCGACTGCTATGCGGGTCAATTTGAAAAATGTATGAGGCAATCGTCCAGACATGCCAAGGCAGCCGCAATTTTCAAGTGCCTCGGCACTGAAAGCATTGTCAGCATTTGCCCCCAGACAGAGATGCCGTGACGCCTTCCGTGCCGTGGTGTAACCCATCCCTGTGGTCCAGTCACCCCTGTCTTCGTGTCGTAGTACACGATTCTTCACTCATTTTCTCCCTCTCCTTCTGGGCAGGATTAGACGCTGGCATTCCATTGATGTTGCTGTTGCCTTTGCTTGGCTCGCAGCTGCTTTGCCTGCATTTGCAATTTAAGCGCTCAAGGCTACTAAATGTCAAATTGAATATAAATATTTAAGCTCATTTCCGAATGATGCAGCTGAAATTTGTCGGCCTGTGCTAGCTTTGTTAGCCAATGATGTTGTTGTTGTTTTTCTTGTTGAAAATGTTTTTACTTTATCGACCAATCGAGGGCAAAGGCAATTTCGCAGTTGACTTAGGACGTAATGCCATAAAATATGAATCACATTATACACACTCATACTTCCATTCAGACACACTCACAGGCATAATTGGCACGGTCAGGCAATCAGTTTTCAGTATGCAATCCCCTGAGAGTATGCAACACTTTTACGATTGTGTTTTTGTTACGCAAATTGCGTATACGACACGCTGACGCATTCGAATGCTATCGCTGTTGTGCCAATGTCTCTTTTGCATATATGCAAATATGAGTCTGTGTATTAATGTGTGAAATCATCGCACTGCCATTTCATTTAACGAGCGAAATCATTAATATTCATATATGTCTACGTGTACACTGATGTGTCTTTTTATCGGGTTAATGCACCGCAGTAAACGATAAATTTGAACTATTCAACTCTTTTCTTTCAATAAATTATATTTACACCTTTATAAAATGACAGCGATACTGCGAATTATAAATAAACGTTTAAAAACAAAATTGACTAAATTTACATTGATTTTTTTAATTTTCCCTTAAAAATAAAATATAAAAAATGTTAACAGTAAATATTAATTTAGTAAATATAAGATAAAAAATAATTTGTTATAAAAGTAACATTGTGTAACATTTATTTTATTCAGATTTACCTGATAAATATTTGCTTATGCTTATTTGTTTAAAAAAGTTTAAAACTATCAAAATTATTAATTGTTTACGGTGTATCTTTAATAAATATTTCTAAAATAAATATTAAAAAAAATATGTTTGTTTTTTATTAATTTTTGACTATAATTATAAAGACTACAAATTGATTATAGGAAATATGTAATAAATAAATTGTTATAGACTAATGATCTAAAATATCGAGATATTAATATTTGAATCAGTTTTACAACAGCTTTCAGTACTTTAGCCTTAGTTTTAATAAAGTTTGATATCTAAGTATCACGAATACGTAGCGAAAACAAGAAGGGAACCCAAACAATAGCGTCAGAAGCGAATGCTTCAAATGCCTGAAGTTCGACTATTTCGATCGATTAAACGGAATTGCGATAAACGACGCCAATGGAGTTGGCTTTTAGCCCTCTTGGAGCCCTTTGGCCGGCTTTTGCGTGCCCTGCGCTCATAAACCAAATAAAAGCTGGAGTTTAAACCGACATGGCGCCAACTCACTGCTTGTCTTTTATCCGCTATGTCTCTATTGCTCTTTCTTTCTCTCTTTCTCTCTGTCGCTTTGTCAGACAAAAATTGAATGGTCAGAGTCTGCATAATTTCTAACTTGTTGACTTTGAGTTAGCGACAACAATCTACCCAAAGTCCATATACTTGAATGCATTTTAAAATTGAGAAATTCCTGTTTATGGAGTGTCTAATAGCTCTTAATAAATCACTATGATTTCACTATCTTTTAAGTTGGAATAAAAATGGTACATATGTCATTTTGAAATAAGATATAAAATATATATATATGTATTTACTTCAGATCAGTGTCGCTGTACCAAAAATCTTTGAAAAATAATCCCAAATTCTAAATTTAGCTGTAATTAACAAAGTGATTTATTTGTATAAACTGTTGTGCTTGGTTTACGTGAGATTATCATTTTTATCAAGAAATCTACCATAAGTAGTTAAATTGAGATATTTATATATTGTTGGAAAATGTCTTGAATTGTTTTCGATATTACAAAAATGTATAATTTGTTAATTTAAAAATACGATTTACAGAAATTTTTTGGAATTTTTAATTTTTACCAAGTTGACATGACTGACTGAGAATTAAGACTTCGGAGAAATAAGACGTAAAGAAACAACGCAATAAGATCTAAGAGAAATGAACACACGCGCAATTGCGCAAATTATTTTTTTAATAAAGTAGATTTAATTACATAAAGTGTTTTACTCTACACGACAATCTGTATGATCGATATAACAAGGATTTAAAAGCGCATCGACCGACAATAAAGATCTAGGGTCTTTCGAGTCGGATATATTAAACTTTATGTTCATACAGGAACATCAACATGTATCTACATAAAAAGTTATCATTATACTTGTTACTTAAAATCTTAGTAAAAGGGTATATTATAATCGTTGAAATGTATGTTAGAGAAGGCATCTCCGACCCTGTAAATTATATATACTCTTGATCAGCATCAACAGTCGAGTCGATAAAGCCATGTGAGCGCCTAGATCTCAGAGACTTTTAGAGATAGAGCAACCAAATTTGACACACAGATTTCTCTATACCCCAATCAGATCAAGTTTGTTTAAAATTTGTAACTAGCCCCTTCACTCCGCAAACCCCTACACCTAAAGTTTTGAAGATAATATAGATATTAATGAAGATATTAATGGTAATAAACCTTATCTATTATTATCTATTTTCCTAATAAATCGCATTAAGATCGGACATGTGGAACGACAGATATAGACAATGATTGTTATCAAAGCAATATAAGTAATTTTTTTTATGTTCTTTAATACAGGATAGGCCATTTCAACTTGACCCATGTGATTTTGGAAAAAAACATTGTAAAAACAAAAAATTCTTTTCTCCATTTTAAAATTTACTTATTATCAATCTTGTGACGTCAAGTCTAGTCTAGGCCAGTCAAAATCACAAGTTTTTTATATCAGCCATGAATAAATTGATTGTTTCTTTAGCTGCATGGCATGTAGTCCCGTCCTGTAAAACCAAGTTATCCTAAATAAAAGGTTCGGTTCATTTTATATTTTTCTAACATTACTCATCCATTTGAGTCTGCTGATAAAGATAAGTCATATTTAAATCTTTAATTAATTTAAGATTATTATAAAAACTCGATTTAAAAAAAAAATAAATAAATTGGCTTAATAAGTCGAGCAATATGTAAAATAATAATCCACTTTTTGTATTTTATTGAACAAAGGCTAGAGCCCAAACCTTAGTTTCAGGGATATAAACCGGTTTTCGAACCGAACCTAAGTGTTGTTTTATGGTATATACTCTATTTTAAGTTGAGTCGCGGCAACGCGTCGTTTAAATTCTAATGATTGTTTTAGTTGCGCTTACAAATGGGTTGCGTGTTGGCTTTGTGCAAATGGCCGTGTCAACAGCTGGGTATTGACGTCAATATTTAATTATATATTCGTCAACCGATGTGTGTGAGTGTCAGCTCTATACCTGGAATATTTAATGAAAGCTAGCCTGAAAGTCCAATCGACCCACTTATAAAAAATCAAACTTGTGTGAATGAAAGCGAATTTACGTCAGTGAGCAGCTTTAAGTTCATTTAAATACTTATGTTAATACATATTTACATAAAATAAAAAAAATGTACTTTTCTTAAATATTTCATTTAAATAAGTAATTGGCAAAAAGCAAGTAAATAATTAAAATCACTCAAAAAGTTAATTGAAAGAATTTGATCGTACAACGGGGCGTACGACATAGAGTATGGCAAATAAACAAGCTGTTTGTCTGTTTACCTGTTTATCTGTCCATTTGTACGGCTGTTGTCTCTGTTTGTTTTCTTTGCATAATTCAATGCAATTGTCCAATAAGGCTCGGAGTGCGTCTGGCCAATGAGACGTTATCCAAACCGGCAACAACAAAACCAAAAGACAATCAACTTGGCCAGAGAGTAAAACAATTTCAATCAGAAGCCTAAGACACTTGTAACACTATAGACTCGATAAAGGACTATTCAACTTAAGTCTGCTTTTGTTTATACTCTAGATGTTTGTATGTATATGTGTGTATGTGTGTGTTTGTTTTGTGTAAAATCGCACCATTTATCAAGTCAGTTCGTGCTCATTCTTTATAGCCACCCAGTGTGCCCATTTCTCAAGTGGCTTTCTGTTCAGTTTCTGTTTTTCTCTATACACATGGATGTTTCTCATGTTATGGATCCGCATATTAAATTTCAAGAACGTACTTGTTTTTGCCAACTTCTAAATTTATTTTCAATTGAATATTGCACCAAACTTTCTAACCGAATAACCAAACTACAACAAAACATTTCAAGCACAAAGCAAAAGTTGAACTCAAGATTCAACCAAATGTTGCCAATTGCACATGTTTTTATTCTTATTTAAACTTTCTTTTCTTTGCGTTTTTTTTTATATAGAGAGCTTCCTAAGAAAACTGAGCTCAGTAAAGTTTCCAACAGAAATAAACTGTTTTACTTCATGGGGTTAGTTAAGATTTAGTATATATGTATCTAAGAGGTTGTAAAATGACAGTAAATACAACAAAGAAAACTCATACTCAAACGGTATTTCAAGTTCACTTGAATTCACCCAGAGTCAGGGAATCACCTCTTTAATGACCTTCATTATGTGACTTGAAATAAGTATACGTTTAATATATATGTTTATATGTACGTATACTTTTACATATATTGACTGCTTCGGGACAAAAAAAAATATTAATTCCGTTCAAAGGGAAATAAAATATAAACGAAGGCACCGCCTTTGCTCACTTTGCATAATGAAAAGTTGGCAAAGTTCAACATTTCCTTGTTGCTATCCTTGTTGTTGATGCTGTTGTTGGTATTACCATCGAGTGCTCTTAAATGAAACCACAAATGTCGCCAAATTCTGGCAAAATTATAAGTATACATATAAGCACTCGTACTTATATAAGTATATTTATTAATTGAAGGAGAAAGAATGAAAATTCCAATAAACATGAAAATCATTTTTTAGGCGCCGAAAAGACTTGGGCAAAGGACCATAGGGCCACGCCTATATAAGCACTTATTGCTATTGTTGTTGTGGTTGTTGTTGATGTTGTCATGTGACGGAATTGTGCAATAAATCAAAACGGAATGACATGATAGGAAGACCCAAAAAAATGTCAAAATAAATAAATTGCTTAAATGTAAGACAAACTGGTTCAATATTATTTATAAACGAGCTTTAATTAATTGCTTGCTTGGCATTTTTTATCACCGATAAACGTTTAAAAGTAGGCAATGCTTCTAATAGGGATACTCTGTAAGCAATAAGCAGCCATTTTGTATAGAATATATGTAAGTTAAGCATTGCCAACAATTGTCAATGCTCAAGAAGTATCTAAATTTATAAGTGACTAAAGTAATAACAATAAACGCGCAATAACAACACTAATAAAAACACTGTTACGTGAAAATGCACCGAATTGTGTGTATCTGTGTGTGTGTGTGTGTGTGTGTGTGTGTGTGTGTGTGTGTGTGTGTGTGTGTGTGAAATGTGGATGTGTAAAATGAAGCACAAGGCCAAAAAGCCAAACAATGGACAACAATAACAAACACAATGACACGAGCGCACAAAGGAAGCTCACAAGTCATGAGAATGGTACGCCTAAAATGAATAACTGTGAGTATACCCAGTTATTTTAACGAAGGCTGTAAAACCGGGTATAAGGAAATCCTGCAAAATAATTTCGGTTTTTAAAGCTCATAGTTTAGTTACCCGTCCAGCCTCCAATTCTTAAAATAAGCTTTCGGCTTGAACACAAAACTAATTCCATACAGCTTATAAATTTTTATATTTTTCTATACATCATTTAGATTTTGTCTTCATTTAAAAACCTTGTAAAATTAATATAATTCAGTATCTTAGGTAAGGTTCATTAAAAATAAGAAAAATTTTTGTTATTTTATACAATCCTATTTGTAAATCTTGCTCTATAACTCGACCAACGAATTAAACTTTTTCCAAAAAGTTTGAGGCTTGCGGCCTTGATTGGATCTAAATCTCAAAATGAGTGTGAGTATTGTAGGTGGTAGATGCTGGGCCTATAATGTAGTGTACTAAATAATGTAGCTGACTTTGGGGCAAGAGAATCGATTGAGTAGGCACGGATGTGGGAATAAATGATTGAACTGATGCTTTCCCTGTGGCATGTTGCACGTTGCACACACAAGCACACGGAATAACAAATACGTGCACACACACACATCCTTGTGACATGTCAGCCTGATGTCAAATACTTCGATTTTCTCTGGATAGTAAACTTTTTCGAATTGGAATCGGCGCACTATGGCTACTGGGGGAGATCCACAAAGAGAGGTGGATTTCATGTTGACGTTATGTTCCGGACCAGATTGACAAGCAAGCAGGCATTGACAACAATGCAAGTGTCTTTCTACAATTGACATCGTCAGCATTGGATTACTCATGAATAGATTATAAAACAGAGATGAGTCACAATAATAACTCATTAAATCAAATGTTTTTTAATTCTGATTATAAAAATATTAATCAAACCTACGAAAAATTTCAAAAATTTAATTTAATTGATTTTAATTTTTTTATATTGTCATAATTTTAAATAAAATTAAATATCTTTTAATTAAAATTAAAATTTATTTACACAATTTTTTTAATGAGATTAAAAATTTAAAAATTAAAATATTAGCCTATAAATCTGTTTTTTTGCATTCATTCCGATAAGTTAATGCAATTATATTAAAAATTGGATGGCCTAGTACTTTTATTCGTTTAACTGCTCAAAAATCTTCTCAAACCCATTTCTGACAGTCAACGTACTATGCAAATCCTCAGCCAACTTGGCCCTCTTCACTTTGGCCTGGCTTTTGGTTACAAGTGTTGATGCATCTGAATGCATTTGCTTAGCTGACAGCGGAACTACTGTGAGCATGAGTGCTAGTGGTAGAACGAGTATAGTTACGAGTGTACTCATATCTCACAGTTGCATGCATCGCCGCGACCCATGCGACGGATGATGTTGGATGACGTCCATGACATGGCGACAGCACAGTAAGCAAATTATGCTTTCACATCTGAGTAATCCACTACATACACGTACACATATAGTACAAATGAGTATACAAGTATTTGTATTTGTATTTGTGTTTTCTTTTATTTAAAGGACATGCTCACACGCACACATATGGAAATGTCATCGTCTGGCGAAATGTCAGTTGGTTTTTCGCTCCTTTTCTCATGCACATCACCTCATTTATTTATAGAGTTGACGCTAATGCCATTTGCATACCGAGATTCTCAGTGGATTGTTGAAGAATGTCAATTCAATTGACATGACAAGCAGAGAGAAAACTACAAATTTTTATCATAAGTAAAAGTCCCACTGTGAGTGGAAATGAATACCGAATGTGTGTTATAACTATGTGTTATCCAAGTAAGTAAGTAGTTGATAGGATTTTGAGTTTTCAATTAACTGCATCATTCAGAAAATCATACTTAACAACATTTGAATTATGGCAAACTATTTCCGTATTTGAATAGAAATTACTAAACATTTTAAGATCGATTTAACTGTTGATTATAACTTTATTGTCAGAATTAGCAAGCCACAACAAATATAAATTATTCATTACATATTATGAATGTTAATATAAGCTTTTTGTACCCTGTGCCCATTAAAAATGGGCAAAAAAAGGTATTATGTGTTTGGCAGAATGTATGTAACAGACAGAAGGAGGCGTGGCAGACCCCCCAAAGAATATATATTCTTGATCAGGATCAACAGGCGAGTCGATTGATCCATGTCCGTCTGTCTGTCCGTCCGTCCGTCCGCCCGTCCGTCCGGATCTCAAAAACCACTATAGCTAGAGGCTTCAAACTTGATATGTAGGCTCATGGACACCATAGGCAGATCAAGTTTGTATTAATGTTTGGATCGGTCCACTATATCATATAGCTGCCATAGGAACGGTACATCGAAAATGAAGTTTTAGTATGTAAAAGTTTTTTGTTTGTTGAGATATCAGAACCAAACTGATAGAATATGCATCTGGGCTGGTATTATACATCCTGATCAAATTTGGTTAGAATCGGTCTAAAACAGCATATAGCTGCAATAGGAACAATCGATCGAAAATCAACTTTCAGTACAGAGTACCTGGGCACAGGGTATTCAACTGTCGAGCGTGCTCGACTGTAACTGCCCTCTAGTTTATTGTTGCTAATCCGAAGGAAATTTAAGATAAATGTAAAAAACAATTTTTTAATTAATTTCTAAACGAAAGCAAAACAATTCAAATTTTCGTAAAATCTTAATTAAACAATAAAAGTAAAACATAAATTCACAAATAATCTGAAATCGACTGTACATAAGGAAAGGTAAATTGAAGTATTAAATTCGAAATATTAATTTGATTTATCGGCTCCTGAGCCACATGATCATCATCTCTGAAGAACCATTTTAAATTGTAACTATTTAAAGTATATTATTCGCCGATCTAAAAGGATAAAGAAGCCAGAATATTGAAATTTGGAATTTGAATACTATACAATATTTCGTATGAATCGAATATAAAATATCATTTGTAATTTGTTTATTCCAATATCAAAAATCGTGCCTTGTTTCAAAGGTAATAAACTAACAAGTAACTAACTATAACAAAAATGATTAATAAAAAATAACAGCAAGCAAACAATAAAACTTAAGCAATTATTATTCCAACTCAACTAGCTAATGACAATTTCGAAAGCTTACGTGTTGAGTATATCGTATATCTGATTGTTTCTCGTATAATGTATATGAATATGATTAAATTTATTTTTGTTGATTATATATAATAATTATAATTATAATATGGGTATGATTATGAGTATTTATAAGAGACAAAGCCATTCAGTATATACGAGTATGAAATGCGTTTATACATAAATTTAAATGGAATACAAACACTTACGTAAAGTCGAACAAACAGCTCAGCAGGTTTGGGAAATGAGGAAAAGTTAACCTTGTTGAACCTGCATTCGACAGACTGTTATCACAGTTTGTACAGTTGTAACTGTATAAACATTAAATAGTAGTAGTTGGCATGCCTTGGAAATTTGAAAATCGTTGAATGACTCCGCGTGTCTGAAGTTGCTGAAGGACTAAACTAGCACCAAGACAAACACGAAGATAGACACAAATACAGGCACAGGCACTCTTACATATGGATATGACTAAAATTTAACATAATATATGTTTATATGTATATATTGATGTATGTATATATGTAGTCGTAGAACTTCTGGCTTACAAACGTCTCTAAGCATTGACAAACATGACGTAAACCCGCAGAAAAGTATGCTCGCTTTTTTCCTGCTTCTCACAATTCCGCAACAATTTTTGTTCTCGATGTCGACGTTGTTATTATGATTTCATATTAGGTGTATTTAAGAAATTTTGTATTTTTTTTGTAATTGTATGCTTTAATTTCATTTATGTTTTTGTTTTCTTGTTCATTGGAGAAATCACAAAAGATTTGATTTAAAGCGAATCGAGTGAGACACAACGGGGGCGTGGCAGTCAGACACAGCGACGACAGCAAGGACATTAAATAAGGCGCAGCGCACACAATGAGCAACAACAACAATAATGGCAATCACAAAAAACAAACACATTCACATATACACTCACACACACACGCGCAGTTATACGGAGCTAATAGAAACTTTGAAGTAGAAGGACAAGGAAATGAGGAGACACGATCAAGAGGCCACCGATAATGCCGATGTCGACATCGATAACTGTTGCTTATTAATCGATTTTATTTATTAAAGTGAAGTCATTGCCGATTACACAACTCTGCAAAGTGCAATTGCAATTGCAATTGCAACTGCAACAAATATTGCTGCTTTCAATTACACACGCACACACACACTTTCAAATATGGCACATGTTAACTTGGCTAATTTCAAGCCCAACCATAACCCACTGTCTAGCCGACACTTTTCTTATTGTTGTTGTTGCTCTTGTAATTGTTATTGCCTTTTATATTATTATATTGTATTCGTGTTTCGTTACATGCGCCTTTTCGAAGCGACGTCTATTGCGAATGAGAGCCGAGGACGGACTAAGCACGAGGCGTACGAATAATTCGAGTCTGAGTCAAAGGAATCGTCGATTGCCACTCGTTTCGGCTTCATTCGCGTTCGTTGAGTAGGATTTTGAGTGAGTTTTTTATACTCATTTTAAAGAGATACCTTTTTCAATTCTCTCAGCTTGAATGCAAGTTAAATTTGTATATTCCTAATATTAAGTTGCCGTTGTAATAATATTAGGGATGTAACTCCAAATATTGAATCGAATTGTTATATCGAAATGTAAAATTGACTGTCAAAAGAAATCGAATTGTATATATAGCGGCATTATATTCATCAAGTCAAAGATCGAATTATTTTTTTTGAAAACAACCTATAAGTTTGGAAACACATTAATGTGTTGCTATTTTGTTTGAGTTACTTTTTTTCGTATTGCTTTAATACCTTATTTAAAATTTGGTTTTTTGTATGTTATTTATTACGGTCGCTCACTAAGCATTAAAAGACCATCGTTATTATTTAAGAAAACTTAGGGTATCCAAGTTTGTCCACGTGTTCACTATATCATAGAGAACGCTTAACGCTCATGAGTGGCTTGTTTTAGTTTTTTTTTTAGCTTCCCGTCATTTGTCGCTTGCAGTTTTTGGAAACTCAGTTTTTGCTACCGGTTGTGCGACAAGAAACATTTCCAGTTTCCGTTTTGCATTAAGGGGAACAGGGAGAAATGTTGAGAGGAAGGAAGATAATAGGCCTTTCTGCCTATTGAGGTTTATAACGAGAGTGGCAGAATCGAATAACATTATTGTAAATTTGCAAAGCTGAATGAAAATACATTTCATTTACATATTTTCAACGCAATGAAACTCAAACACACACACACACACACACACACACACACACACACACACACACACACACACACACACACACACACACACACACACACACACACACACACACACACACACACACACACATATATATATATATATATATATACATGATAGGGTTAAGAGTGTTGATAGTGTTGTGGGTGGGGGAGTTGCTTATTACACTCGAGGGCATTGGGTGCAAATGAGCAAAGTTGAGCGTCCTTTTTGTTTATACAGAAGTCAGACGCAGAATAAAAGTGCCCAGAGGTGTGTTTGTCTGTGTGTCTCACAACAACAACAGAAAACAGATGTCTTGATGCTGAGAGCAACCTGTTGGCAACTGAGTATGTAAATATACTTTTATGGAAGGGTGTATCCACCTTGGTGTTGCTGCCGTTTTAACATTAAGCATCAAATAATGTTGCCTGTCCTTGAGTAATTATTTTAACAATGCTGATGATTATTTATATATTGCAGATACGGCATATAATTGCTGACCTACAAAAAGAATTAAATGGTATTGCACACGTACTATTAACAAATTAAATTCTTCTATTGTGGCAAAAATCAGAAATCTAAGCAATTACTCAAAACAAATTATAGACGTCGCGAAATGTTTAGTCAATTAAATGTTTAGTCATTTCGTACCATGACCTTTTTGAACCATCATGAAGTCTGATGTTAAAATATTATTTATAAAATTAATAAAATTGAAATATTGTTCTTAGTAAACAAATAATTTAAAACGTTTATTTATTAAGCATAATTGTTTGATTAGCTTATCGGCAGTAAGATAGTTGACTCATTGAGATTATTGCCAATCAGTTAAAGGGAATAATGGTTAAAGTGTGAGTGTTGTCTGTATCCATGGTAAATAGGTGCCCACATTGACATATACCCCGGGCACATTTGCCTGTCCGCAGCCAATCCCCCAGGCAACGAGTCCAACCACATACCAGATGCCATTGCTGGCACAGATAAGGGGAGAGCCGCCGTCTCCTGTGCATGCATCCTTGCCGGCTTCGCCGCCGGCGCAGATGAAGCTCGTCGGGCTGAGCGCAAAGGAGGGACCAAGTCGAGTGGCTCGGAGAGCCGTTTGGCAGTCGATATTGGGAATTAGTGGTACATCGACTTGACGCATGATGGCCTGGTAGGCGCCAGTTGGTCCAAAGTCATTCTTTCCCCAACCTGCGACCCAGCAGCGCTGTCCAACGAAGCTAGTTGTAGGCAGACAAATCGTACCCACTGTGGAGCGACTGGTGAGGGAGACGGGAGTTGCCAGCTTTAGAATCGCCACATTGTTCTGCAAATTGTTGGGATTGAAGGCAGGATTTACATACACATTGGAGACGAACACATCCTGAGCAGGAATCGGCTCGTTGGTTCCAGCCGCATCCCATTCGCCCAGGCGAACCTTAAATGATGTCAAACTATCAAAGGATTAGTATTAATTGTTGCGTCATTGACAACTCATTATACTCACGCCAAATTGTAGACCTTGTGGGCAGCAGTTAACACATGTTGAGCCGTAATAAGTGCTCCTCCGCCCAGATACACATCCGACGTTGTCAGTAAGGCTGCCTGCCAGGGATATGCGCCAAAGCTCGCCTGGCCAGGACTCGCCAGTGCAGAGCCGGGTGGCGGCGGGAAACGCAGACCACATTGATAGTTGCCTGCCTGGCAGCATGCCACAAGACCAAAGTTGCAACTCAACGGAGGCACTACCGTCGGCACAGTGGGCTGCCAACCAAAATGCAATTAAATTTTCGTTAGCATATTGCTATTGTACTATTTTACCCTTAAAGAGGGTATTATAATTTTGTTACGATATTTGTAGTACAGGCTCGTCTTCAAACAATGACCCGATATTGTATCAAAAACAACTATATTTACAAAACTTGTGGTTTTTAATATACCCCAACCAATCTATAAGAAAATGCAGAATCTGCAATCAACAAATCGGACTTTAATATCAAATAGCTCCTGCAATAAGATCTATTTGTATACAAAATACACTGACTGCCTCAAGAACTCAAAAAAATATAAGCTCTGTGATTCCAAAAATGCGATTTGAGTTTAAACTTGGTTAGAAGTAATTTCTGTCACACCTCTGAATGACTGATGTTAATGATTTTTATTTAATGAAGTCATCAATTAAAATCAGACACTGTGTTTTTATTTAATAGGGCGTTCTAAGTTTAATGGTCGACTTATTTATTTGTTAGTAATCATGTTACACGACTTAATAAAATCTAAATAAAAAAAATTGTTTTTGTTAAGTAATTAAATAGATGCATTATTTTTAAGTTTTAGATTTATGAAATTCTAGTCATAAAATATTGTGTATTATTAATATTCCATATTAAAATATATATATTAAAAAAATATATATATATATCATCAGATTAGATGGTGCCCAGAAAAATGGATTTTGACACTTCATTGTCTTTTTATCTTAAATATAAACCTTGATAAATAACAGTTATCTTCAATTCCTGCCTTATCGGATTACTTACCAAACCGCCATTGTTCACTATGCGTATATCCAGCTGTCCACTTCCATCGTTTGGGGGTGTGGGCACAGGGTTGGGACACGACGCCGGCGGCACGCAACGGCAATTACTGGTGCCGGGTGTGACGATGGCAGGCAACTGTGGCCAGTTGGCTGGAGGCACCTGTGGCGGCACCAGCGTGCCTACAATCAGCTGACGTGTGAGAACTGCAACAACAACACTACAATTATGTTCCACAATTATAGTAATTCAGGTGAGCTTCTACATACGCGTGTGATTGTCCAGGTTGCCTACATCGCTGGGCTCCGGTGCACTTTGTTCCGACAGAGGACTGGCTGACCCAAAACTCCAGCACTGGCCACCTTCAACGAGCAGGTGCAACAGCAACAGCAACAGGCTAACAACAGGTTGGGCTAACAGTAATGTATTCATTGCCTCTCAAATGACGACTAACCCGACCAAACGACGTGCTATATGACTATATAGGGCATCATTCCTAAGCGGGCCTCCGCAAATAAATTACCCACCTAATGGAGTTCGCTTCAACTTAGGGATTTTCCGAGCTGCACAACGCAAAAAAACTCCAACAACAATAAATAAAGTAACTACAGCAAAAAGTAAAAAATAGATCATGCTTGCAACGAACACAAAATGCTCTTATACTAAAATAGTGGAAGCATAATAGAGTTATAACCACGGTGACCACTAATTGAAAATAATTAACGCCGAATTATAAGAATTGTATTGCGTTTTAGAAAAAGTGTACCAGCTTTTTAATAATAATAAAAATATATATACATTTTTTCAGTCTTCAATTTAATATGAATATATTTCGGTTTATTTTTGTAAATTAAATTGTTTAAAATTAATTTTATATTTCAAAAACTTATCTATTTGTACTTTACGATAAAACAGAAATAAAGGCAAATTACACTAGTCAACAAATTTAAAAAATTATTGGTTAAAGCCTATGAAATTGAAAATAATCATATTTTAAGGCACTATAATTTTAGAGAAAAAAATTGGAAAAATCGCTAAATGATTGACAAAAGCCATTCGATACCAAAACTATAGAAAATTGGCATATCATTCATTAGATAGTGTATAAAAACGGCCGTCAATTCGATCAATATATATATATATATATATATATATGCAAACAAAATGACACCCACAGTAAATCATTCCAATACAACCCTAGAGGTATTCAAAGCTTTTTATAGTATGGAAGTTGTATGTTCGATATGCGGTCATTCAGAATTAAACAAATTGTTCTGACAAACTTTGTAAAGATTATTTAATTTGGTTTTTCATTTTCATTTTGATTTTCACTGTGGTGTGATATATTTTTACCCATTTTGTTGTTTGATTGCGCCACAATTTGATTTGATTTTAACAACTTGATAGTTTAATTGTGAAAATACAAATATAAGATCTATTATATTCACAGTTGTAGTTGTTGTGTTTTTGTTGTTGCTTTAAATGAGCTTAACACTTTCCGCTTGGTCGATAAACATTTTGTGTGTACTCGCACCTAACTTACTCGAAAATCCCATTTGGGCTTTAGATTGTCTGCAATGGTAAGCTCAAAAATATCAAAGTATTTCTCGCTTTTTCTCTGGGTTTGACTTGAATAGATCGATATTATTTATTGAACAGTTGTACGGAATGGGTAACGTAGAGTTGGACTTCTCGGCGATACCAAAGCTGTACGGGCCTGAAAACTTCTGGCATTGGCGAATGCTCTTGCGCTCTTATCTGGAAGCTGCCGATCTCTGGAAAGACGATCATCCAAGAGAGGTGCGTTATCTTCTATCCAAAAACTGTCACAATATTAATTTTTACTACTTGCAGAATCCCCATGCCAAATTTATACTTTTGGCCACCGTGCAGAGTGACAAGATTGAACCAGGATATGAGGAAGAATCGCCCAAGCAAATATTTAAAAGCTTAGAAGAACGTTTCCGTCCATATTGAGTATAGAATCATATTAATCAGCCATGTCCTACGAATTTTTGAAAGCCAAAAAATAATGGTCGGTATCCTTGAAACCAATCGATCTCTGCATTGAAATGTAAAAAAATTTGTTTAAATTTTTAAATATATTAAAATAAATTCATTGTTCATAAACTTTGACTGAGGGGTTTGGAAGATATTGCCTGTTAACTAAATGTATACAGTTTTCTATCGGGTGAAAATCGAGTCTTAGTATGAAAAACTTTTTTTTTTACGAGATATCGTAACAAAACTAATAGAATATGCATTTAAGTTAGACTTATAGATCCTGAACAAAATTGGTTCTAATCGAACCACTATATCATATAACTGTCATAGGACCGATCGGGCGACGTCCATGTCTTAGTATGAAAACCTACGGGCCTCCGACAGTAGAGTAGCAACTCAAGCGAAGCGAGCAGGGGGCGGAGCACCCTTCTTTTCTTTATAATTAAAAAAAATTTTTTTTAAATATGAAAAAAAATTCAACAATGATAAATTTACAATGTCAAAAGCAAAAGCAATTGCAAAAATTTCTGATATCCCACAAAAAAACCTCTACACGAGGTAAAAGTCTAGTGACGAAAGCAATTTCCAGCTCCAAAATTTCTGATATCTGAGTTTAATATAAAAAATTTAAAAAAAAATATGAATTAAAAAAAAAATTGGCCTTCTGCACTGCGCAAAAAGTAATTTTTATGTACAAAAAAGCTCACCCTTTTTGCGCACAGTGCACATGCAAACTTTTTTTTTTTATAAATTTATATTGTTATTTAAAATTTTTATATTAAACTCAATTTTGTTCGTCACAAAATTGGATATCAAAAATTTTGGGTCTGGAAATTGCTTTCGTCACTAGACTTTTACCTCGTGTAGAGGTTTATTTTGTGGGATAGAATATACATAAAACTTGGTTTTTTATATCCTGTCCAATGTTGGTTCAAATCGAACCACTATATCATATAATTGTCATAGGACCGATCGGGCGAAAATTAAGTCTTAGCATAATAAACTTTTTTGTTTTATGAGACATCGTAACCAATTTGATAGAATGTGCATTTAAGTTAACTAAATATATTTCAATTTTTTACATCATTAGTTTTTGCTAAAGTAAAGTACGGGTCTCCGACAATCGAGTATGCTTGACTGTAGCACCAGCCAACTAGTTTTTTTTGCTGTTTTTAGAGGTGCAAGAATGTCGATATATCCAATAGTTTTCTTATTTCATATAGTTGCTTTAGGAATGATCAGATTAAAATTAACCTTTCGTGAGAAAAAATTTTTTTTTTTGTAGGGAATTTCAACTAAACTCACAAAAAATGTGTGTTTTGTTTGAAATCGAACTACTATATCATGTAGTTGACATAGGAACGATTGGTCAAAATTAAAGTTTTGTATGAAAAATGTTGCTGTTTCTTTATTTGACAGTTGTAATGCGTTTAACACTTTCCGTTGTGTTGATACAAATTTTGTGTGTACTCGCACCTTACTTACTCGTAAATCTCATTTGGGCTTTATATGCTCTGCAATGTTAAGCTCAAAGATAGCAAAGAATTTTTTGCTTTCCTTCTGGGTTTGAATTGAATAGATCGATATTATTAAAATTATATTAATTTTTAATTTTTTTTTATAAATTATTATTATTATTTAAAATTCTTATATTAAACTCAATTTTGTTCGTCACAAAATTGGATATCAAAAATTTTGGGTCTGGAAATTGCTTTTGTCACTAGACTTTTACCTCGTGTAGAGGTTTATTTTGTGGGATAGAATATACATAAAACTTGGTTTTTTATATCCTGTTCAATGTTAGTTCAGATCGAACCACTATATCATATAATTGTCATAGGACCGATCGGGCGAAAATTAAGTCTTAGCATAATAAACTTTTTTGTTTTATGAGACATCGTAACCAATTTGATAGAATGTGCATTTAAGTTAACTAAATATATTTCAATTTTTTACATCATTAGTTTTTGCTAAAGTAAAGTACGGGTCTCCGACAATCGAGTATGCTTGACTGTAGCACCAGCCAACTAGTTTTTTTTACTTGTTTTTTCTTATTTCATATAGTTGCTTTAGGAATGATCAGATTAAAATTAACCTTTCGTAAGAAAATTTTTTTTTTTTTAGGGAATTTCAACTAAACTCACAAAATGTGTATTTTCTTTGAAATCGAACTACTATATCATGTAGTTGACATAGGAACGATTGGTCAAAATTAAAGTTTTGTATGAAAAATGTTGCTGTTTCTTTATCTGACAGTTGTAGTTGTTGTGTTTTTGTTGTTGCTGTTAATGCGTTTAACACTTTCCGTTGTGTTGATAAAAATTTTGTGTGTACTCGCACCTTACTTACTCGTAAATCTCATTTGGGCTTTATATGCTCTGCAATGTTAAGCTCAAAGATAGCAAAGAATTTTTTGCTTTCCTTCTGGGTTTGAATTGAATAGATCGATATTATTTATTGAACAGTTGAACGGAATGGGTCACGTAGAGTTGGACTTCTCGGCGATACCAAAGCTGTACGGGCCTGAAAACTTCTGGCATTGGCGAATGCTCTTGCGCTCTTATCTGGAAGCTGCCGATCTTTGGAAAGACGATCATCCAAGAGAGGTGCGTTATCTTCTATTCAAAAACTTTCACAATATTAATTTTTACTACTTGCAGAATCCCCATGCCAAATTTATACTTTTGGCCACTGTGCAGACTGATAAAATTGAACCAGGATTTGAGCAGGAAACCCCAAAGCAAATATTCAAAACTTTGGAAGAACGTTTTTGTCCATATTGATGAAATACAATATGAATCAGGCATGTTTTACAAATTTGTAATAAACAAAAAGTAATTTTTGGTGTCTTTGAAACTAATCAAGGACTGCTTTCAAATTTTAAAATATTTGTTGAAGGATCTGATACAAATTATATTAATTTTTAAATTGAATGAAAAGTCAAAAAATAAATTTTAAATTTTGTGGGTTCTATAAAATATACATACCAACCACACCAGGCAACCAATTTGAACTTTTTGGCTTTTACAAGAACCAACCCAACTTTTTTGGATAGATTAGGGGCCCCATATGACTAAATTTTTGTATTATTTTTTTTCAGAGGTGCGCCCACATTTGACATCTGTGCTCGAAAATGCCAAAAACGATTTCCAAAAGCTTTAATTTTCCTAAAAGCTAATGAATATATCTATAATTCATATATGCAAAGTTTAAACCAGTAGTTTAAGAGATATCAAATTTTGAATTAAGAAAATTATAATTTTTTTAAAGTTTTTTTATTACCTTTTTTTACTTTAAAATTCGAGGAAAAGTTGAGAAAAAATGTATAACATTTTCCTTTCTATTTTCTTTGTTTAGCTGCATTAAGATATGATTCATTAAAATGTATGGAGAGAAAGAGATATAAAACTATTTTGTGTCCTGGTATGTTTTTGTCGACTTTGATGATATCCTTGTGGAGCGGCATGATCTTTAGTATAAATTTGTTTTATGTATCCCCACCGAATTTGGTTCAAATCGGCTAACTTTTCAATAAAGCTGCCATTGGATCAGTTGAAAATCCAGCTTCAGTATGAAAACCTTTTTTATTTTTTAAGATATTTTAACACAACTCACGAACTGTGTACTCTATATTGTTCCTTACATCTTCAACAATTTTGTTTCAAATCTGTCGACTTTGTCAAGTTTTAGTATGAAAAACTGCTTTGGTTTTTGAGATATCTTAACTAAACTGATAGAATATACATATAAGTTGGTCTTATGCATCCTTACCGAAGTTGGGATTTATGGGTTTGATTGAGATATCTCCAAACAAATAAGTTCTTCATACTAAGAATTAATTGTCGCTCGATCGGTCCTATGACAGCTATATGATATAGTAACCCGATTTGAACCAACATTGGACAGAAAATATAAAACCAAGATTAATGCATATTCTATCAGCTTGGTTACAATCTCTCAAAAAATCAAAAAAGTTTTTCATACTAAGACTTGATTTTCACCCGATTGGTTCTGTGACAGTTATATGATATTGTGGTCCGATTTGAACCAACTTTCGACAGGATATAAAAAACCAAGTTATATGCCTATTGAATCAGTTTGGTTACGATATCTCATAAAACAAAAAGTTTTTTATACTAAAACTTGAATTTTGAAGGATTGTTCCAATGGGCGCTATATAGTGGTCCGATCCGAGAAAGAAACTAATTTTGTCTGCCTGCAATATAGAGGAATCTTCATACGAAATTGGTTGTCACTAGCTTTTAAATTGTTCTTACAGACGTCAGGACGTCAGGTCAGCAGGACATCCGGACAGACGGACATTGCTATATCGACTCGACTATATACCCCTGTACTTTTTTTAAGTACTAAAAATAGTTTTTTTTTTCTCATATGGGTTTGGTTTTGTAATTTTTTGGATGTTGTCTAGTGTAACTATACATTTTCTTGAAACAAACTTCCATTTTTTTCTGGCCGACTTTTTTGTGATTCTTATATCTCTGACACTTGACTCACTTTCGTTCGGTTGTTTTGAAAGGTATTCATTTCAGTGGACTAAGCAGCGAACATTCGTTGTGTAATGGCTTCGGCTTACAAAAATATTTTTCGGCAAGAGATCCGACAGAAAATATGGACAATTGCTTTTGTTCTACTTTTTTAATGCACTGCCTTTACAAATTTCAAGTTGTGGCACTTGTGTGTATGAATAATCAAAAAATTAATGAATTAAATAATTAAAAATAATAAGCAAAATATATATAATAATTTTTTATGTATAATTGTGGCTTGAATAATAGAATTATATTCATATCATTACAGCAGCCTCATATAAAAGTTGCCGATGGAGGACACAACCGACAACTAGTGGGCAGTTACAGTCGAGCACGCTCAACAGGTGAATACCCTGTACCCAGGAACTCTGTACTGAAAGTTGATTTTCGATCGATTGTTCCTATGGCAGCTATATGATGTTTTTGATCAATTCTAACCAAATTTGGTCAGAATGTATAATACCAGCCTAGATGCATACTCTATCAGTTTGGTTCTGTAATCTCAACAAACAAAAACTTTTCCATACTAAAACTTCATTTTCGATGTACCGTTCCTATGGCAGCTATATGATATAGGTAACAGATTTTAACTAAATTTTGTCAGGATTGATATTACTAGCCCAGATGCATATTCTATCATTTTGGTTCAGATATCTCAACAAACAAATAACTTTTTCATACTAAAACTTTATTTTCGATATATCGTTCCTATGGCATCTATATTATATAATGGACCGATCCAAAAATAAAAATAAACTTGATCTGCCAATGGTATTCAGGAACCTACATATCAAGTTCGAAGTCTCTAGCTTTTATGGTTTTTGAGATCGACGCGTTCAAACACACGGCCGGACGGACGGACGGCTCAATCGACTCGGTGGTTGGTCCTGATCAAGAATTTATATACTTTTGGGGGTCTGCCACGCCCTCTTCTGCCTGTTACATACGTTCTGCCAAACACATTATACCCTTTTTTGGTTTTTTGGGCTCAGGCAGCGCCGTTTCGAGGGCGGGGCAAGGTGTGCAACCGTCCCGGGCGCTATGATATTAGTGGCGCCAAAAATATGAAATTTTGAAAAATTTCAAAAAGAGTTTGAACTTAAAAATAAGTTGAGGGGTTGAGGCTGAGGTTAAATTAATTAGACAACGAAAAGTGCGAAAACAATTTTAATATGTGGCTGCAGATGATAACAAAAACATACCAGAAATTGGAACATTTATAATTCCATTTTAAGAATCTATCGATCCCATCATTTGCCAACTAAATTTAAGATTTGAGGCACTTTTTAATGTTTCTGAGGATTTGAATTATTAAACAGGCTTTAACACTAATTCCAAATTTTACAGTGAACTTGAAATCATTTCACAACGATTTTTGTCACATCAGTATTAGCAGATCGTTTATTTAGCAAACTTGAAATAAATTTGAACCACTTACGATCATCTATTGGACAAGAGAGACTTAGCAGTCTCCGTTTGCAATCAATCGGACACCTCCAAATATGGGTAAAATAATATATGATTTTCCTTCCATAAAAGCTAACAAAACAGGTTTTAATTTGGGGGACCTTAAATCAATTTTATAATTTTAGAAATGACAAACCATTATGAAATTAAAGTTAAATATTTTTAATTTTAGCATGTATTTGTAATGTATGTATCAGGATGTTATTGTTAAATTCAGACCATATGTGGATAAAATGGAAACGACTTAGCATTTAAAAAGTCAAAGAAGTCTAATATATTTGATCTTAGATGTAGAATAAAATCAAAGAGTATTGTCACCCAATTTAGTTCCTCTAACTGTTATAGTCTCGGAGATAAGTGTTCCAATTGGTGTACAATTATCTGTCGGGAATCTAATAGTACCCATTTTTGGGTAACGAGCTAATTGTCACATTATAAGTTTATATTTTTGTAGCATTTAGGTTATTTTAATGACTTTTTTGACACTGGAGCTGACAATTTTAATATGTTTTTAAAATGCATTATCTTCAATTCGTTATTTGCTTAAAAAAAAATATATTGCTGAAAAAAATTTGTGGGGGGGGGGGGTCAACATCTTTGATCCCGGGGGACAATTTTTCGTCGCAACGGCGCTGGGCTCAGGGTATAAAAAGCGCCAGACTGTGTGTGGATGAAGAAGACGACCAACAAATGAAAATATAATTTATTTATTTTTATTTAAAATTGTAAACAGGTTAATGTTTAATTAATTACACGACGTGCTATATGACTATATAGGGCATCACTTCTAAGCGGGCCTCCGCAAATACATTACCCACCCAACTTAGGGATTTTCCGAGCTGCATAACGTAAAAAAATTCTAACAATATTTAATATTAATAGATTTAGGTTTATTTTTGTAAATTAAATCGCTTAAAATTAATTTTATATTTAAAAAACCTATCTATTTCTACTTTACAATAAAACAGAAATAAAGGCAAATTACACTAGTCAACAAATTTAAATAATTATTGGTAAAAGCCTTGGCATATTGGCATATCATTCATTAGATAGTGTATAAAAACGGCCGTCAATTCGGTCAATATATATATATGCAAACAAAATGACACCCACAGTAAATCATTCAAATACAACCCTAGAGGTATTCAAAGCTTTTTATACTATGGAAGTTGTATGTTCGATATGCGGACATTCAGAATTAAACAAATTGTTCTGACAAACTTTGTGGAGATTATTTAATTTGGTTTTTCATTTTCATTTTGATTTTCATTGTGGTGACTGTGATATTTTTTTTCATTTTGTTTTTTGATTGCGCCACAATTTGATCTGATTTTAACAACTTGATAGTTTAATTGTGAAAATACAAATATATAAGATCTATTTTATTCACAGTTGTAGTTGTTGTGTTTTTGTTGTTGCTTTTAATGCGCTTAACACTTTCCGCTTGGTCGATAAGCATTTTGCGTGTACTCGCACCTAACTTACTCGAAAATCACATTTGGGTTTAGATTGTCTGCAATGTTAAGCTCAAAAATATCAAAGTATTTTTCGCTTTTTCTCTGGGTTTGACTTGAATAGAACAGTTGTACGGAATGGGTCACGTAGAGTTGGACTTCTCGGCGATACCAAAGCTGTACGGACCTGAAAACTTCTGGCATTGGCGAATGCTTCTGCGCTCTTATCTGGAAGCTGCCGATCTCTGGAAAGACGATCATCCAAGATAGGTGCGTTATCTTCTATTCACAAACTATCACAATATTAATTTTTACTACTTGCAGAATCCCCATGCCAAATTTATACTTTTGGCCACCGTGCAGAGTGACAAGATTGAACCAGGATATGAGGAAGAATCGCTTATGCAAATATTTAAAAGCTTAGAAGAACGCTTCCGTTCATATTGAGTATAGAATCATATTAATCAGCCATGTCCCACGAATTTTTGAATACCAAAAAGTAATGGTCGGTATCCTTGAAACCAATCGATCTCTGCATTGAAATGTAAAAAAATATATTAAAATAAATTCATTTTGAAATGAAATAAAAAATGCATTATATAAATTTCTTATTCAGTATTTAACATTTATTTAGACCCCGTACTTAAAAAAAGGTACAGGGGTCTATTGGGTTTGTTTTAAAGAATATGTGCGTAACAGGCAGAAGGAGGCGTGGCAGATCCTATAAAGTACATATATTCTAGATCAGAATCAATAGCCGAGTCGATATAGCAATGTCCGTCTGTCTGTCTGTCTGTACTGACGTCCTCCTGTCCTGACGTCCTGACGTCTGTATAAACAAAAGGAGACGACCAAAAAATGAAAATATAATTTATTTATTTTTATTTAAAATTGTAAACAGGTTATATTATATTATAATTATGCAAACAAGATTCTTGTTATAACGCTCTGAATATTAGTTGTTACAAACTGGCCAATCGATAACACTAGGCAACAGCCCAACTATTTAATTTGAGTAATGCTAATTGTAATTGTAATGATGACAAATGTGGGCGTACCTCTGAAAAAAAGAATTTAAAAAATTCCAAATTTTAAAAAATTCTAAAAAAAAATCTCACAGTAGAAAAATGTTTTTCGTCGTTTTTGGCCCCATATCTATAAAAAAAAGTGGGTTTAGTTTTTGTAATAGCCAAAAAGTTTAATTTTGTTGCCTAGTGTAATTTGTTTGCTTTTTTCAGAGCGCTTTGCACGTTTGACACCCATAATACTGTCGTTCAAGATACCGTTGGCGAGATTTTGGTCCACTGTAAAAATCTCTAGAGTTTTGTGTAACAACTTGAACTTTATAGTATTACGAAGAAAATAATCAAAGTTGCTTTGATTTTTTTTTAAGTTGAATGGGCAGCAGATCGAGTAAAATGGAGCCGTTTAATATTCAAGTGCCTGAAATTCCAAGACTTAGTGACTCCAATAACTATTGGTATTGGCGAATTCTTTTGCGTGCTTATTTAGATGCTGTGGGACTGTGGTCAGGCAATGCTCCAATTGAGGTAAAAATTATATATTGTGTACACCTAATGTAAATTTTATTAAATTTTCCATGGCTATAGTGCGCCCAAAGCAAGTTCATTTTGTTAAGTACGCTAGAGTTATGGCTAATATCGCGGGACTATGAAACAAAAAGCGCCATAGGAATATTTAATGACTTACATTTACGTTTCGGATCGGGGAGAGTTCATGAAATATAATCAACAGTTATTGCAAAATAAATAATAGTAAATAATCACATATTTCATGTAATATTCTTAAATATATTTACTACTTAGATATTATTACTTAAATATTATTTAACTGAAAATTCTAAAATGTGCGCATTTTTCAAACGTATGTTAAGTTGGCTGCACGTAAATTCCGTTCCAACATGAAGTTGGCTGTGCACGAAGTCCAATGCATACACATTCAACAAAGTAAACGAGTTGGCAGTCACTGCGATGTGGTCACACTGAACACTATTCGATTCTTGTTCATCAGTCTTTATCGGGCAAATAGTCGTTCACTTCCGATAACAGTTGCATTTTGAAAGTCAAAGTGAGTTGACGTGCGGAACGCGTGTGGCTCAATTAATTATTCAAACGTATTAACAAACTTAATTGAATTTTAATACATTACCGACGCTAAACTCACAAAGTGAAATGTTTTTTTATTACTAAAAACAAAACAAACGACTTACAAACCAGCATCTGTTCGAAATTCAAACTCGAAAAGCTAAAGCAGGCCAAGAAGCCAAAACAACGCGACTTCGACACCTGTTTGCTTGCATTCCTGAGTCGAGCATGAACGTGACTCTGTGTGTGTGTTAGTGTATCTTTGTGTGTGTGTATGCGTGCGTTGGGATAGCTGTGTGTTGATGTGTGCAGAATAGGGACATGCAAACTGAATTAATTTTTTAAACCGCTTTTAAACAATAAACCATTAATTTGCCCACTGTTGCAATTGTATCAGCCATTCCCGCTTCTCACCGCCGCGTCGCGCCTGCGCAAGAAGCAAACAGCAAAACAGCCAACAACAACAACAGCACAACGTAAACACAAATACACGAAAACCGGTTAATGTGAGACACACACCTTACTCACACATTCGTGTGTACAAACCTATACAAAATACTTACTGAGTCGGTTTTGTTTGCTTTTGCTTGGAAAATAGAAATAGAAGGAAATACGTACACAAAGCAAAACAACACGAAGCAGAAAAAAAATCAATTTCAAGTGGGAAAAAGTGTGAACAATAAAAAAAAGATATAAAAAAAATACAAATCGGCAAATTAAGCATAATACAAAATCATTATTGATTGTGCTGCAAGCGGAAACTGGGCCCCAAATGTTTGCTTAAGGGTTAAGTACACAACGAGAGTCTTATCGCTATAACCAAATCGATTGGCGCATTGAAACGAAAGTGAATTAAAGCCACAAATAATTGTAACAGTAATTACCGAACCAGTTTCGGACGTTATCATAAACGCGCAGTCCCTTGTTGATTAAATTGGTGAGTAAGCTTTTCTTTTATTGGGTCATTATACGAGTAATGTGTGTTTGGCTTATTGGATTATTGGCTTAAACGGAAACGTCTCGAAAGCGTCTTATCTGTGACAGGCGTCAGTATGTAAAAACAGTATGTGAAGTAATTGCTTTGACAAAGATAAAAACACAAAACTTGCAGAGATTTCACTTGAGCTGATTTGCAAATCTTTTAAAACAAGCCTACTAAAATGTATCTTTAGTTTTTGTGTACACAGTCGATCCCAAAGCATTGGAATTATACTCATTTCTATTTATTTTAAAATTGAAAGCCTCAGAAGCTAGGTACACTATTAATTAATTTTAGTATTACAAGATTATGTTTATTTAACCATTAAAAATAAGAAATTAAAATAAATATCATAAAAAGGTTTTGTTTTTGCAAAATAAAATATGCAAATTTTATCAAAATATTGGCTTGACTTACTGTATGCACAATTGATTTGAAGTATCATTTGATCTTGCAGTGTGCCCAACTCGAACTAAGTCGCAAAGCCCAATATATAACTTTCACTAAATTGCGCGCCAAAATTGGCAATACACATAAAACAACAACAACAATTTGTAGTACATGCCAAAATTGCACTGTAATCGCGGTTGCTTTGTTAATCAAATTTGTTTCATGTATCTTTAAATTATTTTTTGTTTTTATAATTTACCATTTTCATTTTCGTTTTTTGTTTCGTTGATGTAACCTTAAGTTGATTTCCAAGCTGAGTTGCAGCTTCATTAAACTTAACTCACCTCAAATTGAGTGTAAGGCGAGGTAAAGCTGATTATGAGATAATCAGCGAATTGCTCAACTAAATTGCGGAACACGTTTCAAGATGTGAGAGAAATAAGGGAAAGAGTTGCTGATGATACACCTGGTATGTGTACAATAATTAAAACAATAATTAAACATGCATACATACGTTTTGAATATATTATTTATATTAGCTTAATTAAATTATATTCACTACAAATTGAATAGTATGACTCATAAACTCATTCCATTCATACTAAATATCGGTGCCCAATCTCGCAAATAAAATTCCAACTTCTCAAAAAAGCAACCACAACAGATATTTCCACCAAAATAAAAAAATGCAGAAACAAACAAACAACAGCAATAGCAACAACAACAACAGCAATCGTAGACCAGTCAACAACTTTATAAAAAGCAATAACAAGAAAACTATGCACATAAAAAAAGTTATATAAAAACACGTTAACAAACCACACACAAAACAGCAGGAACAGAGGAGAGGAGAATTGGACGAGGGCAGACGAAGCTGACGCTCACTTTAAGCCACGCTTCAATTGCAAATGCCCCAGCGAGCAAATGCATTGACGCAGATACGTGGGCACCAGTTCTTGTTGTTGTTGTTGCTGCTGTTGTTGCTGTAATTGTAAATTCTACAGGTTTCTGTCGCTGTGTTGCAGTTGTTGCCTTAATGGCAAACAGCAACAACAACGCTCCGCAATTTTATGCCAAAGCTAAAAAGGCGACCGATCGAATCGAATCGAAGCAATCGACGATCAGAGCTCCTTCAATCGTAGCAAAACCGGGCCAGACTGTAGCTGCGACCCTACTGCAAGCACTGTGGACATATGTCTGTGAATATCCATGCATTTCTAAATTAATGTTACCCATATAAAGAAGCTATACACAATATCACAATTGTTATTTTTCTATTGCTCTAGTTTGTCTGTTCGCTTAATTTAATTTTATTGTCATTTCGTGCAGCGTCAAAAATCCGACAAATATGCAAATATTAAATATGTTTCAATATCAAATTAACAGTATAAGCTAATGCTTCGCAATTTTAGTCGAAATCACCTTGTTTATTAAATTTGTTAAATAAAAATGTGCGAAGCAGGTGTGGCAGACCCTTAAAGTATTATATATCTTTTCTTTTCTTTCTTTTTGTAATCATAAAGATCTATCATTATCATATTTTTGTTTACCCATTATTTTTTTTACTGGTAATCAAATCTAAAATCGACTTTTCGATAATTTTATTTTTGTTTTTGCCACACTTTGCGGAACAGTCGTTCGTTACGTAATTTTATTAAAAATGCCCAATATTAATGATCGCACCTGTATCTTCTGATCTATATATCTACAATTGTTTAGCTTTCATGCGTACAAATCAACATCAGTCAATGAAATGTCCATTATGAAATTATAAATCATATCAATTTTTAGTTATTGACGACCAGACAAAACAACCTTTAACTCCTATCAATTCTTTTGATTGATAAGCCTAATGAAAACACATTAAGTGAGCTAAAGTTGTGAAAACTGTTAAAAGAATATTCTTGTTAAATTTGATTTTTAAACAATGAATTTTTAAGGTTAAAACGTATACCCCACAGACAAAAAAGGTTTTTTATCTCTTTTTTTTGTAAATTATTTTAATCGTTCATGTTGAATCATATTTCCTAATTTAATTAAAATTTAAATAATCTTTAGTTGACGTTTACAAAAAAAATATATATGTTCCCACTGTGCACCGCTTACATTGACATGGCCAAAACGTTACAGAGCTGCAGTAATCTGGCAATGGGCCCAGAGCCTTGCCTGCTTGTAGCCGAGTTGGCTAACAGCCTAGCCACTTGGTGTTCAATTCGTATTCATATTCGAATTCGCTGCTCGTTGTTGGCCGATACTCCCGGCTTTACTCAATTTGATTCAACTCGACTCGACTTGATTCAGCTTGGTTCGGTTTGGTTTAAGCTTGGTTTTGTTTTGTTGTTTTGGACTTGGGCTGCAAATGCGACTCGTAATTGTTTCGTAAAACGCAAAACTGGCCGTGCAGGCAACTGGCTAACAGATGAGGGGAGTCAGGGGGTGGAAGGGAAGAATAATGGGAGGGGTTAACTCCTAAAACAGGTGCACAATGCTTTACGTATTGTGACTTGGGACTTTGCTTTTGGGGCAACACTTTTTGATTTTATTTATGGTTTATGTGTCTTTTTTGAATCGCATACGATATACGTACATATGCATATAGCCAATATACAATATATACTATCGTATGTCAAGCGGCACAAGGTTATTCCAACTGGAAGAGTCGATGCGGAGATTTCATGACTCTGTTGTTTAGTCGCCTTTGAGGCGGTCCAATAATGGAACTGCAGGCGATCGTTGAAGCTGCCCATGCGTATTTATAAGCCCATTTGGCTGGCTATGCAATCGAGGAGCTGTGCTTATTGGGGTGGAACCCACTGGACAGTAAACGTATAACTAGAATGTTGGTTCTACATTTTCGCTCATTCATATGGTGATATTATATATTGTTCGCTTTAATCAGATCATATACTTCGCTTCTTTGTCGATTTTAGAAAATTACTCTATAATCAAATGCTCTTCTAATATAAAATTTAAATTCTTAAATTGTAGTCATACGATTTTACTTAGTCATTATTTGTCATGATTGAATGCAATCACCAAAATCATCTTGAATTCACCTGAAGTGGTTTATTAAGGACAAGGTCATATAACTGTGAATTATTAAAGCCATATTATATAGATTGTAGAATACCTCTCTAAGAATCGAAAAAATTATTGAATCAGTCAAAAGATTATACACTTGTAAATGTCAGCATTAAATACTACAGCTTATCTCTGCTTTTGTAAATTGCGACTCTAAAATGGCTACTTAACAAAAGTGTAAATATATTTATGTAAGTACGTACATATATCTCAAAGTATATCATCTAATGTCAAGGCATTTTAACAATCAGTCATAAAACACGGGCAATCTTACAAAATACAACTTCTAGTAGATGCGCTTCTATATATTGCAATCTGCTATTGCTCTAAGCCAAGTTTTAAGAACTACACAAACAAATACTTATATATGTTTTATTATTTGTATTCATATGTAAGACATAAGATTTTATCTCAAGTTACGCGCACACGCGTCGCAGTTTGTCGGCGCATTTGTATTTCCAGTTGATTGTAATTTGTATCTAGCAGATACACAACTGTGCTTTGCATACAACGAATGCCGTTAAAATGTGTTTTAGCTTTAAATATAACCGACTGGACCCAGACTCTTAACATACTTGTGTGTATCTACTTTATACTCGGATTTGTACATATTTCTGCATGCAACGATGCGAGCAACAAGCAGATAAAAATACACGTTTTTAAATTTTGAATTTCGACTTTGACTGTTTTCTGATTGTATTTTTTGCCTTATTAATATTTATAAATTTGTTATTTAACTTGTTTTGTTTTCTTTGTTCGCTTTGAAAACAACTTTTCGTAAGCAAAACAACTACAAATTCCAATAGTATTTGCATAATTTGACCTGAAAGATGAGAGAACCAAAATCGCATCAACAAAAAGAAGCTGAAACAAATGTTATTATTGATTCGGTTAATTTAATACCCTGTACGTATAAAAGACTAAGTATTGTCTTAAAATTACTCATTTCGGTAACTTCAAGTCGACCATTGAAGCATTTCATAATATGTCGTACTTGGACTGTGCTCGAACACATTCAAGGCATTTTGAAATTGGCAATTTAACCTTTTTATTTATTTATTAAGTACTCGTATTCTTGTTACTTTTAATTACAATCAAGTGTGGCTCTGCGTGTTGTGTTAATTAATTGATTGGATAGAAGGCCCCATAAGATATTTGTATGAATAAGCTTTTGAATTCCAGCAGCTGACAGCCCATAAATATTTAAAGCTTTAACTTTTATAATTGGGTTTTATATCTCTTTGGCTTACAGAACCGTGTCAAAGCTTTTAAAGTCAATTTTAGAACACGAATAAAGCATGTGTTAAACTCGGGACTAGAAAATTAACCACATACCGATCGCGTTTAAGGTGAAACCAAATCCCCCGGCTATTCAAATCTGAATACTGAGACAGAGAAATGCGATAAAAAACTGTTTGTCAGTTGAGTAAAAACAGCAGCAGCTGACAGCTGAGAGTTACAACTGGCTTTTTGGCTAGGGTCGATAAGTGTGCCAATGCGAAATATATACCGATAAACACCCCAATCCAAGTCTATATTTATTCATTATTGTTTCTATCTTCAAAATGTGACGCAAAGATTGTTAATAAACTAAATGACACGTGCTTTTTAGTGTGTAAAGTAACTACTTACAACTACATTTTGTGTGGTGCTGAAAATTCTTAAAGTAAGTCAAAGCGATAGCGACGATAAATGTTTATCGATAAACATGGTTTCTATTAATAATCTTTGGGAACTCTGTTAAGAGCATTATCAAACTAACAAATTTGAGCAATAAAAGGAAATGTATGACACTCCTAACTAAACCAAATTCAAAGAACAAACTATTCTCATTTGACTTATGTTATTGTCATAATGCCAATAAATAGTTTTGGCCAATATTTAGTAGGTTGGTTGTTGCCTTCGTTGGAACAGTTAATAAAAATGGCAAGAGCATTACTAACAAAAAGTAACTTTATATATTTACAAATACTTACGATTGTCACACTTTTTTTTACCAGTTACTAGTTAGAGTATAGTTAATCAGCTATAAACAACATACGTAGGATTGTGAGTAAGTACTTATCTAGTTAATTTGTTAGCAATGTACACTATTCATAAATCATTCCCTTTGTTATCTAATCGGATAACAGGGTTTTGGTCAAATGACTTTGGCAATTTACCTAGACAGTCGGACTAAGCGAATTTTTTTAGTCCAGTTAAAATTAAATTGAGAGTTATTTTTTAATATTAACATTAGGAAAATGGGCCTTAAAGAAGAATTCCACTATCTTTATATATAAAACTCTTTGACTGGCTGATTCACTAAATATCAACTAGGAATCCAAACAGTTAGCTAAAAGGCTGGCATTTTTACACAACTAAGTTACTTTTATTTTAATTTAAGAAATTCGCCCTGACAGTGGATTAAAATCGACATTTAACGAGTATGCTTACTAGATGAAGTATATTTATTTTGACTTTAGGTTTTATTAAATAATTCACAATCATGAGCGAATCTGAAGGAATAAAAAGAACCCTTCTAGTTCCATCGGAAGCTGTTAGAATTAAAACGAATGGATTTTTTTCGTTTAGTAGAAAGTGAACTTCTGAATTGAATCCATTAATTGATTAATGATAGAGAATTGATAAATCAACGAGAGTGAATTCAATAGTGAAACACAAACACAGCTTACCTAAAACTCTGATAAGGATATTTTGTAAATTTGGGAATATTATTAGAATCCCAATAAAAGTCGATTGAGCATGTACTTTCTACAGACACTGTGAACTATAATTTCCTAAAAAATTCAGTTGGTTATTAGACTTCCACTGCAGTACAAATAGTCATTGTTATTTTTTTGATTTTCTCTCAGATCGGCTGTAAATACTATTGTCATTTGACTGAAATTCAACAGTTGAATTTGTGCTGTTATATCTTGAATCTTGTGATACTTCCTGTCTAATTATAAACAATTAAAGAGCAACAATTTCGAGTTGTTTGTGAAGTTGCTGCTATTGTTGTTGTTGTTGTTGTTTTATGATTACACATAATGGTCGATGGCAAACATAATAATTTCGATTAACTAATCAGGCACTTGGCTGACGAACCGATCTTCGCACATTTGCACAGTGACTGCAAAAAAGTTGAACGCCTCATGCTGGTGTAGTTGCTGTTATTATAATTATGAAAGTTTATTAACAACAACAACAGCAAACCGTTGGCCAATGCTGAGTTAAATGAACGGTATGAACTCATTTCAAAGAGTCAAGTTTATGCTGCACTGAGTCATTTCATTTCATTCATCCAACTCTCGGAAGTGTAGTGAAATGTTGTCGAAAGCAACGGCGACCACAAAAGTGGCTCTGACTCCTATGGCTTGGATTGGTTTGAATCTGTATCTGAACCTGAAACCAACAGCAACAGCGACAGCAACTGCAACAACAACGCCAGCAACTGTAACGCCTTGCAATGTGATACAAAGTGCTATTGGCTTTATGCAACAACAGCTACAACAACAACGCTTAAGCACCAACACCAACAACAATAATGGGAGCAACTGTAGCCAGACTCTGATACCGTCCCAGGTAGAGAGCGAGTGCCGTTGGCGTTGGCAATGCGCGTCGGCTTCAAAGACAAGTTTTACACCAATTTCCGCTGACTTTTTTGTTTTCCACTTTTTTTAGACCCTGTACTCAAAAAGTATACAGAGTCTATTAAGTATGAATGTGTCTAACAGCTAGAATCGTGGCATATCCTTTAAAATGTATATATTGCCGATTAACATATCCGACTGTCTCTCCATACAAAACGCATCAAAGTTGTTTCTATCCGTAACTTCCTAATTTAATAATACATACCTGTATTATTGTTCTTCCATTTTTCATTTTCAATTTTTTTTTTTTTTTTGCAGAATAAGTACAAGGTTTAGTCAATGTCGAGGTGGCTCGCCTGGACCTTTTCCTACTAGTTTATTATTATATATAAAAGTAACTTTATCTAGCTTTCCATGTTATTATCTAAAGGTTAAAGACTTATGATGCGTTTGTGGAATTTTCTATCATTTTTTTCTATGCACTCTTAATGGGGCTCTAATGTGGCAATTGGCGTCTGCTAAGTGCGATCCGTGTATTTCTTTGATTGAAAAAGGAAAATCAAGTAGAAAATTGTGCAATTGATATTTAGCAAAGCATTTAAAATGTTTCCACATAGTTACGTGCTTGTAGCGGTTGTTAAGGTGTTACAGCAATTCGATAGATGGCCAATGAACTGTTTGGAGTATCAAACTGTTGTTATAGTTATCGTTTAAAAGGGGATTTAACTGAAATATGTAAGTAATTTTCATCAATTACTAAACAAATTCTTAAATATTCATAAGAGCGATGGCAAAAACTGAAATAGAATAAATTAAACTTACTATGGAAAAAAAATTTTAAGCAATTTACTTGGTATGCGAGTATGTCACGTTGCCTATAATAATATCTTAAATCCAAGCATGCCATTTGACAGAGAACATTTGTTGTGCAGTTTTATTGAATTACAATCAATCATCATGAGCATAAGAAACAGGCAGGAATACGGACGAGCTTTGTAGTCAATTAATTTTTGTTTATTACAACTTCAAAACCATTAAAATCATTAAAATCGAATTATAACCATAAATACTATTAATTCACAATTCAATTCAATCGGAAAATAGCGGCCATCCTTGGGTATCGATTTTTAACAAGTCGAAAAAAATTTATATCTTTATACAGATTTTCAAATGCTAAAATTTTAATGAGCACACTTCCATTTCACGTTCTCAATTAACGACGCGTCGTTGTCGCCTTGATTTGAGCTTCACATAATTCGCGTGTTTACATTTTTAATTATTATTATTTTTATTGCATTTGTATTGCTTAAACAAATAGTTCATATAGACGCAAGGTAATAACAATGCAATACCCAAAACAAAACCCAACACTTTTTACTTTTTTTATTGTGATCAAGTATTTCCGTTTGTGGATTTGTGTGTATTATTTGGTTTATTCTTTTTTTTTATTAGTAATTTTTATTTTTTGCTGATTTTTTGTGCTGTTCTGTGTATTTAACGTTAGCTTTTGTAGGTTAGCAATGCGAAACCTTGAAATTGTCTGTCTGTCAGCTTTTTTATTTGATTTTGCTTCTCTCCACAGCCAAATGGACTCTGGGCTGTAAATTTTCACATACAACTTTTTGCTGTATTTTTCCTTCAGCGACACATATTCGTACTCGTATTTACTTTAAATTTATTTATGCCAATTCGTCTGTGTGCATTATTTTCACGGCTTTTTGCTTGTTCCAAAATCGCTAATGATTGTTTTTTGTATTTTGTGGTGATTTCTTTATTGTCTGTAAATAAAATAAAAGGGTTATAAGCTGACAAGTCCACAATACATGAATTAGCATGTTTATTTTCGAATTATATTCGTAGTTCCTTAAGCAGCTCAGCTGATAAATAAATAACTATTTATTTATTATTAAGTTTCAGCTTGTGTTAATTAATCGTGAAACTCGTTTCTAATTATCATATAATTTTTATGGTCTACAAATCACTTTTTGATTTGTAATTCAATATCCTAAAATTAGACATAATTCATGCAAGCTACTAAAAGTTGATGGCGAGCAAAAATTGTTAACATTTTGTAATAATTATCTAACTTGTGTGTATTTCTGTAATAGCCTGGCTAACCGGGAGTATAAATTTATGCATTTTACCACTTTAAATTTTTTTTTGCAATTTGTGAGTATGCAGTAAAGCCGAACTTAAGTTACTCTTTTAATAATATTTACCAAAATTCAATAAAAAAAATTTGCAAATCTAGTGAACTTATAAGAGATAGAGTATCGTCAAGATAGAGTATCGCCAATTACATGCATCGGCTTAAACTATGTTCAACCTATTTGTGCGACTGCCTTTTGGCCAACCTGTTCGGAGTTGCAAGTTGATTTTGGATTTTTGGGTGCGACGCTTGATTGATTTGATTTGGGCAGCTTCAAGTTGTCCAGCTGGAAGACGCGCGACGAGACGCTATGCGACGCGATTTGTTTTTGTGGCCAAAAAGCTTGCTGACTTTTTTTTATGGGCCGAAATGATTGCGCTGATTACGTGACGCTGTCAATTGATTTGTGCGCAAAACCAAAATGAGCAGCCGTTTGGCTAGCGGGCAAACCAATTGTTGTTAACGTTAACGCATTTGCTGGCTTATGGCCACATGAATGAAATGGGGCCCAAAAGCAGCAACAACTTCAACTACAGCTACAAGTTTTGTGTAAGTTCGTGCGCTGCGATGGCTAAACAACTTTTTTTTGTCGTGGATAATTTTTCACGAAGGTTTTTCAGTTGTTGTTTTTTTTTTTGCCGCTTCTTAGACGGACAAAGGCCTCATTTCAAGTGTATTGTTGTTGCCTTTATTGCTGCTGTTTTAGCAGCTGAAATGTGCATTGAATATTAATTTTTGTTCAGAGGCCATTTTGAAATGTGTTGGTATTCATTGTATTAGTTATAAAAAAATATATGTACATATAGCTACATAAAACGTAAAGAATGTAATATGAATAAAAATAATTTCTTTTGCAAATAAGTAGAATTATAATTAAATGTGATCATTGCAGTTTTTATAGATTTTTAGTATTTCAGAAGACACTTTTTCTGTACCCGTTGCCATAAATATTAACGTGTTTAAAGAGTTATTTCAAGTCCTATCATACACCAGCTCATTTGGCATTTGGCTAGAACCTGAATCCCGAAGTCGAGTTAAGCAAACGATGCATACTAAATGATGGCAAACGAACAAAAAAACTAATTCGCATATTTTAAAATTTTATTACATCAGAGATACATTTTTAAAACCCAATCTATTGCGCAATACACAATTGTTTGTTTGTGTGTGCGTATGCAGTATCGATACTAGTTTAATATCGGTTAAGTCAACTATAACTACGTTACGTCAAGTGCAATCGGTTTGCTCGCTAAACTTGTGCAACTTCTAAAATGCCGCCACCTTAAAATAACTGGTATAATCGCATTTTCAAAGCATACGCGAGTAAACAAGTCTAGTCTCTAGTGTTTGACTAGCAGATACCCTTTACGCAGTCCAAGAACTTACTGCTAAGACCTTTCATATTTTCGAGTTGTAATTTAAGACTCAGGGATAAATATTTATCAAATCTAACTCCGATTTTAGAAATCCCGTTTATGTGCGATCTGTTGCTAATAAAACTGAAAAAGTCTCGTAAAGTTAAAAGTTAAATGATGACCCTTTCGGATTTTTAACAACATTTGATCAGGTTCCAGAAATATTTCATACAAATCACGTCTCATCAATTAAGACGGGAGAACTTGTTATTTTTAGATTCATTTATCTGGAATGACAAGGCTCGTTAAGACCCTAAAGTTAAGCTTCTACGTTAAGCGGACTGTCCGTTACGGCCGGACAGTGCACAGACGATTCAACAATTGATTTCAATTTTAATTAGCACCCACATATGTCGACTAAGGGGCGTTATGACTGTTGATAGGCGTGGCACATTCGCGTGCACACATCAAGTTTTAATTGCCACTTGCTCTTTGGTCGAGGTTCGCCGAGTCGGCGAGTTTCTTCAAATTTGAGACCCTAACCCCCGGCCCGGGTAAACAACTTATTTGTGCAGAGAGCGTCACAATTTAATGAATGAATCAATGAACGACTCGTTGGATACAACTCTCATACCCAATAAATACTACTGTGTTATTTACTGATTACAGTTGTAGACTTAACTGTTGACAAATGTTTTAGTTTTCGAGTAGCCATGGTAATCTGACTTGGCATTGTAAGGGTTGATTTGCTGCCAGTAATATGCACTTTTAGACTACATAACTGAAAACAATTGCAGTTGGAAACAATCAAAATTGAAATCTGATTAAGAGCTTACATGATAGTAGTAGATATGTTGTGTGGTTCAACTGAAGGAACTTGTTTGATTTTCAAATTCCAGGATTTTTATGAGGCTTTATTCTTTTAATTTTATACAGTTTTATATTATATATTAAGGAGATTTTCAACACATTTTATAATCTTAGTTGGAATAAAGATTTTATTTTATTTTTACTTAATACAAGTCGGAAAGGCTATCATCGTGACTCCGACCCGTATGAGCTTGTATTGCTTTAAAAATTACAACAGTTATTATTGCCGTTCTGCTTAACCGATTTAGATGCGATGATAGATTAAAATTTAATCGTTACAAAAAAATAATAATATATAACGGTTATTATGGTTATCTCTTAAAATCTTTGAGATGTTTTGTCAGTCAAGAATATACATATTTATTTTATAGGGTTGAAGACGCCTCCATCGCCCTGTTACATACATTGAAACGAATGCAGTATACCATATTATTTATTTATTAGATATCGGGTATATTAACGTTCATTATAGCAAAATATAAAAACTTACTTACATATAGAAATTTTGTAATTTTTTTTCGATATGAATATATTATTAATGGGGAAGACGGAAGGAAAGAATCTTTAAATCAAGTTTCGGTCAGATTAGCTAAAGGTCCCGATCCGAACGGACACTAAGAGGTTTAATTAAGAGCCTATTTGCAGGTACTTAAAATACAATTACAGTTGGAGTACGATCCCAATATTTCAAACAAATGCTGTTCTTATCCTAAGAATTATTAAAATTGCCGTAATAAAATATATTTGATCAAATGCTTATCAATATGGCAGGTAAAAAATTTATTATGACTTTACAATCGAAGCGTTGCGCAATTTTTACTTAAGAGTGTAGCCCACATAATAAATACGAGTACTTTGTTTGTTTTTGTACAAGATCTGTGAGCTACGACGCCCACACATTGAACATATAGTATGTATGTATATGTTTGTATGTTTAAATGTATATATAATTTTATTTTCTGTTGATTACGAGTGCACTCTTTTGTGTTTCCCTTTCCCTCCGCTGTACTTCTCACTCTTGTCATCATCGTCACTTAAACTTGACCTTTATTTTCATTTATTGCTTATTACTGCATATTGCTATGCATTGTTTGGTTGTTGTATTGTATTATAATTGCCATCATTCTTCTGTTCTCATTGTCGAACTTATGAATGGAGGCGAACTCGGAGCCAACATTGCCGCCCACTTGCACTCAACGAACTCATTTCATTTACATTTCCTTTTTTGAACCCTGTATTAAAAAAGTACTACGGGTCAAACAAGTTTGTCAAAAGGGAAATGTGAGAGACTGGTATAAATGGAAGTGTGGCCCGATATATCGCTCATTTACCTTAATACTGTCACAACTCATTACAATTTACAATAAAAGCCCAAATTATCACCAAAAACAATGAAATTTTCTCACAATATATAACAAAAGAGGAATTGAATGAGCTATATATTCATGATTTTTAAAAACAGTCGCTATAGCCATGTCCGCCTGCCTGTCTAATCGACTTTATTTCAGAGATTTAAATAAATAAAAATTAAAGAGATCTAGAACTATTAAATGTAGTTACAATAATTTTATAACAGAATTGCTAATTGAAAAAATCGAACACAACAATTCACTTTAAAATTGTTGCCTTGAATGTTGCCCTAAATATAACGGGAGGATAATAAACTGGAATGCTACTCCAGAAGCATAGTTACGCAGCGTCAGGTGAAAAAAGAGGAAAACACTGTCGCTACAAGTACAGGGTTTTTAACAGTCGGGATCTCTCTTTTTATATTCAATTTGCTCTGATCGTGTGGGCGCACTTGCCTCATGCTAATCAATGTGTGTACACAAATGTAGAAACAGATGATGTATATATATGCAATATATATGCAACCCATCATATGTTTCAGCTCAGCTAATTTCCTTGTAATTGTTGCACAAATACAAAAGCATCGACTATTATTACTAACTGAAATAACTTGTTGTAAGTATCTGTTAATTTTTTATCAGTTGTTCTTTTATTATTCTTGCTCATTAGATATGCAATGGAAAAATAGCGCATAAATCACACAAAATGCTTTAAGAGGCGTTACTTGGCATCTTCTGGCCCTGTCGGAGTATTTTATTGTCTAAGTTATTGTGATTTCAGGTGTACTGCTTGAAATATGAGCCAGCTATTAGCTTTATCTGCATTTGCATTTACCTGTTGATGCGTGGGTCTCTTTGTTCTGTCTTGGCTGGGCTGGCAATCTATTAGGCATATAATTCCATCAAAGATTCCAAAAGACAAACCGAAAACAAATTAAACAAGTAAGCGGTTACAGTCGAGCACGCTCGACAGTAAGATACCCTGAGCCCAGGTACTCTTCAATAAAAGTTTATTTTCGACCAATTGTTCCTATGGCAGCTATATGATATATAAAGCCGATTTGAACCAAATCTGGTCAGAATGTACAAAACTAACATTAATGCATATTCTATCAGTTTGGTTAATTTATCTCAAAAAACAAACAACTTTTTCATACTAAAACTTCATTTTGCATGCATCGTTCCTATGGCAGCTATGTGATATAGTTATCCGATTCTAACCAAATTTGGTCAGGATGAATAAAACCAGCTCCGAACCATAATCTATCAGTTTGGTTCTGATACCTCATCAAACTCTTAACTTTTTCATACTAAATCTTCATTTTCGATGTATCGTTCCTATGGCAGCTATATCATATAGTTAACCGATTTTAACCAAATTTGGTCAGGATGTATAATACCAGCTCCGATACATAATCTATTAGTTTGGTTCTGATATCTCAACAAACGCATAACTTTTTCATACTAAATCTTCATTTTCGATGTATCGTTCCTATGGCAGCTATATGATATAGTTAACCGATTTTAACCAAATTTGGTCAGGATGTGTAAAACCAGCTCCGAAACATAATCTATTAGTTTGGTTCTGATATCTCAACAAACGCTTAACTTTTTCATACTAAATCTTCATTTTCGATGTATCGTTCCTATGGCAGCTATATCATATAGTTAACCGATTTTAACCAAATTTGGTCAGGATGTATAATACCAGCTCCGATACATAATCTATTAGTTTGGTTCTGATATCTCAACAAACACAAAACTTTTTCGTACTAAAACTTTATTTTTGATGTACCGTTCCTATGGCAGCTATATGTGGTCCGATCCAAAAAAAAAAACAAACTTGATCTGCCTTTGGTATTCAGGAACTTACATACCAAATTTGAAGTCTCTAGCTTGTATGGTTTCTGAGATCGACGCGTTCAAACATCCTGACGGACGGACAGACAGACGGACATGGCTCAATCGACTCGGCTGTTGATCCTGATCAAGAATATATATACTTTGTGGGGTCTGCCACGCCTCCTTCTGCCTGTTACATACATTCTGCCAAACGCATTATACCCTTTTTTGCCCATTTTTAATGGACTCAGGGTATAAAAATCTCCAAAGAACGTGTTAGAGAGCATCATCTTAAATACCAAAATGGCGGCTAATTCTTTAAGTCTAGTGTCTACAGTACAGAGTCTAGACAGACAAACAATTGGAATTCTAAGCCTAGCCCAGACCTGTTTGAGAGCCAAATTAACACATGACCAAACAAAACTGGAAAAGGTCCATACATGTAAGGCATTAGAGGAACCTGCAGGGCGAAGAAAAACTGAATACTGAAATCGAAATTGGAATTGGAATCTATTCAAAATGCATTCGGAATGAATTCGGACTATTGTGGGATTTCATTGAACTGGTTTCAAGTTCTTTTCTTGCGGCCCTTTCAACCTTTGATGTTGCGTTTGTGAAGCATTTATGTGTTAACCAAAGACAGAAGAAGTCAACTTTATGAAAAGTTGAAAATATTTGATACTCGCAGTAATGAAATTCATGGAATTTTCGACTCTAGGCGCGGCTCGCATCGTCAATGATCAATCAACAGAGGAAACAACGAAAACGAATATGAATACAAATATAATACGAATACGAATAAGATTATGAGCATGGGTATGGGTATGGGTTGACTCACAACAGCGGGCTTAATTGATTCAAATGAAGATGACGCTCATGATGATCACAATGATGATGTTGCCACTGACTAAATGTCTACCCATCCATCCATCCATCCATATATCAAGCTTAGTTGTAGCTTTTGTCTTTGCCTGCCGCTTGCTGTATATGTAAATCGATGCATAGCACTCAACTCCCAGAAGCTGATCTTCTTCGCAGACTCCCCGATTTTCCGGCTCTACAAAGTACATCTTCCTCCCCGGGCAATACGTGAGTCGAACGTCAGAAAAATTAAAAAAATACAAAAAAAAAGACTGCAAAACATGCAACTGGCAATTGTTGTTTGTTATTATTGTTGTTGTTATGTCATGCAACGTTTTGTTGTTGATTTTTTTGTGATATTTTTTGCTTTATAATTGTAAGTGCCACGCCCCCACCCCCTCATTCACTCGGGGCGTTTGTCAATTGTCAGGGGCGTTCATCCGTATCATATTGAACTTAACAATTGTAATCCGAATTTCGCATTCACTGCGGTCAAAGTTGACTGACAGCCGCTGAATGTCAATGAGGCAATGAATATGTATAGATAGACTATGCACATACCCACATGTGTATAATATACATTGAAAATTCTTGTATACATCGTCAAAAAAATACAGATATAGAAAAGATGCAAAGGTAAATAAGATGTATTGTTGATTTTAAAAAACCTTATTTTCTGTTAAAACGAAAGCGTAATTTAATATAAAACATTGATTTAACAAAAAGCTTACTTAAAAGTCAAATGCTAAAAGTACAGTAAAACCAAAGTGAAAAAGAGTTACAACTAAACATAAAATATATATTTTACGGTTATATCATACATATTTTGAAAATTCGTAAAAGTTTATTAAAGGGTAATTAATCTAAATATTTTCATATTATTTTTTTTACAATTTATTCAGCTTTTCAAAGATGTAATATGAAAAAATTTATATTGAACATATATACAATTTAACCTGCAAAAACCCTATAAGGAATAATAGTTAAGTCAAAGTATGCCTGTATTTTACTCTGGATGCAAGATGTTTTTAATAAGGAGACTTGTTCGTTGAAAGCTGGTAATCTATAATCATTTGTCGTGCTCTTTCGACTTTCAGAGATAGAGGCGACAAAACGAGATAGCAAACATGAAATTTGCTATCCAACTGTCAAATTTCTCAAAAGAGAGCAACAGTGTTTAGCAAGTCACTAGTTGTTAATACATCTTGTCTGGGTGTATTTGGCTAATAATTATAATCCATTATAATCCATTGACATATTGACTTATAGACTTTCCATTCAATTATTAAAATAAGTTCCCAAGCCTCACGAGTTGTTGCTAATTGTTAAGAGGGCAGTTCTTAATTGTAATATAATTATAGCTTATGTTAAGGGTCGTTACTTGGTCACAGATGTAATTTTTCTAAAGGTTATACGTCAATACGTACTTCATTATTATCTAAGAAATTATTATATCTGGATTGGTGGACTTGCCATTTAATGGGAAGTCACGTGGAAAACCAATATGACCCATGTAGTCATAGGTCTATGAATAAATGTTTAATCTCTCCACAGTCTAGAATAGCTTTGTTTACGAGCTAATCGAGCTGTACTGACTCTTATCTTTCTTATACTTTGATTACGAAGGAATGGTTACATACTACAAGAAGTACTTCCTTTTCTGTTCGATAATGAGACGATAGAGAAGTCAACATCTGTGTGCAAATGTCCTGTCCTACGGGAAACCCTATTATAATATCCAGGGAACCTTGGAAATGACCCTAGTATCAGCTAACAGGTAGAATTTCCAGCAAGCAGGTAGTTGTTGCCAGTTTGTAGGCACTTGGACTGGGTCCTCCTTAAATAAAATCATTAAAAATAATGAACGCACTTCCGCTGCGCTGATCGGGGTCTTAGAACTTTACACAACATTAAAATGAGGCAGTGGTTGTTGTTCTTGTTGTGGTTTAGAGATGGAGGAGAGGGAAACAGAGGGATGGAATGCCGCACAAATTAAAAGGTGCGCGACTTGAAGTCGCGTCGGCAATGTCTCTCGGCAATTGTAATTACATATGGTAGAGTGTAAAATGGTCAAACCCAAGTGAACTGAACCGAACCGAAAAATCTGTAGATGTGGGCAAACATGAACGGAAATAAAGTGCAACGCGGTGGCCCCTCTCTTCTGTCCTCCTCCTCTTCTCTTGCTCCACCAGCTCGAGTCTCCTTCTCTTTGAAGCAGTGTGTTGCCAGTTTATCTATAAAATGCGCTTAGAAACAAAAGCAAGTTGGTAACTTGATTGTGGGGGCCGGACGACACATATAAATTATCAACGACGCAAGTTCTTTCAGTCAGCTCCATAGCAAGTTGTGCGTAGATAAAGATATAAGATACAGCAACATTTACACATACAGATACAATGCCCAAGTAGCTTAAGTCACCCAGGTACAGCCTACGTCGAATACTCATCGTAAATGAAGTTCTTTATGAATTCTTTTACAGGGTATGCTAATGAACTTGATATTCTTCATACCTATTCATATGTTTGTGAGTGTCGTGAGTCAATGCACTCACGAATATTCGGAATATTTGCATCCTTTTTAATCTTGCCTTTGTTCTGTATTTATAAAAGTAATAAAACAATTACAAAAGCATTTATTATTTATTTGTTTATCTGTGTGGCACACTTCAAAGCAAACCAATGTACTAAAAATTTATTTTGAGTTTTAATAAAGGTAAATTAAAAAAAAAAAACAGTTTGAAGTTCGTCGAAGAAGGCGAACAACAAGTGATTTCTGCATCTATATGTAAAATGTTAATAAAGAGAATTAAATTATTAGCTAAATATAAAATTTTTTTATTAAATTTATTCTGTGGAATGTTGTGAAGCAATCGAGATATATTTATGTCTATAAGAATTTTTTCAATCTGCAAATTGATTTTAAAACTTAACTCAACCTTTTTTTTTTGGTAACCTAAAGCGAGCCTTTAAAATTTTTCATCTTAATTTCACAACAGATCCCATTTTTAATAACAGGTTCGGTTTGGAAAATAAATATTCACATACGCCTAAATATTTATTATCGCGCATTCGCGCCAAAAAAAAAAACCATTACAATTGAGAACAATATGTTTATTAAATTGAACCAAGGGGTCATTGAAATCGATTTGCAAACTGAATCAAAATCTTTCTCTACGACCGTAAAGTTGTAGAGACTTGCAGCCTTGATCATATGGAACCAACAAATAGAATCCGCTAACAAAATGAATGGCTGACTGACTCTCTGACTAACTGCGCGTAGTATATCTTTGGAATTCATTCTTTTTCTTTTGGTTAGTTACTGTTTTCTGTTGGGTACACAACTGTTAAAACAGTGTTTGTTGTTGAGTTTATTGTTATTGTTAATACACAGAATGCTGTGTCTTATTAGCCACACTTGGCTTTATTTACCCAGCGACTTCGTCATCGTCGTCATCGTTGTCGTTGTTGAAATGGCGCTTGAAGTGCGTTGGGCGATGTACAGGAAAATAAGGTCAGGCCGAGAACTTTCTAAAATGGCTTTTAGTGCTGGTAAGAAACATATCTTGGCCAAAAAGCAGAAAAGTGGTGTATTGCCACCGCCAGCGAGGTTAAGGCTCAAACAATTTGTCAAGTTTAGAGGGGGAGCCCAAATATGCGCTTTGCATGAAAGGCCGCAATTTAAACGCAGGCATTAACACACGGCCGGGACTGACTGCTAACCAGTTTTGCTGTTGTCCCAGCCAATTACCAAGCCCACAACATAAAAACATACTTGTGAGAATGTATCTCGAGGGTTGTACAAGTTTGTATCTGCGCCTTGATTCATGCGATGCGTCGATGGTTAGAGACAAAGCGAAAAAAGGAAAAGATGTAACCTACATATGTATCTGAAAGCTGTGACGCATCTACCAGAAAAACAATTGGAATGCTTGACTTGATTGCTTTTGATTAAATTTTAGTTACATTGAGGCAAGTGAGAGACTCTCACAGTCTCGATACAGTCAATTAGATTTTCAACTTCAAGCTGCGCCTGTTTTCATTTTCATTTTAATCTTTGATTTCGATAAATGTACTACTATTGCAGATTTCGTTGAGATTACAAATCACCTGAAATCGTTTTCATTTTCTATTTTTGAGAAAGTGGCTCGGCCCGCATCCCATCAATATCCAATATCCGATGTTCGCATATTTTTTTTAAAACGCGTGTGAAACATTTTTATTGCCATTGTTGAAAATATATTTGTACATGTAAATGCAAATGTATATCGATTATAAAAAAGTAGCTCGCTTAACATAAAAACAAAATATTTTAATAGTATTTCTTCTTCTTTTCTTTTCTTTGCAGAAGCACGCAACCGCAGCAATTTGCTTGGTAATTATACATTTTTAATTTCATTTCCCAGACAAATTCGACAAGTAAATACCCTCTACGCATGTTTTATTTACCCTTACAAACTTTGCACTACGAATTTCCAGGTTTTATATGTGAGTTTAGCAAAAAATTGCGGGAAATAATTAATTTAATAGAAATTTCCTTTCTGTTAACCGATTTGAAATTTAACAACAACTTACAGGGCATTAGTTGTATCTTTAAAAATCGTTTGTAGCTTACTTTTAACTGTACATTTCATAATGATCTAATCGATCCTCAGTGCTACATTTCACAGGGTATTAAAGGTGGTTAAAGGTATGCCTTAGCTATTCAGCGTTACGGTTCCTACACATCGATTCGAAACTTTAGGAGAGAGGTAGAAAAATAGGGAATAAGCGGGGGAAGAGCTTTTGGAGGTGGCACGCAAAGTGTGGCATGCTTTAGTGGCAATGCCCAAAGAACATTAAATGTGGGTCAAGCATCTCTTGCATAATATTCAGCTAACCACTAATGATCGAAGACGCTGACGAAGATGGAAATGTAAATGGAGACCAGTCAATGGGTACAAGGCGCTATTAGGTTTTTACACCTGTTTCATCTATTAAACCGTTAATTTAAAGCCAAGATCGTAACTGTTGAACGGCATTTAAATGTTAATTTGCCTTACTGACGTTGACTTTTCAGCACGTTCAGTTCGAGCTTGATGCGTTTTAATTGCAAGCAGCGATTCTGTTGAATCCATACAACTAATTACATTACAGGCATGTATGTATATACTCGTATACTGGCATATGTACATATGTATATATATATATATATATATATATTATTGGCCTACTCTGTGAATTTGCTGCTGGCCCTATCCTTTAACTGGGTTTTTCGCACATACTCTGCTCTCTGCAAATGATGATGATATGTCTAAATCGAAGCCAACAAATGAGGTCAGGTTTTTAAATACTGTTTGTTGCTTTTCAGTTCGAACTTATGCAAATGCTTATCATTAGTCCCGGGACAGTCTGTATCATTTTTTGTAATTTTTAAATATTTGTATTTATATTTGTAACATATATACTTAAGTATTTGAGGTCAGCTTTTAGCTTTTGACGCAATCGAGTATTTTTTTTAGTATTATTTATAGGAAGTTTCTGTTGAGTAACACGCTTAACTGATTGACAACTGATATAAATTTAGCTACAATAGTGAATATCAAAATAATTATTTAAATATATATGTCAACGGGCGGATATTGAATGTTAGCTTAATTTTCACATGCATGGTAAACAATTACGTTGCTTTTGATTTTGTGCATGTGGAAATTAAAGTTTTTGTTGTAGTTTAGTGTCTTTTTTCTTCTAATCGTATACATTATTGTCTGTCTTCACATGGAAATGTTACGTAACATTGTGCTGTTAAGCAACAGCAACTTCCTTACGTCGAATATTGTTAAGGCGAAGTTAACTTTAATAGTTTACATTTTGAACAGATAACAGCAGTCTGTTTTTTTTATATTATTTTTTTCTTATATTATTTTCACTTATTGAAATCTAGTTTTGAATTGCGAAAATATGGCGTTAATCAATTAGTCTTAGAAGCATATAAAATTTTAGAGCAACAATAATGTTGTCATTTGTCAGTTTGGAAAAAATTAAAAAGTATATAATAAAACTTGTGGTACGATCTGTGTTTTTATGACGTAAATTCAGTGTGATTAAAATAAAAATTTGAATAAAGAATAAAAATGTTAATATATTTTAAATTTAGTAAACAGTTTACGAAAAACAAGTGGACCGGTGCTACAGTCGAGCATACTCGACTGTCAAACACCCAGTACTTACTATAGCAAGAACTAATAGTGTAAAAAATTAAAAAATATTAAGTTAACTTAAATGCATATTCTATCAGTTTGGTTACAATATATCATTAAACAAAAAAGTTGTTCATACTAAGACTTAATTTTCGGCCGATTCGGTCCTATGACAGCTATATGATATAGTGAACCGATTTGATCCAACTTTGGACAGGATAAATAAAACCAAGTTATATGCTTATTGTATTAGTTTGGTTACGATATCCCATAAAAAGTTTTTCATACTCAAACTTGATTTTCGAAGGATTGTTCCTATGTGCGGTATACGATATAGTGGTGCGATCCGAGAAAGAAACTAATTTTATCTGCCTGCAATATAGAGGAATCTACATACGAAATTTGGTGTCACTAGCTTTTAAATTGTTCTGATAGTTTGGATATGCAATATTATTTTTCGATTTGTGGCCGTTAAAGGGGGCCTGGCCCAATTTTGAAACAAACTTGATCTGCTTGCAATAAAGAAAAACCTACAAACAAATTGTGTGATATATATCTTTCTACACTTTTATTATATTATTTTCTAAGTTGTTGATAACATTTATACTTGTATAATAAAAAAGTAAAAGTTATATTGAGTTGACTACATGATCATGGTGTGATGATGAGTTCTTACGCTTTGCTATTAATATCTTGACTATAAACACAGTTGGCTCTTGATTTCACTTATCTAGACACTGTTGGTTGTTGTAAAAAAATTGAAATGGTTTTAGACATGGCTCAGTTTCACCTGGCACGGGCTGGAGGCACGTCGTAGTTGAATTCACATGACATGTCATTTTGGACACAGTGAGAGTTACTGTCCAAAAGTTGTATTTTGTTTTAAGCATTAACAAATTCTTGGAGTAAAAGTGCTGGCTAACAGCTGACCAGGCCAAAACAAGCTCAGATGATCAGACAGACTGACAGAGTCATTTTTAAAATGTTTGGGCAAATGCCAAACTCAAAGATTCAAACTGCAAGATTCAAGATCCGAAAACAACACGTTAACTAGCGTCAGACCTGTCTGCCATGCTAAGAAAAGTGGAAAGAAATAATTATAATTTCGGTAATCTATATGGTAGCTGCGGTAGCTGTTATCTCTTATAATTATTAACAATACAGGTAGGGAGACAAGGGAAGAGGTAGTTCATATTCTTATGAAATTTACGTCAAAAGTGCGTCAGCAAAAAATCTGATGTTGCTGGGATTTGATTTGGCTTGAACGTTTTGTTCGATTAGCCAACAATCGAATAACAATATCCACAGCCAAATATTGCTTAAGGTGATAGGTTTTTAAAATTTTGTTGTTGGTGTTTTTGCTGTTTTGCTGATTGTTTATCGCATGTTTACGTATAAACGTGTATGTACGACGCGTGCGCCAAGCTTTTGTGTTAATTTGTAATAATTAATTTGCATTTTTTGCTCAACAATGAATTATTTATTAATTTATGGGAATTATTTAGCGGGACTTACGCGGATTTTTCTACTATTCTTGGAAAAATACTCTCAAAGATTTAAATATTGGGTAATCAATAACATTATTGATTTATAGCTATACAAAAATAACAGTTTCTTTGGGCTTTTCTTATCACGTTCTGTCAAAGTTAGCACTACATGCACAAGTGCCTAACTTAATAACCCCTTTGAACACCTGAAAATCATCATGTGTATTCAATACGGAAGACTCTCTTCTTTCCTTACTCTGCCTCGAAGCTAACTATTACTTAAATATAACTAAAAATATTCGTAACTTTCATTGCGTGCCGCATTCAAAGCCCAAAATGCAATTATAATGGATAATAAAGTCAACTAGTGAGTACTGCCTACTGGGTCTGTGTGTCTTGAATGAAAATGCATTTAATGCACTGCCAATTTGTAGACATTAAATTGCCCACTGCAACTACAACAACAACTGGATACAATTGGCGACTTGTCGTATGTACATTTAAATGATTTAATAGCCGGAACGAAGCAAGAAATCTAAAAATAATATTTAATGACAATTTTTGTAACTAAAAATTGTTAAAGCTATTAATATATACTCTTTCAGAGAGTATTTTATACATAACAGAGCCTTATATTTTTATTCCAATTTAGTCTACAATTTTGATATAGACATGTATCCTAGAATCTTTAGATTTTCTTTCTTTTACAAATTTATTTGGCTTTTATTTTAATTATTTAAAATTTTAATTTTTTTAACACCTTATGAACTGCTGAAAACGTATTTTTTATGATTCTTATATTTAGATTGATAAGAATCAGATTGATTTTTATTATTTTTAATATGGTCCTTTAATTTTATCCTCCATTTGTGAGTGATTGCAAGCACGTGTTCTTTATTTAATTCTAATAAACATGTAGCGTGCCGCTAATTCGAATAAATTATAAATATACTGTACTTCGATGTATGGTGTTGTTATTGTTATTTTCCAGTTCGAACTGCGCATTTCTATAATAGATTTGAGATCTGTGTCCATATCGTTTCCACGGTTTATTACTTTTAACACGCATGACACTCATTTCTAGTTGGATGCGTGATATTAAGTACAAACATATACACTACCTCTTTATACATATTAAGTCATGGTCATTATGTTTAAATAGGGTTCGTACATTAATAGGAATAAGATATAAACTTGATAACAATAGTCTACGCCTCTACAATATATAATATATTCAAAATAATTATAATCGTAATAAAGATGCACAAAAATTATTTATATATCGCAATTGAGTAAAAATCGTGAACTGAGTATAATTATTTATAGAAAAAAAAAACAAAGCTTGTTGGCGTCTTGATCTTTATAATTGTATAGTTATAAGTATAGGGTATAACTCAGTCTACATATAATTGGATAGTGGACTCTGCTCGTAGAACTTTAATTTTCGAAGAACTTGATCAAATAAATGCAAGAGCCAACCTGAATACATGTTAATCTTATCAAGATCTCACAGAAGCATCATGAATCACAAGAGTACAACCAACTTTTCATTTAGCTTTATTTGCTAAAACTTTTAGAACAAGTTAATAAACAAATTTATGAATTACCTAAATGCGAAGTACACGATTTGTTCTTTGATATCACTGCGGACGGCAGTTCGCGTTAGTGACGAAAGCAGCACGAAGGGTGCGAAAGGCGACTAACAACTATATACAGCTAAGTTGGAAAATTTGCTACGACTGTCCGATCAGATCGAGTTATATACCGATCGAAAGGTTTAGTCCTAACTTACAAAATGGCATACTAAAACTTTTGCTAATTCACCTGGGTCATGAGATACGGGGGTGTAAGTGGGAGGGGAAAAATTTATATGATCGCAGCTTATGGAGCCGTTGGGGCTTTTACGTAAAATTTTTTATTTTTTAAAAATTCTTATCAAAAATACGCGTCGTTTGATACCTTGATGACCCAAATCCGATAACTGGTTCAAAAGATAAATAAATTTGAAAATTTTAGTAGAATACTAAAAATGAAGTGAAAAAGTTTCTTTGTTTGTCTGTTTGTCTGTTTGTCTGTTTGTCTGTTTGTATCAAAGCGCTAAAAAAGCGTAGATGTTATGATGGGGATTTGTTCATTTTTGAAAATCTAGAAATGTTTGTTTTACGACTTTTTCAATTTCCCGCTAGTTTAGCGGGAAATCGCTAAATCCCGCTAAATTTGAAACCTCACCAGTTTCCATACCATAGAAGCTATAGATATGTTCTGGGTATCATTGGAAAGGTGTGCTTGAGGGCTTTTAGGCGTACCTTTAAACTTTTTTTCTAAAGTACTCAGGTAACATTTTACAGGTGAAATAAAGTTTTTTAGCTTACATTTTGGCGATTTCTGACAAAACGGCTCTAACGATTTTAATTAAATTTTAGTATGTTGTAGTACGTAGAATTTTGCGTTTTTTAGTATATGAAACATAAACTTTGACCAAGGGGTTTGGAAGATATTGCTTGTTAACTGAATGTATACATTTTTCTATCGGTCGAAAATCAGGTTTTAGTAAGAAAAACTTTTTGGTTGTATGAGATATCTCAAACAAACTGACACAATACGCATTTAACTTGGTTTTATATATTCTGTGCAAAGTTGGTTCAAATCGGACCACTATAACATATAGCTGTCATAGGACCGATCGGGGGAAAATGGAGTCTTAGTACGAAAAACTTTTTTGTTTTATGAGATATCTCAACCAAACTGATAAAATATGCATTTAACTTCGTTTTATATATCCTGGCCAAAGTTGGTTCAAATCGGACCACTATATCATATAGCTGTCATAGGACCGATCGGGCGAAAATGGAGTCTTAGTACAAAAAACTTTTTTGTTTTATGAGATATCTCAACCAAACTGATAAAATATGCATTTAACTTGGTTTTATATATTCTGTGCAAAGTTGGTTCAAATCGGACCACTATAACATATAGCTGTCATAGGACCGATCGGGGGAAAATGGAGTCTTAGTACGAAAAACTTTTTTGTTTTATGAGATATCTCAACCAAACTGATAAAATATGCATTTAACTTCGTTTTATATATCCTGGCCAAAGTTGGTTCAAATCGGACCACTATATCATATAGCTGTCATAGGACCGATCGGGCGAAAATGGAGTCTTAGTACAAAAAACTTTTTTGTTTTATGAGATATCTCAACCAAACTGATAAAATATGCATTTAACTTGGTTTTATATATTCTGTGCAAAGTTGGTTCAAATCGGACCACTATAACATATAGCTGTCATAGGACCGATCGGGGGAAAATGGAGTCTTAGTACGAAAAACTTTTTTGTTTTATGAGATATCTCAACCAAACTGATAAAATATGCATTTAACTTCGTTTTATATATCCTGGCCAAAGTTGGTTCAAATCGGACCACTATATCATATAGCTGTCATAGGACCGATCGGGCGAAAATGGAGTCTTAGTACAAAAAACTTTTTTGTTTTATGAGATATCTCAACCAAACTGATAAAATATGCATTTAACTTCGTTTTATATATCCTGGCCAAAGTTGGTTCAAATCGGACCACTATATCATATAACTGTCATAGGACCGATCGGGCGAAAATGGAGTCTTAGTACAAAAAACTTTTTTGTTTTATGAGATATCTCAACCAAACTGATAAAATATGCATTTAACTTGGTTTTATATATTCTGTGCAAAGTTGGTTCAAATCGGACCACTATAACATATAGCTGTCATAGGACCGATCGGGGGAAAACAAGTCTTAGCATAAAAAACTTTTTTTTACAAGAGATATCGTAACAAAACTAATAGAATATGCATTTAAGTTAGACTTATAGATCCTGAAGAAAGTTGGTTCTAATCGAACCACTACATCATATAACTGTCATAGGACCGATCGAGCGAAGTCTAAGTCTTAGTATGAGAAACTTTTTTTTCTCACAGTAGGTACGGGGCTTCCGACAGTAGAGTAGCAACTTAAGCGATGCGAGCAGGGGGCGGAGCCCCCTACTTTTCTTTATAATTAAAAAAATTTTTTTTTTTAAATATGAAAAAATATTCAACAATGATAAATTTACAATGTCAACAGCAAAAGCAATTGCAAAAATTTCTGATATCCCACAAAAAAAACCTCTAAACGAGGTAAAAGTCTAGTGACGAAAGCAATTTCCAGCCCCAAAATTTCTGATATCCAATTTTGTGACGAACAAAATTGAGTTTAATATAAAAATTTTAAATAAAAATATAAATTAATAAAAAAAAATAATTGGCATTCGGCACTGTGCAAAAAGTAATTTTTATGTACAAAGAAGCTCACCCTATTTGCGCACAGTGCACAAGGCCAATTATTTTTTTTTATTAATTTATATTTTTATTTAAAATTTTTATATTAAACTCAATTTTGTTCGTCACAAAATTGGATATCAGAAATTTTGGGGCTGGAAATTGCTTTCGTCACTAGACTTTTACCTCGTTTAGAGGTTTTTTTTGTGGGATAAGAAAAAACACTTTAATCGAATTTTATCGCACAATAATTTTTTAACGCTTTTTATGGATACGATCAAACTCATACTTAAGCTTTTATATTATTTATTTGGAAATTTTTCCTTCGAATTAATTTAATGCGCTCTGTTTGAATTTAGGCTTTTCAGCTTTGAACCACTTGTTGCTTTATTTATTTGCTTATTGTATATAAATTTTATTCCGTATTGAATTTGGAATTGCATTTGGAATTCGTAAGCAATTTGTGGGCTAATTAAAATTCAATGGATTGCGGCAGTCGAAAAATCAACGGGGGGATGCTCCTGTTCCCCAACCAACGATTACAATGCAAAATTTAAGCGCGTTTTTCTAATCGGCATACAAATAGAGTAAAAAACGTCAACTTGAATATGTTATGAATACGCCCAAATTGTTTGCAAAGCATATTATTAATTAAATGAAAAGAACTACAACAAAGGCGATTTATAAATAAAACTTAAGAATTAAATCAGCGACGCGTGTAATTATTACAAATAAATTATTTAAAATTAAATGATAAATCAATAATAATTATTATAGATTGTAATGTATTTTTGTCAAGACTGCAAACCGGTCCTTAACAGAACCTCACCAAACCAGTTGGGTTTTCTAAGCCACCGTATTCATGAACCGAACCTTTTTATTTGATATGTTGTTTGAACCTTTTTAAATTATAAAACGTATTTAATGCACAATCTTAATTTAGATTTTCCTTTTTTGAAATTAAAAAAAATTTTTTTTTAGAAAGTAAACTATTTTTTTCAATTTAATTAAAGTCTGAGTCCAAAACTTTTATGCATATAAAGCGCCAATAAAAAGGCAAAGGAAACACATTTAAAAATAGTATTTAAAAATATATAATTTGTTATGCCTACTCAGCTGTATAATCTATTGCTTTGACCATAAAAAGTAGCTATACAGCTCAGACGGAAGTCAGGGCTACACTCACTTCCCATAGCCAATTCTCAAAAAAAATCAAGAGCACCCTTCGCCAGTGCTGCCTTATTTATCAAGGTTTTCACCTAGTCTGGCCACATGATCGCATTGCAGTCTGTCTTAACTTGGCTTGTGTGTGTGGATGTGTGAGTGTGTTGGCCACGTGAATGCATTTTCCAGAGAACATACCGTAACAGCAACCGCAGCAGTTGGAATTGGTTGACCAACAAAGCCTTAATATTGCAACAAAATAAAAAAAACTGTTAGCAGTTTCACATTTTTGGCAGCTGCCCCACACAAAAAAAAACCAAAATTCAAAAGTTTTCGAAAAATTTTCTCACGTAACAAGTACACAAACGAAAACAATAACAAAAAACAGCAAAGGAAAACACAAACGGGCTGGGTTGAAGCAATTTATTTGCTGCTGCTGTTTTTCTTTTCTAGGCGCTTGGTATATATGTTGTTGTAGACATGTTTGCGATTTTGTTGGCAACATATTTGCCAATTTTTTTTTGGGAGTCTGCGCAATCCATAAGAGGGCAATAAGACTGCTTACTGGATTCTAAATATCAGGAGATTGCAAGTAGCCGCAGCGGCAACTCAACAACAACCTTGGCTAATGGCCTGGCCAATAGTGGACTAACATGGCGATATCAACACAGCTGGAGCTAAGGCTCTCTGTCTACATGTTGCAAGCTCGGATCGTAACGTTTAATGGCTCGCTGCTTGGCTGACTTCCAGCTTGAGTCGATTCGCATCGATTCATGTGTGTGTGTGTGTGTTGGCCAATTTGCTAGCTATGACTAAGCTGGCAGGCGGGCGAGCCAACTGTCTGCCGCCAGTTTATCTTGGCCAAGAATTTGACTCTTGATCTTTGTAAGTCAGCAAAACTGTCTCGATACTAATAGCGATTTCGATAGTAATATCGATACCGATAACTACTCCATATTTCACAGTCAGAGTGGAAAATTTTCACACGAATTTCAGCAAATGCCCGTTAATTGCGAATATAAACCAAACACGATTGCATTAAAGAATAATATGTGCTTAACTAGATTTTAGCACAAACAAATTTATAAATTCAAACTTGATTTATTCATTTTGTATGTATTTATTATATTTTTCCAATTTGATTTTTGTGTATTCAATCATTTGATCATCACTTGAAGTGAAAAGATTAAGTACAACTTATACAATTCCTTAGCTTAATGTCTGGAAATGTTAATGATGACAACTCTGCCGTTGAGCTCCATTGTAATGATATCATCAATGGATAAGCCACAGACTGAGGCAATAGTCACACCTCAAACCGTGCCATCCCAACAATTCTTTCGCCATTCCTTGAACCTAATACCGATATGTGAAAGGTCTTTGAAATTCCTGACACTCATCGATGGTTGTTGGCAATTCTTGATTAATTAATTACAATTTCAAATTAATTACAGAATTCGTAATAGTCGTGATATCCATTAGAATAATAGTAAACCAATTATAAGATCATACATTATATATGTATAAGCCATATAAGGCTCTTAGATCCAGCTAATTCCATTTGTTTATTGTATGGGATTTCATTTAATTTAATTATTGTTTCATTAAAATTAACTGATACTTATAGCATTTCTTTTGTCAATTTGTAGACATTTAATTAACTGTTGTGCACGAAGTCAGTAGACACCAGCTTTAAATACTGCAAAAGCAATGACCAAACGTTGTCGGACTGGGCTTTCCTTATATATGGCCTTTAGCGTTGGACAGCCACATGATTTGAATAGCAAAATAGCAATAGACGTGCCCATCTGCAGGCCAAGTTACTTAGTGTTCTCCAATTGAATGCACAACGATTCTGTTAGCGTATTAATTCACTTTGATGAATCTGCAAAGTTTTAAAGCTGAATTAGAATACAAATTCAGAATGTTTCTGTTACTCGAATATTATAAAATTGAAATGTATTCAAACAACAGAAATTGTCATTGTATACATTTTGAGAATAAATAATCCCCTTTGATTTTCGATTAAGTTTCAGACTATATGATTCCTATAACATATTAGGTCAATAAGTGCTGCATTGTAGGTTTATTATTGAACAAGCAGCTTCAGACTCCTGACTACAAACTAATGTTGTTTGTTTCTGTTAGCTAACAAGATATAATCTTAGTTGTCAATAGCTGTATACATTTTTAAGGCATTGATTACAGATAAATAGTGATTCAGTCGGATAATTAATTATTATTTATCAATATAGCTTGAACCAATTTTATCCATTCCGAGGCTCCTTGCATCTTTCATTGAAAAGATATTTTTTCCATGGCATTAATTTATAAGTGTGCCATATGCTTGTCGCGCTAGGACGAAAGCAAAAATAAATAAATAAATTTCAAGTTCTACGCCAACGGGTGTTCGGTGACAATCCAAGAGGAACCACATAGAGGTAGAATAATGCTGGCATCCATTAAGTTGAATGCAATCAGGCATTTTGCCTTGTATGCTATCCTCACATCATCCCAATGTAGACTAGTAGCAAAGATTTCAGCCTGGATTCTAAGCGGAGATTAACACTTGACGACAGGAGCTACTCTTTGGACTTTGGATTGCCCCAAAATTCCCCAAAAGAGGGTTCGAGCAATATAATAATAATAATAATAATTAACCCAAGTGATCTCAATATTTTTCTTTAACTTGATAAACAAAAAACAAATAACGATGAAAAGGTTTTTAGTTTCAAAATAAAATATTTGAATTTTTTGACAAAGAATGTATACACAGAAACTGGCAAAAACCGAATGATAGAGAAAGAAAAGCTGAGATAAATAAAGATGGACACGTTCATAGATGGGGTGGTATAGAGAAATATAGCAATAAAAAATAGAATTTAACAAAGAAAATAAAGATTTGTAGTGAGATTTGTCAACTTTAGTGTTTACTGTAACTACTGTTGTTAGTGCAACATCAGATATTGTCGTTGTTGTTTTTTTATGACGCTGTTGTAGTACAAATGCAACAACGTCATTCGAATTTTGCATTTTGTTTATTGCTCAATTAACCCCCTTTGTGGCATTTTTTCGTTAATAAATTTTGCCCGATGAATTCGCAACGAACCCTTTCAAGCTGATGACAAACTATTTGTCATGCTATTTATTTCCACTGTTTATTTTTTTTTTTGAGCTGGAGAAACCCAGAGATATGCAAGTGTTCCATTGTTGTAGTTGAGAAATGATTTGGACAATAAGACAGTCCTAAATTTATATGCGAATCTTTTTCAGAGCGATAAAAAACGACAGTGACAAGATAAGAGACAGACAGAGAGGAGAAGACAGAGGAATAGAGATTACTGAAAATGTCAAATAATTAGCCATAAGGCAAACTTTCTCTCTATTTGAAGTTGGCTTTAACAGTTACATTTATCTACATATAATTTAAATTTTTTATTTATAGACTTCGTTTATTTATTCGATTTCTAGCCATTTTCCTGTTGCCACTTTAATTAAATTTGCAAGCGTAAATATTTATATAAATTGGAGCATTATATGTTTGTTTTTCTTACTCACCTGATTGCTTTGTAAATATTCCATAAGAATGCTGTAATTGAATTCTCATTGACGCCAGTAATTATTTCCATACTCCACGCAACTCAAAATTTATTCTCATATTTGTATATTTACTGTTAAATACTGGATATTACATAGTCAATATTCATTTATGGTTTCTGTCGCTGTTGTTCATCTTTTTAATTAACTTTTCAGCCAAGATATTAGAGTAAATTGATATGCCTTAAAAGCGGCTTTTTCCAATTCAAAGTAAAAATTAAATGAAAATAAAAAAATTAATAATAATAAAATTAAAAAAACCTGCTGCTCTTGCCTCAATTAAGTAAAAACATAAAGACAAACTGAACTTCATGTCGGCTCATGTCTGGGGCCCCATTAAAGTCAACGCCGACACCGATACCGGCGCCCGCTCGACTGACCCCTTTAGACCCCATTAAAAGGTAAACATAAACTGTTTACACTGAGGCAAATAAGTATATGTACACGTGTGTGTGTTAATAGTATGAGTCTGTCCAACATTTCGCATCATTTTTTGAGTGTTTTACGGGGCGTCAGGCGTTTAATAAAGTTGTACAAAGCGAGTTAAAATGACTCAGACGAAAGTTCTCATCTAGTAAACACTCTGTAAAACTACAAAATCAATCGCAGTCGTCTTTAGTTCTCTCTAGTACTGAAAGTATATTTTTGTATGAATAAACTATTACTCGTCTCATGAATACATTTACGGCTGAGTAGTCGTGTCTACCCTGTCAAGTGATAGTAATGGCTACAGAGTATAATTATACCATTTGCTGCGAATTTGCTGTAGTTAAAGCTCACATTTGTTACGATTATGTTCATTGCATGACCTAACTCCTGTCAATAAAAAAACTTTTGTTGTGTCTTTTATTTTCATTTTATTATTGTTGCCGGGAATCTTTGGTATTAATTACCTGTTAACTCACCTGACTTTAGTTCAATTTGCTCGAATACTGCAATTAAGGTAAGTCTCAGAATTAATGCTCAGAACTATGTTGAATTATTAATGAAATAAGATGATGCTTCAGCAGTATAGTAAATACTGTGTATAAGAAATAATCCACAAACATTGAATAATACAAAAGTTTGTATTGAAATACGAGATTAAATTATATAAAAATGTATTTTAACTAGTTTTTATTGGTGAAAATCTTAAAGATATCCGATTGAAGTGTACGTGTATGTCACTTTCAATTTTATAGTTCAAATAAACTAGTTACAAGATTAAATGCTAATTATAACTTCAATAAAATGTATCCCTGTCATAAAACATAAATAAATACTGTTTTTTTAAGATTAAGATATGACACAGCGTTTATTATTTTTAATTGTGTCTCAATGTTATTATTAATATGGAAATAATAAATTGAAAATATCATTCAATTATATGCATTCTTATATTGAAAAAAAATTAAATATATCTATTTCTAATATGTATTTGACATTTGTTAGTTGAACTGTTAACAATTCTCAAACGCTCAGTCATAGATTTTTATTATTGAATCTCATCTTGTATTTCACTGGGATTGCCAGGCAGATTGAATGATGTTCAATACTTGAATACTTGAGAGTGTTTATTCAATCATTCAATTAAATGCATTCCAATGCGTTCGCACGTACTAAACTTGCAAACTTCCTTTCCTTTTTGATTTCCACTCGCATTCGTTTTATACCTTGCCTTAAATTGATATTGGTACGAGTATTCGCATTCGTTTTCGTATTTGCTTTTGTATTCGTATTTAAATCGCGTGACACACATGCCCAAAAAATCCAATTATGAAACTGCGTTTAATTTATTTACTTATTTATGTTTTATTTTGAAATACGTTTAAAAGACATTCTTGAGTCTCATTCTGTCTCTGATTTTGGGGCTTAATTTGAGTTCTCTCGACGCGCCTTGTCTGTGTTTGTAATTCTTTATTTACAATTTATTTAAACCGACAGTGGACACATAACTTCGGCTTGCAGCCACACGCGGTGCTGTGGCTAACTTCAATTTGGCCTTAACAAAGTAAACATAATGTTTTTTTTTTTTTTCTTTATTGTAAATCAACTTTTAAATTTGCCGTTGACACAGTTTCTTAGCTCACAGATTGAGTCTGCCGTTGCACCTGAGCATTCGATCTTTTGAGTAACATAATAAATTGCAAAGACTTGTTGCCAATTGAGAACGCCATGTTTCAAGTGATTAGCTCTGAAACTTGACTTAAGATAAATATGTATCTACAAGTTGTTATTCTCTTATCCTCTTATTTCTCTGGTTGTTGTCGTTGCTTAAGCTGCCTGGGAAGCACTTGGCACAGGCAAATTAAGCTGTTAAAAAAGTTTAAAAATACATTTTGATAAATGACTCAACATTTTTATTTTTATGTGGTTAGTTAGTTGATGAACTGCTAAAGCTGTTCCATTGTCTCTTTTGGATTCACAAGTCAAACAGATAAATTTAAAACGCTCACAAATTATATGATACGATGATCAATCACTTTTGTCTTTGTCTGGCCAAAAGCAGCAGCTGTTCTTTCCAGCCAGACCAGATTTATTGGCCATAATATAAATATAAGTATCTGTTGCTGAATTTTTAAATGGACTAAGCTCGTATTTCCCTTCTGTTATCTGCCTGAAGGTCATCCCAATTCCCAACTCCTGCTATTATTGACTCCTGTAGATGTGCTCACTTCCTCGTCGCACCTCATTGACAAACACTTCCTCAAGACACGTTTGGCATCTCTCATTCATTTCGCTCAACAAACTCATACCTAACATGGCTTATTTGTTTATTATTGTCGCTAGCACGCACAAAATAATAATAAATAATTTAAAGACTTACAATTATGGCCTAAAGGGAAATAGCCGGTAAGACCACAAAAAGCAAAACTGAAAACCAAAGCAAAAAAAAAAAAATATAACATAAATGATAATGTGGCCGTCTCAGACAAAACAATAACTTACTTTTGTTTACCTTTTCTTAGCAATTCAGCGCGCTTTCTTTGCTTCTTTTTTTTACTTCATCTTTTTCTTTAAAGTGAAAACTACATGACCAACGATGTCAATGGCCCGAGGGTCGTTTTTGAGTTCGGATTCAGGTTCGGGTTCGATAGCTCTTAACTATTTACTACTGGGCTTGGTTGGGTCCATGAATGAGTTAGACGCCCGCACAGTTGACAGTCTGGGACGTTGACTGGACAGATATTCATGGAAAAGTGAAAGCGGCAAACCTTTAAGCAAATATCATAAGACTTTATCAACGGCAAAAAAAACTTGTCAAGGTCGTTGCATTTGGCCACATTTGCTCACTTTACCACAGACAAGTTGGCAGCGAGACAAACAGCCCATTTTCACTGAAAAATAAACAACTGAGGTTAATAGATTCAGGTTGATACAACCTTAGAATACCTTTTAATAGATTATACTAAGCACGGCTGCAATTCACCAATATTTTGTTAATGGTTCGGTTCGGTTGCTCGAAACTTAGAGTAAAACTTAGGTTCGGTTGCGAACCCAAGGTTTGGGTTTGAACCTTTATTATTATTATTGTTATAATTTTTTTTGACTTTTTAAACCAATTAATTTTTTAATTTAAAAATAAAATGTTAATTTAAATTTTTTGAAGATGATATTATAACTTTTTATCCAAAGTCCCAAATAACTGCGTAGTATTAGAAAAGTATAACATTTATTTATTTTATTTTTGTTTCGAACCGAACCTTTTATTTAAGATAGTAGTTCGGCGTAAGTTTGGGAACCGAACCGGTTCTGCGAGGTTTGGCTCGAAACAGGCTTGCCTTCATGAAAAGAGTTAAAAAAAAAATGGAGAAAAATGAGGAACAGAAAAACAGGTAATAGTCAAAAACCAACATTATGGCAAATGTGAACAGAAAATTATAATTAAGATGAAAAAATTGAAAAACTACTTTTGATTTGGGTTAAGTTGCAGACATACTTTAAAAACAGCTGTTCAATTCAGCACCTATTACAATAAATACAAGCAGAGAGATCGCTTACCAACAAAATATACTATTATTAAATGATATTTAATTTTGTTTATTTGCTTAATTTAAGTACACATACTGAAAATTTAATAAAAATAATATGTCAATGGTTTTTTAGGTGAAACAAATTGAATTCCCTAGAGGTACCACAGCAAGTAGTTCATAAATTTCCTGAAGAATCAGTGCTAGATCAAAACAATTTGATAATTTCGTAGATTAGATAACAAAAAGGCAGTTGAGATTTGAGCGGATTGAAATGATTAGCCACGCGATGCACAGACTCGAGTGCTGGTAGAAGAGTACCAGGAGTTATTTCAGTCACATGATAAGATCAAAATTGTTTATATATTGTTGCTAGTTGTTCGACTTATCAATAAACGTGCAAAAATTATTGGTTAAAGATTTTTTAAACTTTCTTATCTACGGAATTTTGAAAAGAAACATCCAAAAGTTTAACAAAGTTTCTGGGATCTTCAAAAGCAGTTTCGTAAACGAAAATGTTCTTTTAGACATTGGTGGGAATTGGTAAATTATTGTTAAAAATGTTAAAACCCGTTTAATTTAAGCAACAATTACTGCGTTCACTCAATTAAAAAAATGAGTAATAAACATTTACTGCCAAATAAATAAAACAGCGATAAAGTCTCTATAATTAGGCATTTAATACTGGTAGCTAATCGCTTTGATAGTTTCGCCTTTAAATGCTTTTCAACTGCAATTATAATTATTACCCAAATAATGAGAAAAAAACTAAACAACAACACGTGTGGGATTTTCTTGAAACAAAAGCAACGAAAACATAAATGTCTCGAAATTATTTGCATATTGTTGCTTCATAATAAAGTATTGCATGAAAACTCGTTCAATTACAGCAAAAATTCAGCAAGCAAAAGATACAAAAGGGGGAGGAAAAGACCAGAAATTACTTGTATATTTACTTAACAGGTGCTTAAGGTGCTAATTATGCAATATCAAGCTGAATTTCTCATAACAACTGCACAAATAAATAAAGTTGTAGAATTTTTTTTTTATAAACTATTTAAAAAAACACCTTTTCGAGGAAAATCTCATTTGCAATATTAGAATGACAAATTAAAGTTTATGGAACATCACTTTAACACATTTCATCGATTTCAATGATTATTATCTTAAACAAAGTCTAATATCTCAAATTCGTAATTAAATGCCGAAAAGCTTTTCAAATTATATCATAATTTTAAAGTAAAACACTTAATATTTAAAAAAAATTTTCACAAAAAATTACTATTCTTTTAATTCAGCACAATTTAAAAATAATTATTTAAATTGAAAAGTTTATTATGAAATTCAGTCTCAAAATCACATCATACTAATGAATTTCTTTTTTTTTGATAACTCTTTTATTTCCAGTACTGTAACATGTCACAAACTTATTTACAAAGTTATTAAGCGGCAGCTCAAACAACAACAGCAACAACTACACGCATGATGGCAGCCAGAAACAATAATAACAACAGTGGAACGACGAGTCCAAGGGATTCTTTGGAGGGTCACGATGAGGTTGACTTTATATTAACGGCCACACACAACAACAACAACGATTACGATGATTTGAGCGTCGCCAGCGACGCGATAATTAGCGCCAAAGCAACAGCAGCAGCAACAGTTACACCAAACAATGAACCAAATGTCACCAGCAACAACAACAGTCTTAGAAAGTCAAAGGAACGTCGCACGCTTTTCAATTTCGGAAGCAAGAAATCAAGCACAAGCAGCAAGTCACAAAGTGTTGTAACTGGCGCTGAGTCAACCGTCGCAGTCTCAGTGGCAGTTGCCCCGTCCAGGTGCAGTCTGTTGTTGCCACCAACGCCGCCAGTTCCAATTGGAACACCGCCGAGGCAGCACAAGTTCGTGAAGAGCAGCAGCATCGCCCGTCTCCTTGGAAACACTTACAACGCTCGGAAATTTGAGCGGCAGGAACAGAAGCGACTGGCGAATGAGGCAAGTGGCAAGTTCCACACGTTCAACGGTCGTCAGCGTGGAGCTGGTCCGTATCTGGAGCGATTCAAGCGAATGTCCAAGGAGGATGGAGACATTGCAGGCAGCGATGAGACGGTGCAAGTCACAAATGTGATGACCCTGACAACGGACTCAAGGGATCTGCAATACGGCAGTCGGCAGGAGCATGTGGGACGCAGTGAGGATCAGCTGAGTGCCAAGGCGATGCGTACGCTGACCCGAGGATTGGGCAAGCTCTGGTGGAAGCGAACACACAGCGTGGACATCAGCACACCAGACCCCGAGTACAAGGTGTCCTACTTGGGCAATGTTCTCACTGGCTGGGCTAAGGGTGAGTTAGCTCAGAATCACTTTCACCCAGTTGCACCTAGAGCGAATAAATCAATTTAGCAAATATTTAAATCCTGTTTTCTCACTCAGATGTAAAATAATAAATCGAGAATTTGTAGAATACAATTTCTGAAGTCCTAATATAGTATCTTCATAATTTTTCAATGAAATTAAAAACTTGCAAGTGAGTTTAAAACGTACTTGGAACAACCCGTTCATTCTTGATGTAACTCAAATTTAAAAAAAAACATAGTAGGATAGGCTACGAACTTACGAACAGTTTACTCTTCCTATTCCTTTGACCTGACGATGCGTAAGATTGTCAATTTGTCAATCAGGACTCAAATGCCTCCTTATGTATTCTAAGTAGATTGTCACAAACTTATCATATGTATGTATGTGCCTTGTACCATTTGGGTACCAAAATAAATATCTTGATACCAGATAGTACAATATAGAACCAAAAAAGTGTTCATTTTGTATTAATTTAGACTTCAGAACTTGTGTTTGTTGGTTTATGATTTTATTGTACATTTCGTGTCCACCGCTGATCTAGAGATTTACTTGATTCAAGAAATGTTCTCTTATAAAAAGTTTATGTGTTCTTGACTTAAAGATTATTTAAGAACTCGAAAACATGTAAATTGTGGATTTTAGGATTCGCAAATAATAGGTTCTAAGTCTTTAGTACTTAATTTTAATACGGCTTTTTTCTAATTCAATCATTCGTTCCGTCTCGATTCTTCAGCAGGCGAGGGCTGCGTGGAGAAGCAACTGAATACCCTGTGGAGGAACTACACGCAGCATACCAAACCGGATGTCATAATGCGGGTTAAGGTGTGTGCTTCCGGACTGAAGGCAACCACAAGACAGCACGGCCTCACAGAGTATTGGGCAAATCGAATCACCTACTGTTGTGCGCCCAAGAACTATCCCCGTGTCTTCTGCTGGATCTACAGGCACGAGGGTAGAAAGCTGAAGCACGAACTGCGGTGTCATGCCGTGCTCTGCAGCAAGGAGAAGATTGCCCAGGACATTTGCGAAACCCTAAAAGTAAGTGAGAAGCCCCTTCTTATCCCTTCCATTTACTTATCGAATCCTTTCCGTTGTAGGATAATCTTGAGAGCGCATTGCGTGAATTTAAGCGAGAGAAAATTCTTAAACAAAATGCGCGCCTCAGTCTGGCGAATGCTGTCTACGACAATCCCAGTCTGCCCAGGCGCAAGATCATGCTCAGTGTGGGCGGCAACAACTATAGACCGCCCCTGGAACGCTCCAAATCGGCACCCAAGTTGATGGCCATCGAGGAAGCCATAGGCGAGGAGGAGGGCGATGAAATTGAGGATACAAATGAGCCCGAAATGAAACCATGTTGCCAGCGAGACTCACTGTATCCAGCAATGACGTTGGGCCGGCGACGTTGTCGGCGTGGTCATTCCATACGGCGCACGGGTAAGATTCCAGTGGCGGCTACCTGCTGCTCCCATCAGACGGAATCCACTCTCGAGGCGGAAAAGCAGCCTGGAAGCACAGTTTCTACAACATCGGGTAATGATGGCTCCGACTCGGATGAGTTTGAGCTGAAGTTCGACACGACGCTGAGCACCGAGTTGCTGCCTTACTTTGACATGCAGCTGCATAAGAACAGCAGTCAGAGCCTGGGCAGTCTAAGTGAACTGCAGGTGGAGACCGTTGAACTTGAGGGAATGAATGAGGTTGAGGCTGAAATTGAGGCTGAGGATGAGGAGGAACCACTTAGTCTACTGCCCACGATCAATAGCGATCCCAGTGCTGATCCGGAGGCGGACTACGACAGCGAGCATGTCGTCCATCTACGTCGCAGTGGTGTCTGCAGCGATGGCGAGGAGGACTACCTGGACGATGCGGATGATCATTACTTTCGCCAGGCAGCCATGCTCACCATGCTGCACCGCAGCTCGATGCGAAAGAGGAACAGTGATCAGGCCAGCCTGCAGTACCGGCATCAGGCGCAGTCATCCATCTCGTCCAATGCCTCCAGCTCAACGACAGCCAGCGGAACGGCAATGCAGGGTATCGGTGGAGGGGCGGGAACTCAGCAGTGCCTGGCGAGTCCGGACAGCGACGAGGGCTCCATTTCCAGTGGCTGTGAGACGGCGAGCACTGTCACCAATGCCAACCAGGAGGAGTACAACAAATCGCAGAGCAACAACGTGCAGCATCAGGTGCTCGAACAAATATTGATCTACCAAAGACTGGAGGAGTCGATGCGCAGGCAGCAGTTGCGCCACAACAGCGACGCCACCAACTGCAGCAGCTCCAGCAGCATCACCCTTAAGCTAAACTGCTCCTCATCTCCCGCCGACTCTCTCAGCGGCCTCGAAATCTCCGATCCCCAGAAGCCCGTTGATGCCGGCGCCGTTTCGGATGATGACTCCGAGTGCAGCGATGAAAGCGGCTATGTGGAGTTCCAGGAAAAAGAGCGCGTCCAAGCGAGTGCTGATGGCATAGTGGCCGTCGTGGCGCCAGACAAGCCACAATTGCCACCTAAACCAGCACCACGTCGCTCCCTCGATGGGGCAACAGCAAAGGGAATAGGAACAACAACTGGAACTGGAACTGGCACGGGAACGGGAACAGGAACGCCAGTCTGACAGTCGGCGGAGCCCGAAAGTATGCTTTAAAATAAAGAAGTTTCCCCTTCACTTTGTTATTTCTACGCACACGTCAGCAAACAAAGCAAGAAAAGTGCAAGAAATTGATTTAATTAAATTGTACTCGTAGCCTTAGTTTAATTGTTAAGCTATTTAGGGCATTTGTAAGTCATCTGTTGTTGGTCCATCATGTAAGGAAATAACCTAACGATATTATTGTGTAAATGTTACTTTTTTTCATTAATCATTTATATATACAATTACATTTACATTTATATGTCTAGTTTTGAATTCCACTTTAAACTTAACTCTGTAGAAATTTATTTCTTTTGGAATTCAGTCGAAAGTGGAGTCCAAAACTGAACGACATACACATACATATTTGTTTTGTTTAAATGTCCCCAAAAAATGCACACTGATTTGTTTGTTTTCATCGGGCTCCCCTGCACTTGCCCTTAAACGATAATGTATGTACTTTATGTAATCCATGAATTGTGTCTTATCTACTTATATAAATTATTATTATTTGAAATATATACAACAAAAGCAACGAATTACTCTTGTCGAAATTATTCTATTTAAAAATATAAGTTTTCAACAAATGTTCCCAATTCTGTGAAAATTATGCCGCAAGCCTACAAAATATTGCAGTTTGATTGATCGACCCATTTCGATGATAGGTTTCAGAAATTCATAAATCCAAGATATAGGTTTGCATCTTAGTTTAGTTAAATGCACAATAAATATTTTATTGTATTGTTTTCCTTGAATTTATTTGCAATAAATAACTTTTCAAAGAGTCTAACTTAAGAGATATATTGAACTATAAATTTCCCCCTACTAGAGAACCAAGCAAAAATAATAATTAAAAGTACAGATTAGCAATTATTATTATATATTACCGAACCGAATCAAATTAAAAATAATTAATAGCGCATTCGGTTGAGAATCGAAGGTGTAAAATTTTAAAGGTTACCCAAAATGTATTTACCTTGATGTAAAATAAATGAGTTTCTTTTATTTCAGTTTTTTTTTATTTGCTTATCTTGTTTACATGCGAGTAGTTATTTAGTTTTAAACTAACAAAAAGTTTCGTTTAAAAAACCATTCTCATAATAATAACACATTTCGAACATTTTGCGATTTATTGACACACTGTGGGGGGCAGGGAGATTTGTTGGCGCAACAAATAGCAAACAGTTGCCCGGAAATTGCGCAGAGACTTGTCCTGCAGCTGCTGACTGAATACCTGTTGGGGCGAGTGCGTAATCCAAGGTGAAACCAGTTAACGAAGTGTGTTTTCGTGTATTACTTACATGATTGTAGACAATCGTGGGCACAAAGCTGGGACGATAACGATTTGTGATGAGCTCCGCCTGAAGTTGCAGCTTGGTGCCCGTCTCGGTCTTCATGCAATGCTCAACGTCCGTCAAGAGTCCAGCCTCGCTGGCACACTGTAAATTGCGAATGTCGTTAACTGATTAAATAAATTCTGGCTTCTTGTTTCTTGCTTTCACCGGGCTACGCACCTTGTCAGCATTTGCATAATCCGAAGCAAACATTTGGCAAACAACGAATTTCACCTGAATCGTCTGGTTGTTGGTGCTACTAATGACACAGCTCTGCAGACGATTGCCCTCACACTCGGCGGGTCCATGCTGACAGTGGAACAGCGCTCCATTGTCCTCAGACTACAAAGGAATATGTTGCATTATCTCTACATTTAGTACAGTAAGGCAAATAATTGTTTTGACAAAGTAGTTCGCATTTTTGCTTTTTAAATTTATCATTATTATTATATATTTACTTTGTTTTTTAGCTTGTTTTAAGAACCATAAGCAAAAATAAAAAATATTAAATTTAAGAATTTTTTCCTTGTCGAAACTATGACATGTGTTCTGTATATAAAAATTATAATTTACCGCAGATTTGCCAAATGGCACCAATTCAATATCAATATATGGCATCAGTTCCTCGTGAACAGGTCCCAGTTGACGCATAAAGCTTCTACTGTCCGGACAAAGTGACTCATACAGCAGAGTTATATGCAGCTAGTGAATGGAAGGGAACAATACTCCTTTTATGATTCGAAAATGTCATTATTTTGTGTGCCCACCCACCTTTTCAGCTTGACGCTTATCACGTGAACTTTGCTCAGCCAGGCAGCAATTGAGCATTAAGAAAATGCACAAGGCAGTGATAAATTTTAACATTGTGGGTATAGCTAGCGTAGCGTTTTCAGTATTATTTTTTCCAATATTCAACACACTTTTTTAACTTGCGACGCGTGGAACCCAATCGATAGAAAGCGACCTTCGATGCACTCTTGTGCCTTAAGAACAAAGCCAAGTCCAAAATTATGCGACCGTTCAATTCAGTTTTAGTTCGACAACTGAACGTTTTGTCACATTTCGGGGTTTTATTTGGACAAGAGCAGTCCACGGTTATTCACACATACTTAAATGTACAAACATATGTACTATAAATGTGTATATGTGGCCTGGCCATTTGCTCTTGTAAGCCGGTTTTAGTATTTTGTCTTTTTTTCTCACCTGCTTGTGTTTTTTGAATTCCCTTGCACAGTTTCAGATCAGTATGTTAAATAATGCAGCACAATGAGACAAGTTTCGAAATTCTCTAGTTTGTTTCTCAATCTCTTTTAATTCGCTCTCTCTCTCTCTCTCTCTCTTGCTCACAAAGTTTATTCTGGATAAGAAATCCGTTAGTTTTCAATTTGCAGTTACAATCAACAATCAACCGATCAACAATCGATAACTGATCGATCGCGTAGATTTGTACTAAATTTTAAATTAAAACGGCTTTGAAATCGTGCTGCATAATTGCAAGCTAACTTTATAGTAAAAATTCCGCAAATAAAAAGTAAGTAAATAAAACATGAGCCAGGTTGTGAATTGCAATTTAATGGTAATGGACTGATATTTAGCATTCTCCAGGTAATAAATGTTTAGTTTTCAAAATATTGCACAGAGTCTGGTGAACGCTGGCTCTGGTCGATCTCTGGATGGACTCATTGAATACCTGAACAATTAAAGAATATAATGAATCCATATTGTTTGTAAAAGATCTTTTATACTCACTCCATTAAATATAATAGCAGGAACTTCGCTGTAACCATACTGATCAGTGATTCTTGCTGCTTCAGCCTGCAATTTTTTGCCGTGCAATCTCATGCACTTTTTTACTCTATTTTCAATGTTCAAAGTTTTCGCACACTTCAAGCTCTTACTTCTCACCAGCTTAAGGCTTTTCATTTGACAAGCAACAAATCGCATTTGTTGTAACTGATTTAAATTTGAGTGTAGAGCGCAATTCTGCATCATATTTCCCCAGCACTCCTGACGCCCGTGTTGACACTTGAAACCATTTGAAATGCGCTGGGAATTACCTTAATAATATAGTAGTTAAATATTATTGTGAAATTAATTAATTTGCTTACTGTGGACTTGCCATGAGGAACCAAGGTTAAATTAATGCATTGATGATACTCCTGGAAAACTGGCCACAATTTTTGAAGAAACTTTTGGCTATCCTCACAGAGAGATTCATACAGCACGGTCATTCTTAAAGGCTGTTTGAAATGAATACGTTAAACTCGTATATCTACATACGTATATAATGGATAATTCACCTTCGAAGTATAAACACAGCGATTTCCGCTGCATTCTAGGTATCGGAGGAATAAAAAAACAATAAATATTTTATTCATGTTACCTGATCTACAAGTAATCAGTAACTGTTCTAAAAATACAATTTACATCAATATTGAGACAGGGCGAGTGCATTCAAATCGCAATTAACGAATTTTCCATGCATTGAGACGGCACAGCTGCTTTACAAATATAGTAGCAGTGCTGCCAACTTGTTTTTATATTCAAGTCGCATTGTGATCCATTTTCAAAATAGGCTTAAATCTGACGCTTTTATAGTTTTCAAGCTATAATTTGAAAATTATCTTTTGGGTTTAACTGAATTAAACTTTGTTACACAAATGTTTCCCTCTAAGGCAAATTTTTGGCATTCATAAATACTAACCTTTATTTTATACAATCTTAAATTGACAATTTTAATTAAATTTTAATTTTTTTGCCAAATTATTGCTAAAAAAAACTAAAAATAAATTTGATTGGCGCGTCGTTTTAGATCAAAGAAGAGTATTTAATTAGTAACTGTTATACTTATATATCAGTCAGCTTTTGGTTCGATGCAGAAAGAGCTGTAAAAAAGTTCTCATATTTGGCTTCGCACTAACGAAACATCGACCGACCACCACAGACTATCGACATCTTATCGCCCGACTGCCGAGATTTACATTAACATTTCATTTTGATTGAACCCAGCCTATTTTATTAACAAAACACAAATTGAAAAATTAAGTAGCAAAATGAAGAAAAAGGTAACAGTTAGCGCAAAGTAAACATCGAGTAGTTTCAAAGTAATGTTCTAATTATGGTGTTCGCCTTAGGTACTGCTAATGGGCAAAAGCGGCTCCGGAAAGACGAGTATGCGTTCTATTATATTTGCCAACTATATAGCCCGTGATACGACACGCCTGGGAGCAACAAGTTAGTACACAGCTTAAGCAAGCAACGCCCTTAATGTAGAAAAATGAAATAATGTATGCACTTGCAGTCGATGTGGAGCATTCGCATGTGCGGTTTCTCGGCAATCTTGTTCTCAATCTGTGGGACTGCGGCGGTCAGGAAGGATTCATGAAACAATACTTTGCCCAGCAGAGAGACAACATATTTCGCAACGTCGAGGTGCTGATCTATGTGTTCGATGTGGAGAGCCAGGAAATGGAGCGGGATGTGCACTATTATCAAAGCTGCCTCGAGGCTTTGTTGCAAAACTCGCCGGACGCAAAAATCTTTTGTCTGGTCCACAAAATGGACTTGGTGGCCGAAGAGCATCGCGAGAATGTATTCAAGGAGCGTGAAGAGGATCTCATACGCTTGTCCAAGCCCGGCAATGTGACATGCTTTCGCACCAGCATTTGGGATGAGACTTTATACAAGTGAGTACTCGTGTTGACGGTCATCCAGTAAGTTAACCCTTGTCTACACATAGAGCCTGGTCTTCCATTGTCACCATGTTGATACCAAACGTGGCGGCGTTGGAGAACTCTCTCAGTCACTTTGCCAATGTGATTGAGGCAGACGAAGTGCTGTTGTTCGAGAAAGCAACGTTTCTGGTCATCTCACATTGCCAGAGCAAGAAGAACCGTGACTCTCATCGATTCGAAAAGGTGTCAAACATTATAAAGCAATTCAAGCTGAGCTGCTCCAAGTTGGGCGCCAAGTTTCAATCTATGGAAGTGCGAAATAATGCGTTTGCAGCATTTATTGATACCTTTACTAGCAACACATATGTCATGGTGGTCATGTCAGATCCCACCTTACCGTCAGAAGCGACCCTGGTAAACATACGCAATGCACGCAAGTACTTTGAGGAGCTGGAAAATCCAAATAACATTGCCATGAACCATCAAAACCATATGTTCCACTGATGAGCTGTGACTGTCATTATCTTCTTGTTAATGTTTGTTTTCTGGTACGAGAACAACTCGGTTTGTTGTTGCACATCAAAGCGCCCCGTGCGCCTTAAAATTGTGTTGCTTCCCATCAAATATATATATATCTCCATATGTATCGTACTATTATAAACGTTGATTTTTCCTACATTTATAAGCCTTAAAGTTAAATATTCGTACCCTTAAGTTTATATACAGAAAACACATGCATGTAAAAACAAACTTGTCTTACAAAAATGCTAAAGATTAAACATATTTATACATAAATGCCACATCTGTTTCGAGTAAAGATGAAAAGCAACTGTTTATAAGCACAATGTATGATAAGAAAGACCCATAATTTAGTTGCACATTTATCACAGACACATATAAATCTAAGGCACTGGTGCATGAGAATAGACTCGACCGCAGGGCACGTCACTAGGAGTAGAAGCGTCTCACCTCCGCGGACAACTGATCCACGCTGGACTCATCTACGGCGACGAATCGCTTGGATCCTCGACTAAAGTAGTATATGTCTCCTGTGTAGATGTCAAACCACAGTGCGTGTATATGTAGATCGTGCGATTCGAGTCGCGACTTGAGGAATCCGTACGAGGCAATATTGGACATTTGCTGCAGCGTATTGATCTGAGACAGCTTATCCTCAAGAGCAAACTTGTGCTCCATATCGATGTAGGCCACAAAGCGACGCAGTGGTGTTTCCGACGAGAATATCAGTGGATCCTTCATGCCCGCTTTGTGCCACTCTTGAAACTTGTCCAAACTGGTTGTAGCATGTGTGCATAACCAGGATCGCAGTGGCGATAGACGGCGGTTTAACTAAAAGAGCGGAATTTCATAAGGATTCTATTAAAAAAGTGATATAGGAACTTTACCTTTGATGCAAAGTCGGGATCACGCAGCTGATACAAAAGATTCATAGCCTTGCAATCGCTGTGCCCACAAACAATTATGTGCCTGATATCATTCACTACACATCCAAGCTCCAAGGCCGCTGGCTCGCAGCTAAAGTACTCATCCTGAAAGTGCTGGGCATGTGGTATCAGATTTCCCGCATTACGCACTAATCATGAGAATAAGCACAAGTGTTAGAATGTGTATACATAGTTTAGTTACAAGTACATATTGTTATGGACTGTCCATGTGCTTCTACGACGTATAGTACCCACCCACAAACATATCACCAACGTGCGTGTCCGTGTATCTCGTAGGTATCATGCGACTGTCCATGCAGGTGAAAAACACGGCCTTTGGCTGATAAGGTAAAGGTTTAACATTAAATTAGATATCTTGTGTGCTTATGATAAAATAAATTTGTATGTAGTAAATATTAGTTTTTGGTCAAGTTATGGCACACTTGGACGAGGGCCAAAGTGTTTAATGGAATAAGATACGCGTCACTACTCAGTCCGTATTGGTTCATGGTCGTTCAACAAGACAACATTGATAGGGTATCTACTCATACCGGTGTACTCTTCAATAATGGGTTAAAAAAATAAGAATTTATAAAAATTTCACTTGAATATCAAAATCAGTCAGTATTAAGTATAAATTATCCAAATATTTGTTGATATCAATACAATAAGAAGATATGAGGCATTTAATTAGCTTAGATCCATTACAAAATAATTGCTTAATAAGAAATCAGAAGCAAAACAAATTTTAGTACATAATATAAATAAAATAAAATAACAATATAAATTTTGCGCTTTAGCAAACCTAATTGGTTAACCTTTTTTGTTTGTTTATCATATGCAAGAGCAACAACAACACACTCGACCCACTGAGAGAGCAATAAAGCGACTCTCTAAAGAGCGTAGAAGAGCCGCAAAAGTTTTGATGGAGGCATTTATAAAATGCCTTTTGTAACACATTGTGGTGTGCCAATCAAGCGATGAAAAAAAGAGAGGGAGAGAATGTTACTCGAAGCGTCTGGGGCTTAGTTTGGTTCAGACAGGCGTTAAAAAGTGCGAGATAACCTTGCTTCATTGATTTACTCATCAATGCACAAATGTTTAGGTCAAGTCAACATCAAATCAAGAATTAATGACTTGCAGCTACTCACCTCTGGATTGTCACGAACTTTTTGAAACTCTTTGACCATTTGCTCTCGAGTCGTATTGCGATAACGCATAATTCCTCTTAGAATTCGTTCCATGTCTGCCGACTTATGATAAATTGAATACTAAAACACTTACAGCACGCACCTTAGAATTAATTTTCGATTTGTTGCTGTTCAACTATTACAATCTAACTGGAATAACACGTATCTCAATTGCGTACACCAGTTCTAACCAAAACCGAAAGTGGCTTCGTCTCTGCCTGTGGCTCATTTGAAAATGAATTGTTGCTTCCAAAATACGCGACATCGACGCCAGCAGAGAGAGCAGCAGCTGTTGGCAATGTTGACAGTCTTATTTTACTCTCAGAGAGCATTAAAATTTGTGAGTAAAATAGTAAACAGCAATTGCTGTTTGCAAAGGTGTTCACAGATGGGCTCGCTCAATTCATTATGAACTTTTAACTATAATCCATTTTATTTTGAAATAATTTTCTTTTAAAATTTTTTAATTTGTATTATAAGGGCATTTCTGTCTATAAGGTTACTGATTAACGAAAATAAATATTTTAACATTAAATAGTCTCATAATAGCTCGTGAGTATATTTTCTGCTCTTTGTGTTATTTCTCGTGCTCTGACAGTAACCTTTGCACGTTCCGCAATCGTGAAATTAAGGGGCTCGCATGTGGACGATGACGTCGCGTCGCTTGCGATAAATTGTGGCCGCATTAAATAGAACACTCCTTAACTAGGGCAGTGTGGCCCTTCTCTCTTTAATACGAGTATGCTGTAATATTTGCTTTGTTATTCATATTATGAAAAACGTGCGAATCATTTGCGTAATTGAATTGGGAGAGAACCCAGTTGAAAATTCTAGACGAACCACTACCATATTATAGACTGACCGAACTCTTATCAGCGCAGATTGAGGAGACAACAGCTGACATCATTTTTGTTGTTTATATTATGGCTTCCTTAGACAGTGCTCTGTTGTTGTGCTGTAATTATTATTAATGGAACTTTTGATAAACAGATATGTTTTGTGTACCGTAAATCAAATAGAATAGCTATTATGTTATATTCGAGAGTGCCTTATTAATATATATTATTTCAACAGAAAATCTACTTCTTTATATTAAATGTGAAGAACTAAGAGTAGTTTAAATGTTGTTTACATGATAATGTGCACGATTTGTGGTATATTATTGCCAACTTTGGGACACAAAAGTATCTATAAGTTGACTAAAGGTAATAAGACGATATTGCCTACTTTCAGGCACTACAAAAGCTGATAAAATATATAACTTTTATGCACAAGCTGTAAACGTACAGATTCCGTATATGCTTCATTCGATGATTGAATAGTTGGTCAATTTTGGTGAAGCAGTTTCAGCGTTTAAAAGAGCAAACTCATTTTGAGACTGTTTTCAGATTGAACTACATATTAGAGTTGTTAACTCATGTAGAATCTAGTGATAAGAAATATTTTTGAAGACCGATCATCTTAGTAAATTTCAAGTTTGCTGATGAACCTATATATATTATTCAGATATGTTCTAAGTGTCGAAAACAATATTAGGTAAAAAACATTTTAAATTTGTATATAAATTAGCAATAACACTAGATGACAAATTTTAACTCTTTGACAATTAAATGAACGAAACCCACTTTTTTGGATAGTTTTGGGGCCAAAAATGACGATAAACATTTTATTTTTTCTATAACAGAGATTTTTTGCCAGATTTTTCCACAGCTTTAGATTTAAACCAGTAGTTTTAGAGCTACCAATTTTTGAATTAAGAAAATTATGATTTTTTACTTAGCTTTCTTAAGCTTTTTTAAATTTAAACTTTAAGAAAAACTTGAAAAAAACTAAATTAAATTTTCGTTTCTATTTTATTTACACAACTGTATTAATTACACGTTTTTTAAGATATAATTTATATAAATCTATGCTCTATCATTTAAGCGTAGTTTGAGATATGATATATAAAAATCTATAGTGAAACGACGTTATGATAATATTTTATCTGTAGGGATGTTTTTTTTTTTTCGATTTTATGGACTTCTTTGTGGAGCAGCATGACCTATAGTTGCCATAGGAGACATTGGTTTGAATCAGCCTTTTGTACGAAAACTTCATCTGTTTCTTGAGATATTTCGTCTAATCTCGCAGGTTGAGAATCTAGTAATGTTTTATGTATCCCTACCAAATTTGGTTCAAATCAGTTAACTATTCTATATGGCTGCCATAGAAACGATCGATCGAAAATCCATCTTTAGTATTAAAAACTCTATTATTTCCTCAAATATTGCAACTAAACTCACAGATTGTGTATTTTATGCTGCCTTATATATCTTCACCAATGTCGGTTCAAATCGGACTACTATATCATATAGCTGCCGTACGATCGATCGGTCTAAAATCTAGTTTCAGTAAGAAAAACTTTTTTGATTTACGAGATATCTGAGCTAAACTTATAGAATATTTAAGTTTATCCTTTGCATCCTGATTGATGTAAGGCTGCCATAGGACCGACCGGTAGAAGTCCAATTTTAGTATCAAAACCTTTTTTTAAGATATCTCAATAAAACTCCTAAATTGGGTATATTTTATTGTTCTTAACATCCTTACCGAATTTGGTAGAAATCGGACCACTACATCATATAGCTGCCATAGAAACGATCGGTGCGAACGGTCAATAACAAACTTTTAGTATGAAAAACTTTTTTAGTTTTTAAGCTATTTGTTCCAAACTTACAAATTATGAATCTCGTGTCGTAATATACAACCCGTCCAAATTTGCTTAAAATCGGACCACTTAACATACGGGTGCATGGCATAACGCCCAGTGTCATAGCGCCCGCGGGCGTTGTGTCACTTTTGAAAGTGTCATATCGCCCGCGGGCTTTATTTCATTTTTCTTGTGGGCCCTATGACACTATGAGAAGTGCATTAACGCCCGAACCTAATAATAATAAAATACCTGGTATAAATAGCCGCCCTCTACCCGGCATAATTTTTTGTGAGAATAGAGTGCTCAACAACGCAATTTGTTTTAAAAAAGTAAAAGTTGTAATGGCCTTTAATCTCAGCGTGGTATGCTAAGAAGCGCCTCAGGCAAAAAATTTTTAAAGAAATGCTAACACAATTTTGTATTTAAATTTACTTTATTAAAAGCTCAAGCAAAAATTTTTTTACATAAAAATCGCGCGATTTGATTTGGCTGTCTACTATTTGCCTGCAGTATGGACAGAGCAATAGAGACTTCGCCGCTTTAATTTTATCTTTTTGTAGCACTCAAAACTTATTTTGAAGTGGCTACAAGGTAATAGTACCACATCACGCGGAGTATCAAGGCAAATTATACATTTAAGAACTTCAGTCATTTGACTGAAGTGTAAAGTATTGTCCTCATCTTCATCTTCAGTAGTATCTGAGCATGACTGCTCTTCAAATGTGGTGTCCCACCTAATCAAATCATTTTTTTGATTAATTAAACTGTACTTTTAATAACGGTACTTTCATTGATTCTTGATAAGCTTTGCAAGTTTTAAGAAATTGAGGGCGTTATGACACAGGTCGAAAATGTCATAAGGCCCACGGGCGCTGTGACATTTTCGGTGCGGGCGATGTGACACTTTTAAATGTGTCAACCTTATCGTAAAACTTGTTTCTTTGCTTATATGCTAATAACTTAGCCGTCTCGCCGTAGATTTTTATGAATCATTTCTTAAATGACGCATTATTACAGCTATTTAATTAATTAATTTAATTTAATTTAATTAATTTAATATATAAAATAAATAATAAATAATATTTAAAATGGAAACGAAAATGTAATTATTTTTTTTTCGAGTTTTCATTGAGTTTTAAAGTTAAAAAAAAAAAAAGTAAAAGGTAAATAAGAAATCATAATTTTCTTAACTCAAAAATTAATAGCTCTAACACTAAGATTGTGTATGAATTAAATATAGATCTGTTTATTAGCTTTAAGGCCCTATTCTCTTTCAGCAAAAAATTTTTTTCGACTTTTTTTTTGCATTTTTTTATAGCTTGGACATTTAAGAATATAACCCTAAAAGGGTTTTTTGAAATTCGAAATACTTTAGAAGATATGGCCATTTTTGTGAAGCAAGGTCTTCGTCAAAATGAGCTATTTTCTTCAAACTTCAAACTTTAAACGCGTGTATCTCGAAACCACGTTTTTCGAGCTGGCGGCCACGATTCCGCCAGTTCTACTGAACCGATTTGGATGAAACAAAGTTTAATCGACGTAGAATTGTCACCATTCTGGCCCGTAGTAAAATAAAAATTTTGCGATTTTTTTTTACTATTTTTTTTTACACTAAACTACAAAAAAAAAAGCCAGAAATTGAAATTAAATTGAATTTGAATGGCCGCCACTTTGTCAAAAAAAATCGCAAAATTTTTATTTTACTACGGGCCAGAATTACATCTATGCTGATTATAACCCCGTTTTTTTTCATTTCCGACGCTCCGGAGACTTGGAATCGTGGCCGCCGTGACGACACCTTTTTTTTCAACCCCCAACTTTGAAGTCTCATTACTTTTTGAACACCCCTCGTATCGGGGCAAAAAAAATTTTTTTATTTACTTTGAACCTTTTGTAATACAATAAATAAAAAAAGTTTTCAATTATTCTTTGCGTTTTCAAATAAGAATTTTTTAAAAGGGTCCAAAAAACGGGTTTTGAATGAGAATAGGGCCTTAAGATAGATTCAGCTTCATAAGTAATGATGACAAAAGTGAGCGCACCTCAAAAAGAATAGTAAGAAAATAAGCCAGATATTAAAAATAAATCTAAAAAAAAAACTCTGCCATAGAGAAAAAAAAATGTTTTTCGTCACTTTTGGCCCCAAATCTATTCAAAAAGTGGGTTTCGTTTGTTTAATTTTTGGACTGTTACCTAGTGTAATTAATATAATTTTTTGGCATTTAAAATTGTAACCGTTTGTTTTTAAGCGGAAAATAAAATCTCCAGCGATCTCACTTGAAATAGGTATTACTTCCTGTAATAGGTTTTATTTCTTTAGGAAGTTATTTTTTGGTTTTGTCCTTTCGGTTTCGGTATTAGTAACGGTACATACCGGTACTACAATTAAAATTATAACCGTTTATTTAAGCTAAAAATGAAATCTCCAGCAATCTCACTTGAAATAGATATTACTTTCTGTAAGAAGTTTTATTTCTCTAGGAAGTTATTTTTAGGTTTTGTCATTTCGGTTTCGGTATTAGTAACGGTACATACCGATACATACAATAGACTTTTAAAAAATTGTAAAATGTAGAAAAATAAAAATATATTTAAAAAATTTTTAAAATATTTATTTATTTATTTAAATAACTGTATGCTTATAGTTAAAACTAAAGCTACAAGAGATGCAGTCATAGCTACTGGGGCTTTCCGCTGAGAATGTGTGTGCTTAACAAATTGATTTTAGACATATGGCTTGCTGGGCAATTCTTCTTAGAATTCAACGAAGATTACGAATTTCATAACCGCTTTGTCGCGAATAAGATTGACCCACTCTAATAAACATGCTTTTACTAATTCCGATTGCTTTTCCGTTTCTTTTGGGAGCTTGTATAGCTTTCAAAATTAAAACGGCCATCACTGCCTGATGGAAATGACTATGTCGGCTTGACTGTTGGTGGTGATAAAGAATATATATTCTTTATAGGGTCTGAAATGCCTCCTGTAACATAAATTTTAAAGAACATAGTTGGGGGTGCCGCGGCAAACGAAACTAACATAAAATCTTTCAAATATGTTTATTGTTTAAAAAATCAATGCGGACGGCAGCTCGCGCTAGTGACGAAAGCAGCACGATGGGTGCGAAAGGCGACTAGCAATATATACAGCTAATTTGGAAAATTTGTCCCATCAAATCGAGTTCAATACCGATCGAAAGGTTTAGTGCCATGAGATACGGGGGTGTAAGTGGGAGGGAAAAAATTTAAATGATTGCAGCTGATGGGGCTGTTGGAGCTTTTTGGTAAAATTTTTTATTATTTAAAAATTCTAATTAAAAATACGCGTTGATTGAAATTTGAAATTTTTAGTGGACTTCTGAAAATGAAATGAAAAGTCAGTTTGTTTGTCTGTTTGCATCAAAGCGCTAAAGAAGCTTAGATGTAATGATGGGGATCTATTCCATTTCAAAAATCTAGAAATGTTTGTTCTACGACTTTTTGAAAAAATCGCTAGTTTAGCTAGAAAACGCTATATCCTGCTAAGCTTGATACCTCAACAGTTTCCAAGCAATAGAAGCTACAGATATGTTCTATATATCAATGGAAAGGTGTGCTTTAGGGCTTTATGCGTGCATTTTTTTCAAAAGTACTCAGGTCACATTTTACAGGTGAAATAAAGCTTTTTAGCTTACATTTTGGCGATTTCTGACAAAACGGTTTTAACGATTTTTATTAAATTTTAGTATGTGTAGTATATTTTTTGCGTTTTTTGGTATATGAAACATAAACTTTGGCTAAGGGGCTTGGAAGATATTACCTGTTATATGAATGAATACATTTTTCTATCGGTCGAAAAACTTTTTGGTTTTATGAGATATCTCAACCAAACTGAAACAATATGCATTTAATTTGGTTTTATATATTCTAAACAAAGTTTGTTCAAACCGGATCACTAGATCATATAGCTTTCATAGGACCGATCGGGTCAAAATTAGGTTTAAGTATGAACAATTTTTTTGATTAATGAAATATTTTAACCAAATTGATGGAATATGTTTTTAAGTTAGTTTCATATATCCTGAGCAAAGTTGGTGCAAATCTCACCATAGGACCGATCGGGCGAAAATCAAGTCCTAGTATGAAAAACTTTTTTGTTTTACGAAATATCGAAACCAAACTAATAGAACATGCATTTAAGTTAGACTTATAGATCCTGGCCAAAGTTAGTTCTAATCGAACCAGAAAAAAAAAACGAAAATTGGCATTTGGCACTGCGAAAAAAGTATTTTTTATGTAAAAAGAAGGTCATCCTTTTTGCGCACAGTGCACAATGACAATTTTCGTTTTTTTTTTTTTATTAATTTGTATTTTTATTTAAAATTTTTATATTAAACTCAATTTTGTTCGTCACAAAATTTGATATCAGAACTTTTGGGGCTAGAAATGGCTTTCGTCACTAGACTCTTACCTCGTGTAGAGTTGTGAGATTATGAAAATTACTTTTAAATTTAAGTATAAGTATAAATAAGTTATTTTTAGGTATAACAAATCGGGAAATGACAAACTTTTACTTGTAAGAATAATTTAATTCTTGCTTTCCTCAGTCAAGTATCATGTTCGTATTTTAACATGTTTTTGTAAATTTTTGTAATTTGTAAATCTTAAAGGAATTGGATAAAATTTAAAATGTACCCTTTTAATTAATAAGTAAGTCAAAAATGTTCTTAAAAAATTAAAAAAAAAATCCGATAATGAGATATTCTTACTTGAATGTAGAATTTTTGGATTATATATTATTATACTTATCATTTTATGTATCAGCTCCCTAAGTTCATTAAAGAAAAAAAACAAACTTACGTACCAAGGGCACAACAGTATAAATATATATGTTGGTGCATGTATTCGAATGCGTTTTGAGATTATTATAAATACCTCACGGCACTTCTTAAGTCATGCCTATGTACACAGAAAATATTCTAACACATGTTCATACAAGCTTAATTGTACCCATATGTACATATACTTATATATTAATATAAAAAAAAAATGGTTAGATCACTGAAAACAAAAGTAAATTAGATAACTTCTAATATTCTAAATAATTAAATAGATGGTGCTCGATTAGAAGATACTTCCCCTTACTGAAATTTTCGCAATAAATAGTACTAGTATAGACAAAAAAAATTTACTATTTTTATTTTTTATAAAATAATTAAGCCCAATGAATATCTTTCTTCAAAATATTATTTTTGTCCAATTACTGTGTATGTACATAAGTGTGCATCGATTCTTTTTACAAAAAATGGTAACCCAAATTTATAATCTACGTTTAATATTTTCACCAACAAACCATTGCGCAAAAACAATTATACGTTCCCGCTTTTTGATTTGAAAAATTTGTTGCTTTTAGTTCTTGCACGGAAGAACATTATGTTTACAGGACAGCTGGTCATTGATTTTGAAAGATCCGGTCCTATCAAGAGTTTTGATATTAATCTTGTCCGGATCGTACTAAAAACACTAAAGATATGCTAATAATGCACGCTAAAAATAAAAAAAGATTACATTTTTCAATTCCAAAAACGGGGAGCTGCAATTAACATTAGAAGTCAAGTTTCTTGGTGAAAACATCGTAAAATTGACTGTAAATTTAGAATTTTAGCTACCATATTTAAAATTTTTTGAGTTTGATGGTAATCAAGTATATAAATATGTACAGCAGGGTGTATCGATTTATTTGGTCCCCAAAAAATTAAAATATGGTAACTGAAACTTGTAGCTACGGCATAAAAAGCATAAAATGGAGAGATTTTCGAGTTAATTTGCTGCCGTTATTTTTTCTAGTTGTTTTTTTGATTTGATTTCAGATTCACAGTCATTTCACAGTCCAGAGGACGCCAGGTATACGGACCTTCGTTCACGACTGGACTACTTTTGAGAAGGGCCACCAGCCAGTCTGACTAAAGCCCTCCATTGATTTGACTATCACATTTATTTGGCCATCAGCAAGCCGAAATGTCTGAAGCTACAACTAAATCTCGAGTCTTAGTCGATAAATAAGACATATGTATATTTAGGTATCTATGTACGAGTATTTTTGTATTTATTTTATTTCTCTGGTGACTATTAACTACTGCTATCTATTTACAAGATGTATGTATTTTTTATGTCTCCACATACCGATTTAGAATGTATGTAAAGTGATTAACATTAAAAACATATATTGATTACGAAATGAATTACGGATGTTTTAATTTCTCAGCTTCCTTGCGGGCCTTAAACCCACGGAAACTTGACTGTATTTTAACTGCCGCATCCGTTGCAATTTTCTGCTTCTTTCGTACGAGAAATCCTCGAAATCCAGCTTGAATTTTAGTTGCACAGCGATCTTCCACTGATTCTACATCCGCCGTGGATGCAGGATCCTGCTGTCCGTCACCAGCTCGGCTCGTATTTGGGAATTTCTGTCTCTCCTCCATCGAGTCGATAGCGTGAGTGCGTGCGTATGAGTGTTGCTGACGTCGGGTAGTCGTACGAGACGATATGTGGCTGGAGGTTCGAGGCTTGGTAGAGGGATATAACTGTTTGCGTACGCGATAACCACGAAATCCGGCCTGGATCTTGACGGCTGCACTTTCTTCGGATTGCAAGGATGACGCTGATTCAGGTGAGCTCGGATAAATGTACATGATCTTAATCAGTGATCATAAAACTATGTTCTTATTCTCAAGCAATCAGACAGAATACTTATATATCTTTAATAATAGCGAACTTATCTGCAGTCTTTTGACAGCTGCCTGAGAACTGTCTCTTACGAGACCTATAACCGTACTGACGTATATTTAACAGAATTGGCTGCTGTGCACTGAGAATTTTCATTTAATTTTTCCATTCAGAAAACAAAAGGCCCCCACTCATCATTTATGCTCTCACATATACGAGTATCGAGTATGTTTGTATGTACATTTGTATATATGTCTCCACATACGGTTACACACCGCCCTTCCCTGTGTATCGTATTTGCATCTTTTTATATTTGTATACATTGTATACACATACGTACGTAGAACTAGTGTATTGTGGATCTGTCTGTGTATTTAACTGTATCTGTGAGTTTACGTATTCAAATCTACATACGTCCAGACATATGTATTTATGTATGTGCAACTAGAATTCTGTGTGTTTTGTTCTCTTTGAAAATTGAAAATAGTCGCGGATGTTCATGACGTTAATGATATTTAATTGAAAAATAACAACAACAGCAAAAAACAACAATTCATGAATCTTTTACGTGCCGATGCTTCACATACTTTCACAATTAATCTTTTATCCATGTTATTTTTATTTTTTTTATGTATTTGTTTATGTTACACATACATATACCTACTACGTACTCATCACAAATTGAAACAATAACAATTCAACCTTTAAATAGAATTTCAAAACGATCTCAAATAAATACGAAGCATAAAACTCCTACAGAAATCCAACAAATTACAGTGATACACTGCTATACTGTGATCTTCACTTCCTGTAGACCAAAGAGCTTATCACATTTTGCGTCGACTTATAGTAGTACTGAAATTATTTTTATCAAAATGCTTGACTAGAAGATACTTTGTATTTAATTTCAGGGATGAACAAGATTACGTTTAAAACGAAAGAGTGAACGAAAGTGAAACTGTCAGAAATCCTCCGAATTGAGATACAAACGAGCTTACTGATTGAACAAATTAGATCGTTTCTTAAACAAACCAAACAAACGACTTTGGTCTGAAAGGCAAAAGCGATCTTAACACTTAAATTAATGCAGTTATAGAGGTGATTAAAAGACAAAGTGCCAGAAAATTGTACATTATTGTGATGTAAATTCAACTGAGCATCGAGTTCAATGTGTGACTTCAAGCATCGCCAATGAAAACGTTGAATTGTCGATTCATCGGGTACTACAAAGATACAACTATATACAAATTTTCAAATATCAAAAAAGGTATATAGAATGGTGTTCTTAATTCTTGGCCTTATAAATGGATATTATTAATATGCACTTTTTAATTATTTCATTTTTTTAAATGGAAAAAATTTTTCACTAATTATAATCTTTAAGGCAACAATAAATTTAACAATATTCCTTTTTATAAATTTGTGTGAGTAGAGGGCATGAGTACTTATGTCATAAATGTATATATTGTATTTTCATATTTTGCACATCTTTCACATTATATTTTTGGACTCTTGCATACAGTATAATAATTTGCCAATATGAACCGGCGATGATTGACGAACGACTTGTTTTTTGGTTTTAAATTGAATAACTTTGTTAGGGTATTCAGTATTCAGCTTTTATTAGAGTATTATTTTTGTAGATACATACATATGTATGAATGCACATGCATATACATATACGATTTTAATTTGTTTTCGTTATTGGTCGGCTGATGACTATGCAATGGTTACGTTCACGAACCGGTATCTGCGGTCAAGATGAAATTTATAGGCGTTAATAGCCTTTTAAGAGGAGTGAACTCATGAGAACAACACTCAGTTATCAACTTACATACTATATATTTATATCACGAACATATGCACAATTAATATATTGTACCATTGTATTTAAGTGAATAAATTGCCATGAGCAGATCGCTCTAGCACTTGTGCTGAAAGTGCACATATATCTAAATAGAAAGTATCTACTAGATATATATAAGCACTCACAAACGGGTATGTATTTATTTGTTTTGGGTTCTTCAACAAACAAATTTGCGTCACAATGGTTGGACAGATTCCGGAAAATTGTTGGAAAATGGATGATGTATTGCTGAAAAGCTAAAGAGTTTACCATATGACAGTAATTCTGCTGTAATAAAATGATATAAATATCTTAAAATGCTACTAAAGAAGTAAATATTGATATAAAATTATTTATTCTAAATTTATTGAGAAATAGAAACTGTATAGGGATAAATATTTCGAAACATTTCAATATGAGTAATACAATGGAAACACTTTCAGCAGATGCGATAAAGCATCTTGCGCTGCATTCTATGTTGAAGCTCTCCACGACGAATCATGGTATGAATGACCTTCATCACCGTTCGCTCCTCGTATTTCTGGCGCAAGAAGTCCTAAAATTTGAAAAACAGAATTTTTAAATAAAATCATAAAGAGAATATTTGGAAATTTAATTCAAATTACATTAAAACAAGTGCAAGTGTCCAAATTTATTGCGGGCTTAGCACAACTTCAGATGCATTTGTCAATTTGTATCTACACAATATTTTTTGTCTATGTAGAATACTTGACAAAATTCCAGTTTCCAATAAAAAAAAGTTCAGTTTGCTGAGTCGAGCAACGAAAGGGTTAATCGACTATTTAATAAATATTAAATAAAGGTAGTTTAACTTCGGTACGCTGAAGATCTGATACACATGAAAGAGCTGTATTCAATTTCGACTGACCGTTTCAACCTGATAGTCTGATATGTAACAACTTGCGTCAAGATATCTTCAAAACTGAGAAATTCAAAGAATCAGACGGACAAACATGACTGTAAGTACTTAGTTTGTGAACCTGATCAAAGATATATACAACTAATGAGGTTTGTCACGACTTCTTTAACGCGTACCATACTTCGGGACAAAATAAAAATACCAGCTACCAAACAATTATTACCTGTAAAATATTTTGTTCAGAAACCTGTGATCCGATGGCAAAGCGTCGTTTGAGTTGCTTTTCTATACGGTTCAGGGTTTCCTGGTCTTCCTCGGTGGTGAAGCCTTCTGCCCCAGCAAGGCTACCCGTTGAAGCGGCATCAAGGGTGGACACCTGGAATAATCGAAGCGCTTCGTTCACGTGCTCATCGATAGCAAACGGAAGTAAACGCATTTTGGCCAATGATTCGGAAATACGAATAACAGCTTCCAGCTGACGCACTGTAATAGGAATGGCGTGACGTTTATCCGCTGACTTCTCCTGCTGCCCAGCACCACTTCGCATCAAAACGTAACGACTTTTTAGCTTCTCGCCAGCAGCTTCACTGAGTCGGGGACCGCAATGAGTGCGACAATAGTGAATGTACTTCTTGAACGTGGCCAGTGATATTTCACCTTCGGCCGGCTCGGATGGGGCTGACTTGTTGGAGCTAAGATGAACGTTTATAATGTGTTTTGCCAAAGTGATGTCTCGAGTCTCATCGTGCACATCTTTCACGATAAATATCATGTCAAAACGTGAAAGAATTGTTGGCATAAAATCAATGTTCTCTTCGCCCTTTGTATCATCCCAACGCCCAAAGATTGAGTTGGCTGCGGCAAGCACTGAACAGCGTGAGTTCAGTGTGGTCGTAATGCCAGCCTTTGCGATCGATATGGTTTGCTGCTCCATTGCCTCATGGATGGCAACGCGATCATCCTCCCGCATCTTATCGAACTCATCGATACAAACAACGCCACCATCAGCTAGAACCATAGCGCCGCCTTCCATAACAAAGTTACGCTGAGGGAACAACACAGTTTGCATCTATTTACATTATTGCTAAGTTCCAATTACTCACCGTGTGAGGATCTTTCATAACTGAAGCCGTTAGACCAGCTGCGCTAGAACCTTTTCCGGATGTATAGACGCCGATGGGAGACACTTTTTCGACAAATTTGAGGAGCTGCGACTTGGCGGTACCTGGATCACCCAGAAGTAGGACGTTAATGTCGCCACGACGGCAGAGACCGTCTGGAAGGCGCTTACGTGAGCCTCCAAAGAGCATGGCCGTGATGGCCTTCTTTATGTCGTTGGACCCAAAGATGCTGGGTGCTAGTGATTTCGAAAGACGATCGTAGATATCCGAGGAAGCAGCCATGCGCCTAAAGGTTTCTTCCTCGTCAGTGGTAATGTTGCTATAACGGGAAATGGCTCCGGCTCCCTCCGCGTCTACCGTTATACCAACTACGCGCATGTATGGAGCACGTACACCAAGAACGGCTTTTTCGCGACCATCTTGTCTCGAGGGTTTACCGACTTTGCGGATTGAGTAAATGCCCTGTATAAGCACGCGGTTGCCGGGCACGACGCGCTCGCAAAGCGAACGATCGCAGAATAACTGCAGATGACGTGGAATCTCGCCTTGTGGTACAAAGTCTGGAAGCTCTTGCAGCTTGATCGTTTGGAAATCGACGCATTTACATTTGTCCGGCATTATGAAAAATGGATCCATGGGACACTTGGGCCTACCGGCTTGCTCAGTGGTGCACTTGCGTGGCAGCGAATAACCTTCCAGTCCGGGATTGACTTTAAGATTCGGTATTACAGTGCTGCACGAGCGGCACATGATCGACATTCGTGTCGCTTTAGCCTGAATGCCCGATGCAGCCACTATTATTCCTGCAATTTTCACCAATCGCGATACACTATCTGACTTCAGCTCACGAATGTTTGTGGGATTCGCACTAGACATCAGCAGTATTTGAATATCATGCATGTGTTCCTCATTCTCCGGGCGAGGGGCTGTTATTTCATCAGCGACCTCGCGAGCAGCCTCCTCGAAGATTTGCAAGTGCTCAGTGGGCTGCTTGTTTAACTTGTCTGCCAGTGTCTCATCAAAGCCCATCACATCCTCCATTTCAATCTCCAGAAAGTAGCGTCCATTGAGATAGTTACGTTTCAGATTGTCCCTGCGGAAGTACACAATAGTTAGTGATTTTATCTGAATTCAATACAATTTGGGTGCCAATAATTACCTATATTTATAAAAGAAGTTGTCCTCATTAAAAGTACGAATGAACTCCTTGTACTTCTTTTTGACGGCTTGTAAATTAATTTGGGCATCCGCATTTTGGTCGCCCCCAAAGTTATCCGAGAAAAATACGCCGGCATCATCAAAGCCCTCCATTGTAATAAATATGTATGTAGATGAATTGAATGACTAATCCAAATTGACACTGTATTTTAGCAATCCTCCAAGACTATCCTCAATTGCAATATTGCCAAGAATTTGCCGCCAAAATGCCAAATGCATAGTAAGTATATCGAAGATTTATCGATATTGTGTCGCATTTTTATATCGATACAGCGACAAAGAATTAGATGGGTTTTTCATTAAATGACTATAGTTAATACACCTGAATATCTAATGAATACCAATTAAACATGATTTAAGATCAAAATACCTGTAAAGGCATGAAAATTTAAAGCAATGCTAAAATTAAACTAAATCAAATAATTCAAGAAAATATTTAAATGGTTATAGCTTGTAATTTTTTTAGTAATATTTTCTGGTAAAGTAAAATAATAAAGATAAAGAACATTTAATTTTGAATTTATCGAATTAATTGAATTTATCGAATGTCAACTTCAAAGTACATCGATATATGTGCCGATATGATTTGAGCATCCCTATTTGTGAGTTGATTGGTAGCACTTTTTCGCGTGTGTTTGGGAGGGAAGTAGACCGGAATTTTACACATTGCTAAATTTCTTGCATTATAAGCACTAAAGCCAAGTAAAAATAAGTGATATGGTATGCTAGTTACCCAACGTTGTAATATTTAAGCTAATCCATCCGATTTTTAGTCTTCTACAGATATTACAATGGAATCAAGCACTGAGCACGATGGCGCGCCCGCAACCGGCCTCACACCAATTGGAACTGCTAACACGAACAATGTGATAAAGAAAATTGCCCATACCAATGCCAATGCAAGCGGCGGTAGCACGGCGTCGTCCGGTCCGGGCGACGCAAGTGCTAACGCCGAAGAGATGACATCAAGGGATTATTACTTTGACTCGTACGCACATTTCGGCATCCACGAGGAAATGCTCAAAGATGAAGTGCGAACTGTCACGTACCGCAACGCGATGTATCACAACAAGCATCTTTTCCAAGGGAAGGTAAGTACTCAAAATGTGTGGAAACACGTTTTTCTGAAATTTGTTGAAAAAATTATGCCCTTTGTTTGGTGAGATCTATTAAGAACTTTTTAAACAACCCAAGAAAATGTGAATAAAACGTGTTCGCATAATGTATGTAATCCGTCTGGTAATCGATCTTGCAAAATGTAAAGAGTATCGTGACCACGATACGGTCAAAAGCCAAATTCAGAGTAGCTTCACATTTCAATTACTTGTACTTGTAGACCGTGCTGGATGTCGGGTGCGGAACGGGCATACTTTCCATGTTTGCCGCCAAGGCCGGTGCCGCCAAAGTGATTGCTGTGGACTGCTCGAATATTATAGAGTTCGCTCGTCAAGTTATTGTTGACAACAATTTGCAAGATGTTATCACTGTAGTGAAAGGAAAAATTGAAGAGATTGAACTGCCAAATGGAATCGAAAAAGTTGATATTATCATATCGGAATGGATGGGGTATGATTTAATGCAGCTTTCATTGATTTGTTTAATCATTTTCATATTTTGTGTTCTTGTTTCGCAATAGGTACTGCCTCTTCTATGAGTCCATGCTGGATACGGTGTTGTATGCACGTGACAAGTGGCTTAAATCCAATGGCATGATGTTCCCTGACAGAGGCACTCTGTATATAACAGCCATCGAGGATCGCCAGTACAAGGATGAGAAAATCAACTGGTGGGACGATGTATATGGCTTCGACATGAGCTGTATACGGAAAGTGGCTGTGACCGAACCACTCGTTGATGTTGTCGACCCAAAGCAAGTTGTTTCTACAGCCTGCATGGTGAAGGAAGTTGATCTGTATACAGTACAAAAGGCAGATCTAAATTTCTCTTCCAAATTTAATCTTACCATCAAGCGCAATGACTTTGTTCAAGCATTGGTCACGTATTTCAACATTGAATTCACCAAGTGTCACAAACGTCTTGGGTTCAGTACTTCACCTGATTCTACATATACACATTGGAAGCAGACGGTTTTCTACTTGGACGATCACATGACTGCCAAAAAAAATGAAGAAATCAATGGAACGTTTCAAATGAAGCCCAACGAGCGCAACAACCGTGACTTGGACTTTGTGATCGACATCAATTTCAAAGGAGAGTTGTCTGAAATTCAGGAATCAAATACATACCGCATGCGTTAGGTTTATGCCATTACCATTAAGGTCACAGCCTTCTTTAGACAGAGGGAAATAATTGATGATGACTAGACGTAAGATATAATCCAGTGCGAAATGTGCAACGAATTTGTGTTGCGTCTTCTACTAAGTTTAAAGTGTACCTTTTTAATATACATCATATTTTTACAATTGTGCGCCTGTTTAAATGATTATTCAAGTATATTTCTAAGCATATTGTACAGTGGCACATTAAGTCTCTCATACACATAATAAAGTGTGCGACAAACGCACCATTTTACTGGAATCCATTATTTCCTTCATTTGCCATCGTTTCTATTTTCTTCACTGATTGTTCCCTTTGTGCGAATTCCAACCCTCTTTTTATCACAGTAATATGACAATGAAATGGCGATGTTCATACAAGAAACTCTGACACTAAAATTATTTATTACATAAAATAATTATTACATAGAAAAAAATATGTTCTTAATCCAGCTATAAATTGAAATTTTCGACTCGTAGACCACTATATACTTTTCATGCTTCGGGTATCAAACAGTTATGTACAAAACTAAATTTATAAAATTGTTGAATGTTTTGTTAAAGACAGGTTAAAATGTTGTCTGACTTCTTATATTTGTTATGCCTGGGATAACTGATTTATTTATTTTTTTTTTTTTTTTGGATTGAAAACGTCATTTTAATGTCGATCACGTGAATCTGAACGACTCCTCCGATCTCGCGAGAAGCTTCGAGGAGTGCGCGATCGCCTTGGTGAGCGGGATCTGAAAAAAGTTGTGTACAAAAGCCAAATTATTACAGAAATTGAATTGATTGCTATTATCCCTAACTGCGACGATTACATGTACATAGAATATTAAAAACAACTACTAAGTAGTATTTAATCAATAAACTTAATAAAGTAGAGCAATCGCTTGCACGAGGAATAGTCTGTTAAGGAAAAATAAACTTGGGGAATTTTTGAATAAATTGATTATCTTCCAGCATTTCCCAAAGTCTCTCCAGAAAAGCACAATAGGTGACAGAAGCTTATTGTATGGGAACATACATATGTATTATAATTATAAAAGGTTGTCTCCACCAACCAAACTAAGTTCGAAATTCTAGACTCAAAACCAGGGACGGTATATAATTATTTATTTTTATTTTTTTTTTTTAATTGAAAAAACAAATCACTTATAGTAACTTTAAAAGGACATTGATGCATACCAATATTCTTCTTTAATGGTATTTCATATTATTATTTTGAGTTAAACAATAATAATTATTGTTGAGCAAAAATATTTAACTCAAGTTGTAAATTTGGGGTAAAATTTTTATATATATTCTTACTATGTGAGCCAAGACGAACCTATATAATACATATTTGAGTTTTATTTTTGCGTAATAATCAGGTATAAAAACTTACAATAAGTTTTATTTGATTTGTTTTTGCTTCGATTTAAAAAAATATCTGAATGTGAAGTCAAAAGTCGAAGCCTAAAGCGAACAATTTTTAAATACTTATTATAACATACGATAATTTTGACTGCTTAAATATCTCAAGTCCAAGTCGAATCAAGAAAACCAAACCTTCGACTTATGTAAGTTAAGTCAGTCGACTTGTATAAGTTTTAACTGTCGACTGTTTTCTAATAAAGTGATCTCGGAACCAAAAGTTAAAGCAGATTTCTTATAAGAAAAATTAATAATAAAACAGTAAACAGTTTAGTCCACTGTTTCAATTTACAAAAATCGACTTCGACTTGAGATACTTAAACAGTTGAAGCAAATCAAAGCTACTGTTTGTTATATTAAGTTTTTAAGAACTGTTTAAACAATGTTAAATTTTGGGCATCGACTTCAGATTTTTAATAAGTCGAAGCAAAAGCAACAGTTTATTTTAAACAATTTGAAACAGTCGAAGTAGAAATAGGTCAAAATAAGTAGACTTTTGCTGCTTCGAACGTAAGTTTTTAAACACTGGCAATAATGATCTTTATTATTGACCAAAAAATAAGGCCCAAGAAATAATTAATTAATAATAATGGTTATGGTAAAAATTATAATAATTACAGTCCCTGCTCAAGACATTTTTGGACAACTTAAATAAATATAAACCATATTACACTTTTAGATAATAACCGTTTAGGAGAACCGTTTGTTAAAATTATTGCCTATTTGACTTGAAAATTTGTTTTTAAATCCGTGCCCTTCTTTAAACACGATGTCTCGGGTATCCAGGGTATAAAATAAATATGTCTTTATTGTTTTTTAGGTTTGTTTGTTTGTATCTAAAAATATATCACAATTGCGTATTGTGTTTATCTCATTAGATTTATCAATAAGATTTGCCCAGAGAAAATTTGGAATAATTACGCATATACAGGTTAGATTGTAGTTGAGAAAGTAATTTAAAGGTCTAGTAGAGCATGATTATTATGCGGTTGTTTGGAAAATATGATAATAATAATATCAAAGATGTGTGGCGTGTTGTTGCTGACGTTGATACATCTGAAGAACTTGATCGACGAGCGAGGATTGTTATGTGACATAACAGTTAAGAGTTGAAAATCGTGTAGTTTAGAACCCTGCTGATCAGATCGAGGATGTGATTATTTGATAAATACGTCTTTATTGTTTTTAAGCTTTGGTTTGTTTCTAAAAATATATCACAGTTGCTATTATCGTTTTTATCACATTATTACGAATATTTTCTGATTATTCGTACTCATAATACTAGATTTACCCAGAGAAATATTGTATTAATTACACATACAGAGTATAGTTTAAAGTTGTGAAAGTAATTCAAATGCCTAGTAGAGCATGGTGATTATGCGGTTGATTGGAAAATATGATAATAATATCAAAGATGTGTGGCGTGTTGCTGCTGACGTTGATACTTCTGAAGAACTTGATCGACGAGCGAGGATTGTTATGTGACATTACAGTTTACAGTTGAAAATCTTGTAGTTTAGAACCCTGCTGATCGGATCGAGGATGTGATTGTGGTTGTGGAGATATTGGTAGAGAAGAGGTAGCTTTGAATCGTGAAGATGTTGCTGTTGTTGTTCTTGTTCATGTTGTTGAAGGAGTAGGTAGATGTAGAAGTAGTTCTTGTCAAAGGGGTTATCCTGTAAAAATTGCGATTGAATCAAGAGTCAAACAAAACTAAACTTTTTTCAATATGTATGAACTATGGACATGTTGATCAGGAAATATATATACTCTCTATATTCTCATTCTGCCTGTTACATAAACTTGCACAAATTTATAATTGTTGTTCGCAGGGTATAAATATGGTATGTACTATTTTTGGATCATGTAAGTAAATGCGGACAGACACACGTGCTTTAAAAGAAGTCAGTAACTTAAGTATTAAGATAAAACAGAATACGAGTATTTACCTGAAACGTCCAGCACTACGGCCACCGCCGCTTCCTTCAGGTGCGCCACGGCGTCCACGATCACGAGAGCGTCCTGAAGACATTTCAACTCGGATTCGAGTTCCACAGCAGCGGGTTCCGTCAAGAGCTCGGGTTGCATCTTCTGCATCACGTCGATCTTCGAATTCAACGAATGCGAAGCCTGGAGGATTGCGTGCTACCCACACATTGCGCAGGGGTCCGTATTTACTGAACGCATTTTCTATGTCGTGTTTTGATGCTGATGATCCCAGGTTGCCAACATACACCTTACAGGCCAAATCCCATTCTCGATAGCGTGGCATTTTAATCAAATAATCGCTTTACGTTGATTTCCTGAAAACAAACACTCTATAATTGCAACAAACTGATTTTGAGAGTGTAAATATAAATGAACACACATGTAAACATACAAAGATGCATAACTGGGATGGCGGACAGGCAAACTTATTCCGCAATACATTTTCATTTATGTGTGTTATGTATGCATGTACACTTGTATGTATGTATGTATGTATTTGCTGTGTACGGAACGGCACATGGTGAGCACTGTACACAAATTTGTACACTGATAACGTATAAATGAAATATTGAGAATATATCTGTAATAAATGTGAATTACTAATTTAAGATATGATTTACCAATTAATTTTTATTTACGCGTTCTCGCAAATATAATGCAAAAATTATATACCAATCGCCTACAAAAACACGAATACAACCGCAAATAAAATGCCAGACCAGTGTTGCCCAAAGTTTTTTTGAGGAAAAAATAGCTGTTTTTCTGCATGTAATTCGGGGCTGCCACCCAGCCAAGAAAACTAACTTTCTTGAATTTATTATTAATTTTAAACTTATATTAAACTTATTGCATTTATCAATTTAAATTTTACTGAAATTTAAATCAGTGTTGCAGGTACATCTGATTTACAAATGTGTAGTAGGACTGCCAACTTGTTTTAATAGACGTCGCAATAAAAAACGGCTTGACATGATTTAGTCTGGCGGACTTAAGTCTACTTTTACTTTAATAATTTTTTATTGAATCTGGTCAAACTTATGAATTAAATTAAATTAAACTTAATTCTCCCTAAAGCTCTTGTAAATTCATCTTGTATCTAATTTCGAATTAAAATCTCATTAAATTGGTGTCAGAAAAATATAAGCAATTCTTTATAGACGAAAATTAGCTGTAAAGCCTCTAAATTTGATCTTTCTGGTAATATATTTGAAATATCTTATAGCAATCTTAACACTTTTCTAATAATTTTTGAAGTTTGAAAATAGCCAGAGCTAGCTATAAAATAGCTATGTTCGGAACAAAAATATTTAATTATAACCCATTGTAAAGTTATCGATTTTGATTACCGATAATTGCTTCGAGAGAGTATCGTTAAAATCAGCTGCATAAGTTACATACATACATACATTTCATAACCAAAGTGTGGTATCTTGTGTTTTGCATTTACTTTAATCAAAAGTCGAAAAATGCGTTTAACAAACAAACTATATGCGCAGCATATTGGATGGCACTTCAAAAAGCATTGGCAAGTGCAAGGCAGGCGAGTGCCAAAGGAGACAGGCGCTGCTGCTGAGCTTTTAAAAATGGGACTTCAAGTAAAATCGACTGAAGAAGTACTTAATCCGAAAAGCGAGCCGCAACTGTAAGTACGATTAAGTTAATTGATTGACTAAATTCAATTAAACATATATGTACTTGCAGCATAGATATTGTTGGTGCAACGCTGAAGCCAATACCTGAAGATGAGTCCCATCCAAATTGGCATAAAGCTGCTGGTCATGCATTTGGAGATAACAATGTTCTGCTTGGAGGATTACCTCAATCCCAAGTATTGACCAACACGATTGAAATCAATAGTTTTCCGCGCCAAATCGAGGATGCAATCGTTAACGGTCAGCTTCCAAAGACCATCGATCGAAGTATTCAAAATGCCATATTTTCTTCCCAATTGCTGGATGCCCAGCAAGTAAAATTGCCGAAGGTTAAGTTGGTCGATCGACCAGCATATAATTTACCTCGCTTATATGGAATATCGCACGAAAGACGCAAGTAAGTTTAAGGTAAAATGTACTAAGGAACCAATTAATATACCTAAAGGTTTTTTTCTTAAAATCTGTTTTCAATCCTTAATATATAATATCATTTTACAACTTATTTCAAACAGGATGAAGAAGACTAATGCTTATTCATCAAATTAAATATATTGTAACTTTTTCAGTCGCCTTTTGGTAAACAAACTTATGTTTGAGATCGAAAAATTGGCAGGACGCTCTGTGGCAGTGCGCCGAAAGCTAATTGATAACGTCACATTTCACACGTCTTTGACTAAGGACAATGACATTCTCATATTCAATGTCACTGGAGATAAATTAATCAGCTCGACACGCGCTCTAGATGCTATTAAGGGTAAATTTAATGGAGATTTGCCTGATCTCTATCCGATGAAAAGCACAGTCTCAATGCCGAAGCAACACATTTACATGGAAAACAATTTCTATCGTAAGTAAACTGCAAGTCAAATCAAAAGCTTATCATTTCAATCTTAATATTTGTTTGAAATAGCCATTCGAAAAGAAATAGCCTGCTCACATCCGCACACAATTTTCACATTCTTCAATAAAAGTGTTGTGGGCAATGTTCATGGCTCCGAAGTTTCAAAGACGCAATTTTACGGACGTTCTTTGCTAAAGGCTTTTGTTGTAGCTGTAGCTCGCGCCAAACAGCTAGGCGACTTTCCTACCAATGGGGTTCTTGAAAAACCGATTGTTGTGCAGTGCATACAAACGAACGGACAGAAATTTCATTTCGGAGTGCTTCAACTGAACACACTTAATCTGAGCGCTGACAGTACCACTAAAAATTATTGGTTCCATCGCCCGAGTGTAGAGTTGTTTACAGAATGTTGCTATCAAACTGGAAGGCCTCACATTGATGGATATAACAGTGAAGTCTTTCGTACTTTAAACGCGTTTTATCATAATTCTTAATGTTGCAACTTGAAAATAAAGTGAATTATGTTATAAAAACTATAAAAGGTAACAAATTCAGTTTTGGGTATGTTAGATAAATTTATAGCATTACTTTAGTATTTAATAAAAAGGTTGCTGGTAAAACCGGTTTTTTCTATTTATATATATAAAACCAGGAACTGCAAATACATATTAGTTATAATTTAAAAAAATTTATAACTTAACTTAACGATTCATCAAAGCTTTAGTTTATTTAAAAGCTAATGAATATATCTATATTTCATTTATACACAGTCTTAGATTTAAACCAGTAGTTTAAGAGATAACAATTTTGGAATTAAGAAAATGATGATATTTTCTTACCTTTTTTTTAAGCTTTTTCACTTAAAAATTCGAGAAAAAGTCAAAACAATTTTTTTACATTTTATTATCTATTTAATTTGCGTAGCTGCTGTAATTACGCGTTGTTTAAGATATGATTTATTAATGAATAAATTAATCTATGGTGAGACGGCGATATGATATTATTTTGTGTCGAGGCATGTTTTTGTCGACTTTTTTGACTTCGTTGTGGAGCGGCATGACCTTTAGTATGCAAATTTTTTGTGTTTTTTGAGATATCCTAACCAAACTCACACAATATAAATTTTTTGGTATTTTACATTTTGTGACCAAAGTTGGTTCAAATCGGATAACTATATCATATAGCTGCCATAGGAACAATAGGTCAATAATCCATCTTTAGTATGAAAAACTATTTTGTTTTTTATGAAATTTCAACTAAACAGACAGAATATGCATTTAAGAGGGTCATTTGAACTATTTAATTTGTTTCTTTACACATAGCTATATTAATTACCCATCGTTAAGTATGTTTACCATTAAAATCTATGGAAAGATGGCTAAGCTATTAGTATTTAAACAATGAAACAAGTTTTTCGCAAAGGTTGATTTTTGACTGATCGGTCCCATGGCAGCTATATGTTATAGTGGTCCGATTCCAGCCAAATTTGGACAGGTTGTATAAGACGATACGAGATTCTAAATTTGTAAGTTTGGTATAAATATCTTAAAAAACAAAAAAGTTTTTCATACTAAAGCTTGCTTATCGACCGTTCGTATCGATTGTTCCTATGGCAGCTATATGATATAGTGCTCTGATTTCAACCAAATTTGGTAAGGATGTGAAAAGCAACTAAAAATACCCAATTCATGAGTTTCATTAAGATATCTCCAAAAATAAAAAAGTTTTTCTACTAAAACTTGGTTTTGTACCGATCGGTCCTATGGCAGCTATATGATATAGTGGATCGATTTGAACCAACTTCGGTAAGGATGCATAAGATCAACTTCAATGCATATTCTATAAGTTTAGTTAAGATATCTAAAAACAAAAAAGTTTTTCATACTAATTTTCGACCGATCGTTCCTATAGCAGCTATATTGAATAGTGATCCGATTTGAACCAAATTTGGTAGGGATATATAAAACATTACCAAATATACAACCTGTGCGATTGGTTGATATATCTCAAGAAATAACACAACTTTTCATACTAAAGATTAATTTTCGACCGATTTTTCCTATGGCAGCTATCTGATATAGTTAACCGATTTGAACCAACTTTGGTCATAATGTGTAAAACAATAACAAATTCAAATTCTGTGAGTTTGGTTGGGATATCTCAAAAACAACAAAAACTTTTCATACTAAAGGTCATGCCACACCACAACGAAGTCGACAAAAACATGCCTCGACTCAACATAATATTATATCGCCGTCTCACCATAGATTTTAATAATTCATATCTTAAACAACGCGTAATTACAGCAGCTACGCAAATAAAATAGTTAATAAAATGTAAAAAAATTGTTTTGACTTTTTCTCGAATTTTTAAGTGAAAAAGCTTAAAAAAAGGTAAGAAAAAATCATCATTTTCTTAATTCAAAAATTGTTATCTCTTAAACTACTGGTTTAATAAATGAAATATAGATATATTCATTAGCTTTTAGATAAAGTAAAGATTTGATAAATCGGTTTTGGCATTTTCTTGTAATGATGACAAATGTGGGTGCAACTCTGAAAAAAGTATTAAACAAAAAGCCAAATTTAAAAAAAAAAAAAAAAAAATCTCACCTTAAAAAAAAAAAAATGTTTTTTGTCGGTTTTGGCCCCAAATCTATCCAAAAAAGTGGGTTTGGTTTCTGTAACTCGCAAAAAGTGCGATTTTGTTGCCTAGTGTAATTGATAATTAATAATTTTTATTTTAAAAATTACAGCTGTTAGAGACCCTGCATAAAACTGTTTGTCCTGATCTGTATGCACCATTAACATTTAAAGTGAAAGACTTATTTGTTTCTTGAAATATTTTAACCAAACTCACAGATTGTATTTTGGGACTGTCTAATATCCCCAAGCCATATTTGATTCAAGACGATCTAGTACAATATCACATAGCTGCCATAGAAGCAATCTGATTAAAATTAACATTTAGTACTTAAAATATTAGATATTAAGGGTCAGGGAATATAGAACGAATAAACCAAAAAATATTTTGTTACCAATTGCTATTTGTCCTTTATGTGTATTGTTTTATTTTATTCAAAAACGAAGAAAATGCTAGAAAAATGGTCGTCTTCTGTGGAGTAAAAACTAAATTTCTTCGTGGTTCTCCGATCTGTAATGTATGTTAAAATAAAGAAGAAAGTGTCTATTAATTAGTGTTTGCAATGCCTTTTGCAGACTTTTCGGTACTTTTAATTTGTAGTAATATAACTGCAGATAGATAAGATACGGCATATAATAATGAAAAATGTATTACTTTAGTTAATGGATCAGAAGTGTGAATTTTGTACAGCAATTAAGAAAAAAAGAGTGCTGTAAAGAAGAAAATTTTATAAATTATCGTGTTATTACGGTGAACGAAGCGAGCCGGGGGAACGGAGCGAGCCTGTAAGTATTACGAAAGAAAACACGTGCAAATTCAGGTGGATTCCATAGCAACGTGACAGCGAAAAATTGTTAAGCATCGATATATTGGTTGTGATAATAGTAACTCCCTTTTCATTCAGGGTTGTTGAATCGACACTTACAAGCATACATTCAAAATTGAAAGGAGTAAATATAAAAAAATTTCGTAATATGAGTAAGGTCCGGGTTCAAGCACCAACTAGCTCTAACAACAGTGCCACATCGTCGGAAAACAGTGAGACGCAAAGCCTAGAGGAAAATCCAACAGTTTTGGCAGAGAACAATCGAAGTGCTGCTTTAATTAGGTGAGTCAGAAGTGCGAAAATCAGAGACTTACTACATATAAATACAGACCATAACATAAAATAAAATTCTATTTGGCATATACATGTATTTTATTTAGGTTCATATTATCACTTTATTTACAAACATATAAAAAATTCAAGTTTAATGAAAATGCGTTGTTACCTGCTTAGATCTATTTTAGAATTACCGACAACTCTTATAATCAAATTATAATTTTGTTAGATAGTGAAATTTTATTTAATTTATATGTTTGGATTTTAAGATATTATTAAGAATAAACAATTCATAAATCTTAAGAATGAAATGAATCCGTATCTCACGACCCAGGTGAGTTAGAAAAGTTATAGTATGCCATTTTGTAAGTTAGGACTAAACCTTTCGAACGGTATATAACTCGTCATAGCAAACTATCCAAATTAGCTGTATATATTGCTAGTCCGCCTTTCGCACCCTTCGCGCAAAATTTCGAAAAACTTCAATGATTGCAGCTAATGGGGCTTTTGGGGTCTTTTAGTAAATTTTATTATTTCTTAAAAATTATAATTAAAAATATGCGTCGATTGATACCTCGATTACCCAATTCCGATAAGTGGTTTAAAAGATAAATAAAATTGAAATTTTTAATGGACTTCTCAAAATGAATTGAAAAGTCAGTTTGTTTGTTTGTCTGTTTGTATCAAAAAAGTTTAGATGAAGTGATGGGGATCTATTCCATTTCGAAAATCTAGAAATGTTTGTTTTACGAGTTTTTGAAAAAACCGCAAGCTTATCGGGAAAACGATAAATTCCGCTGGAATTGAAACCTCAACAGTTTCCAAGCCATAGATTAAAATGAATAAAACGATAAAAAGCATAAATTAATAAAAAAAAAAACAAAAATTGGCATTCGGCACTGCGGCAAAAACTAATTTTTATGTACAAAGAAGCTCACCCCTTTTGCGCACAGTGCACAATTATATTTTTATTCAAAATTTTTATATTAAATTTAATTTTGTTCGTCACAAAATTGGATATCAGAACTTTTGGGCCAGAAATTGGATATCAGAACTTTTGGGCCAGAAATTGTATTCGTCACTAGACTTTTACCTTGTGTAGAGGTTTTTTTTTGTGGGATATAGTCTTAACATTAGTTTTACTTTTATTTTTAAAATTTAATGCTTTTGATTTAATTATGAAAACTTTTTAATGCTTTAAAATAATTAACATATTCAGGGCAAAAACTAGTTGGAAACGCATGAAAGATCTGGCTGCAGAAAAGGAAAAGGAGAATGAGGCAAAACGCCCTCCTTGGCGTGCTGTTAGTGTTTCGACCCTTGCAAAACCAGACAAGAATGCAATGCTGCGCGCCAAATTACTGGATGCGTCCAGGTTCGTATATTACGTTCTCAAATTATGGAGCAATACGTGCTTAATAGATAAACTATGTCATTTGTAATTGACATAGACGTTTAAGAGCTGGCAAGGTCAATGTGGCTGCTCAAACTGATTTTATTCCCACCAAACTGATGAAAGAAGCCTGTATAGGTCCGCAGTACGATTTAATTTTATTTAAAGATGCTGGAATTTTGACAGACGGCCAATACTCCATTAAGAAAGATGAGCATCAGCAATGTAATTGTATATAACTACACTATGCAACAGTGAAAATATATACGTTACCAAACGTGCCCTCTCTGATACAATTGGTGCCCCAGATGACTTAGAAATTTTTAGTAATTACCTTTTCCTCACATAGAATTCACATGTAACTAAATAAGCTATGAACTTTTCTCTTAATTTTTTAACAAGGGCCATAATTTGTTATGGAAATAGGTAAAAAAATCACTTTTAATGATTAGTTAAAGATTTTTATTTTTTCAAAGTTAAAAAGAAAAAAAAATATTTCAAATTGTTATTAATTTTATATTTTATCCATCAGCATAACACTAGGCAACAAAATTTAACTTTTGTTAGCTACTGGGTTAAAAACCATAACTTTTGATACATAGATTAAAAAAAATATATTTTAATAATATTTATATGGTGTACTTATTTGTTTTACATCTTTAATTCTTTTATTTCGATTTATTATTCATCTGCCTAAAGAAGTCAGCCTACATTTGTCTGGAGAATGCTCAAGCTAATGAATATACTTGTAATAACAATGCTCAAAATGTGTTGGCGACGATTGGCAAACTTCCGCTGTGGTATTTTGAAGTCGGTCTCGCATTTAAGTTAAAAGTGATCTTAGGGGTCGCTCTCTTGAGATGACAAACGATTAGGGATCTAAGAAACAGCCCAAAGTTGTGCCGCGTCGACAGAATTGACCCTTAGTGAGCTGGCGACTGCTTATGTTAACATTTGAATGATGGGACCACTTGAAATATTATTTTCACTTGATGTTTTTATTAATATCTAATTACTAGATATAAAAGAATGTGTGTGGGAATACAAAGGTGGGCATGCGTATTATATAATATAAATGTGTATGTGAAGTACATATGATTCTTCCCCATCCATAAGAAATAAGCCTCTTCTCAGGCGGTAAAAATGTATAATGTTGGGTAGGGTTCGATTACTATATTGGCATATTCATTTTCATTTCATACAGGATTTAAATTCACATTTGTGGGGTTGACTCTATTTATTTCTTATAATTAACAATTATTTTGTGTGCTATGTCTTGATACTTATAGCTAAAATAATATACAATAACAATTTCTTTTGCTTGGACATAGGAAAGCGGTTTTAATTAAGTTACGTTATTGTTAACATAAATGGTTTGTGTGTAGTTTAACATAATATGATTATTGTAATTAATAATTTCTCCTAACTAAAGTAAACAGCTAAATGCTTTTATTAGATTATTACCTTCTTTTATTATGTCTCAATTAAAACAATTTTGACCAAAAACTGTTTTTTTGGTAAGTTCTATGTTAACATTATAAAAGGTTGTTGCTACGTCTTTTGTAGGTTTTAGTAATTTGCACAGAGTATTTGTCATGTTTGGTTTCTGTAAAATTACTTAAGAATATATTATGCTGGCGAGAAATATAGAAAATATCAAAATTTAGTTTGCTGCTTTTTTTTAAGGATGCTAAAGTCTTAATATATAAAAAGTGCTGAGAGTTTGCTGTTTAGTGACTGTCTGGAATTAACGAATTTGCTTTTGGTAATTTTCTTATTCTTCTTAAATGTTTTTCATCAATTTGTTGAAAATTATGTGTCTTGATAAATAGATTAGTTTTATTTACCATAGTTAGTATATATTTTGAAATCTGTTCGTTTTTCCATTTAGTTTAAGGGATGCGAATTATGAATAGATGTCTATACAAGAATTTTGTAAGTTAGGACTAAACCTTTCGATCGGTATATAACTCGATCTGTTCGGACAGTCGTAGCAAATTTTCCAACTAAGCTGTATATATAGTTAGTCGCCCTTGGCACCCTTCGTGCTGCTTTCGTCACTAACGCGAACTGCCGTCCGCAGTGACAAGAATTGTTTATTGTCTACCATCTAAAAATTTCTACGTAATTAATTAATTAATTAAGTTCCAGAACTTACTTTGTGTCTCTATGTTCTGTTTTTAATAATATTTCTAGTTTGACTTTCGTTATTAACGTGTTTTGTATTAAATTCTGGTAATCTGGGTAATAGTATTTATCTTTAATAATTCTTTATGAGTTTCAACAACGAACTAAAATTAAACTGAAAATAAGTAAGAATTACAATCGTAATTTTCTATAAGTTCATGTAAATACATTATTTTATGTGACGGACAAAGTTTATTAAATTGTTATTTCCATTTATTGTTTCAGCTTCTAATTTACATAACTAATTTATAAAGTCTGGAAAATTTCTTCTTCTTTAAATTATAGTCGATGCGGTATCTATTACACATTTGAAATGTTGATTATTCATAATTAAATGGATGAAGGGATTTCTTTTGATTGGATGGACCACTAGACAAGCTGATTGGAAGCACTAGAATAATTTCTATTTGGTTGATAGTTCACTCGATTATCATTTTTTCCTTGATTAAGATTTTTCTTAAATTCTTGATGCAACAATTGGTTGTTTTCATTTGGTTTTTGTGAATTATAAATGGGATAGTAAATAGTTGGATAGAAATTTTGATTTACATTTTTATTATTCCTGCGAAAATTGTCACTGCCTGATGTATTTGAAATGTTATTGTTGTTTTTAGGTCTCGTACGGTCAAATAAATTGTTTTTGAACAGTCCTTCTCTTTGTACTACCTGTTTTAGTTTTGTTACTGATGTAATGTCATGCCTGCCAAGTTTTCTAGAAATTACATCTTTAAAGGTATTGTTCATTGCATTTTTGTATAAGATCGTATTCCAATGTATTTCTTCTAACATTAATTTATTTGATATTAAAAATGACTTATGCTCTAGGTCTTCAACAAACTTGAGGATACTACCACTAAAGTTTGTATTGTATAATCTCCGTAGTAGTTCCTCGAAGGGCGTCTGCGTCTTGAATTCGTCAATGAGACCATTTTTCAGATTTGGCCAGGTTGTGGCTGCTGTCAGTTGAGACACACGCTGCGCTGCTCCAGTCGTTTTCATCTCAATGGCTCCATATAGAATGCTGTTTTGTCGGACATCTTGGGTAGGATACAGTTGTTAAACGAAATCGACGCTTCTTACAAAGGATGTCAGCTCTTCGGTACTTCCATCGAAAACGCAGATTCGTTGAATTTGCCTGAGAGCTTGCTTTAGGTGAAGTTCGGACAGTTCTGTTACTGGTGGTGTAACCATTGTAATTTGTTTTTCTTTTATTTCTTCATTGATATGTGGCCTGGGATTTTTATTATTCTTGAGGGTTCACAAAAAAACACAAAGTCTTTTCACATTTTAGTATTCACGATAGCTTTTATATAAGTTCTTCAGAGGACGTTTAACTAAATTGTTTTACTTAATTTAAGTACAACGTTTATTTTAGACCTTGATTATTCTGTTAATCAACTTGCGAAATCATTTAAGATACCCTACCGGATGCGCCAATAACAATGTCCAATTCGGTTTAGTTAAAAATTAAAAATTATACTATATTACTTATAGGGAAGAGGCGAACATTCGAGTTAAAGAATAAATCCAGACTAATCATAACGTGTGTTAACGACGCTTAGCAATTCTTGACTGTGGAATTTTGGAGACAGAGTCTGCTCTTAAGTAAATAGAGATCTTGAGATGGCAAACGTTTAAGGTGTCAAGCAACAGCTCGGATTTCTGCCGCGACGACAGAATTGATCCTTAGTGAGTTACCGACTGCTTATGTTAAAATTTGGATCGTGGGAACCCTTGAAATGCTATTTTCACTGGCTTGTTATTCTTATTTATATTTTATTACATGATATAAGAGAATGTGTGTGGAAATACATAAGTGGGTATGCATGTTGTATAATAATAACATAAGCAGTATATATTTTAGGCAAAAGTTTTTCATCTATCAATTTTTTTACCCTAAGCCCATTGAAAATGTGCAAAAAAGGGTAAAATGTGTTTGACAGAATGTATGTAACAGGCAGAAGGAGGCGTGGTAGACCCCCCAAGGTATATATATTCTTGATCAGGATCAAGCCATGTCCGTCTGTCTGTCTGTCCTTCTGTCCGTCCGTCCGTCTGTTTGAACGCGTCGATCACAGAAACCATAAAAGCTAGAGACTTTAAACTTGGTATGTAGGTTCCTGGATACCATAGTCAGATCAAGTTTGATTTTATTTTTGGATCGGATCACTATATCATATAGCTTCCATAGGAACGATAATTTGAAAATTAAGTTTTAGTATAAAAAAGTTGTTTGTTTGTTGAGATATTAAAACTTAACTAATAGAATATGCATTTGGGCTGGAATTATACATCTTGTATTAGAAAATAAATTTTAAAGAAAATCAAGGTTTTCTATGAAAACGTTAGCTGTTTTTTAAGATATCTTAACCAATCTTATAAATGTTGTATTTCGAATTGCCCTTTGCATCCTGACCAAGTTTGGTTAAAATCGGATATCAAATAGATATTAGCTATATAAAATAACAACTATAGGAATGATCGAGCAAAAAGCAACCTTTAGTATGAAAAACCTTTTTAATTATTTTCTTAGTTGTCTCTACCAAACTTAAAAATTATGAATGTCAGATCGTTTTATACAACCTGTCAAAATTTGAGTTTAGTCGGACCTCTATAAAATATATCTGCTATTTGACTAAAGGGTTGAGAATTAACCTTTCCCTGAAATAGATTTGATCATATGCTAGTAACACCAGGCAACAAATTTTAATTTTTTGACAATTACAAGAACCAAGAAGATATGGGGCCACAAACGACGAAAAACATTTTTTTTATGGTGAGATTTTTTTAGTACTTTTTTTCAGAGGTGCACCCACATTTGTCATCATTACTCGAGAATGCCAAAACCGATTTAAAAAGCGTTCCTTTTTCTGAAAGCTTACTTTAATTTATTTATACAAAGTTAGGGATTTAAACTAGTAGTTTAAGAGATATCCATTCTTGAATTAAGAATATGATGATATTTTCTTAGCTATTTTACTTTAAAATTCGAGGAAAAGTCGAAAAAAATTAAATTTTATTTTCTATTTTATTTGCATACCTGCATTAATAGTCGTTTAAGATATGATTCATTAAAATCGATGAAGAGACGGCGATAAATTATTATTTTGTGTTTAGGCATGTTTTTGTTGACTTTGATGAATTCCTTGTGGAGCGGCTGACCTTTAGTATACAAATTTTTTGTAATTTTTGAAATATCTTAACCAATCTCACACAATATCAATTTCTTGTTATTTTACACATTTTGACTATATTTAGTTCAAATCGGTCTACTATATCATATCGATCGAAAATCCATCTTTAGTATGAAAAGTTGTGTTATTTTTTGAGATATATCAACCAATCGCACAGGCTGTATATCTGGTAATGTGTTATATATCCTTACCAAATTTGGTTCAAATCGCATCACTATTCAATATAGCTGCTATAAGATAGATCGGTCGAAAATCCACCTTGAGTATGAACAACTTTTTTATTTTCTAAGATATTTTAACCAAACTCCCAAATTGTGTATTCTATGTTGTCCTTTATATCTTATATATCATATAGCTGCCATAGGACCGATCGGTCTAAAATCAAGTTTTAAAGATATCTTGTTTTTAAAGATATCTTAACTAACTGATAGAAAATGCATATAAGTTGGTCATATGCATCCTTACCGAAATTGGTTCAAATCGGGCTACTATATCATATAGCTGCCATTAAAACTATCGGTCGAAAATCAAGTTTTAGTAGGAAAAACTTTTTGAAGTGAAACTTCTATAGGCGCGTTGGGGGTGAATCGAAAATACGCTTGACCGCGTGCGTTACGAAAAGCCGACAGAAAAGAGAGCTTGATAAAGCTTTTATATGTTCTCTTAGATGCTCTCAGCACTGATTTATTATTAGGTAGAGTATCAAAGCTCTGACTTTGCTACTCCTAATTGCATACATACACACATGTACATACATACATATGTATGTGTATGCAAAGCTCTAAGCTGCTCTTTCTACTCTGATTCAAAAGCTCTAAGCTTGGCTTGTTTCTCGTTACGTTATCGCATGTTCCTCACGTGTTTGTTTTGCGCGTCATTTTAACATGTATGTATGTATGTACGTATGTATGTACATATGTATGTATAAGAATGGATTAGTTGAGTGCTTAATTTGTGCAAGTGAAACTTCGCACGCTGTGTATTTAAGCATATGTATGTATGCATGTACATACGTCGTATGTATGTATGTATATGTACATATTCTATATGTTTATTTGTATAGTATGTACATATAGTGTGTTTTGTTGTATATGTCTTGTAAGATCTATTTGCTCTTCACACGACGACAGTTTTCAATTACACAGCGAGAATTCTAGTGACAAGTAAACTTGTATAAAGAAGTGTGCAAAAGAAAAATGGAAAAAATTGTCATCTTGAAGCAAAAAAAAAAAACAGGCCACTACCGTATGCACTCCTAGGAAGTTTCACTTCAATCGCGTAACTTTTCACGCACACCTTTTTTTGTTCTTTGAGATATCTTAATCAAACCCATGAATTGGGTATTTTTAATTGCTTTTCACATCCTTACCAAATTTTGTTGAAATCGGAGCACTATATCATATATCTGCCATAGGAACGATCGATACGAACAGTCGATAAGCAACCTTTAATACGAAAACTTTTTTATTTTATTAAGTTATCTGTACCAAACTTATCGTTTTATACAACCTTACAATATTTGGTTGGAGTCGGACCACTATAACATACAGCTGGGGACCGACCACTCAAAAATCAACCTTTGTGAAAAACTTGCTTCATTGTTTATATGCTAATAACTTAGCCGTCTTTCCATAGATTTTAACGGTAAACATACTTATCGACAGGAAATTATCGATTTTAATGAATCATACCTTAAGCGACGCATACCTTATTTAATGCAGCAATGCAAAAGAAAATAGACAAAATTTGTAAACATTTTTTTTTCGAATTTTTCTCGAATTTTAAAGTAAAAAAAACTAAGAAAATTGCTAAAAAAACTCATAATTTTCTTAATTCAAGAATTGATATCTCTTAAACTAATGGTTTAAATCTTGAACTTTGCATAAGTAAATCATAGATATATCCATTAGCTTTCAGAGAAATTAAAGCTTCTTAAAATCGGTTTTGGCATTCTAGTAATGATGACAAATGTGGGTGCGCCTCTGAAAAAAGTAATAAAAAATAGGAAGACTTGTAAAAAATTAAAAAAAAAAAATCTCACCATAAAAAAAAATGTTTTTCGTCGCTTGGGGCCTTGAATCCAATAAAAAAGGTTTGGTTCTTGGAATTTTTTAGCTGTTGCCTAGTGTAATTTAGCCGTCTCTCCAATAATATATTAATGACGCAAAATTTAAGATACTATGTAAACAAGGGAGAAATAAAAATTATTAATGTTTAAAACTGGTAACTGTTAACTGTAACCTATAGCTATTGGCTTAAATTTTAAACTTTTTATAAGTGAAATCCAGAGGCACTCAATAGCTTTCAGAAAAAATACGGCTTTGCAATTGGGTCTTGGCATACTTGAGAATACATAAGAAATGCTAAAAAGCACATCTTAAAAAACAATATACATTGTCATATGATATAGCTTTCATTATTTTCAAATTTTGAATATTTTATGGGGCCACATAATCATCAAAAAAGTGGGTTTACTTTCAGTAGTTTTTTTTTGGCGGTTTCCGTGTGTAATGGGTAAAATTGCAAATAAATTTGTTTTTATAGTTAATTTTTTTATCAATAACAATTTTTTTCAATTCATACTTTTAAATATAAACAATTTTTAATTTAAAACAAAATTAAAATTTGTCTTGAAATTAAAATAAAAATTTGAAAAATTGATTTAATTAAAAATTAAAACTAATATGATATAAAAACAAATTAAAAATGTGAAAATATGTGAAAGTATTAATAATGAAAATCGATGGAGTGACGACTGGGATATATACAAAAATGGACATAGAATATTTTTTAAATTGATTTTTCCTCTTCTGGGGCCTCATATGTATCAGAAATATTATGCTTAGTAACTATATCGAATGCAAAAAGCAATTTAATTTTGTTGCATAGTGTCATCGATGTTGAAATTTTGTTGTCAAAGTTGTACTTCTTTTAGATATATTAACCTATTCTATGTCGCAAATGACGGACTCTATCGGCACAAATGATGTCGCTACACAAACCCTTTTACCCAAGGCTACTAAGGATGATATAACAAACACATATTTATTCGACTTTAATCATTATGACAATGGTGAAATATTCGACGTTGAAATGAAAGTAAAAGATCAAATTAAGAAAATTCGCTATTTAGATTTTAATGAGGAAAACAACACAATAGTTGAATCCACAGCGGAGATGCAGAGTGTAAAGTTGAAACCGACTTTAGCATCGTGGCACTTTGAAGATGACGTCATCGAAATGGAGGCCAAGCAACATTTCATACCCTATACTATTGAACCGTTCAAACCGTGGAGCAGCTTTATCCCCTTTCCCTTTCGCCTGAATAGTAATAAGCTTATAGGCAGTCAAAAAATCGATTGGTATGCCCTGCTGCAATCCATCGATGATTTAATACGAGAGTCAAATCAATTGGTCGACAAGCTGGAAGTAATAATGCAAGATAGAAACGCACAGCGTCAAAAAGGACTCAAACGTTTGGATGACATCAGAAAGTTTGAACCTACAACTTTCATATTCCCTTCAGAGCACTGGCTACCAATTATTGAGAAACAGGAGATGGAACTGCAATTACTGATGGATTCTAAATAAAAAAAAATAACAACGTTCTATTTACACCAGACAACCAATTTATTCAATACTATTATCTCACCACAAAAACAGAAAAAAAATAAAACTGGTTCGGTTTCTTACTCCACCGAACGTTGATTTTCTGTGCAACAGTACTAAAAGTTAATTTGAAAAATCCTTTTGTAAAAGATAACACGAGAAGATGTTTGTAAAGAGTGAATCTAAATAATTGGAACATGAAAGTGTTGGGTTTGTTGACTTTTCATAATAATTTTTTTTTTAATTTGGTTGGTTTGGCGACCTTTAAATTGAGTTGGTTAGCTGGCTCGAAGTCTTGATGTTTATTTTTTATTTGTTTCAATGTCTTAATGTTTTTAAATGTTTAAATGTTGATTGTAGTCGCCCCGAAGCCGTCTACCGAAGGTGGTCGAAGTGTAGTATATAGGCATATTTAAATACAAACAAGTGGGCCGGTACTACAGTCGAGCATACTCGACAGTCGAAACCCCGTACTTACTATGGAAAACGGAAAAAAAATTAAGTTAACCTAAATGCATATTCTATCAGGTTGATTACGCTGTCTCATGAAATATAAATGATTTTCATACTAAGACTCGATTTTCGCCCGATCGGTTCTATGAGAGCTATATGATATAGTGGACCGATTTGAACCAACTTTTTACAGGATATATAAAATCAAGTTGTATGCATATTCAATCACTTTGGCTACGATGTCTCATAAAACAAAAAAGATTTTCATCCTAAGGCTTGATTTTCGCCCGATCGGTCCTATGACAGCTATATAAACAAAAAAGTTTTTCATACTAAAACTTGATTTTTGACCGATTGTTCCCAGGGGCGCTATATGATATAGTCGTCCGATTCCAAAAGAAAAAAAAACCTGCCTGCAATATAGAGGAATCTACATACTATATTGGTGTCACTAGCTTTTAAATTGCTCTTATAATTTGGAAATGAAATTTTTTTCCGATTTGTGGGCGATATAGTGGGCGTGGCCGAATTTTGAAACAAACTTGATCTGTCTGCAGTATAGAGGAACCTAAATACCAAGTTTGGTGTCTCTAGCTCTTATAGTCTCTGAGATCTAGGTGTTCATACAGACAAACGGACAGACGGACATTGCTATATCGACTCGGCTATTCATGCTGATCAAGAATATATATACTTTATGGGGTCTGCCACGCTCCCTTCTGCCTGTTACGCACATATTCGGTAAAACAAACCCACAAATCCCACTTAAAAAAAGTACAGGGGTCTAAAAATAAACATCAAGACCTCGGGCCAGGTAACCAACTCTATTTTTTTTTTTTGCAAAGTGCAGTAAAATAATTGCTCAATTTTATTTTTAATATAAAACTTATAATAGTTACCGTCCCTGCCAAAACACAGAAAAGAATTGATAAATTGTTCTTGGGAAATGCACATGGACAAAAAATTTAATTGCATAAACAATGATAAAAATAACTGAAAACTTAATGTAAAATTTCGTTCATTTTATTGTTAAATTGCTTGAAAATAACACTAACACTTACTTCTCAAATAAAATTAAAATGAAAATCAACATTTTCGACCTCTGATTTATTCGCATATGTGTTAAATGTAAAAACTACTGTTAATAATACAAGTAATCCCTCTTTTACACGAAATTTTATCAGTCTAAGTATAAAGTAAAAAATTCCACATTAAAAAAATCATTTGATTAATTATTTTACTGAGTGATATTTGATTTTAACAATTTATTGTGCTTTTTTTTGAAAACGTGGAAATACTTTAAGTTTTATTTATGCTTTTGTATCTGTTGACTTGGATTTTAAGGTTTTGCTTTTCTTGGGCAATAATTTCATAAGAATGTTGGTTGCCGATGCACTATCCAATGGACAAGAAACATAAAGTTCTTCGCAAGGTCTAGTGTTCAGTTCCTTTCCATGTTCCAATGCCTCCTTTATCGCAGTACCATCCAATAGGTAGTCCACAAGAGAATTTCTTCAACAAATAATAAAAAATTTAATTAAATAAATACACTCGTTCTCGCAGGAAGAATATTTAAGTGAGATTCTGAAGGAAAAAGTGGATACAAGGTATTGCTAAGTAGATCATTTACTTTAAAGCACTCTTTCATATTTACAGCTACTTATGAAGCAGACAAAAAGAATATATAAATAAATACTATATGATCTTGGTGTTTTTATTTTTTAAAAATAGATCACACATTAATTCGTTGTGATTGAACTCGACTAGCACTAAAAACGATTTATATTTAGCTAAATGTATCACGGTTTGAGTACGCAAGCAAATAAACAAATAAATATACATATATAAACGTATTTAACGAATTCCATAACTCACTCGGACAGCATGTGAATGAATTCGTCCATTTGATCCGATACCCCTGACTTCATATTGTTCTCCGTAGACCGAACATAGCCACAGACGGCGCGTTGCATGCAACTAGTTGAGTCGATGTTGTTTTGACCCAGCACGTCGTCAATTTTGTTTATCATGTTACTTATAGATGTCAGGTCATTTTGATCATCGCCTACATACGTATGCGTAATTTCAGCATTGTTCAAATTGTGATGCGAATAATATAGACTAAAGTAAACTTTACTTACTGCGTCCATAGCCACCGTAACCACCATGAAATGCTGACAATAGTTTTGGTATGAGAATAATGGCACCAATGCCAACAAGGGTGCCCAGCACAACCCCTCCTAGATCCAATTTGATGGGATTATAAGCAGAAAGTCCTGTGCCACCTGGATATCCCTACAAAGCATATACAAAAGTAGAATCATTTGCATTTTGTTTTTTGAATTTATTAAATCACATACACTTAAACTTCCATAACCAGTTCCAAAGCCCAACCGTTCCAATCTATCTTTTGTTGAGGCTGTCTGCGGCTCGTTGAGCTGAGTCTTGTTTTCATTCAAGTATGCACGATTCCATTGCGATTTTTCTACATAAGCTCTGCAAGAAAGTAAATTATAGTGTTCAAGGAAAAGTTCATATTTTCAGCGTTTACAAATAAGCATTTAAGACAAACAGAATAAATATTATAATCACTTAAAAGTTCATTTTATAGTTGCCCACCATGTCAACCTTGTTCAATCCGTTCAAAAAGAAGCGCAGCTGGACGGACTGTGCAATTTGTATTAAGACATCGGTATTTCGGTATTTTGTATCGTATGAATCATCACATCAAAGGAGCAAATACCTCAAACAGAGGTAAATAGCTGACGGTAGCCGATGTCTGTCTCATCACACGCAGAGTATTGTTCTGGATGCTGCTCAGCTGCTTGAAGGATGTTAGCTTGGTTGGATCACCTTGTTTTACCGTCACCAGACTCTGCCTGTATCTTAAAGTCCCAACACCCGAGCAACTTCTTGGTGTGAACATTGGTTTTGACCATCGAAATTTTGTTAATCATATTCTTCGACAGTCATTTTTCCGTTTGTGCCAAAACATTCTGCAAGGAGGTATCCTTTGGATCTTTGGATCCTTGGATCTTTAAAGTGTCCGCTGGATATATGTCACGTTGAAACCATGTCAAATTGATACCATATTTTGCTTAGATTTCAAAAATCTTAATTTTAAAATATTTGTATCTTTTTGTTGTGATTTAGTACTTAGTACTTATACACACGGCGTACATTTGTTTTTGTTGTGCACATATCATATGGAAGTGTGTGAGCTTCCACATTAGAAGGCTTCTAGTGCACATTGACAAATTACACAAACAATTTTTGACTTTTCCCCTTTCGATCCTTTTAAAACAAAAACAATTTTACGCATTCGCTCTCTTTTTTTTTCATTTTTTGACATGTCGCCGAGCTCAGCAACAACAATTTCATAGACCTTGTTGTTGCATGAATGACTCGTCGCTTATCCGAATGTAATTTATTGTTGCCTTATTGTTTCATATACACCGAAATCGGAAAACTATAATTAGTTGTGAATCGTCTTACGTATATATTCTATTCGAATTTTTTCATTTGTAATTAGATTTTTCACTTGAAGAAAAATGTTTCTATTTTTTTCTGTGTACACATTGAAACAACAAAAATTTAAGTTAAATGTGTGCGTGCGATTTATTTTATTTGTAATGGTGCGGGCACATCCATAAGGCAACTATGAGCACCCCTGACTTAGAACCTTATAATGTTAATTTCCGATTGAAGGGATGAGTTTGGTGGAGATTATTATAATTTTTAAAAATTCAGAAATTATACGAAGACGGCAAAAAGCATGTTGGTATAAGCCATTATTTAACGACTACAGCTTAAATAATGTTTTGTGGATCGTAAGATTTGTCGTTTGATCACACAGCAAAAAAAAAAATTTATTTTGTTAATAGAATAATTGTAGTTCTAAAAGAGTAGGGGTTTTTTTGTATTAAAAATATTTTTGCACTTACTGCCCCTTTCCCTTATTTTATAAATATGTATTTCGATGCATGTATGCATTTACTGCTTTGATTGATTTGGTGCATTTAATAGTAGTCCTTTGAATAATTAAACTCACTTTTGGTTGCCCTCATATTTTGGAATGGCTTCTGCAAAGCTCAGTAGAAGCATCGTGCCAATTAGCTGCAGCGAAACGACGTATTTGATATCCATTTGAAAATGTCTGAATGAGAAACCTTAATCCTTATTTTGTGAATTTCTTTGTCACTTCACTGTGGCTTTAAACTCCAAACTAATGCTATTTAATACGTGCACAATCATATTTATATGTGCTCAACGAAAATGAAATTGTTTCAAACACAACTTAAAGATTCCAGCAATTTGTTCAAATTATGAATTGTCAAGCAAGTGTCATTATGCGCTTCATGCATGCTTACTTGAACATGTGCACATAAGTGTATGTTCATGTGTGTATGGTGGTTGTCTTTGACACGAGTACTGAGTCAAAATCTGAAATCATTCTAGCACATCGAAAAGCAATTACATTTACTTGCACTTACATATTACGAGTACTTAAATAATATACATATGAGTATGTATGTATGTTTTCATAAGTGTCGTTATTAAATTCATTCGCAAGCCATACTCAAATATTTCACAAAATTGTCGCAATACACCTACAAGCATAATCATACTACAAAACTACAGTACCGCTCACATAAATATGTATACTGTATACATATGCCAATAGATACAACCGACTTACAACATATTTAACTACGGATCCATCTCTGAGTGCGGCTGAAATACGTGGAAGTATTTGCACCTGTAATCATAACTCACGCAATCTTGGGATGCACTAGACCAAGAAATTTCTGGTATTAAGTCACTGACTGCTGCGCCATTGGATTTCCTATTAACAATATGTATGGATAAGTGTTTAATTGCATTTATATTCACATACATACATTTGCGATGTACAAAGGCGTAATCCTATGTAAGAGCTTTCATATACGCTGATGATGATCAAGAATGTAGTATACCTTATGGAGTGATTTTCAAAGCCTTTTATGTCAATCCATTAATTCAAAATTGAAAACTATTAATTATAAAAAAAATGAATATTTTAAAAAAATGGGGCTTAATTTAGCGCAGATTTGTTGTGATCCACCATCTAGGTAAGAATTTCGCCATTTCTTTACTAAGGATTTCTCTGATTTAGTGCGCGTTTCTCCAAATTAGTTCGTCAAGCACAACCAAAATTTTTTGTATCGAAAATTTCAATAAATGCAGTCCTTGTCGTGTTCCTTGCTGTTGTAGAGACTCACCCTTGAACGATCATACCTATTCCATACTTAAGAGGATCTGCCATAAGATTATCAAAAGTTATAACCGACAGCAATGCCGTGAAAAGTATACAGTTTTCGATGGCGGCAATAGCATAGGCTCACGATGGTCCGACAGGCAATCTAGAGGTAAGGATATAATATCCCGATTTACAGATAACAAGGTTTTGATGCGCTTGAATTTTAGATGATGGAAATGAGTTCAGTAATTCTTTTAAACAACGCGGAAGAGATTATAATAAGGATCCTTCGGAGAGGGATGAACGCATTGATTTGAAGGCTATGGCAAGGAATCGTCAAAAAAATAAAGGTTATGCAGGTGATGAGGGGGACTCATTTGAAAACGGATATAGAAACAAAAATGATCAGAACGATAAGAATAAGGGTAAAACCTCTGGAAAGTCACAAAAGGATAGCGAAAATGATCAGGATAACAATGCAAGAAAGGGATCAGGAAAATTAAAAAAAGTCAAAAGTCGCACAGAAGATGGTAAGGATACTTCAAAAATGGGAAAAGAGGGAGAGGAAGGCCGGCGATCGAGAAAGTCTCGGAGTAAGAAAAATGCCGCCGATACCGAATTACCAGAAAAATCGAAAAAGAAGTTCGACAGAAAAGACGAATTAATTACTGACGATTCGCAAAAATCGGAAAAGGGAAAGGGAAAAGGACGAAAATCGAAAAATCGCGGTGATGAAAAAAACGCTGGAGACCCGGAAACAGTTGAAGAAAAGGAAGGCAATTCAAAAGCTCGCAACGAAAAAAAAACAGCTGGACCTCCGGAAGCATCTGGGGATAAGCGTAAGTCGAAAATTCGAAGTGATAAGAAAAATGCTGAAGCGTCGGATGCAACTGCGGATAAGGATCTGAATGATAAAAAGCGCACTGAAAAGAAAAATGCAGCAGATTCGGAGGCCACTGGCGAAAATGATGGCAAATCGAAAGGTCGCAGCGGTAAAAAATCAGGTGGATCTCCGGAAGCATCTGGGGATAAGGATCCTAATAGTAAAAGCCGCACTGATAAGAAAATTACGGGTAGTGCGGAAGAAATGAAACCCAATGATAAAAACACCGAAGAAAGTGCGGATTCTATAAAGGAAAAGGAACGTTACGAGAAAAATAGACTTGATAAGAAAGTTGTTGGCGGTGCGGAAACAATCGGTGTAAAGGATCAATTTGAAAAAAATCCAAATGATAAGAAAAATGCTGCGTCGTCAAAAGATCCTGGGGAAAAAGAACATAGTGAGAAAAGCCGCGGTGATAAGAAAACTACAAAAGGTTCTGAGGATAACGTGGAAAAGGGGAAACAAGCAAAAAGTGGTAGAGGGGAGGACAAAAAAGGTGAAATTAATCTTGGTGCCAGGGAAAAAATCGAAGAAATAGGATCGAAATCTGTTAAAAAGGGTAACGGTGCGAAAGTTGGCTCTCCTGACGACAAGAAAGCTCAACTATCTAAAGAAATGAAGAATTCCAGGCCTGACAGAGAGATGGACTCTAATTTTGTTGAGAATAAGAAAACTAATGTCAAAAGCCAACGGGACGATGACCAGGATCAAGAAAATGATAAAAAGTATAGGAAAGGTGGAAAGGGCAAAGGAGGAGACGATGTTTCCCATCTAGTAACACTATCGGGTCGAAAGGGAAGACGTGGAGAAGCGTCTGTTTTAGGTGGCACCAAAAAACGTCGTGGAAGTCAATCAATATTTAGACGACATTCATCCAGGATACGCAATGGTATCAAAGGATCGAAGTTCATTCATGACGATAGGCGGTCAAAATATATTCAGAGACCTTCTCGTGGCGATGAAATTCGGACCTGTGATATCCTACGTGTTCATTTAGAGCAGCGCGATCTTATAAGATGGTATGCTTTATCGCGATAAATTCTTTAAATCTGTAAAAACTAAAACTTCCTTTGTAGTAGCCCACCATGCCGGCCATATCCATGCAATGCCTGCGGACCCTGTATGCCGTGTTCACGTATTTGTTGTTGAGCATCTTGCAAAACTTTTACAACATTTCTGTTGTAAATTGCTGATATACATTAATACTTCAATATTTCAGGTGCTCAATTATTATTGGCTACGTGCTCAATTTAAAAATTGAAAACCTTTTTTAATGCATTTGAATAACATTGTATATCATCTAAACTGCTCGAGCTCCTCTCCATATATCGTTATAAACAGTTGCACTATTCACAATGCAATGGAAAAGGCATTAAAAACAATGATTATAAGACTGAACATTTACAATTACCTTTTTACCTTTACCTTTCGAAAACATCTATTATATTTTATTAATTTTATTTCAAAGACTACTTACGAACGTGACGAACAACCAGATAAGTACTTTCGGGTATCAAGTTTTTCATATCTTTTGGTCTTAGAAATTAATGTGTTAGACAAAATTTATGTTTCATTAAATCTCGGTCTACAATTTAATTCAATGTGTATTCTATGCTAAGTTCGCGTTTATCGACTGTAAGCTTGAGAACTGGGTCAAGATACTGCTGCACAAATATATTAGATACGGGAAGCTATCTTTTGACTAATATTCTTGATTCCTGATAGCTTATTTGCTCTGTCCGTCCTTCGCCTGTCTATCGTCTGTATAAACGTGTCGATCTCAAATTTGGTATGTTTGTTCATTTGTTTTTATTTTTGGGTCGGACCACAATCGTACATAGCTAGATTTATAGACATAAATAGACATAGGAATACTCGATCAAACTCAAGTTATAGAATAAAACGGTTTTGTTTTTTATACCCTGAGCCCATTAAAAATGGACAAAAAGGGGTATAATGTGTTTGGCAGGATGTTTGTAGCAGGCAGAAGGAGGCGTGGCAGACCCCAAAAAGTATATATATTCTTGATCAGGATCAACAGCCGAGTCGATTGAGCCATGTCCGTCTGTCTGTCCGTCTGTTTGAACGCGTCGATCTCAGAAACCAAAAAAGCTAGAGACTTCGAACTTGGTATGTAGGTTCCTGGATACCATAGGCAGATAAAGTTTGTTTTTGTTTGTGGATCGGTCCACTATATCATATAGCTGCCATAGGAACGATACATCTTAGAATCGGTCTAAAATATCATATAGCAACCTGGACACAGGGTATTCAACTGTCGAGCGTGCTCGACTGCAACCGCCCACTAGTTTGAAATTAAATCAACCAATCTGACCGAATATCCATTTAAGTTAGTCTTTTGCATTCTGACCAAATTTGGTTTGAATCAGCCCACTATAACTCTTATACGGCTGCTATAGAAATGGTCGGTCAAATATTCAATTTTTAAATATTTTAACCTGTCTTTGAATTTTCTATCTGGGTTTGTCGTAAAGCAGTTATTATAACAATCAGCCGAATATTTAATATAGCTTTCTCCCCTGCCAAGCAAGCAGGGGAGGAAGCAACCTTATTTGATTTGAACTTGTTTTTCTGTTCATGGACGTTTCTTAAGGTTAATGTCATAAAAAATTTCTATTCACCTTGTATTTATTTATGTATTAAAATAAGTATTTACGCATGTATATGTATATACTCGAATTTGAATAACATATAAAATGGACTCGTTCAACTGCATAGATTTATATAGATTTTTGACAACAAAATCTTTTTAATAAAACCTTTATTATGAGTCAAAATATTTTCAATAAAATTGTATTTTAATTATTTTATTAAAGTGTACTATCTGCTTTCTATAAAATTTTTTTAATATACATAAGTGGAGCCTAACGGTTTCTTTTGTTTATTTTGCAAAAACTTCAATATACTTATGTGTCGAATGAATCCCATTTAATATCCATATTTGCTTATATATCGAAAAAATGTGAAGATGCGTTCCTTGAACAGGTGGTAGTTGCCAGATAAGCTTTTGCAGTATCTACAACTAAGCAGTTAAGAAAAAAGGGTCCATAGCGAATGCTTGTAAACTGATTTAAATACATAAGAAATGATAAGTTAAAGGCGAAAATATGTTTTGCTTAATACTGTAAAAATACGTACTCATATGATGTGCCCGTATGTACTCATGTCTGATCTGAATATGTCTGATATATGTATAAAATATTAGATTTGTATGTGTAGATGTACATGTTTGACTGTGCATATGTAAAAGAAAATTACCCGCTCTTTAGTGTGGGGAGAGACTTGAATGTTTGTTATTCCAAAAATAAATTTATTTCTAGTCATAGAAAGAGAATGAGAAAGAGCGAAGGCTATTCATAAATATTTTGTGTTTTCAAAAAAATTATAAGAAAGTGTTCCATGCAGTTTTTGAGCAGAACAACTCGAACGGGCGTCAAGTGAAGAACTCGACTAGACGATAAATTCGAATCGATTAAAAAACGAACAAGTGATTTAACATATTATTTTCATCGCATATACATAATTATTTAAAATTCAAAATGGTTTACGAAAGTGGATTTACAACCCGTAGAGCCTACAGCTCCAGACCGGTCACTACATCGTACGCTGTAACGGTAAGTTTGAATATTTTCGATGCGACTCAGTTAAAATAAATATATTCTGAATAACGTATAGTACATATACTATATAGTGGTGTGTTTCTCGTTTTGTAAAAACTGTAAAATTTATCTGTGCAATGCAAATATTAAAAAAAAAAGTTTAATGAATTTTACATAACATCTAGAAAAGCAAGCAAATTCTGCAGATTGATTTGACTGATTTTATAAAAAGAGTTTCATTCAAACCGATATTAACCAAAAAATGCAATGTGCTCAAATCTGAAGTACGTTTTGAATATTCAATTAAATTGCTTAAATCCTACTTGCTGTATTCCGTAATATCATTTTTAAAGAGAGTGCAAACAGTTTTGAAGAAATTGAAACAAGTTTGAGTACAAAGTAACACACACATTCGTAATGTAAGTGAATGTGAATGTCACGCATATGAATATCGTATCAGCATTAAATTACAGTTAGTATCATATATGTACAGTATATATACTCGTGTTTGTATGATGTATAAGTACTGGAATTTAGGATAGCAATTTTATTTATATTTTTTGTTATTTTGACATAAGTAAATAAAATATATATATTTGTATATGCATAGAGTTTATTTATATTTTTATATAACAATGTATAGATACATGAAAGTGTATGCAAAAAATATGTACATAGAATGTACGTAAGTTTCTCATATGAGTACTACATATTCATTAATATTGTTGCTTTTCACGAATTTTCCGAGTGTAGAGAGATATAAGAAAACATCCGGCCCACTTACATTCAAGCATACATAGTATATCAATGTACGGGTATCTAGCGCCTAGGTATGTATGTATAATTGCATGTAGATGAGAATTTTTATTTGTATTTGTGAGAGACTAAAAATATTTATTCATGAGATACTAGACGGCAGTTCGGTGAGTGTACTCACATCTCATACGTGAGTAATATTTACTCATATTATTGAATAGATTCTGCCTTGATTCCGAAATTCGACTGCTGCACAAACATCCCAAGGTTATGGCTCTTTTCTTTTTTTATTTATTAGAATAATTTCGAAAAATTTTTATGCCTTTTCATAATCTCAGTAGCCAATAACGGCAAAGCATGCGATTTGAGAAGCGCATTTTCTCGCAAATTCCAAATATAGTCTTCTACATACACCTACATACCTATTTACAAACATATTTATGTATAGATCATCATTTATTTAATAAACAATTTGGAACTGGATTGCCCTTCACAAGATAGTACAACATTCATGAATATTTCATCAATATTTTTGAACATTTACCTCAATTCGCAAGAAATATAAGAGAAATATTTGGATTTGATTATAAAAGACATTATGTGTTATTTATTATAGGTTGAAAGATTCGAGAAATTCAGAATTTTGATATGCAAATTAATGATAAAATTCGAGCAAAATCCAACCAATCCTTTGTATTTGTTTTTGTTTGTGGTTTGTATGTGGTATGTGTGTATGTAATACCTATGGATACAAAATGTATAGTAGATACAGAAATGTATGTGTAATACAAGCTGTTCGCTCTTTTCGTTTTCGGGCGGATCTAAAAATATCTTTCCGATTTCCAAAACACATTCATATAAGAACCACGACAAAAGCTAGCAAATTGAAACGCGTTGAAATAGCCTTCAGAAATTGGCTATAATAAACAGATAGAATTGTAAGAGAATTGAGAGATCAGAATAAATAGACTAATAATTTACATGTTCTTGTAAATATGTATGTCAACCATTTTGTAAATATTTATTTGTTAATACTCATACATCATTATTGAATATCTAAAATGCCAATTAATTACAGCCACACTACGCTCTAACTCCTTTTGTATAAATATTCCAATGTTCATGTATGTGCTTGTATAAAGGAACTCACTGATCCTCCAGCCATGAATAGCGTCTGCTGTATATATCTATAAATAAGGCGAGCAATTGAATTCCAGGCTTATTAACTGTCATCAATATGTTTCCACCTGTGTCCACCTGTATATACGTTAATCAAGCATCCCGATGATAATGGTAACCCTGTCGATTAGTCGACCAGTCGCACCGCAACGCACACCGCACCGCAATTCTTCTTGTCTAACATCGTGAACTTGGCTTTCTAAATTAAATTCCCAAATATTATGTGACATTCTGGGCATTGCAGAGAACAAACAGAACACCAATTGACTGGGAGAAAGTTCCATTCGTGCCACGGCCCTCACTCGTCTCTGATCCGGTGACGGCCTTTGGAGTGCGTCGACCGGACTATGAGCAGCGCAAGCGATCAATACTCGATCCAATCAATCGGGCTGCAATCAAGCCAAACTATAAGATTGCTTATCAACCCATTGAGCCATATGTGCCGACTCGCGACAAGAATCGATCACGTATCCTTAGCTTAGTGCGCCAGCATATCGATACCGTGGAAGCCGGTGGCAATACCGCAGCCCGCACCTCCCGCGACTCCCTTGATAGCCAGCTGCCTCGCGTGCACCGCGCTGCCTCCGAGAGTCTTCCGGTCCGACGAGAGACCTATCGCAATGAAAAGTCCGGTGCAATGGTCACAAAGTACTACTACTAACCACCTTTCTACATATATATACGTGTATAAATCAAGGAGGATCAACCACAACGAGTGAATCAAATTAAATCGAACTAAAAGTGAATCCGAACGAATCGAATAGGCTAGATCCAAAGTCTTTAATAATATACATAATTAGGATGCATTATACATACTCACTATCTCACTATATACATCTTACATCAAAACAAGCCGTTCCGAAGTTAACCCACTATTTAACGATATATGTACAAGATCAGACATTCAATTCGTATCTAATACTTTCTATCATATCTGTCATTATCTGTACTGTTTGTAACAATTTTCTTGGTTCTTACATCATAAGAACCATAGAAACGAAAAATTCTGAATCGCATTAAACTTTTAAAGATCCGAACATGTTTCAATTTCCTTTGGTTATAGTATGTATTTTGACGCACTGCAATCCATAGACATATTACTTTATATGTTTTTTTTGTCATAATTCATCATCTTTTTATGATAAAGTTGGTCTGCTGATATCCTAAATAAAATTAGTAGATATACCTGAAGTTGTATCAAACACAGTTACCTGAAAACCACATATTTTGAAAACTTAGAAAGTTGCAAAAGTTTGGTTCCATATACTAGTTACTTGAAAACTATAATAATCTTAAAAAAAAAATTCGAATATGTTATAATTTGAATACAATTTTAATTGTAAGCAAATGCATAAATATAGTAAAATAAAGATACAGATACAGAGATTTCTGGGTTGTAAGGGTCAGCGGATCAGCTTTATAATTTGATAATCGGTTTAATTGGAACAGCAAGTTGGTTTGTCTCTATTATTTTGTTAATTGGTTGCATAACATTTGTATGCTGATTGTCTATTTGCCATAACAATTCTCATCTAAATGCATAAATCGGAATTTATAGACTCCACGTTTAGACCTGTGCACGGACAGACCTGGCTCGCATCGCAGCCGTGCCTCTTCGGACTACTCGTACACCTCAAAGTCGAGCGTTGAGAAGAGCAGCTACGACTCAAGCAATCCCTACGCCAGGCCGGAACGCTCTACATATACATCATCGGTTGAACAATCATCGCGTAGTGGCCCAGGCGGTTACAATTATAGTACCGAGAGGACCAGCACAACTGGGGCTGGACCCGGTGGCTACAGCTACTCGTCGACCACCTCTGGAAACCTGCCTGGTGGCACCAGATACCGTCACTTCTCGTACCATGTCTAAGCCAATGTTATAACGGTCTTTAATGCGAGCTAAGAACTCAATAACTCAATAACAACACTAATCACTCCGCTTAAATACTGATAACATTGTTTATTGTAACTTGCAATAACTAATAAGTGCAGTTTTGTATGCTCTATTATCATCGGATCTGTATAAATTATTACGAGTACTTGAGTTAACTAACATCACTAATGATCCTTTTGATTGTTAAATAGATGTTAAAAAGGCATCAACAATACCTAAATGATGTAATTACTCTCCATATCATTTATAATTTTAATCTATTTGTGATACAATAAAATAAAATCCCGTTCACTAAAAGTATATACATTAAAAAATTCTTTAAATTGGATAAATAGAATTACAAATACGATATTCATATGGGTTATACAAGTTCAGATATGCTTTTGACAAACTATGAAACTGTTCTCACAAAGAATATTAACCAGTTGGTAGATGATATCATTGTTGCATCGAAATCCTCAAGAAATGTACTTCAAATTAAATTCAATGTTATAAAACATTCTCTTTCAGTATCCGTCTGCTCAGCAAGTGACTCGCGTAAGTATATTCATATACAATCCTTCATAAATTGCTCGTCATTATTTTTCATTTCTGTTTTGAAATCTTTCCTATCGACTATTCTTATCACACTGCTTGTACTTCAATCACTCCATCATCATCTGGAATCTTATGTGGTTAGTACTCTTAGACCGTAAAACTATGTATCAGTTTTTTATCTATGCCTGATCAATCGTTTTGTACTAGACGAAACGATAATATTATATACATATTTATATAATATTATTAGAGAACATACGATCCAGCTATACAATATGTATAAGGGTTTTTTTTTCCGTAAATAAATTTAGATTATGAGAATTAATAGGTTCTTAATCTGCGAGGACTGTATAACAACTCAAAAGCTCCCGTGGCAGATATATTATGCAAATAGTTTTCAGATTAATTAGAAATGTTAACGTATAATCAGGGATGGCACAGAAAGCGAACCTAACCGAAAATCTTCCAAGACCCCATTATCAGTTGGTTTGGTATTATGTGAGAGTTATAGAATCTGGATGGTTCCGAAATTATGGAATTAAAAGTAAATTATTAGGCAACAATATTGTGAAAAGTGATTCATTTGTCAAAGGAATGCTAAATTTATTCATATACAAAGTTATGATTTTATTATTCTGCTATAATCATTATTCATATAATCATTCATTAGCCTATTTCAACATGTACTTTAACATTGTGTTCGTATCTGTGAGTACAATACGAGTATTCTACTAACTCAATTGATTGATGTGATTGCCGAAAACACAATAGGTATACAAAACGAGCTATCCAATCTACTCGAGTTATTCAATCCCAACAAGACGCATCGTCAGTGGAACTCGTGTGATTTCATCGCCTGTTCGGGTTGTCACCTCCCCCACCCGAGTTGTGTCCCGAGTGTTACACTCTCCATCGCCAGTGCGTGTTGTGCGTACGACAACGCGTGTTATCTCATCTCCGGAGAGAACGACTTCCTACACCTATTCAACACCATCGGCATATTATAGTCCAAGAACCTATTTGCCGTCGTCCTACTACACCTCGACTTACGTCCCAACTTCGTATACAACATACACACCATCGTATCATTACAATCCAACAACAATCACACGTGTGTATGCTCGCTCGGTTTCGCCGGTGAGGATCACCACAACTCCGGTTCGTGCAACCCCTTCATACCTGAAGAGACTTCCTCCTGGATATGGCGCAAGGGCCTTAACTAATTATCTCAATACCGAACCCTTCACCGTAAGTTATCGCAGTTTAACATCAAACATTATGTTATCGCGAAGTCTTCAAAGTTTTATTTAATACGACAAAGTATTTCTGTTATATTAAACTTAATAAAATTGCAACTTGTAGACATTTTCGGAGGAAACAAGTAGAATACGCCATCGCGCCCAATCCTTGATTCGCGATCTGCACACTCCCGTTGTGCGTCGTGCCCGCAGCTGTACACCGTTTCCAGTTAGTGGGTAAGTTTAAGATTTGCTATTTATACCAGCATTGATCACTAGATTGTGAATTTGCTGTCTGTTGTCTTTCGATTGACGACGAAGAAGAATCCGACGATTAGGCAATAATTTGTCTAAAATAACAGAGTGAGCAAAATGAGCCCCTAAGTGCCCACTTTTGCAATAGTTTGTATTTAATATATGTTGCAATTCTCCAGAAAAACTTAATTGATCAAAAACTCACATCTTGTGATATTTTCTTTCAATAACATTTTCAAGTTACTTGTTTAAACATTTTACACATTAATTAGTTCGTTAGTTTGAGCATACCGACAGTATCTTTGAAAAAATTCAGTTTTTCTATATTTATGACTGTTTGGCCAAAAGTTGTTTTCTAAAATGGAGTGTTTGTATTATAAAGATTTTTTGAAAATATCTTTCTTTTAGGAACAAAAACAAATTTTTGAAAATGCAATGAAAACACTGCAATTCTATTTATAAAGCTTTTAAGTGAATTACAAAGCTTAAATATAATTCATACGAAGTAAACAGAAAACATAAAAAACACGAAGGAACAAAATGTCGCGTGCGAAAGTGACTGGACTTAAATAAAAAATAAATTACTTCCTATTTTTTAATCAAATTAAAGACAATATTAAGATGAATCAATACACAATATTTTAAAACTAGTCGCATTAAAATATTCCCTTAGGTTTCGTCAGTCAGTCTAGTCAGTATTTGAACTGTTCGCCGCGAAAACTACTTCTATTTTAAGTCGCATGCGACTGCCTGACCAAAATCAACCTTAACACCAATTGTAGTGCGAATCAATAGCTGTATATTTCGCCTTTTGTCAATATTCAAAAATGTTTTGGCATATGTTTTTTTCGTGTTTTTCCTAATTATATTTAAGTTACAAAAGAAATGTTAATGTTAAATTTTAATGAAAAGTTAAAAAATTATGAAAATATTACTACTAAGTACTCTCTACTCACATAATATTGATTATTTTATATATACGAGTACTTTAGGCTTCTCTCATTGAAGATAAGCTACTTCTGAGTAAACTTAAGTACATTTGCAAATTTTTTGTCTATGTAGCTATTCATATGGGCCTACATCACAATTGGCTTTAGATGCGTATGTTGCCCGTGTGACGAATCCAGTACGTCATATTGCCAAGGAGGTTCACAATATTTCTCATTACCCAAGACCAGCTGTAAAATACGTTGGTGAGTAGTTAGAATTGAGTTAACTGGTTGATTGTATAATAACTATAAGTTGCAACTTGCATTGTTCAAATTGGTATTAAATGCTATCTTTTAAATATTAAAAAAAAAACAAAGGTAAAAGTCATCTTGCCTCTGTAAGGATATGTGGTGATAAGGCTTATAATATTAGAAGCCCAATGTACGATTCGGACAAAGTTCGAACCGATATTAACCTCTTATCCTGGTACCTTAGACATCCTACATGGAAGAATGAGAATCAAAAGAAAGAAGGTAAGTACCGATAAAGAACGGATGTGCTTGTAAATGCCAGCTGTATATAGCGATAGAAAGTTTTTACTCATGCACTTTTAACTCAAACCCAAATATTTTATAGAGGATCTGAAGTGTAAAAAGATCCACTTAATAATGTGCTATTGATAAAAGAAATTGTTGAACTTAAATTAATAATTCAAAACAATTTTAGTCGAATATGAAAGTTTCAAATATACAACCTACAGAGTAAATAAATTTTAGAAGTATTATGCTATTGTATGTGATTGATATAGAAGCAAACGAAATTATAATCTTTGTCACTAACGCATTTGGTTTGAGCACCCTGATCAGTTTGTTCTTTGTATTTGACTAACTTAATTCGTTTTATGATTGATTGATTCTTTCCAGTTGAAGCTGTTGAAGTTGAGGCCTAAATGATAATATGCCTGACTTTATTGTATGGACATACACACTTCATTTTTTTATTTTTCTTAAATAAATTAATAAAAAAAACGAGACTTGTGTTTGCCTGGTAGAAAACTAAGCCGATATCCAAATGATAAACAAACGATATCATCACACTCAGTCGCTTTCACATATTAACAGACTAACATTCAAAATGATACAAACTTTTCTAATTGATAACAACAAAAATTATTTAATACTCTGAATCATGTTAAACGCTAATTTAAATGTGCATAACCCATATTACATGTGTATTAGTTAATATACAATTAAATTTACAATTATCCTTTATAACAAAGCCCTTTAATTTTGTATTTCTCTGTGTTATTATTTAAATATTCTTGGGCATTTACAGAGAGTACGTAGACTTACAATTGTATAATTTATTTTATAAACCATGTAATCTATAAAGAATTTTTTAATGTATGTAAAAATGTACAACTATTTCAAATACAAAGTGTAAAATTAATAATAAGGGGGAAGAGGGCTTGTCACCCGTTCAAGGAACGATATTTTTCCACAGCTAAGATACATACATGTGTAGGTACGAGTATGTATATCAAGATTTCGTATAAGTATTTACGTATTGATATAAATAGTCACGGACCGGAATAAATGGGTATGAGTAACAGAGAAACACCAGACTATTTTAATGGCCTTGACCTATATTTCAGATTTCGATCAGCAAATGTAATACTAGATTTATTTAACTAATGCCAGAACTATATTTATACAACAAATGACGCAAATTTAATTTTTCCTCATTTTTGGTCGCCCAAGCATGATTGATTTATTATACATCTTTTCGTTTCGAAGCGTATTTTTATTCTCCCATTAAATGTTTTCCTCATGCAGAAAATATACTATGTATAATCAAGATCAGAGTGTTAAGGTCAAACAGCAATATAAGTATAATAAAGAATAGGCAAGAAATAGTTTCCAAAAGCGAAAAAAAGAAGAAAAAGAAATATTCAATCCAATAATAGTTAAATTCAAATGACACGAAATTTATAGATCCCGTTTCATGAAATAATTAACATAATCGCTGTTCATGGTAAAACTTGATAAATGATAATAATAATAAATGAATACAAATTACAAGTAAAATTTACACTACCATAATATGAATATATTATATTCAAGTTATGTATATTTTCCAAACGTATTGTTTATATAGATAAGAAAACTATGATTTGAGTAGGTGATTTTATCTCTTTATGTCTCTCTCTCTCTCTCTCTCTCTCTCTCACAATATTATGTTTCTTCCCCTATTTGTAACTGCAAGCCAGTTTCTTGGTGTTAAGAATGAGATGAAATATATGTATAGAAATAATACATACCATTTCAATTAAATTCCGCTTGAAATATTACAACTTGGGACTTTTTTTTTTACTTATAGCTTGTCTACCAAAGAATAGAATGTCTTCAAAATGGTTTGATATTAATACAGCTAATGCCTTAACTACATGTAAATAAATGTTTAGATAGACTCATATTTATTCATTTTAATTCTACACCAACAATGTTCCCTTGGTTGTGTCTAACAATTATTTAACACACTAATATATTTCATTAATTACAAATAATTACTCTGTTACGGGAGTCTTCTTTATCTGCGAGTCTCCGTTTTTGAAGCATAGGCAATTTTCTCAACATCTACCTTAAAATGGTAAGTACTCTAGATTAATTCATTTTTAATTTCGAAGTGAGTGTAAATAATATTCATATACTCGAATATCGATATACATATATAACTTATACGCAAATTGTATTGAAATTTATTTATTACAATAGCATATTTTGATGTAATCCTCATCTGCAATACATTCTACCATATGTATTTACATTAATACTTACGTGAACATCAAGAGAAACTTTACAATACTATTTTTCATAACAAGATTTGACTTTCAGATGCCGATTTGGATCCCAAGCGTCCGTCGAGAAAGTTTTCTGCTCCCAGACCCCTTGAAGATGAGATCGACCTTGAATCCAAGCAGAAACAACGTCAGCGACAGGAACGTCTCCTGACCGTAAACGAAGAGGCTTTGGACGAAGTAGAAGTGGAGAAGAAACGAGCCCAACGCGCTGATGAAGCCAAGCGCCGTGAGGAGAAGTAAATTACTTATTTGATATGAATTCCTGAGCGGAAATTTATTGTTATTACTCATTTTAATAAAGGGCCCTCAAGGAGGAAGTAAAAAGACGTGAAGATGCCGCTAAACAGGCCCAAGCCGAGGAACAAGCTCGCTTATCACGTGCTGCAGAAGAGGAAAGATTATCTAAAGAAGCCCGCCTGGCTGAAGAAGCCCGTTTGGCTGAGGAGGCTAAAGCTGCTGAAGATGCCGCGGGACGTAAGGCTGAGGAGGAACGACTAGCTGCAGAAGCACGTCTTGCCGAAGAAGCCCGTCTTGCTAAGGAGGCTCGATTGGCCGAAGAAGCTAAAGCTGCCGAAGAAGCTGCAGCGCGTAAAGCTGAGGAAGAACGGCTTGCTGCAGAAGCTCGTTTAGCCGAAGAGGCCCGACTAGCAGAAGAAGCTAAAGCTGCAGAAGAAGCCAGAGCTGCAGAAGAAGCCAGAGCTGCAGAAGAAGCCAGAGCTGCAGAAGAAGCTGCAGCACTTAAAGCTGAAGAAGAACGCTTGGCTGAGGAGAATCGCCTAGAGGAAGAACAGCGTCAGCTAGAGCACGAACTGAATCGCTTGGCGGAAATTGAAAAGCAGGCCGAAGAAGAGCGTGAGGGTGAAATCGCACGTCAAGCAGCTGAATTGGCCGAAATCGCACGGCAAGAAGCTGACATTGCAGCTCAGGAGCTGCAGTCCATTCAAAAAGAAGGCAGAGACGTCGAAGAGCCTATCGTGGATGAGCCAGAAACTCCAGTTGAAGAACAACAGGAACCAATCATTGAACTTACTTCTAACAATGGCGATCAATCTGTCGAGTTAGATAACACTGCCGGAGAAAGTTATGAAGAGGATGAGGAAGAGGATGAAGAATAATAAGGAATCACATTTTGCCGAAATACTTCAAATGAATTCTATATATTAATAATACATTAATAATTAATGAATTTAATAATGATTCTTATACTAGAATATGACAAATTTTTTAGTTTCCAACCATCTTCAACCGAATCAGCACATACCTACCTAAGTTTCTTTATAATCTTGTTCCTTTTGCATCTTACCATGGCTCTTAGGTAAAATTAATACTAAAATTATCAGATAAAATTTAATATAAATCTAATCTTTATTATATTTGACAAATATATGAACGATTCAGATTCCAAGATTCAGTTGATGTGTTAATAATAATTATTAAAGCTATATATATTCAGTGATTAATACATACATGTTATACATACTAGATCTAGAGAAACCTCCAATTGCCTATTACATAGTTTTTCGACTTAATTTTGTACTAGATCTTGTTTTAAAAAGACTTAGATCCTATCAAAGAAATATGCTTCAAGTCATTTTTCCAGCTGAATTAAGATCAGCTGCTTTGGGAACATTGAGCACTGAGTCATAAAAAGAGATAAACATTTTAAGATTTTAGATATCAATTTTAATTATATCGTATATGAGAGTTCGCAGTAGTATGTTTTCTATTTAGAATTCTTGATTGGCAACCGAAAAACTGTGATAATACAAACTAAAAAAAGAAAACTGTATTGTAACGGAAATAGGAGGACATTGTCTTTACTTACCAATTAGAATAAATGTTAACAGAGCAAAAGTTGTGTTGCAGTATGGCTCCAACATTATGCCAATTAGATTGGTTGCAACAATAGTGCCAAGGCGCCCCAAAGACATGGACAGACTGACAGCTTTTCCCCTGAATTTAAAGACATAATATTTAATAATTATTTACACGGGGACATTCATATTCCATTTGTAGGTGACTCTGACCTTAAATGTGTTGGCACCAAATCGACAATTGCACCCAGCATTATAGAGATTGATAATCCTGGTAATAGTATGTAAAGACAGAATAGAGCTAGGACTGCTGTCGTATTTGACACAATGTGTAGTAAAATTCCACTTAAAATTGAAAAAATTATAGCGCCCATGAGAACGTTTTTCCGCCCTAAGGGATTAAGTAGAAGGCCTTGTACTGAGAAGCCAATCAAGAACGCAACTCCAACAATCATATTATCGATGTAGGTCTTCGTTGATATTGGATTAATGCACACCTAAATAGAAATAGTATAATAGAAATGAGAGAAGAAAGTTCAAGCCCGAGAATAAGTCTCCGAATGATTGGGAAAATACCAGATATGAATTTTTACTTTACAAATTAGTGTAAACTATTAATTTAAAAAACAATAATTACATTAACTTATTTAATTTCGTAAAAAACATCTGTTTTTGCATTATTTTATTGAAATTAAATATATATCAAAATTTTTAATATAAGCAAGTGAACGGCTACAGTAGGCCCGCTCAACAGTATGAAACCCTGTGACTAGGCACTCTGTGCTAAAAGTTGATTTTCAACCGATTAATTACCGATTAGTATGAAAAAGTTTTTTGTTTTTTGAGATATCTTCACCCAGCTTATAGAATATGATAAGATATATATATATATATAAGATATATAGCTTATAGAATATGATAAGCTGGGTGAAGATATCTCAAAAAACAAAAAACTTTTTCATACTAAATCTTGATTTCCGACTGAGCGTCTCTGTTAAAAATATATGATATAGTGGTCCGATTTGAATTAAATTTGGGCAGAATGTAGAATACCGGCCCAGATGTTTATTGTGTCAGATTATTATTATTATTTTCATATACATATATATAGATATATTAAATTTCATTTGTTATACCAAATGTTTGTAATAGGCAAAAGGAGGCCTAAGGGGTTCCCAGGGTCTGTCCGGTCCCACCCGCTGTAATCATTTATATTTTGCCCCTCCCACCTACACACCCCTCATGTAGTATGCAAATTTCTAAGTATAGACTATACCTTTCGATCGGTATTTATCTCGATCTGATCTGACAGTCGTAGCAAATTTTTTATTCTTCATTATTTATTGCTAGTCGTCTTTCACACCCTTAGTGCTGCTTTCGTCACTAGCGCAGACTGCTGTCCACAGCGATACATCACTCTTCACGGGTCTTAGGGTTTTCGTCGTTTTTTATTGAAATTAGATTGACTTAATGTATTAAGTTGGGATCTAACTTACCACTGAGTCAGTCATTGATGCATTATTTACTGGTTGCATGAATGAATTATCCAATATTTTGCAAACTGTTAAAGAAGTGTTAGATCCTGTGCTAGATGTACGGTTAACAATTTCTGGAAACCAAAACTGCATTCCATTTGAGCTGAAAGTGAATAGAATCTTGTAGGTAAGTTTCATAAATATGTATGTAACACATATATATTAATCTCACCTAAAAAACAAGCCAATCACAGCCACGTTGCATAATATAAAATTGAATCCATGTGGTTTTTGGAATAAGGGACGTGTAGCCCGAGCAATGTTTATCAATACATTACAGCCTCTATGATTTGCCAATATGTTTTCATCACTTTGAATCTCTGGTTTCAGGGTAAACTCATTTCGATTTAACACTTGATTTATTGTCAATCCTCGATTAAATTTACTAATCCAATCAACAGCATCCAATGCCTCGCTGTCCTTATTTAGTGAAAGCAAAATTTTTGGGCTTTCGGGATAAATTATGAGTATAAGGCCTCCTATAAGACCGGGTAACAGATTACATAGCATAATTAAACGCCAGGGCCGGAAAACAAAGTCACCAAGCAAATTGATGGACCAGTCTGAAGATAAAATTAACCAAGCGGTCGCTGAAAAAATATACAATTAATAATATATTTTAAATGTTGTTACAAATTTTTCGGTTTGTTGACTTTTTTCGTACCTGGGACATAAATTGCAGTTAAACTGACAAACATGGTTGAATAATTGATCGTCACTGCTCGGTGACGAGGTATGTTAAATTCACTCAAATATGGATATAGTCCGCCTGAGACACCGCCGAGACTGTATAAGATAAATATTAATTAGGGACTAAATATCAGTTTCGGTTTCAGTAACTTTCCGCTCTTGTTGCGATTAATTGATAATTATTAAAAGGTGTGGGAGTGGTGGATTCTTACGATTGACATGGGTCTGATTTCCCAACTTCCCCACGGTTTTTGAGGTTAAGGGCTAGTTACACTAGAAGCGAAACTACCGCGGAATAAACAACTCCATATAAAAACATGTGGGCGGTTACAGTCGATTACGCTCGACAGTAGGATACCCTTAGCCCAGGTACTTTACTCTTAGGTTGATTTTCGACCAATTTTTCCCATGGCAGCAATATGATAAGTGCAACCGAATTAAATCAAATTTGGTCAGAATGTACAAGTTAATCACATATTTTATCAGTTTGATTAAGATATCTTAAAAAACAAAAAAAAATTTCACACTAAGACTTAATATTCGATTGAGCGTCTCTATTGCAGCTATATGAAATAGTGAACCGGATGCAAAGTAAGAAACATATTGGTCTTTAGACTTGGATTCAGCTCTTTAAGATACATGATGACTTTTTTCGAATTTTTTCGACTGTAGTCCCACGAGCAGGAGACCCCTAGTTTTTTGTGTGGCTGTGTTCTTTATGATAGATATAAATTTGAAGTTCTGTGACTATTAGCTTATATTACCCTCACATTGGCAGGGGAATGTTTTTTGCTTTTTACTATATTCTTTTAAGAATGTGAGGGCGTACTGAAATACCCGAAAAGATTCAATAAATTCATGGATAATAAAAATAGAAAAAAATTGATTTGAATAACATACGTTAATACTACTAAATTAATTTTATTGTTTTGTTAGCATCCTTTTATAAAAGCTTTTGAAACCTTTTTAAAAAACAAAAGTCATTAAAGACTTTTATTTGTGATGGAAAAAAAAGTTATAGATGTTATAAAAGTTATAGATGACATTTAATTTTTTACATACATAAAAATGTCTCAAACGACTTATGTTCTTAAATTAAACAAAAAAATCTTTGAAGTTGTTTATGTATTGAATAAGTTTAATTAAAGAGAATTTTTTCAAAACCTGTACAAAATAGCCTAGAAATTTAGCTTATATTAGTTAGGGAATGTGTCCTAACTCGTTAAATATTATCTCATTTCCTTTAGGAATTGAGTTGACGGTTTACGGTCAGTCTGCTTTTATTACCTTTTTATTGTATTAAATCGTAGTAAATAAAAGTACTCACCTGATGCCACAGATAAAATTGATAATGTTGAACAGCCAAACGCTTGAAACAAACATGAGAATGAACTGAAGGCCATTGCATATAAAGATGCCATAAAGGAGAACTGAACGGCGACCTATAGCATCGCTGACGTATCCCCATATGTAATTTGACAGAAAGATACCTTAAACAGATCGATCAGGGATCAGATCAATTTTATTAGAACGTAGATTATATGCAAATTAGTTGGCAACTCACCCGCCACACATGCCGCCATCATGACGCCCTTTTCTGACTGCGTTGTTTGGAATTCGCAGTGGGAAGCGAGCACCACAATCCCCATAGCCGATTGCGCAGCCACTGATGTAATTGTCAGAAGACCACTTACAATCAGCAGTATCCACTGAGTCTTGCCATATCCTGCATAAGCAATGACATATAGTGTCCATTCAAACATCATCAAAATAATTTCTTACCAATTTTCTCCAAGATCTCATCGTACTCCAATTCATCTGGGGTAGCATTGCGATCAGTATTTAAGTGTTGCATATTTGTATTTCAAGAGAGCACATCCAACTGATTGTCATACCAAAATAGCACCGCCTTTTAAGCTTTCATTCGAATACGAGTAGACCTCATTCAAGATTTTAAGCACAGCTGTGAGATACATTGCTGAAACAAGTGCTGGGTGAGTAAGCGAAAACTTGTTCTGAGTTAAACATGTTTACGGCTATCGGATCACAACAATATTTAAAGAGAACAATTTATATAGAGAGTTTTACTAAGAGATACAATAGTCTGAACACGAAAAACAAACCTGCTAAATATACTATCAAAATTGTCGTTCAGAAATGCAAAAATTCACTAAAAAGTAAAAATCATGGTAAAGCCGTATAAAAACTTAAGAGAAGAGCATTGAGAGACAACGACTACTTATTACACTGCATTAAAAAAATGACAGAAAAGAAATAATTAATGGCGTTTTATACATTTTAATCTTTTTTATACGCTTTATTATGCAGCAATGGAAAAAATTATAATAAAATCATTATTTAACAAAGTAATTAACCTTTTTCTTGCCTTTCAAGTATATATTTTTCGTTTAATTTTTGCATTCCGTGTATAGTGCGTGAATATAATTTGTCATGTTTTTTCAATTTGACTAAATTAATTTATTAGTTGAATTTTAAATTTTATATTGTGTTAGTATAAGTCTGAGAAATAGCACTATGGGGAACTTGCGGATCTTTAGACCCCGTACTTAAAAAATGGACAGGAGTCTATTAAGCTTGTATTAAATAATATGTGAGTAACAGACAAAAGGAGGCATGGCAGACCCTATAAAATGTATATATTCTTGATCAGCATTAATAGTCGAGTCGATATAGCACTGTGCGTATGTTCGTCTGTCCTGACGTCTGTGTGAACACCCAGATTTCAGAGACTATAAGAGCTAGAGACACCAAATATGGTATGTAGGTTCCTCTACATTGCAAGCATATCAAGTTAGTTTCGGTTTTTTGGATGAGACCACCATAACATAAAGCTCTCACAGTCGATCAGTCAAAAATCAAGCTTTTGTATGAAAATTTTTTCTTGTTTTTTGAGATATCCTAGCTGAACTGAACATAAAAGTTAGTGTTATAAATCCTGACCAAAGTTGTGTAAATAGGTCCTTTATATCATATAGCTGCCATAGGACCGATCGGTCAAAAATCAAGTTTTAGAATAAAATACTTTAACGTTTAGTTGCCATATATAATAAATCAAGTTTTAATTCGAACAATTTTTTTGATTAATGAGATAACGGAATCAAACTGATTGAAATTGCATATAAATTGGTCTTATACATCCTGACTGAAGTTGGTGCAAATCGGTCCACTATATCATTTAGCTTCCGTTGGACCGATCGGGCGAAAATCAAGTCTTAATATGAAAATCTGTTATGTTTTATGAGACATCGAAACCAACTGATAGAATATGCATTTAACTTGGTCGTATACATCCCTTCTTCTTATTGTTTGTTTTTACAAAGGCTTGTACACAACTAACGGATTAAGAAAATTCAGAATCGAGCACTGCATGTATTAGTGTTAGTTAGTGGCTCTAAATTCGGCGCTCTGAGCATTGCGTGTATTTTGTTATTGCAGAATTTGCGGCGAGCAAGAGTCTTTTCTTAATGTACTTTGTTACGTGTACGTGTCGTGTCTCCATGATTTGGCGTACTATAAAGGTGTTGGTCGACGATAGCGCAGAGATGACTAATGGCACGGTATTTGTTGCGCAATGTGGCATCACTCTTTTTTAATACAGTGCAAATAAGACTGAGATTCGATTTCATTTAAATAAGTAAAGTAAAGAACGTGTAACCAATTTTAATAATAATAGTTTTTATTTTCGTTCGATGCTTTCTACTTTCATTTAAAAATGTATATAATAATTCATATTTACATAGATCTTTAAATTTTAATTTTTAGAACATTTATTCTTAAAATAAGAACTTCGTCATATTTGAAATGTTCTTAAAATCAAGATGTGTTCTCTTAATTTAAGAATTTTATGTTCTCGGCGCATTTTTTTAGACCAAAAATCTTAGTTCTGAGATCAAAATCTTGATTTTAGAACATTTTTTTTATCAGTATACAATGAACAGTGTTAAGTCATGTTGAAGAACTAAGTTAATAGCAAAGACAATGAAAATTAAGTAAGTATATTTATTAAAATGTAATGTTTTTCTTAAGATCAACAATAAGTCATATATTTAACAATTATATAAGTTAACGCCAGCTAGGTTCAATTCGGCGACCGGATGCCGTCAAGACATTGTTGCGACACTCTGCCGCAGAAACGCTGATCTTGCATTGCCAACTCCGCATTGCCGGCCGGTCAACAGCCAGCTGAGTAATATGATCCCTTTGGCATGCACGCCAAGTGGCCGCTAAAGAACGGCACGAGGCGCATAGTCAGCGATCTGTCGACGTCACTGCAGCGCAGTCTAGGTTTTATGAGAACTTAAGAATATTTTGTAAATCAGTTTAATAAGAACCCTTGAATTATACAGTTGAATAGAAATAAAGATTGTATTTTACAAAGTAAAACAATTACAAGATTCTAATTTATCTTAATTGGCGCCCAACGGCATTAAACTCCGCGAATAATTATAATTGCTACGCTAGCTCACGCCGCGAGTAAAAGTTTGTTCGCGTTAAAAAAAAAAAAAAAAAGTTGTCATTATTGTGATCAACCGAAATTAAAATTAACTAAATCAAGTGTTACTTAGCTCACGCTAAGAGTGACCAACTAAAGTTAAAATTAAATAAGCAAAAAAATCCACATGGAGTGCAAATATTAAAAAAAAGTGAGTAAAATTAACATTGAATTGAAACTTTAACTGTAAACAGTAAATTTATTTAAAAAAAAAGGAATCTAAAAATCAACAAAACCTTTAAAAAATTATATTAATAAAACAAAAAAATAAAACCCCAACCGAAGGTTGAGTGAGTAAAAAAAAAAAAAAAATAAAAAAAAAAAAACTCCAACCCCCAGAGGTTGAGCGAGTAAAAACCATCACTACAACTATAGCAACGGAAGCTGCGACTAAAAGGAGTCAACGACTTTCACACCACACCGTTCAAAATCTTGAAATAATGAAACTCATGTAAGTGGAGTGCTGAATCAATTTTTCCTTAATTTAAATAAATAAATATAAAAAATATAAATACCAGGCTGATTGGTATAGATAAAGTAAATGTTAAAATAAATCAAGTTTTTATTTTTCTGTTTTTAAACTCTACTGAATCGGACATTAGACGAATTTGACAAATTTTTATGTGGAGGGCCGGACTAGAAAAGGTTAACGAAGAAGAAGAAGAAGAGGACCTTATTGACTCTTACAAAGAAACCCGTTCAGACAATAAAATGAGTGACGAATTAGTGAAATTAATGGAGGCAGCCCTCCTGCATCAGGCTACAATGATGGAGAGGTCTTTCGAGGAAAAATTGTTAAAAATTACAAAGTCTTTCGAGGAAAAAATCGAAAAATTACAGGCCCCAACAGAAAAAATTAAAGAAAAGAAACGATATGATAGAGTCAATATTGTTGAAGGAGTAGGTTGTGACCTGCCATTCGATGGCAAACAAGGCGAATATGCCGCCTTTCGTGAAGCAGCTACTGCTGCCTACGATGTCTTTAAAAATTTCGTTGGCAGTTACAGGCATTACCTCGCTGTGGGAATTATTCGAAACAAGGTTAAGGGCGCAGCGAGTGCTACGTTGACGTCCTATAACACAACACTCAACTTTGAGGCCATCATAGACAGATTATGACAGGCTCAGGCCGAACCCATGGACGTCGATCCGTCCATTTCACGATTTCGACAACCAACAAATTTCAAAAAACCTGGCTCGGCTCAGAGCCGACAGAAAATAAATCATACAATGCAGGAACAGAGTACTGATGATAGTGATTATCAGTCCGTTGCAGAAGAGGGTGTCAAATTATTCGAAGACGATGTCTCCGTTGAAGACTCCTTGAATTTTTTAGGACTAGGTCCTACCTCCCTTACATCACACTACATGTAGCGGGACGGCCTATTAAACTATTAATCGATACAGGAGCGTCTAAAAATTATATCAAACCTTTGCCTGAATTAAAAAATATCATCGACGTTGAAAAGCCTTTCCAAGTCAAATCCATCCATGGGGGCACAAAAATTGATAAAAAATGTATAATAAACATATTTAACGTAGAATCACCTTTTTTTATTCTTTCAACTTTGGACGACTTCGATGCCATAATAGGTCTGGACCTACTTATGGAAATTGACGCAAATATTAGTTTGACAAATAACGAAATTAAATTTAATGGTGGCACTGAACCACTCCAATACAGAAAATGCTTCCACGTCAATTTTATAAAAGTTGATGATTCAGATGTGCCCCCTGCAATGAAAGAATCTTTTTGTAAAATGATCAAACTACGATCAAAGGCATTCGCGGATCCGAACGAATCCCTGCCTGATAATATTAACACTGTAGCCACCATCAGAACGGATGATGAGCCAGTGTATTCCAAATTATACCCATATCCAATGGGTGTTGCCGACTTTGTAAACTCAGAAGTTCAACAACTTCTAGAGAACGGCATTATTAGACCGTCCAGGTCTCCATACAATAACCCCATTTGGGTTGTTGACAAAAAAGGTGTCGACGAGCTCGGCCATAAGAAAAAAAGAATGGTAATTGACTTCAGGAAACTGAATCAAAAAACCATCAGCGACAAATACCCAATACCCTCTATTTCGACAATACTGTCAAACATGGGTAAAGCCCAATATTACACAACGTTGGACCTGAAATCAGGTTTCCCTCAAATTGAATTAGCGGAAAGGGACAGGGAAAAAACCGCCTTTTCGGTGAACAACGGGAAGTACGAATTCTGTCGACTTCCTTTTGGTCTGAAAAATGCACCAAGCATATTTCAAAGGGCGATAGACGATGTTCTTAGGGAACAAATTGGGAAAACATGTTACGTCTATGTTGATGACGTTATCATATTTTCCGAAAGTAAAGAGGACCACGTCAAACACATTGACTGGGTCTTAAAAAGTCTTTACGATGCGGGCATGAGGGTATCTCAAGAAAAGTCCACATTTTTTAAGAAAAGTGTAGAATATTTGGGATTTGTAGTCACCAGGGGCGGAATAAAAACATCCCCCGACAAAGTACAGGCTATCTTAAACTTCAAGCCACCCTCTAACCTCTTTGACCTTAGGTCATTCCTAGGGTTATCCAGCTATTACAGGTGTTTTATAAAAAACTATGCCACCTCGGCAAAACCTCTTACTGAGCTGCTGAAGGGTGACAATGGTAAGGTAGGTGCTAATCAGTCAAGGAAAGTTCCAATTGAACTAACGGCTAAACAGCTAGAAACCTTTGACAGATTAAAGAAAATCCTTATTTCCGAAGATGTGATGTTAAGGTACCCTGACTTTAAAAAATGCTTCGATCTAACTACTGACGCCTCAGCACATGGCCTTGTAGCTGTATTGTCACGAGAAGGTCGCCCGATTACAATGATCTCAAGAACATTGCGGGATAAAGAAGCAAATTTCGCGACGAACGAGCGAGAACTGTTGGCAATCGTTTGGGCTCTTAAAAGTCTCCGGAATTACCTGTACGGAGTTAAAGACCTCAATATTTTTACTGACCACCAGCCCTTGACCTTCGCCGTATCGGACCGTAACCCAAATGCAAAGATAAAACGCTGGAAAGCTTTTATTGATGAGCATAACGCAAACTTGATCTACAAACCTGGCAAAGAGAATTATGTGGCTGACGCATTGTCGCGTTAAAACGTGAACGCCCTAGATTCTGATTCTCAATGTTCGGACCTCGCCACAATACATAGTGAGGAATCCTTGACTTACACCATTGAGACCACGGATAAGCCAGTCAACTGTTTCAGGAATCAGATAATAATTGAAGAATCTGATTCCTCATCCGTCCGAACTTTCCTGCTTTTCCAAAATAAAGCAAGGCACGTCGTTCGAGTCTCAGACCGCAGCACACTGCTACAGACACTACAAGACGTAGTGAATGTAGGGGTTGTCAACGCAATACATTGCGAGCTACCAACACTTGCTTTTATTCAACATAGGCTCATCGAGCTTTTTCCGTCAACTACATTCAGGTACTCCAAAAACCTGGTTGCGGACATCACGGACAAGACAGAACAAAGAGAAATAGTGACGGCTGAGCATAACAGAGCTCACCGAGCAGCGCAAGAAAACGTGAAACAAATATTGCGTGACTACTTCTTTCCCAACATGAATAGACTGGCGACAGAAATCGTTGCCAATTGCAGAGTCTGTTCACTGGCTAAATACGACCGGCACCCGAAAAAACAGATGCTGGGCGAAACGCCAATCCCTTCTTATGCAGGAGAACTTTTACACGTAGATGTATTTTCCACTGATCAAAAATACTTTCTTACGTGCGTCGATAAATTTTCCAAGTTCGCTGTGGTTCAACCGATTTGTTCAAGAGCAATTGTAGACATCAAAGACCCAATACTACAGCTCATAAATATTTTCCCTAACATAAAAACTATTTACTGTGACAACGAAAGATCCCTTAATTCTGAAACAATTAAAACAATTCTTTTAAAAATCAACATTCATATTTCAAACGCACCCCCTTCACACAGCATTTCAAATGGCCAGGTCGAGAGATTTCATAGCACGTTGGCGGAAATCGCACGGTGCATGAAAATCAGTAAACAAATAAGTGAAACTGTCGACCTAATCCTGCTTTCAACCATAGAATATAATAGGACTATTCATTCAGTTACCAATATGAAGCCAATCGAAATCATCCATTCAAATTCCATAGAAGTCGGATTACAGGTCAGAGATAGAATTGAAAAAGCCCAAAACAGGAAAATAGAACAGGAAAATAAAAAAAGGGAAGATAAGGAATACCAGGTGGGTGAAAGGGTATGGGTCAAATCAAATAGACGCCTAGGAAATAAGTTGACCCCACTATGCACAGAAGGCATAGTGGAAGCAGATCTTGGAACGACAGTTCTTATTAAAGGGAGGGTGGTCCACAAGGACAATCTTAGAAAATAAGGAAACTTTTTATATTCTTTTTAGTTTAAAAATTTATTTTCCGCTACCTTAGATTAACATCGCTGCTTACAACTCTCATGACGACTTACACGACTGCGACTGTGAAGCTGACAAATTACACTACCTCGGACTACATACCAGTATCGGACGGAGACGTGATCATTTGGAAAGAGCACGGATACTTAGGACACACTACGAACTTGACATCGTACGAGACCTACGTGGACGAAACTAGAAGGACTTTGGACTTATTTAACAAGGATCATGAAAGGAGAGTAATAGCAACTGATCTTAGTCATATTGAAACGTTAGTGGAAACCCTTAGGATCAACCACAGGCATTCACGTAGCATAAATCTGTTAGGAACAGCCCTCAAGGTAGTGGCGGGGACTCCCGATTTTGAAGGTTGGGAGCAGATAAAATTTAAGCAAACACAACTAATAGAAGCAGAAACTAAGCAAATAGAAATAAATACTAGAATCCAAACGAGACTCAACGAACTGACCATGACACTAAACTCAATACGTGACACTGACGGAAATGACATGGGACATATGTACGAGACCATTTTAGCAAAAAACAGAATAATAATTACAGATCTTCAAAATTTAATCCTTGCACTAACGTTAGCAAAAATTGACTTGATCAGCCCGGTAATATTGGATAATGATGACATTAAGGAATTAATACTTCATCATTTCACCAATATTAGTGTAGCGGATTTATTAGAAGTAGCTAAGATTAAGGCATTTCAAAATAATGAAATTTTATACTTTTTGATTAAATATCCCATACCTAAATTAGTCTGTAAGAAAATTAATATTTTTCCCGTGAGTCACGGAAATATAATCTTAAATTTTGAAAACATTAGTACTGTTGCCGATTGCGGATCAAACATCTTGGCCATCGACGGGTGTGGTGTGGCTGTCAGTTCAACATTCTGCAAACAACTGGTGACATCAAACTGCGCACAACAGCTGGTTGCAGGAACCCTTGCGCAATGCAGCACGCGACCCGGTCACCTCGACGAATTGACTCTGGTAGACGACGGTGCAGTAATCATCAACAACGCAGCTGCAAATATAACCGACAATGCTGGCTTTCAACAATTGGTTGTCGGAACGTATCTCCTCACGTTTGATGACAAGGTCTGGATAAATGGGACGTTATTCGTCAACAACTATGGTGTCTTCAAAAGGAAACCAGTGGTACAGGCTGTTGCCCAAATCAACATAACGGAGCACCGAGAACACCTCAGCCTGCCCTATCTGCATGAACTGAGTCTGGCAAACCTTCAACACATTAGCCAGCTACGATCCAGACTCCTGTCAAGTCCGGCTATGAGCAGCAGCATCACCTTAACCCTCATCGTCATTTGTCTGATTGCTGCCCACAAGATCCGCCAACGAAGAAAACGTCAAAAACTATCTGCCAGGCTAGCAGACCTGCAGGCCAGCATGAGTAAGCCCGGGGACGCGCTAAACTTAGCTGAGGGAGGAGTTAACGCCAGCTAGGTTCAATTCGGCGACCGGATGCCGTCAAGACATTGTTGCGACACTCTGCCGCAGAAACGCTGATCTTGCATTGCCAACTCCGCATTGCCGGCCGGTCAACAGCCAGCTGAGTAATATGATCCCTTTGGCATGCACGCCAAGTGGCCGCTGAAGAACGGCACGAGGCGTTGAATAGAAATAAAGATTGTATTTTACAAAGTAAAACAATTACAAGATTCTAATTTATCTTAATTTATACAAAGGTTTTCGATTCAAAATAAAAAAAAACAACGATTTTTTGAATCATTAAATAGGCAACAGCAAAGTTAACAAAGCGCAAACTGCAAAAATACATTATTTATTATTATAGAAATATTACTATATTATTTACTTACCCAAAACGAATCCAGAAAAAACACCGAATGTTATGGTGCAATAGGAATCCAGGAGCACTCCAATAATATTACTACCCAAAACGCTGCCCGTACGTCCGAGCATCAAACATATGCAGACAGCTTTGCCTCTTAAATGCGTGGGAACTAGATCGACAACGGCTCCACTCAAAACCGATACACATAGGCCGGGTAGTACCAGGTACAAGCAAAAACAGACCACAATGACAACCTCATCCCTTATCCAGATCAACGCAACGGCACAGCCAGCAGCAATCGCTAAGCCTCCTGTGATAGAGGCTTTACGACCGATCCGATTTATAACAAAGCCCATTACAATATACCCAACGATAAGAGCAGAACCATAGGTAATCGTGTCTATATAGCTCTTGATACTTATTTCATCGTTGCAAATCTGTGAATCTTTAGCAAAAAGAGTACAAGTCAGATCGCTATTGTCACGGCCCCGAATATAAGGTACCCATTATTCAATTTAAATTTAATTTAATTGTATCTATGTATTTTATGTATCTTCCGGAATAAAAATTACTCCACACAGTAAAAGCTCCGATCATAATTAAGTGATTTGTGTTATAAGGTATGCTTACGTCCTAGGGGATACTGTAATCCAACAAAAAGAATTTCTACGAGGTAAGAGTCTAGTGACAAAAGCAATTTCTAGCCCCAAAAATTCTGATATCCAATTTTGTGACGAACCAAATTGAGTTAAATATAAAAATTTTTAATAAAAATATAAATTAATAAAAAAAAAAACGGAAACTGGCATTGTGCACTATAACAAAATGAGTGACCTTTGTACATAAAAATTACACATGCCAATTTTCGTTTTTTATTTTTTTAATAAGGTATATTTTTGTTTGAAATTTTTATATTAAACTTAATTTTGTTCATCACAAAATTGGATATCAGAACTTTTGGGGCTAGAAATTGCTTTCGTCCCTAGACTCTTACCTCGTGTAGAGGTTTTTTTGTGGGAGATGAGAAATTTTTGCAATTGCTTTTGCTTTTGACATTGTAACTTTATCATTAATGCAAGCAGATAGTAAAATATATACATTTAGTTGTTGAACTGCTTTCATATATAAAAATATTTTTATTTTTTAAATTTTAAAGAAAACTAGAAGGCTTCTCCCCTTGCTCGTTTAGCTCACGTTGCTACAGCGAGCATTCTCTACTGTCAGAGACCCCGTACTAACTATATAAAAAAAAGTTTTTTTACTAAAACTTGGATTTTGCCCGATTGGTCCTATGACAGCTATATGATATAGAAGTTCGATTATAACCAACTTTGGTCAGGATCTATAAGTCTAACTTAAATGCATATTTTATTAGTTTGGTTAAGATATCTCGTAAAACAAAAAAGTTTTTCTTACTAGGACTTAATTTTCGCCCGATCGGTCCTTTCGACAGATAGAAAAATGTATACATTCAGTTAACAGGTAATAACTTCCAAATCCCTTAGCCAAAGTTTATGTTTCATATACCAAAATTGTACGTACTACAACATGCTGAAATTTAATAAAAATCGTTATAGCCGTTTGGTCAAAAATCGCTAAAATGTAAGCTAAAAAACTTGATTTCACCTGTAAAATGTTACCTGAGTACTTTAAAGCAAAAAGTTAAAGGTACGCCTAAAAGTTCTCAAGCACACCTTTCCAATGATATATAGAACATATCTGGTTTGGAAAGCTTAGCGGGATTTAGCGTTTTCCCGCTAAACTAGCGGTTTTTTCAAAAAGTCGTAGAGCCAACATTTTATGATTTTCGAAATGAAATAGATCCCCATCATTACATTTAAGCTTCTTTGGCGCTTTGGTGCAAACAGACAAACAAACAAACTGACTTTTCATTTCTTTTTGAGAAGTCCACTAAAAATTTAAAATGTATTTATCCTTCGAACCAGTTAACGGATTTGGGTGATCAAGTTGTCAATCGAAGCGTATTTATAATTAGAACTTTTAAAAAATAAACCACTTTTACCAAAAAGCTCCAACATCCCTATTTTCTAAATTAGCTGTATATATTGCCAGTCGCCTTTCGCACCGTTCGTGCTGCTTTTGTCACTAGCGCGAACTGCCGTCCGCAGTGAAAGTAATAGCCTGTAAAGTTTTAGTCTGTTATTTAGACGGTCGGACGTGTCAACCTTTGTTCTTTAAGAATACCGGGTATACAAATATTCGGGCTTTTACATACGATAGTATGTACGCATATTTTACAATTGATAATTGTTCGTATACTTTACATGTTTGGTTGAGTTCTGATTGATTAATCGAAGTATCAATTACATTGCAGACAGTCATAGCGGTGTCAACGTCGGTCGATCCCAAGCGATTCAATATTTCGGGATACCATAAACCCATGCCCGATGAGCTAGTTGCGCGAATTGATATCAGAAAAATTAACTTAAGATAAACTTATTGAACATACCTAAAGAAAAGCCCACACATAACAGTGCAACTGATGCTGAAGTTAAGTAAATGCGGTTTCTTAAGCAAGGGAGCAGTGTCACGCCACATCTTCTTCAAAATGACTGAGCTAAAGAGAGATAAAAATGATTGAAGAACAAAAAATATTTTTTTCCTTAACCTACGCGGATTTGGAAACACAAGCTCCATTTTCTCTGTCAGGGACTTCTTCGAATTTAAGCATTTTCACTTTCAGGTCTTGAAGCTGCTTTCCTGAGTTTTTTAAGGATATCCAATTGACGGCGGCAAAGGCATCTTCGGTTTTACCCATCGATATTAAAATTTTTGGACTTTCGGGCAGTTTTATTAGCAGAAGAGTACCGAAAACACCAGGCAGGAGGTAAAATATGGTCAACAACCGCCAAGGACGAAAGGCGAAGCTTTCAGTCAAATCAATTCGCCAATTCATTGTCAATACAATCCACGCCACAACTGATAGTAAAACAAAAATTTATTTCTTAGATAAAGACTAACTAGATTGCTTGTTTAAATAAAAGCCTTATTATAAGTATAGTACTTACCAGGCACATAAACCGTTGAAATTCCAACAAACAGACTAGCATAATTGATAACAATCGGGCGATGGCGAGGCGTAAAAAATTCCCCTAGGTAGGCATATGTTGTGGATGATGCACCTGCTATACTGTAAGTATAAAACTTTTAAGTGTATTTTTATAAAAAGTATGTTTATTTAAAAATTAAGGGGCTAAAAAACACAGAACTAGCAGAAAAAATTATTTTCTTATCACTATACTTACAAAAATCCAACTAAGAAACGAAGGACTACATAAATCCAGTAATTTGGAATGAATATTGAAATTAGCGATATAATATTTCCAGATAGTGTTGTATATATCAACACAGGTCTACGTCCAATGGAATCGCTAAGATAACCCCAAAAATATGACGAACAGAATATTCCTGTTGAGACACAAAAAATAAGATATGAATAGTGGAAGAAATATCTAAATGTTTTAAGCTCTTAAGTTTTTCGTGAATTAACCAATTTTGTTAATTTAAAACATCCACAGACCGGAGAACAATAAAAAAGTGGATCATTGGGCTAACTTACCGACAAAACTGGCTGCACTCATAATGGCCTTGTCCATTGAATTTGTATCGAAATCGCACTGCGACACAATTGTAATATATGACATTCCCATAGTTTCATTTATGACCATCATAAGTAAAAGCCCTGATGCAAACAGAACAATCCATTGTACACGGCCAAATCCTATAGCAGGGAAATATTCCATAAAATGTATTGCCTAATAATCTTTTATAATTTTTTTTCATACCGATCAATTCAAGCACTTCCTCATATTCATGACCCGCACTCACAGATTTTTCCAATGAGTCTACGGGCTTTGATTCAATATCTCTTGAATTCATTTCGTTATGTACTTCGCGTTATTCGTAATTTGGAACCAGATTCACTGTCATTACCAAAGCTGCTTCAAAGTGCTACTGATGAAGCTTGATGGGCTCGCAAATGTTCATATTGTATGTGATACACAATTTGTTGTAGTTACAAGTGAGGGAGGACGCCCTAGGTGTCAACATTGGAAGATGATTTATCAGTGCACAATAAAGATAAACAAGTCGGAGGATGACATCTGTTTGATTTATCGAGCAGTAAGTGAAACGCCACGTTCCACCTAGTTTCATTTTTCAATTCATTAAGCAAATAATGACTGATATAAGTATAAGTATTTACACCTGTACATGTACATATATACTCGTAGATATGAGCATACATACATTAGCATATACAAAACCAATACTCTCGAAGGTTCTGATATTCAGATACACCTACTTAAGGATTCCATACACGTCCGACTTTTTCTCATTTATTATCTTTCGTCAATAGAGTTGTTTATAGATTCTTACATTACTTCAATACAATTTTATATTGGAACATTTTTAAATGGAAGGGAGCCAGCTTTACAACGTATAGTAGGGTGTCCCGCTTTTTCATTTTTAGACCCGGTACTTAAAAAAAGTGCAGGGGTCTATTGGGTTTGTTTTACCGAATATGTGCGTAACAGGCAGAAGGAGGCGTGGCAGACCCCATAAAGTATATATATTCTTGATCAGCATCAATAGCCGAGTCGATATAGCAATGTCCGTCTGTCTGTCTGTCCGTCTGTCTGTCTGTCCGTCTGTCTGTCGCCAATAATTCAGAAAAAAAATTTCATTTCCAAATTATAAGAGCAATTTAAAAGCTAGTGACACCAAATTTGGTATGTAGATTCCTCTTTATTGCAGGCAGTTTGTTTCTTTTTTGAATCGGACCACTATATCATATAGCGCCCATAGGAACAATCGGTCGAAAAACAAGTTTTAGTATGAAAACTATTTTGTTTTATGAGATATCGTAACCAAACTTATAGAATATCCATTTAAGTTAGTCTTATACATCCTTACCAAAGTTGGTTCAAATCGGTCCACTATATCAAATAGCTGTCATAGGACCGATCGGGCGAAAATCAAGCCTTAGTATGAAAAACTCATTTGTTTTAAGAGATATCGTAACCAAACGCATAGAATATACATAAAACTTGGTTTTATACATTCTGTCTAAAGTTGGTTCAATTCGGACCACTATACCATATAGCTGTCATAGGACCGTTCAGGCCAAAATCAAGTCTTAGTATAAAAAACTTTTTTGTTTTATAAGGTATTGTAACCAAACTGTTTGAATATGCATAAAACTTGGTTTTATATATTCTGTCCAAAGTTGGTTCAAATCGGACCACTATATCATTAGCTCTCATAGAACCGGCGATCGGGCGAAAATCAAGTCTTTGTATAAAAATCTTTTATGTTTCATAAGACATCGTAATCAACCTGAAAGAATATGCATTTAGGTTAACTTAATTTTTTTCCATTATAAGTTTTTTTCATAGTAAGTACGGGGTCTCCGACTGTCCAGTATGCTCGACTGTAGCACCGGCCCACTAGTTTGTTCCGGATTTCAAACACTAAAGTGGATTCCGAAAGATGATGATCTTAAACGATTTTGTGAAAAATTTCAGAATTTTGAAAAGTGAGAATTTTCAATGGCGAATTTTGTGTTTAAACAAAAAAGGATTTTTAAAAGTGGAACTTTCGAAAATAGTCAAATTTAAGTATCTGCAGCTATTTATTCTAGTCAAATTGGTACCCATTCAAAAGATTATTATTTACTCTTCATTTTAATAGCCATATATAGAAAGTTATAACACTCAACCGAGCGACTTGGGGTCTACAAAGTAAAATTTTCTAATAAATTTCGATATTCTTGAACAAAAAACACAACATTTTTTTTTTGTAAATTGTAATTAAAAATTTTTAAGGAGGTACCTAGTTACAAAGAACATTAAATTCTAAGAAGATACAAAAATTATCTTGATAGCATTCCTTAATCAAAAGTAATGGCTGTTTGAAAATCTGAATAAGAGAACTAAGCACAATTGTCGTACGTCTTACATATGTTACCGCACACCCTGCCTGTTGGAGAAGTAATATTAAAATATAAATTATCTAATTAGTTTTCAGGGTTAATTAACTTATGGGAAACTTTACAAGTAAATTAAAATTATATTAAATTAAACGTAAAATAAAATTATAGGAAATTAGACAAAAATTAAAAATAATTCATCCATTAAACTTATTTTGAGAAGCCTCTACGGCTTGCTTGTCAATTCTGGGATACTTTTTCGGTGTGCTTCAACAACCTGCAAGAGGTTTTGCGATTCTAGTTCACTTCTAACCAACTGCCTGTAATCATTCGCCATTGCAACGACACGTTCAGCTACATCATTGACCACAAACCAATTTTTAATTTTTTGTTGGTCTTGTAAAAAATTTGGGTCCCAGCTTAATTTGTTATGGGTCAACTTGTATAAATGTTGTTGGTATTTCTAGCATGTCAAAAAGTATTTTGCTTCAATATTTGATCTTTTAATTTCAGCTTCAATTATTGCTGCCCTCATTGAAGTTTGAGCTTTACCGGGGACTTCAAGTCGTTGAATCAAATATTTTACAAGCCCAACAAAAAATTAAAATTGACTATACATTCATTGATTAAACTTGTGGAACAATAATATTCGTACACGTCATAGCTATAATTGTATTTTTTTAATGAAAATGGCGAACTGATTAAAAGCCGAATTTGTGTATCGAACAAATCAAAAGGCCATCCACACGGTATATTATATTTCAAATTAGATAATACAATAAATTTGGGCTAAGTTACTTGATTAAGCATTTTACACATTAATAAGCTCAATAGTTTGAGCATACCGACTGCATCTTTAAATAAATTACGTTTTTCTATTTTTTTGCCAGTTTTGCTAAAAGTTGTCTTCTAAAATGGAGTGTTTGTATTCAAATGATTTTTTGCCTGTTTTGCTAAAAGTTGTCTTCTAAAATGGAGTGCTTGCATTCAAATGATTTTTTGACCATAACTTTCTTTTAAAAACAAAAAGGTAATGAAAATTCAATGAAAACACTTCAATTCTAGTAATGCTTTTTAGTGACTTAGTGACAGAAAACACAAAAAACATGATGAAACAAAATGATGGAACAAAATAAACTACTTAATATTATTAAATCCAATAAAAGACAATAATAAGATGCATCAATGCACAACATAACATAAAGCTAGTCGCATTAAAATATTCCCTCAGATTTCGCTCAAGTCAGTGTTTGAACTGTTCGCCGCGAGAACGATTTCTGTTTTGAATCGCATGCCTTGGTTCTTTGTTAATTTCTTCAAGACGAACCATTGACCAAAGCTATATATTTCGCCTTTTGTTAAAGTTCAAAAATGTTTTGGCATATGCCTATTTTCGCGTTGAATGCGGATGAATGGTTTCTAATTTCTTTCATGTAAGAAAATTATGTTTTTAGCACAATTGGTCCTTTGATTGTATGAAAGTTCTGATCCTAACAAGAGTTTTGGTACAAAACTTGTAAGGCTCGGATTAAAAACACTGAAGATGTGCCAATAATAAAATACTAATAATAATAACATGGTTATAATTTCAAAAAACATAAAATTTTAAACTCTAAAAACGGGGACAAGAAATTGATTTTAGGATTATGGTTTCTTGGTGAAAACATCTTAGAATTGACCGTATAATAAGAATTTTGTTACCATTTTTCAATTTTTTCGGGACCATACTATCGGTGCACCCAAATATATATACTTAGATCAACTTGCAAACGCGCTCATATTTGACGTGTATGGGGATTATAATCTCCATAGTCAGAGTTATATATGTATATACATACACATGTATGCTACCATAGGTAAATAAGAAGGTAGATAGTTTTCATTTTCATTCAGGTGATAACATTTGTTATTGTAAAGTTGATAGCAAAAACGAAGTAGTAGTACACTTTAAAAAATACTAGTTAAGACTCTCAATATGATCGAGGTAGATTTACTGGTTTGGTATTTGTATATTTTTAACATATTTTAACAAAATTCTTGATTCCATCGGAGTCCTCTGAGTATTCTACCCTTTGGATTGATGGGTTTTAGTCTTTCGGTTAAATATACTCACGTTCTTTTCTTAGAGTGTATCTTTACAATATAGCAATTTAAAGTGAGAAAACAGACACCAACAGTTTATGATGCATATTCGTATAAGTTTAAATATACTCGTAAACAAGTTTGTCTTACGAGTATTAGGACACGTTTTATATGGTTTATTTAGAGTTTAACTACTAGCTTTGCTACTGTGTAAAGCATGTAAGCATATACTGTTATACATACATAAGTTTATACCCCTGCAAAGTAGTCTTTTAGTTTTAAAAAGCAGTTGGTAAAACTTAGTAGAAGTCCGTCCAAACTGAATTGTCATACCATATTATAAAGCTGTCAGTGCAGCAATCAATGGTAAATAAAATTTTTGTGAGGAAATCTTAATCACTTTTAGATTGTTTTATTTAAATTAAATAATTTCACAGTATATGGACGGTAAATATGATTCATTTTTATTATTTAAATTGGAAAAATCATAAAATATACCTACATTTTTTACTAGGGGTAATCTATGCAATTTCATCATGATCCTCAAATTTATAATTTTTATTATTTTACTCATAAAATAAGGATTATTTTTAAGTTTTTTTTTAATTCTGAAGTAATGATTATTTCTTGAGTTATACATATTTATTTCTCTAAAATAATCATAAATAAAATAATAAAAATCAAAAATAATGATTATGTTATAATTTTTATAACAAAACTTTGATTATTACAGTCCCTCTTAGAAGCATATTATCGAATACACAATTTCAACAAAATTATTCATTTAAAGTATGGTAAGTAATAAAATCATTAATGCAGGTTTTAACATAATTTAATTTAGCTCCTTAAATTTAAAATATTATCAAATATCCCCCACCTTTTTTTTAAATTTGAAATCATTGGTTGGTCTTTTCAGAAACACCGTGACATGGACTCTTCGCAAACTTATGCACATCAGTTCAAATTTTTTGAAAACTAGCCTTTTGTGCGCACCTTTAAGAAAAATTAATTTTAGCCCAAAAGCCTAAAAGAACAGAAAAGGCAATGGTCAGCCTGCATATCCCTTCCCAGTCTTCGTTTTAGAAAAAAAATTTTTTTTAATTAAATCCCAAATTTATAATATTATAACAAAACTTTTAATTAATAGAGTATCAGATCTTCGTGTCGAAGAAAATCTTGCATTCTTGTATTATGTGGGTTTCTTCATCGTGGTCTTGTCCGGATATTGTTTATAACTAAGGTTATCATTACAAACTTATCAAGATGTGGGCGGAAGTTCACAGCAACTATAATAATTACAATTTACTTATCTATTTGAAAGTCATCATATTTTGTTAAGTTTGTTTATACACTCTAAATTTCAGAACAATCAGAAAACAAGTGGTTAGTAATAATACAATGAAATCAGTCAGAAATAAGTTACATCAGTTGTTTCCTAAAATCGGATCACTGAAGTATCGATTAACACTCTCAAGTTAAGATGGGCACGGCCACCTCTTTGAGGCCCGAAATCAATTTTATAGACCCGACTCGGTCCGGCCCGGTCAGATTTTCAAAAGGGCCCGGCCCGGTCCAAGCCCGGTCCGAAACTATCATATAGTACAAAAAAATTTATAAATGTTTTTTCTAGTCTTGATTTTTTCGAAAAAACGATCAATATTTTAAGTTTACTTGTGTGTTATGTAAAAAAACGGCTTATTTTCCTTGTTATTTTAGCGTTTCACATTTTTGTCCTCTTATTCACGCACTTGATAGGTAGTAAAATTAAGCTTAATAAACGTATAATGCTTATCGATAAAATCAATGCGTAAATTATATTAACAGGATATCATTACCGAAAAATGTTAATCAACCCATATGAAAAGTAAACGTGAAATCGTGAATTTTTCGGACCTAACGGGCTTTGGGCTTTTTGCTGAGGCCCAGGCTCAAACGAAAACAGCCCGTTTACGATTTTCATAAAAATCTTATAAATCCTTTTCTAGTGACCCTCAAACTTCTTTTGAAAGTGGAACTTCGCCAAATATTCAATGTAATAATTTTTTTTGTATATTAATATTAGATTGAGATATTTAACAATAAAATTGATAAACTTATTATATGTATTGTAGTTGGTAAACAGGTCATAAAATACACAAGTCAATGAAAAGTGGTGTTGGTAAACGGACCAAAAGAGTGAAAAGTTCTACAAAATAACAAAAAAGTTAATTTTGTAGGAAAATTTCAAAATATTGTTAAAAATAAACTAGTTGAGGTCCCAAACTAATTTTTTTCAGCTTAATTCATGAAAAATCGCTCTCAATTAGGGGTGTTTTTTTTTGTTTGGAAACTTTTAGCAGACAACAGAACTTCATTTTAATCATTTTAATAGTGTCGTGCTCAACAAAATTGTTCAATAACTTACGAATAGTAAAATTTGTTTCAGAAATTAATTTTAGGTTACTTATTTAAGTAATTTACACATAAACAAATCAACTAGAATGGAAATACCGACAGCGAAATTGAACCAATTGAAATTTAAATCAATTAAAGCAGATGTGTTTTTTTTGATTGGACAAAAACTGGTTTTACTAGACTTAGAAAAAAATATAACCGAAAAAGACCGAACATTTCTTTAAGTCTAGGGACATTTTATCTAAAAAAAACAATCGAGGAAAAATGGACCTACATATTATTTTTAGTAATACTTTACCTTAATATTTTTTATTTGCATTTCCTATGTTTTTTGAATTCTATTTTTGTGATTTTAAAAAACTATTATATTTGATTTTTTCATGGGACTGGGACTCGAACTCAGATTTTCGGACCAGAAAAGTTTCAGCACAGCGCCTCTCTCTTTACAGAGCCAGTGTACTTAAGTTATTATAGGTAGGTGATTCAGATGTTCTCAAATTCAACAGAATTAATTATTTTGAGCGCTCAATCGATAGCTAATGGCTTTTTTATATGAATTTTAAGTATTTCTGAAAAGGTATATATATAGTAAAATCTAAAAAGGCATGGTTAAATAAGACAAATATGTTTTAGGAAAATTGCCAATTTTTGAGGTATTACATACCTAAAAAGGTATGACCTAAAATAAGATATATCTAAAATTACCTACTCTTAGGGCAATAATTACCTAAAATTTAGGTTTTAGGTAATAAATCACAATTTCACTCTACTTGTGGCACATTTTAGCTGAGAAGTTACCATCGTGAACAAGGGCGCACGCAGAGTAAAAATTAAATTGAACAATTTTTTTTATTATGTATTTTAATACCCAGTGCGGAAAGAAACTAAAAGATCTTAAAGATGGTAAGAGTTAGCCTATAATTTCAGGCAGATTCAGTAAGTATTAAAAATTTTCCACGCCCACTGTGGGGGCATAATTCGCAAAAAACCAAGACAATTAATAAAATTTGGTGGGGATATGTGAATACTGGCCAGTGTCTGTCTATCCTATCTATACATCCTAAAAAATTTTATTCAAATCGGCCCACTATATCATATAGCTGCCATACAAATTCTGTGTTTACCTGGGCTCCAATACATCACCGCGATCGAATCAAACAGGAGGCAGAGTTCTCTACTGGATAAAAAAAAGCTTGACCTATTTGCATTATATAATAGTATTATTTAACTAGTCAGGTTTGCAAATATGCTCAACCGAATTTCCACCACTTCATCGTATGCTGATCGAAAGAAAAGAAAGACTAGTTTGATTGATTAGCAGTACAAATGTAATCAAACACCAAAGTTATTGGAATAATTAAATCTCTTGTACAAATTGCTCTATGTACACACATACATATACATGCATATATAAATATTGGACATATTTAATATTGTTAATAAGTGATAACCTACTTAAGTTGATCAATGTACCCTTAACATTAAGTAAATTAATTTTCGTTATTCTTAATCAATAAAGATAACTGTTTGTTCTTATTTACACATCAATTTATAAAAAAAAGAAAACAAAAACATATGCATTTTGTTGTTTTCGCTACTAAACTAACTACGAGTACTCCCAACTTTTAAGCGGAAAAAACAGCAGATGCTGCTTGGATCCCAAACACGGTTGGCAGCCTTAAACTCCAGAAAAAATACCAATAGTTTGAACGACTGGCAACCTTGCTATTCAATAAAAATTTTATGTTCAAATTTAGATACATTTCCAAAAAAAACGTAAATTTTTATATATTTTTTATAATATTGAAGCTAGAATTTTAAAATTTTTGCAAAATATTTTCTAAAATTTTGTCAAACATTTTAGTATTTTTAAAGAGCAAATTTTATTACTACAAATTATAGAAAATTCAAATTAAATTAAACAAATACACCTTGAGTCAGATGCAGTCCAAAACTACGTCTGTGGCTGGAAATTGAAATACTAATAGTAAAATAAATAATTGAAAATTCCCAAAATTCCCAAATCTAATTTTTCAAACGAACGCTCTACATTAGGGATGGCGAAATTCAAGAAATTGAAAACATGAATATCCGAAAAAATTACGTATATATCAAAAATATTATATCATATAGCATGTTAATCCACCTTTATAAACACTTTTTAACAGCGAGTTAGCAAAGCTTGCTTTTAAAATCTATCGCTTACCTTGCAAGCCGTTTTAAATTATAGTTTCAACAGTTATTGTCATTAAATTTATTGAAAAAAACGTGTATGGTAAGTACTCTGTTATTATTCGTAGTGCCGAATTCGCACGGCAGAAATTCTATTGAAAAAAGAAACGCGACAAGGCTTTAATAACATTGATTGTTAAGGACATGGTAACATTGCGAATTGTTGAGCGTAAGGGATTTAAAGAGTATTCCAATGCATTTGATCCACGGTATACACTTCCAAGCCGAAAAACCCTTCGGAACACCCTCTTACTAAATATGTAATCGCTGCGAACGGTAGTTCGCGTTAGTGACGAAAGCAGCACGAAGGGTGCGAAAGGCGACTAACTATATATACAGCTAAGTTGGAAAATTTGCCACGACTGTCCGATCAGATCGAGTTATATACCGATCGAAAGGTTTAGTCCTAACTTACAAAATGGCATACTAAAACTTTTTCTAACCAACCTGGGTCATGAGATATGAGGGTGTAAGTGGGAGGGGAAAAATGTAAATGATTGCAGCTAATGGGGCTGTTGTGGCTTTTTTGGTAACATTTTTTATTTTTTTATAATTTTTCTTGAAAATACGCTTCGATTGATACCTCAATCACCCTAATCCGATAGCTGGTTCAAAAGATAAATAAATTTGAAAATTTTAGTAGACTCCTAAAAATGAAGTGAAAAGTTAGATTCTTTGTTTGTCTGTTTGTTTGTTTGCATCAAAGCGCTAAAAAAGCTTAGATGTTATGTTGGGGATTTATTCCTCTTTGCAAATCTAGAAATGTTTGTTCTACGACTTTTTCAATTTCCCGCTAGTTTAGCGGGAAAACGCTAAATCCCGTTAAATTTTAAACCTCACCAGTTTCCATACTATAGAAGCTAAAGATATGTTCTGTATATCATTGAAAAGGTGTGCTTGAGGGCTTTTAGGCGTACCTTTAAACTTTTTCTCTAAAGTACTCAGGTAACATCTTTCAGTAGAAATAAAGTTTTTTAGCTTACATTGGCGATTTTTGACAAAACGGCTCTAAAGATTTTTATTAAATTTTAGTATGTTGAAGTACGTAAAATTTTGCGTTTTTTGGTATGTAAAACTTTGACCAAGGGGTTTGGAAGATATTGCCTGTTAACTGAATGTATACATTTTTCTATCTGTCGAAAATCAAGTCTTAGTACGAAAAACTTTTTGGTTTTATGAGATATCTCAACCAAACTGACACAATATGCATTTAACTTAGTTTTATATATTCTGTGCAAAGTTGGTTCAAATCGGACCACTATAACATATAGCTGTCATAGGACTGATCGAGCGAAAATCGAATCTTAGTATAAACACTTTTTTTTACGAGATATCGTAACAAAACTAATAGAATATGCATTTAAGTTAGACTTATAGATCCTGAACGAGGTAAAAGTCTAGTGACGAAAGCATTTTCCAGCCGAAAAATTTCTGATATCCAATTTTGTGACGAACAAAATTGAGTTTAATATTAAAAATTTAAATAAAAATAGAAATTAATAGAAAAAAAAAAATGGCATTCGGCACTGCGCAAAAAGTAATTTTTATGTACAAAGAAGTTCACCCTTTTTGCGCACAGTGCGCAATGCCAGTTTTTTTTTTCTATTAATTTCTATTTTTATTTAAATTTTTAATATTAACTCAATTTTGTTCGTCGCAAAATTGGATATCAGAAATTTTGGGGCCGGAAAATGCTTTCGTCACTAGACTTTTACCTCGTGTAGAGGTTTTTTTTGTGGGATTGTTAATAAGTGATAACCTACTTAAGTTGATTAATGTACCCTTAACTTAAAGTAAATTAATTTTCGTTATTCTTAATCAGTAAAGATAACTGTTTGTTCTTATTTACACATCAATTTATAAAAAAAAGAAAACAAAAACATATGCATTTTGTTGTTTTCGCTACTAAACTAACTACGAGTACTCCCAATTTTTAAGCGGAAAAAACAGCAGATGCTGCTTGGATCCCAAACACGGTTGGCAGCCTTAAACTCCAGAAAAAATACCAATAGTTTGAACGACTGGCAACCTTGCTATTCAATAAAAATTTTATGTTCAAATTTAGATACATTTCCAAAAAAAAAACGTAAATTTTTATATATTTTTTATAATTTTGAACCAAGAATTTTAAAAATTTTTGAAATTTATTTTCTAAAATTTTGTCAAACATTTTAGTATTTTTAAAGAGCAAAATTTATTACTACAAATTATACAAAATACAAATTAAATTAAACAAATACATCTTAAGTCAGATGCAGTCCAATATAACGTCTGTGGCTGGAAATCGAAATACTAATAGTAAAATATACAGCAGTCTTAAAATAATTGAAAATTCCCAAATCTAATTTTTCAAACAAACGCTCTACATAAGAAATTAGGGATGGCGAAATCCAAGAAATTGAAAAAATTAATATCCAAAAAAATTACGTATATATCAAAAATATTATATCATATAGCATGTTAATGTTGCTTAAAATCTATCGCTTATCTTGCAAGCCGGTTTAAATTATAGTTTAAACAGTTATCTCCATAAAATTTATTGAAAAATAGGGTGATTCTCATCTAAAACTTATAACTGCCATCAAATAGTATCACAATTTAGTTGCACTTTATAAAAATGTTTTAAAAGAAAACACGATTTTAGTTTAACCAAGTTTAGCTGCTCTATAAACTAAATTTATAATATTGAGAATATCGCATTGTATATCAGATGTTTTCCTGCTTCAAGGTCGCCAAAAGTTGTGCCTACTGTTTTTTTGAGTAATTCCAAACTTGTCGCTGCTTGAATGATAATCTGAAAATTCTCGGAAAAAAATAAGTACATTTGTAACCACACTGAGAAAAGAGAGAAAAAAAACAATATTTTTAAGTTTTGCTTCATTTTTCCATATATCATAATAAATGTGCTGATATGTAGCACTAAGCAAATAACTTCTCTATAGGGTTTTTGCTTAGTGTATATAGCCAATTAATATCGATATAATATCGATATCGCCATATCGAAGTTCATCGCTATTTGATACAACTTTACATTAGAAATTATAGTAGTACAACAAAAGAGGCATATGGCGGATTTTCAAGAACAATTGCGGCAATATCGAAAACAAAAGCAAAGAAGGGAAACATTGGATATCATCAAAATAAGAATTCGAAAGTTTTGGATGCTCGGCACGGGTGCAGAAACCAGTCAGGGAAAATGCTACACTGCCATCGACGTCAAGGTATATACAACAGAATGTACAACAGTTTAATAGATCTCAATTAGTCTAATTAATTAAAATCCATAATGTGTATTTTAGTCAGCCAATGAGTCGAGTTCCGATGCTTTTGCCACCAGTGAAACAAGTGGGGATTTCGAGTATGTGGCCTGCAGCGAAGATGAAGAATTAATGCCACAAGTAACAGTTAATGCTGACGTGCGAGAGGAGAGCAAGTGCTTCAAGTACACACTTTGGGGTGTATATTTTCTGTTCTGGGTAACATTATATGTGATAGCAATTGAACTCAAATTTGGGCTAGTCTTTTTAATGTTTTCCGCACTGTTTTTTATATACTTCAATACCCGAACCGGGCCAAAGAAGTCCAATGAATTGAGTGCCTACAGTGTATTTAACAAGAACTGCGAGAGTATAGATGGAACACTGAAGGCTGAGCAATTCGAAAATGAAATTCGATATGGTTCTGCAAGTGTAAGATAAGAAAAATGTAATAAATTAATCAAGTGCTTCCAATTTCTGACTGTCTCCTTATGTTTTACTAATAAATATTATTTACCACAGCAAATTTAAAGAGCACTTATGAAATGTGTTCATAATTACTAACCGCATCTGCAGCAAAAATATTTACGGAGATATTGGCTTGTCAATTATAACGTAAGCGACAGACGGCATACGAAACACGACACACGATACTCCAAGAAAACTCTCCTGTAAAATTTGCTTTTTGGCGCTTACGTTATTTATGCAAATAGGGCTCGATATGTTTATTCTATATGGTTATCGCACGTTCTGAGGCTTGTAATCTCACGAAGCCGGTGTTCCGATTATTTTTCTTTCGCGACACATGTTTTCGGTTGAGGCTAGAAATATTTGACTCTTTTGTGAATCGGTTTTTAGTCAATGCTCAAGATTATTCCAGAAATGTAAAGCAACCGTAAATGTATGGGATTTTGGCTAGTTTTGGATTGGTAGGTCTGGAACACAGCAGAATTTAAGGAAAAATTATTGAAGTTAGACTCCGTCTAGTTTTCTTACGAATGACTCAATGAAGTAAAAACTTTGGAGATTCGATCTTTACTTCTCCATTGCGATCCCATCAACCAAGTTCTGTCGTGTTTCAGTGCCTTCAATTGTTTTAACCGCGCATAATGTAGCAATCAAACGATGGGGTTTGGAAGCTTGTGATTCACTTGCCGACACTCGAAAAATTGCAGTGTAAAATGACTCAAATAATAAATACTGGGAAAATAAGCTAGCTTCACAACTAATTAGAATTATTATGCATTTAATTAAACAAAGATAACTTATTTTAATTTCCTTAATCCTAACTAAATAAAACAAAGAACACATGATTCTAAATATCTTATTTTAATTTACTTTAATGAGTTTTGGATTCTAGGTGCAGGGTATTCCAAAGCCGTGACCAGCCGAAATGGTCGTCCTTACTTGTTACAAAAAGAGTTTAGGAACAATAAACTCTTAACTGCTCCTGACTCAAGTCCATTCAGTTTTTCTGCAATTATGTTGCCAGCCAAAGAAAACGAAGTCTCAGCTGCTGCACTACTAGCTGGAATTGAGTGAATTTGCAATGCTAGTTCAAACATGTATGGGTATTTGTTTTGATTATTTTTCCACCACTCCATTAAATTAAAATTCTCAGACATGTCGACTATTTCTTTACAATATCTTTCCACTTCGTGTTCTGTCTTATCTTTGCTTTTTGACGTCGTTAATTCTATCAAATTTGAGAAAAAGAAGGCGTCACTATTTTCATTAGAATGTGAAACTTGGCAGCTTGAATCTAAATTACTTTGATCTGAATTATTAGAGGAATCCATATCAAAATTTGGTAATAAAGCTGACGACGATGTTGTTGGACATAGAGTGTAATTTTCCGAATTTGATGAGGCATTTAAGTTACGGGTATCTTGCATTTGAGATATGCAGTAATTTTTTATATCGATTAAATCACATGGTTGCATATTTATAGCTGGTGGGTATAAAAAGAATGCTACTTTATGCAACAAATCTAAATTGGCAAGCCATATTTCGTCAATGTTCTTAATTACATTTTGTTTTAAAATTGAAATTGCAGTTTTATCTTCAGTTATTGGCTTACACAGGGCTTTGACCGTTAAAATCGAAGGAATAACATAACACAAAGTAGGAGAATTGCAATGCTCCAATTTTTTAAACACAATTTCAAATTTCTCGCACATTTCTACGAGGGCTTCAACAATGGCTATATTAACTTGTATATGCAACATTCGTGGACTTTCTTCACTTCTTGACAAAATATTGTTTATTTCGTCCCAATTGTCGATTACGGACTTAAGCATTTTATAATTCGATTTCCAAATCGTTGGACATTGACTATTCAATAAATTAGGAAGATGCTGCATATTTTCTTTTTTTAAATATTTAACAATTTTTTGACACGACTCTAAGACATCTGCGATCTCTTTGGTATCAGCGTACAATTTCACCAATACTTTGGAAAATAAGTGACTACTACAGTTTAGGCGTGTATTCTGTTCTAAGGCCTCTACAAGATTTGGTTCCCTGTCTGTAATAAATTTTATTTGGTCTATATTTTCAACACTAAATTCTTTAAATAGACTCTTTGTCTTCTTAAGAATATTGTCCTTTTTAGACCTTTCAAAGTCCATTGATTTGATTCCTAAGACCATATTAATAAATTTAAAGTCTCTTTGATAGTGTAATATTACGCCTATAAAGTTCCGTTTCACATAATTATCCCTCCACATGACGATTACAGCTGATCCTCCGCCGATGCCCACAATATTATTAATTTCGTCTTTAAGTTTTTGTATCTTTTCGCTTGCGCACTTTTTGAGTTTCTGAGAAATTTCCGTTGGACCAGGCAGCATGTCTTCCACGTCGATGTGTTCACCATAAGTGGCCCCGATCTTAATGAAATACTTGACCAGTTTCAAAAAGCCAGAGCCGCGCACTGTCGAAAATGGTCTGCAGTCTTCAATAATCCATGCTGTGCATATATCAAGAGCCTCCGTTTTGTCGAGCTCTGACACAGTTTGTAAAGTTGTAGACTGTTTAATTACTTTGCGGCAGCTATGTCTGTTTAGGTTCGATGTTTGGCCGCAGCTGTATCTTAACACCATACCGCAAGTTCGACAGAATACAAAACCACTCAAGACTGAATTGTCTGGTTTTATAATTTCGGCTAATATGTTCCAGACGAAACTACGGCCTTTGCGTTGACCAGACAGTGTATAATTGCCATTTGCTATCTTTTCGGACACACTTTTGCTTGTTTCTTCCATTTTTTGTCTGTACGTAAGGCACAGTCGATGCCGGCTGAACAACACAAAATGAACAAAATTGTACAGCTGCTCATAAGCGACCCAAACACAAACGAACAAGTAAGATCATGCAAGTGTGATGCGGCATGTTTAATCATTTGCTGTTGGTATGATGTTGTGTGACTCACATTGAATGTTTGATTCGAGCTCACGCTCAAGCAATCGCTCCTTTTTTTTTATTTTTTTGAGAGCTGCAAAATTCTCGATTATAATTTATATAATTAAATGAAATACAAATATATAATTTCATGTACTATTTGGGTATTAACAAAACTGCATTGAGTAGGAAATATTCGGAATGATTTAAGCACTGACTTGTACCACTAAGCAAATAACCTAAAAAGAACAGAACTCAATGTTGGGCGTTTTGGGCGGACACTTTAGGTTATTTGCTTAGTGAATCGAGTTAAAAGTCTGCGTGAATGTGCTCAAAATGATGTTTGAGGCATTCGTGCTCGGATTTGAATTAAGTCATTTGAGTTCATTTTATAATTCCTATACAGTTCGTTTGTTAAATCGAATTCCAATGCAGTTTGTTTGAGACAACCTGTCGATCCTTATATTTAAAAATTAGATAATAGATAAGTTTACGAAATATGAACAATTTTCATATTTTAATACCAGCAACGGATATGTTCGTGTACGACCGATCAAGTGTGCGAAAAATTAAATCAAATCAACGCAGCGTGTTCGATCGAGTTCCGAGCCTCTCTGATTAACGAACGTGATTGTTTGTTTACGAACTATTCGGGTCGATTGATTCTCGCTTATGACGATACCCGAAGTCACGTTTTGTTTTCAATATGCCTCGAGTTCGGGTATGGGTATGCATGGTATGAGTGTGTGAACGAGTTTTGGTTTTTGGGTATACAAACGGGTATGTTTATGGGTATGTATGCACTCGAATGTCTGTGCTTAGGTATGCAAGTATTAACACTTTCATTGTAATACTTTTGTTATTAAGTTTGTGTTATAATAATTATTAAATGACTAAATAAATTGTAAGACAAAAAATTTACAATTAAAAATTATATAAATTAATTTGTTTTTAAAATACTTAAAAAAAACGTATTATCAATAAATAAATATAAATTAATCGAATGTAACTACATAATAATTATTTTCCTAATTCTAGAATCTTGACTTATTAAAATCGTAATACACATTAAAAAAAAACGTATTATCAATAAATAAATATAAATTAATCGAATGTAACTACATAATAATTATTTTCCTAATTCTAGAACCTTGACTTATTAAAATCGTAATACACATTTAAAATCCACAATAATGACAAGTTGCACAAAACAACAATAAAAGAGTTCATTTTGTATGGAAATTTCAAGGATTTTTTAAAAATAGGTCGCAAAGGCGACTAGTAATATATAAAGCTAATTTGGAAAATTTGCTATGTCCGATCAGACCGAGTTATATACCGATCGAAAGGTTTAGTCTTAACTTACAAAATGGCAGACTTAAACTTTTTCTAACTGACCTGGGTCATGAGATACGGGGGTGTAAGTGGGAGGGGAAAAATTTTAATGATTGCAGCTAATGGGGTTGTTGGGCTTTATGGTAAAATTTTTGGTAAATGTCTATTATATGGGCCTCATCTCAAAAACTAAAAAAAAAACCACAAATAGGGGGTGATTTATGATGAATTTAGCAAAAAAAATTAGATTGGGGACTCAATTGGTTTATTTTTAAAAAATCTTTAAAGTTTCCATACAAAATGAACTATTTTATTGTAAATAGTGTTGGTAAACGGACCACAAAAATGACAAGTTGCACAAAACAACAATAAAATAGTTCATTTTGTATGGAAACTTCAGATTGCTTCTGCTTGTAAAAAGTGTTGGTAAACGGACCACAAAAATGATAAGTTGCACAAAACAACAATAAAATAGTTCATTTTGTATGGAAACTTCAAAGATTTTTTAAAAATAAACCAATTGAGTCCCCAATCTAATTTTTTTTGCTAAATTCATCATAAATCACCCCCTCTTTGTGGTTTTTTTTTTTTTTAGTTTTTGAGATGAGGCCCATATAATAGACAATTACCAAATTTTTTTTATTTTTTAAAAATTCTAATTAAAAATACGCGAGGATTGATCACCCACATCCGATTACTGGTTCAAAAAATAAATAAATTTAAAATTTTTAGATGATTTCTCAAAATGAAATTAAAAGTCAGTTTTTTTTGTCTGTTTGCATCAAAGCGCTAAAGAAGCTTAAATGTAATGATGGAGATCTATTCCATTTCGAAAATCTAGAAATGTTTGTTCTACGACTTTAAAAAAAAAAACCGCTGGTTTAGCGGGAAAACGCTAAATCCCGCTAAAAATAAACGTTTCCAAACCATAGAAGCTACAGATTTGTTCTATGCATCATTGGAAAGGTGTGTTTGAGGGCTTTCAGGCGTATCCTTAAACTTTTTTTCCAAAGTACTCAGGTAACATTTGGTGAAATAAAGTTTTTTAGCTTACATTTTGGCGATTTCTAACAAAACGGCTCTAACGATTTTTATTAATTGGCATTCGGCACTGCTCAAAAAGTTATTTTTTTGTACAAAGAAGCTCAATCTTTTTTGCGCACAGTGACCAATGCCAATTTTTTTTTTTTATTAATTTAATTTGTTTGTCACAAAATTAGATATCAGAACTTTTGGGGCTAGAAAATGCGTTCGTCCCTAGATTCTTACCTCGTGTAGAAGATTTTTTGTGGGTGCTCGTATTATTCGCAAATGTTTGTTTTTCTGCTTAGGGATTTTAATAAGGCAAATCGCTTAAATAGCTCAGTGTCGGAGATGAAAATGTTTTAAATCACACATGAAACACACCCCTTGGTATGAACATGAAAAGCACCTTTCGAAAAGCCCTTTTTGACTTGGGAATTGAAAGGGCGATCAACAATGGCTACGGGGGGTCGACAATAGGTCGATTCTGGAATTACCAGGTTCTACCTGGGTCACCGCACAATTATCAACAAAAGTTGTCAACTACTCAGAAGTTGCTTATCAAGCGTTAAATTACAGCAATTTGACAGGTTATCGTTGTCAAAGACAACATCCGAGGCATTGCAATATTTGCATAGAGCATTTCCTAACCTCCCCCATTCCAAGAGCCTCCCTCCCTCCCCTTAATGTTATTAGTGAAACGCCTAAAAACAAAGCTCGAGTAAAACGTCAATTGTCGGCCATTGTAGTTGTCGTTGCAACTAATGCAACTCGTGTGTTCCCTCTTCCTCTCGCCTATATATCTCTTTCTATCTCTGTCTCGCTTTGTTTGTGTTTGTGTTTGTCGTGTCCTCTCTGTCAATTTGCATGTCACCTTGCATTTCTATTGGCATTGAATTGCATTCTATCTATGCCTCTAAAACTCTTTCCTCTCCCTTTCTCCCATGCATCTACTGTCTCGATATTAGTTTGTGTGTGTTATGTGTGCAAATGTGTTCTTATCAAATGCTGTTTCCTGCCTCACGTCCTTCCTAGCTTACTTTGTCGGTCTGTGTTTGTATTTGTATGTTTGTTTATCTAACTATCAAAGAGCTGCCTACTGCATGTTGCATTTTTCAAACTGCATGCCACTTGCAAATCTCGAGATTCGTAGATTTGGGTGTGTTAATTGCAGACCTCCAAAGCCCATCGTCCTCTGTGTACGTCCTGCTTCCTTTCCGGTCCTTTCCACACTTGCAAATTTTCATTATTTTCATTATAGTCTTAATCTATTATTTTCAAAGTCAGTGAACTACAAGAATATAACAGAATAGAAAATTGTATGTTCTTGTTAAAAAAGTTGATATTTAAAGTACTTACTTATTATTATGAAACTATTTCCCAAAACCTTATTTATTTAATTTAGTTAAAATAAAGAAATAATACCGAAACTGGTACGAAAAACCTTTAACCGTAAATAACCGTTTCACTTAAAGTAACCGTAACCACAATAAACTATTTTTCAGATACAAGATTTTTTTTCTGTATGCGTCTAACTTTGCTGTATATTAAATAAAAACTTAAAATTTCAGTGCTGTTTATCTCAATAAAAACATGTAAAGGATCGACCAAGTTCAAATTTTCATAACTTTGTCAATATATTCAATTTAAATTGACGATCTCATAAACAATATATACGTAATATGTCTAATTCTTTCAGACTTCATTTTTTAAACAATACAGTTTCACTTTTAGACAAATTCGTAAATATTCATAAAATAGTGAAGTTTATAAAGATATAGATACAGAAGTTCATACAAATTAAGCTCTCATATATTCATCAACATCTTGCACATGACAATTTTCGGTTTTTTTTTTATTAATTTATATTTTTATTTACAATTTTTATATTAAACTCATTTTTGCTCGTCACAAAATTGGATATCAGAACTTTTGGGGCTAGAAATTGCTTCCGTCAAACAAAACTCCAAACAGTAACAGAAGCAATCTGTTGGATTTAGTTTCAATGTTAATATTTTCAAGCTTTAGGAAAGAAAAGAAACAAGGGCGTAGGCAGCTTTGTGCGAAGGAGGGGGCCAAATAAATTTTCTCCATTGTATATCAGACACCAAGAATCTCTAGAGATTATTAAAAGAAACGATGTCTTTAGCTCGTCCTGGCCTTAAGTAATGCTCCTTTGTCTGGAGTTCTCAGTTGGCAGTTTATAAGGAGATGATTAAATCAGTACAAAAAAAAATGTTTGCTGTTTGCTCTTCGCGGCCTTCCGTGGAATGCTTAGACTTCCTTCTTACTCTAATAGATTGTTTTTACTTGACTTACCCTCACTTAAAAACAGAAGGACTTGTCATGTCGTCATGTTTCTATTTCATCTAACTAACGGAACTGTTGACTTTTTTGAGCTCCTACCCAATTCAAAGTTTGCTGTTCCCTCACGAGTCTCGCATTATTTTAAGTCATTATCTCTGCGTCGCTGTTTTGCGAAATACGCTCTTCACGAACCGTTTTATGTTCTCTGCTCAACATATAACTTATATTCTATTATTAGTTCCCAATATCCCGTTTCCAACTTAAGAAATCTATTATTTACACTTTAGATAATTGGTTTTGTTAATCCTGTACTGCCGTGTACTATGCTGCTGTGAGTCGGGCCATAGCCCTTGTCTCACCGGGTTGGTTGAGTAGAATTCTAATTACATTACTGTATATTGTAAGATTTTTAAAGTCAAATAAAACTAGGCAACAGCCCAAAAGTTACAAGAACCAAACCCACTGTTTTGGATAGATTTGGGGCCAAAACCGACGAAAAACATTTTTTTTTTTATGGTGAGATTTTTTTTTTAGAGTTTTTCAAAAATCTGGCTTTTTTTTATTATTTTTTTTCAGAGGTTTGTCATCATTACTCGAGAATGCCAAAACCGATTAACAAGGCTTTACTTTATCTGAAAGCTAATGAATATTTCTATATACACAGTCTTAAAGCCAGTAGCTTAAGAGATATCAATTTTTGAATTAAGAAAATGATGATTTTTTCTTAGCTTTTTTCTTAGCTTTTTTCACTTAAAAATTCGAGGAAAAGTCGAATTGTAGAATATATCAATTTCTTAAGTTATTAAGCTTTATGACCAGAATTGACGTGTATTTTTAGCATTTTATTAAATTATTGATGATGGAAATACCGTCAAAAAATCCTTATAATTTATTGACACCATTTCGAAGGACAATTTAAAAAAAACAGTCAAAATATAGAAAAACTGAATTTATTTAAATGTGCAGTCGGTATGCTTATACTAGTAAATTCATTGATTAAAAAAGAAACTCGAAAACGTTTGTTAAAGAATATTTTATAAGATGTGAAACTTTTTCTTTCGATGAAATATAAACACAATGCATTAGTCGACAAAAAAAACTAGTGGGCCGGTGTTTCAGTCGAGCATACTCGACAGTCGGAGACCCCGTACTTACTATCAAAAAAACTTATAATGGAAAAAAATTTAAAATAAATTAAGTTCACATAAATGCATATTCTATCAGGTTGATTACGATGTCTTATGAAACATAAAAGATTTTCATACTAAGACTTGATTTTCGCCCGATATAGTGGTCCGATTTGAACCAACTTTGGATAGGATATATAAAACCAAGTTTTATGCATATTCAATCAGTTTGATTACGATATTTCATAAAACAAAAAAGTTTTTCATACTAAGACTCAATTTTCGTCTGATCGGTCCTATGACTGCTATATGATATGGTGGACCGATTTGAACCAACTTTGGTAAGGATGTATAAGACTAACTTAAATGCATATTCTATAAGTTTGGTTACGATATCTCATAAAAAAAAAGTTGTTCATACTAAAACTTGATTTTTGACCGATTGTTCCTATATGTGCTATATGATATAGTGGTCCGATTCAAAACAGAAACAAACTTAACCTGCCTGCAATATAGAGGAATCTATATACCAAAGTTGGTATCACTAGCTTTTAAATTGCTCTTATAATTTGGAAATTAAATTTTTTTTCCGATTTGTGGGTGATATAGGGGCGTGGCCGAATTTTGAAACAAGCTTGATCTGCCTGCAGTGTAGAGGAACCTACATACCAAGTTTGGTATCTCTAGCTCTTATAGTCTCTGAGATCTAGGTGTTCATACAGACAGACGGACAAACAGACAGACGGACATTGCTATATCGACTCGGCTATTGATGCTGATCAAGAATATATATACTTTACGCCTCCTTCTGCCTGTTACGCACATATTCGGTAAAACAAACCCAATAGACCCCTGTACTTTTTTTAAGTACGGGGTCTAAAATAAAAAAGGTTTGAGCAAATTTAATTTTTTCGGTTTTATACATGTCAACAGAAACAATAGTTAATGATGAGTAAAGATATGTAGTTAAAATTAAAGAAAAACTTTAGATTAAGTTTGGAATTTAAAACAATTTTAAATCAATTTTTTTTATAAATTTCTATATAAACAATAAGTTTTTAATAAAGGTTGAGATAAAAATTTTTTTTCGAATTATTTTGTTTTTGACACAAATACTACCGCATTACTTTATCTGTGCCAGTAATGAACTAGTTTCATTTAATCAATAAGCATTAAAACAAGTAACCTATAACTAATATAATAGAAACACAAGTTTAGTGTTTAATGCATTATATTTTAATATTAATATATAATGCATATAGGAAAAGAACTTCACGCAAGCGTTGGTTGTTTCTAACTTAATACAGATCTTTCACATTCTATTTTTTTACATTTTATATATTCATTGATTGATATATTTGTATATATATTTACAATCCACGACTGTTACTACCATAACATTTTTTTTTAGGAATTTCTGAACTCTGAACAACCATTTAAAATGTATTGAAACGACATATTGAACTGAATAATAGTCAATAATTGGATAGTTATTATTTTGAAGCAGCGTGTTGAAAACAGTTTATAGTTAATTATTTTTTAGGTCTAATTTTGTCAAAGAAAGCGGTACAAATAAAAAATCTTACTTACTCCTTGTTATCCTGAATTTAATATACATTTTCAGTATCTTAAAATTAAAATATTTTCTATTTTAAAGTAACTGCATACATAAAATAATATCGTGTTATCCCAATATCTATAATATTTGTTAATTTAACTCGCACATATACATTTTTTGTAATTTAGCCTTAATTAAGTGTGCCCCTACACCCTTGAGCACCACAAAGACATGGGATCTTTTCCTCCTCTAAAGGAAATTTGTAGTCGTATGTTATTTCTTCATTAATTCCAATGGGTTGTTTTGAATATATAACTATTTTTTTTTCGGACTCTATGGTAATGACTTTGGCATAACAGTTTGGCTAAAATTTAAATAAAAAAATTAGAAATGGTTTCAGTTATTAGATATCATTATAAGTTGTACTTACATTGCAGCTGTGATTTATAAATCTTGCCAAATTACCACACTTTGTTGCGTCGATAATTGTTTCCATATCGATTCGGAATAAATATGAGCTGCCAATGCCAATCGCCTCATATTTTGTCTCTCTTAAATCGGCAACAACTGGCCGAATCATTTGACCCACGTATTCTATGACCATTTCATCTGCCGCTATAGGTTCCATGGCAAACAGTCCCCAGTCATGAATTGCCGATTTTGCAAATTTAAGTTGTTTTTTACGGAATTTCAGCTGATTGAATTTTAATAGCTCGGACTCGCCCATTGAACCGAAGGCAGTTAATAGACGTCGTTGATTCGACCGCGCTTCCCGTGAAATGCCTTGCATTTTTGATATCAGTTTATTATGGTGATGGTTCGTCAACGCAGTTGGCTCGTCACAACGGTCTTCATTTTGGGAATCATACGTATTGGCTTTGGCATGATGATATTTGTGTTTAGCTTTTTCTCGCACATCCAGCTTGTAGAAGCCCTCAGTGCGTGCACATCCAGTTTTGTGACGCATCAGTTCGTCGTCTTTCCGTCTCTTTTTAGGAGGTGGTGGCCAAAATGCTCTATCCGTAGTGCAATGATTAACCCAATGAGTATTGTTCAAAAACATACTGAAAGTACAAATGATATTAATTTAGAATATCTGTATGGTAGCATTAAAGATAAAAATTTTCTTACGCATATGGCTCCTTCTGAAGATGTTCGCTGTAGCTTGCCTTGATGTATTTAATGTCCTCCAGATCGATGCCTTTTGTAAGAAATGTGTACAATATTACCATTTCTTCGTTTTGATCACGTGCATTAAACATTTCACTTGGAACAAAGTTGGAAGTTTGCCTGGCCAGTTCAGAAAGCGTGGTTTTAATAGACTCAATTTTATCAATCTTTTTATTGGGTTGTCGTCCAGTAAGATCCTTTCTCTTCTTCTGAGCACGAACAGAATCTTTGCGCGGTCTTCCTGGGCCTGGTCTCGCAATCTGAGTATTATCTATCTCTTTCTTAATCTTAGAATCAAATCCGGATATTGAAACATTAACGGAAGTGACTACTTGTGCTTGTGGTGGCAAGGAATAACAGTGCTCGAGAGCCACCTGACTGGCCTGTGATGCTTGGCTCGAGCCGCTGTCTGATGAGGCAGGAGATTGCTTTCCGTTATACATTTGAACTTCACTTGTTTGACTGATACAGGGTGCTGCACTGAACTCCTCAGATTTTATATCAGTTTCGTGTTTTGGGAGAATACCATCTTTAATATCTGCCGTGTAGTTGATCAACTCTAAACTAGCTTCCATTTTCTCTGTGACAACTAATCCTCTGATTTCAGCATCACCATCCTGAAGACTTTTATTGTAGAGTGTGAAGTCTTCTGTCAAATGAACTTTCAATTTGGCTCCTGGTGTTGGTGGCAGTTTCGAAATATCAGGAGTTTCTGGCATGTCAAATGACGACATTTTATCAATCTCAAGCTTCAGATCAATATTTAACGATTTATTTGGTGGCTCATTTGCATTCTTCTGTTGCTCTTCTAAGAATTCCCGTTCTATTTGAGCCATATACTCTGTGTTTCGCCGCCTCTTTTCCTGATACTCACGCTCCTCGTCAGAATCGCTATAAATGCGATCATATTCAAAATGAGATTTTTGTGTGGACATGCCTTCGGACTTCGGTATTGTTTCCTCATCGTAATCTGGTGGCGGAACTGGTGTAGGTGAGCGGCGGGATTCATTGTTCATTTCTTCATCAGTCTTTGACTCGCATACAAATTTCGAACCAATGCCAATTTCATCCGTACCAAAACAACTATCCTTGCTGATATCTTCAAGGTCTGATGGAATGGCTGAGATGATTTTCGATTTTGAATTATTAATTCGTTTTGGTTCAGCATTCAGATCATCATCATCATCATCAGTGTCCGAATAAATATCAATTTTTTTCGTACGACCTCGCTTTGTGGCTTGTATTCGGTTAATGGGATGGTTATCATCATCTGAATCCGAATAAACATTTTGAATATTACCCTCTGTAGCCTTCAAATCACGTCTACGCTTTTTAGAGAATTTCTCTCTTTCATTTGCATTGCTTGAAGGCATATCTTCATCAAAGCTTTCATCGTCACTACTTTTTTCATTTTCAGCTCCATCGGCAATCTCCTCGGCATCATTTTCACCCTCACTATTTGATGATGACGATGTGGATGATGAAAAGAAACTTGAGGCACTTCCTTTTCTTTTTAATCGTACATTGGATGCTGTCAAACGCAACTTTTCAGCATCCCTTTGCAATGTACGACGTTTTACATTTAAATTTTGAGCATCTGAAGTACCCATATTTGAATCCTCCTTATCTGAATCCGAACGCTGTACCATTTCTTCTTGATCGCTAAGGTCCCTCTCCAATTTATCGGGAATGGGACTAGGATGTTTGGGAACTCGTCGAAATGATGGTAATTTCGGCATTGCGGCACGTATACCAATGCTGGAAAATGATTGAAAATCTGGCATTTCTCTTTGGGTATTAATCAAATTATTGATATCGGGAGGCTTCTCTTTACTGACATTTTTCTCCACGGGGTTACTACTCACTGGAGTTGCATCACCTACTGTAGATAACGTTTTTGACCGAGCTTTAACTGTTTGTTCGTCCCACCAGGCCTCAAAGTTTTTAAAAGCTGTCATTTCAATCATCCGCTTGTTAACATCTCGTTTAAGGATTTGTTTCAGTTCCTCTACTATAAAGTTCATAACCTTTTTAACATTTTGTTTCAATTCGTCATTTTGATCAGGCTGCGTAGTCTGATAGCCATATGTCTGAGCATACGGATCCAAATGAAATCCATCAGCAGAAACCACCCCAGGTAAGTATGACGACTGCATGTATGCACTGTTGGAGAAATACTTGCCAGTTAATCCTGTATTTGCTCCTATGGCGGAGGGGTAGTGTCCATATCCATAGGCTGAGTGATGATAATAATAATTCCCTGGATGTGATGCTTGAATATCCGTATATCCAGAAAACATGACTTTTGTTGTTAGTTGACTTGACGAATCTGCAGATATCTTTGTCGTTTCTTCATGCGAAGACAGACTTGACAGCGACATATTGTCATCATTATTATCATTCGTCTCGGGCTTATCCAATGAGTTTTTAACCGTTTCTTTTTTGTTTAAAATATCATCGTCACTTGAAATATCACTGGCTCCATGTTGCTGCAAAGCGGTAACGTTCTTCTCAATCGTCTTTTTATTGTGTGAACTATTCGAATCGCAATGAGACTCAATAGCCTCAATGGCTTCCTCGGCTTTTGTTTTGTCTGTTTCCGAATCACTACTATCCATTTGAAGAAATGGTGGAGCATTTCCAAACGTCTTTCCTTTGAATATCAAAGCAATACGCGTGTCCAAATCAACATTTTCCGTGCCAAGATCCGATTCAGCAACATTCTCAAGATTACTATTAGTTTTGCTTGACTTTGATCGCTTTGGTGACAGTGATTTTAAAACAACTGACTCTGATGAATGTGAGTTATCTTTTGTGTGGAATACTGATGACGGCGGTTGCGGATCATCCCAATTTTCTTCCTCCTCCGGAGGCGGCGGTGGTGGCGGAGCTGGCTGTGAATCTGGTTGCGGTGCGGGCCACCTTCTCATGGAACCTGGCCATGATTGCATGTTATCAGTAATGGTGTAACAATATTGATTATATCCATAATTTTCAGATGATATTATATTAGATGTCTGAATACTAGAATAATATTGTTGATTCTTAAATGCCGATAATGTGACATTCTTATCTTCTGCGCATTCACTACTTGAATACCGCTTATCGAGTTTAGCACTACTGCGATCCTTGCGATCACCATCAATATCCATAGATCGATCACGATCGCGTTCTCGGTAATCTCGCTCTTTCGATGCGCTTAGACGATGATCTCTCCTCTCTCTCAATCGGTCCCGGGAGCGATCTCTTGATCTATGTCGATCTCGAAACTTATCCCGTCCCTTAGGTCTGGAGTAGTCGTATGCCCTTGCATCTCGCTCCCTGTCTCTTGAGTTGTAAAATCGATCCCTGCTTGACTCCGGACTTCTTTCGCGCGATCCTCGAGAATAGTAATGACGAATATGACGTGAGCTGCTATATTTGTTACGTATTCCGCGTTCTCTATCATAAGCTCTTTCCACGGAATGTTGTACTCGATCATTTAGAAATCTGTCACGTTCGCGTTCCCTGTGACGATCGCCATCAATTTCACCAAACCTTTCACTTTTATTAAATGAATTATAGCCACCACTGGAAACTATATTTGGATCTTCCTTTTCAGTATAGTCATGCATGTGCTCCTTTGTCGAAATAACCGTTTGCGTTAAATGCGGCGTGGCTGCAATTGCAGGTCTTGGTATTACAGGATTTGTTAAATTATCGATGGTTTTCTTTAACACCGCACCAAATGGATCGCAGAATACGTTTAAGATCTATTTAATATACAAAAGTTTTAAAAGAAAGTCTCCCCACATCCATTAAAAAGACTTACCTTTCCCATGACTGACTTCTGGTTGTATTTCTCGACAAACTGACGTGCTCCCTTAGTGCTTTCAAAGACTATTCGCGCGATTCCCAAGTGCTTATTTGTCGTTGGGTGATGATAAATATTTATTTCATCGGTGGATCCGCACTTATCCAAAAGACTGGATAGAAACTGTTTGTCGATATTGTCATTGAGATTGACGACCGTCACTTCAATAGCAGGCGGCTGACCAACGTAATCTGCATCGATCACAAACCTGCGAATTAAAGTAGATATAGTATAAAATTAAGTTTAATGACAATTAAATACTTTAAGTCTTACCGTGGTACAACCAGCATTATTGGTTCGACTGGTTTAGCTCGAATTCGAATAAGGGGATTGCGTGGATCGCGAGGAGTTATTGTGGGGTAAGTCGGATCTCCGGGAACCATACCATCGTACCGGTACAATTTGGATCCACATTTGAGCAATTGTGGATCCGCCAAGAGTTTAAAGTTCCTGTGCATTCTCGTTTGACACGAAGGGTTAAATCCAGGACCATCACGATAGGCTTGTGCCTGCTCCCCAGACGTATCTCCGCCATTAGTTAGGAAGTTGTTATTGCTGGTATCCATAGACAAACTGTTGGCCACGTTTACGGAATCTTTTAATATTATAAATATATACATATGTATGTATGTACGTATGTTTTCCGAAAGATACAAATGAAAGCATTTGCATTTGTTTTGAACTGCACGTGTCACACACACACACATACAGCACAAAAACAAACACAAACAACAACAATTGAAATGTATTCAAACACAACTCTTGTAACTTACTATTATTGTATTAGGCTAAAGACGGCTGACGACTGATGTCGGCGGGCAAAGCACAGACTGTCCCTCCCGTCCGGGTGTGTATTAAAGTGGAATCCAAAATATTTCAGATATCGCTCCGTCGAAGGGATATGACTTCCCCACTTTTCGGAAATCTTATACCTATGCTATTTATCTTGCATTGCAGGTATGCCAATAATAAATTCCAAAAATCCCGATATATAACAACATATAAAGTGCCAAGACTCAGTCGAATAAAAAATACACAGAAAAAACGAGGCCTCGAAGGGGTGTAAAATCAATGTTATCGATATGTCAATGCCATACCTATCGATCTATTAACGTAGGCTTATTTGGTAAAAAATATTGTTATAAAAACTACATTTTAAAAGTAATAATATTTTTATTTTATAGCGAATTATTTGAAACTATTTAAGCTTACAATTTTTACCTTATTCTAATACAATTATGTTAAAGGAACGGCGTTGAAAATGTATTGGCCTGGGAGACGTACTTTCAATGCTATTTAGACTGTGTGGCAACGCTATCAATATTCTATCCGTCGTGGTTGCATCACAGCTCCAATCCACAAATAAGGTTTTAACTTGTTTTTAGTTAATTTCTTAATAATCAGCTCACAGAAAATATCTGTAATTGCAGTGTTGTGCATTCATTGTTATATTTCAATCAACTTTTCTTTTAAAAATATCTCAAAGAGACAGTATCTTTGTATGTTTGTATGCATAATACTCACATACTTGTGTACTTGTATTTATGTCACTGCTTAGAGATTGTATTATAAAATCGATTCAATTTTGCAGTAAATAAAATGGCCTTTTGGAGATCTTTGGGACTTCCCGTTGTGCGGGCGGATGACGAAGAAGCTGAACTTGTTGACCCACAAGCTGCTCTTAGGGTAAGGAGTTGCTTAGTAAATCATTGAGATTTTATCGTTTCCATGAATTTCATGCATATAATTTATATTGTACTTGTATAGGATTCCTGTCAAACTAAAGGACATATCGAATCCTTGTACAACAAGTACCAGGAGTGCAATGACCGTGTCAACAGTCGTACAAAAACAACAGAGACATGCGTGGAGGAACTGTTCGACTATGTCGCTGAGTTGGATCATTGTGTAGCCCACAGTCTTTTCAGCAAGCTAAAGTAAATGGACAATATGAAAAACATACATACTTATGTGTTAGTCATCTTTGAGTAAAATTGTTGAAGATTATGGTTTATGAAAAAATGTGTTTTTATTTGTACCGGTAAATCATATATCTATGTATATCTAAATACCCACAAAAAAACTTCTACACGAGGTAAAAGTCTAGTGACAAAAGCAAATTTCTAACCCCTTGTAACTTTATCATTGTGAAATTTCTTTGATATTTAAAAACAATTTTTTTTTTTATTTTTAAAGAAAACAAGGGTGTTCGCGTTGCTACAGCTAGCATACTCTACTGTCGGAGGCCTAGTGCATAATATGGAAAAAAAAAGTTTCTCATACTAAGACTTTGATTTTCGCCCGATCGGTCCTATAACAGCTATATGATACAGTGGTCCGATTTGAACCAACTTTGGACGGGATATATAAAGCCAAGTTTAATGCATATTCCATCAGTCTTATTACGATATCTCATAAAACAAAAAAGTTTTTCATACTAAGACTTGATTTTCACCCAATCGGTCCTATGACAGCTATTTGATGTAGTGGACCGATTTGAGCCAACTTTGGACGGGATAGTAGTATGCTTATTGTATCAGTTTGGTTACGATATCTCATAAAACATAAAAGTTGTTCATATTAAGACTTGATTTTCGACCGAGTGTTCCTATGGGCGCTATATAATATAGTGGTCCCATACAAAAAAGAAAAAAACTTTATCTGCCGTCAATATAGAGAAATCTACTTACCAAATTTGGTGTCATTAGCTTTTAAAAGGGGCGTGGCCGAATTTTGAAACAAACTTGATCTGCTTGCAACATAGAAGAACCTACATACCAAGTTTGGTGCCTCTAGCTCTTTAGTGTTGCCAGACATTTTTATATCAAAGCTTTTGCGTTGCAGTAATAACCAGTGTTGCCAGGAAGTTTTTATTTGTAGCATTTTTGGCAGCTATAATTTAAAAAAATAAATTGGTTGGGGTCTTTCTACACCTGTTTTTTTACTATTAGTGAAATAACAATCAGGCAGATATCTTTATTTTTATTTATAATTAAAGCTAAAATACTTATGTAATTTATATATTAAATTGTATGTTGTTCCTTACAAAATTTGATATCAGAAATTTTGGAGCATCTAGACTTTCGTTATTAGATTTTACCTCGTGAAAAGGTTTTTTTGGAAATTCACTAAATACAAAACATGAGTTTTGAAATTTTTTAAATACCTTATTTAGATAAAAGTTGAATTTATAACTTTTTTTGGTAATTGGGATACCCCCACTCCATTTGGTTCTGCGGAAAAGTTCGATATATTGTTAGAAACTCTAAAAGTAAAGCTAAGCACTTGAAATGTTTTATAAATACTATATATACAAACCTAGAATTTCGTAAAAAAAATTGTCAATTGGGTTAAGCCTTAACTTGCCGCCACTTACAACCATCAGAATTTGTAAAAAATAAAAATGAATTTTTACATCAAAATTATTTAAATACAGCAAACAGAAACAGAAACAAAAAAATAGGATAATTACATTATAGACTATAGACTTTAACAAATAACTTGACATTTTTAATTGCTTGCACCAGCGTGCAATACAAAGTAATAGTCCACTTCTTTGGTTAGAAAATATTTATTTATCGTTAGAATATTTATCAATATTAAACTTACCTACATTTTTACAGCTTTGCTTATTTATCAGCATTGAAAAGTAACCATACATTTTGCGCAAGACTTCAAGACAATAAAGTTTTTTTTACTTAAACTTGATTTTAGACCGATCGGTCCTACGGCAGCTATATTGAATATTTTTTCATACTTAAGGTTATGCTGTTTCACAGGGAAGTCATAAAAATCGAGAAAAAAAAAAACATGCCTACAGATAAAATATTAGATAGATTTCGACGAATCATATCTTAAACAACGTTTAAACAAGTTTTCCTTGAATTTTAAACTTGAAAAGCTAAAAAAAGCTAAGTAATAAATCATAATTTTCTTAATTTAAAAATTTAAAGCTCTAATATTATTGGTTTAAATCAGTTTTGTCCAAAATCTGTAAGGGCAAACACGCGTGGCTGGAAAGCCTAATTCTGTCGGCGCACAGTGGGACAAAAGTGGTGGGGGCGGTATTTAAATCATTGTGCATTCGATACAGAAATCTTCAAAGATTATAAATTAAAAAGATTGAATCAAGTTAAAATTGTGGACGTGACAGCCTCTCAAAGTTGACCCTTCTTTCAGTGCACGCCCAAATGTACAATTTTTACAAAAAATGGCAACTTTAAAACTGATTTGTTGATAAGTTTTGCGACCGATCTTTTTATGTTTCATCTGAAAAGTAGGTTTATTTTTGATGAAGTGGCAATGTTTTAAAAGATCACTAAAATTAGGTTATTTTTCAACTTTGATGGAATAAAACTAAAATTGGACTCATTTGGACTCCATCCCACTACCACAAGAGTCTTTGCTTATCAATTCCCTAACGAAATTACCCCGGTCTTTCATGCATTTGGGTGCGCCTAAGCACACTTTTAATTCAAAAACTGAAGCAACCTCGCAATTAAATGGTGATAGAAGAGGGAAAGCGCAGTGCCAAATTTAAAAAGCGTAATAAAACTTTATTTTATATTAAACAATGCGGTTTAAAGGCTGAAAAAGATTAAAGTTTATGTTTCGGACAAAAAATAGATTTATTTTTTTAATTTTATATGTAACATATGCACTGAAAATATTTTTCGACTTTGACCGAAAACTCTAAAGCAACCAGTGGGTCTATCAAGCAGTGCAAACACTCATTAAAAGCCGATTTATTAAAGCTTTACTTTATCTAAAAGCTAATAAATATATCTATATTTCATTTATACACAGTCTGAGATTAAAACCAGTAGTTTAAGAGATATCAATTTTTGAATTAAGAAAATAATGATTTTTTCTTAGCTTTTTTCACTTAAAAATTCGAGGAAAAGTCGAAACAATTTTTTTACAGTTTATTATCTATTTTACTTGCGTAGCGGCTATAATTTCGCGTTGTTTAAGATATAATTCATTAAAATCTATGGTGAGACGGCGATATGATATTATTTTGTGTCGAGGTATGTTTTTGTCGACTTTTTTGACTTTGTTGTGGTGCGTCGTTGTGAGATATCCCAACCAAACTTACACAATATCAATTTGTTGTTATTTTACACATTATGACCAAAGTTGGTTTAAATCGGTTAACTATATCATATAGCTACCAAGGGAACGATCGGTCGGAAATTCATCCTTAGTATGAAAGGTTGTGTTATTTCTTGAGATATCGCACAATCGCACAGGTTGTATATCTGGAAATGTGTTATATATCCCTACCAAATTTGGTTCAAGTCGGATCACTATTCAATATAGCTGCTATAGGAACGATCGGCCAAAAATTCACCTTTAGTATGAAAACTTTTTTATTTTCTCAGTCACCGACTATCTCTCTTCGAGTGCGGACGTCAGTGTCTTATATACGGTCAGTGTTTTTTTGCTATTCTATTTTCCACTCGTTTTCGCATTCGCGCACTTGTGCCTATAACAAACGACAGAAAACTCCAATTCTCAGCGATGGCCCCTGGGCCTCCCAAACTTGGGGATAACCGCTTCGCCAGCCTTAGCGTTAGCCCCAGAGCCAAAAAAAAACGGCCCTATCAAAAGTTTCCAGAGCAATTCCCCGAACTGCCCGAAACTACCCAACAAAACCCAAGATTCCTAATACTAGCCTCTAAAAACCCCGACAAGCCCATCTCCGATTTCTCGTGCTTCGCAGTACACCGCGCTCTGAACATTATCAGTAAAGAAATCATCTCTATATCCACACTCCGTGATGGCAACCTGCTGATGCTGGTAAAGTCCAAGCAGGTCGCTGACAAATTTACAAAAGTTACTCATTTGCCTGGCATATGCGATATCGTGTGCAAACCACATGATTCTCTCAATTTTGTTAAAGGCACCATATATGCACCTTATCTCATTAATATTCCCGATGAAGAAATCGTTGAAGAGCTCAAGTCACAGAATGTTCATTCTGTTTTCAAGTTCTCCAGAACAACAGATGGCAAAGCAAAACCTACCGGAGTAATATTGATCACTTTTGATCTTTATAGTTTACCAAGTAAACTGGACATCTCTTGGCATTCTGTCAAGGTTAGGGAATATATTCCCAACCCCATGAGGTGCAAGACATGCCAACTATTGGGACATACAGCAAAACACTGCAAAAACCCAGCTACATGTGTATCATGTAATCTAGCTCCCCATCACCCAGAACCCTGCACTCGCACTTTCTGTGCTAACTGTAACGGCGATCACCCCGCTTCCTCCCCTTCATGCCCACAATATCAAAATCAGACAGACCTCCTCAGAATAAAAACAACAAAAAAATGCAGTATGCGAGAAGCAGGCATATTACTAAAACAGCAACAACCAAAACTTAGCGTAATTCCATTATCTTCATATGCTGCTACCGCAGCAAACCAAACAATCACAGCCGCTACGGCGATCACAACAAACAACAAAACAACTGTAAATTGCGATAAGCAAGAAACTCTCCGAGAGCCCGTTAATACGTACTCTCACATCCCTCCGCCGGACCTCTCTGCCTCTAACACCACTGCACAAACATCTCTCTTTGACGAAAACACTCAAAAGCATATCGAAGAAGCTCGCGCGCTTAGATTAGCAGCACAAGATCTAATAGAAAACCTAAATCAAACCAACACGAATAAACCCAACGAAATCACATACTCACAAGAATCCAATTCCCCCGTGCAAAATATATCCGATGATTCGGATACATCAATGGAAGAACTTGACTCATAGTCAGACCTCTTACCATTGATATTCCTCTTATATTGCAAACATAACACATATCTCTTAACTTTTACAATGTCTATTAAAATTTTACAATGGAACATAAACGGCATTTTCAATAACTATAACGAACTTGCTCTATTAATAAAAGACCACTCGCCCGATGTTTTATGTTTGCAAGAGACTCACTTGCCCCAAAACTTCAATTTCATCTGTCCAAAAGCTTATGTTGGCTATTTTTACAATTTCCAACATAACACACAAGCTAAACAAGGGATCGGTGTGTTAATTAAAAAATACATTCCACATGAATACAAAACAGTATCCTCAAATCTGCTTTGTTCATTCCTCGAACTCAAGGTCCAAAACCCAATAACAATTTTGAACCTTTATATACACCCAAACCAACAGTTCTCGTCGTCCGATTTAGTCCAATTATCCAGCAATATCAACACTCCGATGTTGATTTTAGGCGATTTCAACTCTTGGAGTCCTCTATGGGGTTCACCTCAGTCCAACTCTCGTGGCAAAAAAATTGAACACACACTCTCCATGACATCCTGGATGATACTCAATAATGGCTCACCCACCCATTTTTCGTCCCACAATTCCCTCACGCACGTCGACCTATCTTTAGTTTCTCCACAATTATACCACAATTGCTCTTGGACTATTTCAAATAGTCTTCACGGCAGGGACCACTTCCCTATCACAATTCAAATTATTTCCGAAAATAGACTTAACAAAACTAAACCTATCCCAAAATACAAAACTGACTTGGCAAACTGGCCCATTTTCGCGACAAAATGCGAATCACTCTTGGGAGAGCATAATCAAGACAGCCTAAACCAAGCAGTTGCCCGATTAACCAAATCCATACGTGGGGCAGCCAACGGCAGCATCCCCCAAACAAAAATTGTCGTTCACAGATCGTCAGTCCCTTGGTGGGATGCCGATCTCCAAAAACTCCGCACTGAAAAACAACAGTATTGGCATAATTATAGGCGTTGCATGTCAACAGATAACCTGCTTAGGTATAAGAATGCTAACGCAGTCTTTAAAAAGTCGGTACTTGCTGCAAAAAGAGACGCATTCGAAGCATTTACCTCCCGTATATCCCCCCAAAACCCCCAAACACACAAAAAAACCCACCCCAAAAAAAAATTCCTTCCCCCAATCCTATTCCTCCAACTGTCCACCACAGCAAAATTATTAGAGCTAGACTTCACCTTACTCGAACTAGAAACAACTCTTCAGTACACCAAAGGCCGGACTCCTGGGTCAGACCGGATTTCTTATCCTATGTTAAAAAACCTCCCCGTTATGGCCAAGCGTAAACTTATAGAGATATACAACACTATGCTCGAAACCGGCACATATCCGCATATGTGGCGTTTAGCGACTATTATCCCCATACCTAAACCCAATAAACCTCCTCATAAATTAGATAGTTACCGCCCAATCTCTCTGCTTTCATGTCTATCAAAAACTATTGAGAAAATGATTGCTCGCCGTCTGATGTGGTTCATCGATAGACACAACCTACTTCTTCCAAAATCAAGTCGCTTTTAAGCAACAACAGAACACCACCGACGCATCCAACACTTCGTGTCAAACGCCCTTTCTACAAAAAATCATGTTACCATACTGGCAACAGATTTTGAAAGGGCGTTTGATCGCGTCGGATTGCATGCAGTATTATGCCGACTCGAGCAATGGGGTGTAGGTCCCAGGCTTTATAAGCTAATTAAAGCCTTCATGACTCAACGTACTTTCAAAGTCCGGGTCAACAACAACACATCGGCCACTTACAAATTGCACAACGGCATACCCCAGGGCTCACCTCTTTCGGTAGTCCTATTCATTATTGCATTCGACGAAGTAAACTCAATATTGCGTAGATTTAAAAATATTAACTCCTCACTATATGCCGATGACGCCATTATTTTTACTAAAGAAAAAAACATTAACACTGTTAACAACATTTTTAATAGACTTCTATCTGCCTTAGAGGTATGGGGCACCACATCTGGCGCTACCCTAGCAATTGAAAAATGTAAGCTTCTGCACATATGCCGGAAACATAATTGTAACCCACTTAATGTAACTTATAAAAACCGCAAAGTTAAACAAGAAAACTATTTAAAGATACTAGGCATCACCTTCGACTCAAAATTTACATATAAAGAGCATTGCCAAATTTTGAAAAAGCAATTAAGCAACAGATTAAACATTATCAAATTTCTTAGTTCTAAGTTTAATCACACCCACACCACCATCCTCATAAACATTACCCGCTCACTCCTACTATCGAAAATTGATTACGGGCTGCCAATCTATGGCCTGGCGGCGGCCACCCACCTCAAACAAATAGCACCCATATATCATGCAGCGGTTCGTCGAGCAATCAATGCGTTCCCTACATCTCCAACCAGGTGCATTTTGGCGGAGGCTGGATTACCCAGCATTGAAGAAAGGATAAAGGAAAACACTTTAAAGCTGATACCAAAAATCTACTGCTCCCCCAACCCGTTATTAGTTAAGGACTTTATCAGCTCCTTGAAACAAAAGAAAACATACAAATGCATCTCCACTATCCGACGCTGCGCACTATACAGCAAAGAGCTAGATTTACTCCCTCCTAGGGTATTATCTCGTATGCATCTGGCCCCATCTTGGAGCGAAGTACAACCAGGAATAAACACTTCCTTGCACAAGTTTAGCAAAAAAAGTACCAGCAGCCAAACATTCCAGCAACTATTTCGGATGGAAAAAGAAAAAATGGGCCCCGCCACAACATGGCTCTACACTGACGGGTCAAAAACTCAGGATATGACGTCGTTTGCAGTCGTGAACGAAAACAATGTGACACTTTCCTGCGGTCACCTCCCCCAATTCTGCTCAGTATTCACTGCTGAAGCATTGGCTATTTCGGAGGCCTGCTCATTAGCAATAAAAATCAAAGGAAAAACTATTATTTGTACCGACAGCATGTCATCGATCGCAGCACTATCAAACCCCTACCCCGTCGACCAAACCATCAGGAAAATATGCTGCATAATGGTAAGGCACCCAAAAATCACCATTCTCTGGGTCCCAGGACACAGGGGTATAACTGGCAACGAAACCGCTGACAGCGAAGCCCGGAATGTGCAATCAGCTCCAAGTCACCTTTTTTCGCCCCAGAACAAAAAGGATCTAGTCAATCTAGTATTGAGCAAGCACAACACTTCGAAGTTAACCCACTGGAGTAACTTCAATCACATATATCTGGCTTTAAACCCGAATTGCACCAAAACCCAACTGCCAACTTTAGCTACCAGGAAGATCGCCACTACATTCACCCGTCTCCGCATAGGACACAGCCAGCAAACCCATGGTCATCTACTCGCCGGGAAACCACCTCCGATATGCCATCAGTGCTCAGAGCCATGTACGATGAACCACATATTAAACGAATGCTTGCCAACGGCAAGCTACAAAATATCAATATTCAAAACAACTACCCTTTCCCCTCTACTCAACGACTGCTCCTTACAAAACATTAAAGCGCTAAATAAGTTGGTAAAGAAATTTGAATTCAAAATCTAATTATATATTAGTCAACTCGAGTCGAAGGCCTAGGTTAGCACTCGTTAATAAGTATTATGTTTAAGTATTACTATTAAACATAATTTTGTAAATAAATAAATAAAAATTTTTATTTTCTAAGATATTTTAACCAAACTCACACATTGTGTATTCTATGTTGTCCTTTATATCTTCACCAATTTTAGTTCGAATCTGTCCACTATATCATATAGCTGTCATAGGACCGATCGGTCTAAAACCTAGTTTTAGTATGAAAAACTTTTTTGTGTTATGAGATATTGTAACCAAACTTATAGAATATGCATTAAGTAAGCCTTATACATCCTTACCAAAGTTGGTTCAAGTCGGTCCACTATATCATATAGCTTCCATAGGAACGATCGGTCGCAAATCAATTTTTAGTATGAAAAACTTATTTAAATTTTGAGATATTTCAATTAAACTGACCTCGTTGGTTTTTGACCCAAATCTATCCAAAAAAGTGGGTTTGGTTCTTGTAACTCGCAAAAAGTTCAATTTTGTTGCCTAGTGTAATTTATTTTGCTTTCATAAAAGGTAACAAAATTGGTGGACCTTAAATCAATTTTAATGCAGATAAAATGGCAACGACTTATTACTTAAAAAGTCAATGAAGTGGGCGTGGCCAAATTTTAAAATTAACTTCCGATAGGTCAACATCCTAAAAGTATTGACATCCAATTTGGGTCTTCTAACTCTTATAGTTTTGGAGACAAAAGTGTTCAAAATGGTGTACCAAAATCTGCCGCAAATCTAATAGTACCCATTTTTTGGTAACGAGCTAATTATTATATAAGTTTTTATTGTTGAAACATTTTATTAATTTTAGTAAGCGATTTTGACGCTGGGGTAGTCAATTTTACTACTTTTTTTAAAGGTATTATCTTTGTTTTGTTTATTTACTAAAATCTGGGAGCAACTCCATTTTCTCAACAAGCTTAAAGAGCTATTCACCGACACTTTAAAATACCTATTTTTACTTATTTAAGTCCATCATCATAAACTGGAATAAGATTAGTTGTTTTGAAGAAAAGTAACGCTTTAGAAAGACCCGGTGAACGTTGTTTGATGAAGCTTAAAAAAAACTTCAAGGGGGAAAGTACCCTACTATTCATCTCGTTATAGTACATCAGGGGTGCTCAGTGCCTATACACACGACGCAAATTTGTTTTTGTTGTGCACATATCATATGGAAGTGTGAGAGCTTAAACATTAGTAGGCTTCTAGTGCACATTAACAAATTACACAAACAGTTTTTGACTTTTCGTTTTCCGTCTCTTTCGATTATTTTAAAACAAAAACAATTTTACGCATGCGCTCTCTTTCTTTTCAGCTCATCAAAAACAATTTCATAGACTTTGTTGTTCAATGAGTGAATCGTCAATTATCCAAATGTAATTTGTTATTGTCTTATTGTTTCGTATACGCTGAAAACGAAAAACTACTTTGTTATGAATCGACTTATGCATCTATTCTATTCCAAGAGCTGTCACTGTATGAAAACTCCTTGGGAACCGTAATAACACTGCTCTATGTTCTCGAGCAACAAAAATTGCAATATTGTTTAGGCATTTTGAAGTATATTTAAAAGTAACCCAAACCTCACAATTCTAAAAAACCGATTGTTCATTTCATTTTAGAGAGAAAGCATAAACTAAAAAAATTAGCTATGTACATAAACAAACAAAATCTCTCTCGTTGACATTTGCTATCAAGCTGTCTAAATAGGTACTTCAAAGAGGGCAACAGTATCGAAGATGTCAATTTAAAAAAGTCCACATTGATTTGTACTATTTTTTTTTGCGATACCGATATATGAATTTGACATTTTGATTGCTAAAAATTTCCTGCTGAATGTGAAAAGTAGTAACTAGGTATCATGATTTGTGATCAAAATTACCCGCCATTGCTTGTTAATTTATATAGTATAGTAAACATATCACCTTACATAAATTTTAAAATTATCAGCTGATATTTAAATAGCATATGGCTTTAATTATATTTCGTCTGAATTTGTTTATTTGCTTATTATATTAGTACATTTAAAAAAATATAAAGTACGAGTACTCGTATAAATAACATTTTATTGATAGTCCTAGTTAATAATTTGGGTTATTCAAATTACAAATATTTTTAATTACGATTGCTTTGAATCGAACAGAGTTAAAACGATATACATTCAATGGATAACTGGTGTGAAGAATAATGTATACTGCAATAGAATAAGAGATGACAATCCCACGATTGTTGTTATTGTTTTCCGCGGAGTTCAGTTTTGATTTCCAATTCTGCAAAAAAATATGGTAACTTAGTGATTTATTGATAATTATTATTTTATATTGGTCTGTGCATTTGCAAACCTAAAAAAAAACTAGTACTTCTATTAAATTTAAACTTATGATTAACTCAAATATTTAATACATACCTCGCCTAATGGAATATTATATATGTGTGTTCCACTTCAACTTCCTCCATGAAGAACATCAAAACAGATGTTGCAAACACGTACAGGTTTATTTATGCCAAATTTTAGAATGGGAACATCGTTATTTGAACATTTAGAGCAAAGAACTCGCCCGCAATGGCGACTGTTAATGAAACGGTAAATTGTAAATATATTGAATTACAGTATATTTTTAAGATTGACATCGTTTTAAAAGTCATCAACCATAACCTATTTCATTCATTTGCTTTAATTTGAAGACTATAATTTCTACAATTATAAAGGAAGCAATCATGTGTAATTACAATAAAATCAGAAGCACAATCATTACCAAGAATATTGATCGATCTCTTTAAAATGCCAGTTTAAAAGTAATGTACTTACCAATGGTGTTTCCTCATGGTAAGTGAAAACTTCGAACCACAATCTTGGCACAATTCAGATTCCGACCACGGGGACTCCCTTGGCAATTGATCTAGCAATTTGCTTAGCAATTGAGCAGTAGCAAGTTTGTAATTGAAAATACTGATCCCTTCACGATTTTGAGCCCCAAGACAGGCGCCAGATTTCACTAGAACCTTGCAAAGTGGTGCTTGACCTCGCATATATGAAAGTAACAGTGGACTGTTTCCGTCCATATCAGGAACGTTAATTGGATACTTTGGCATACATTCCAAAAATAGTTCGCAAATTGCTGCTCCGTTATTGTCTTCGCCAACTCTACATAGCTCATGCAAAGGATTTCGACCCTTTGCATTGGTAGCTTCGGCGTTTACCCGCGATTCCGTCAACAGTTCTCGGACTATCGCTAGCTGTCCACCGTGCACAGCAAGATGGAGAGCGTTATTGCCATCAGCATCTGTTGCGTCGAAGTCGGCATTGTTTTGAATCATCGCTGAGACAGCCGAAATGTTTCCACGCTCAATAGCTATATGAAGAGGCATCTTTTGAACAGCATCTCGTTCATTGATTCGTGCGCCTGCTAAAATTAAGTTGCGAATAATCATTTCATTTTTCGATGCAGCTGCTAGATGAAGTGGAGTTGATTGATATGCGTCATGTACGCGCGAGTTTACGTCCACCAATATGGCCAACAAAAAAAGGACACTTTCTAAATCATCTTTGATGATAGCTATATGCAGGAAGTTACGTCCTCGCTGGTCCATGATTTCAGCTGCATTTGGAAGCCGTTCGAGAATGCGCTGTGCAGCTTTGTGGTTCCGTATGGCCAAAGCAGTTGCAAAAGGCGTAAGTCCGGATTTATCTCGAACCTTTAAGTCAATACTAGGATGGCAGAGAAGAATATTTATAATATCTTCATGTTGGTTCTCAATAGCAATGTGCGCTGGCGATTTTTTATCAACATCTAAAGCGTTTACATTAGCCCCGTGATCAATTAATGCTTGAACAACCTTGGTTAAGCCCCATTGGCAACAGAGGTGTAAGGGTGAGGCTTTGTCACGTGCTTCGTCGCTTCCCTCTCCATTGGGTCCCAGTTGACGGGGTGAGTCTAAGTCGCATTCATTTTGAACGAGAAACATTGCAATTAACTCCTTGTTTTCATCGATTGCACGATGAAGAAGCGTTTGTTGGCAGCCTTCAGGCCCTTGACTCCAGCAGTCGGTATCAACTCCATGACGGATCAAAATCTGTGCCACATCCTCGTATCCCAATTCTAATGCTGTCCACAATGGTGGATCTCCATTTTTATCCAATGTACTAAGATCTACTCCCTTAATGCAAAGCGCATCTACAACTTTGGGCAAATGACAGTCTATAGCCAACTGTAGCGCTGACTTTTGTTCACCTAAAAATATATTTATAACCATATTAATTTTCTCTTTTATTGATTGAGCAGCTGAATTCGCAAGCAACAGTCGACACCTATGTTTAATGTGGATAGCTCACATCATAAACAGAAAAAAATGCAATCTGCACCATATCCACCACTTCTTTATTCTGTGCTTTTGTGTTCTCAGCAGTAACTTAATTATTTAAAAACATTTGCTTATTTTTACTTAAGGTCGAACAATTTTCTAAGCCCGGTACAAAGAAATAGTAGTAATTTCATTCTGTGAATACGAAAATTCGTTTTGTTTGATTGGAAGGAATTTTTGTGACATGTCTGATGGAAAATTGATATTTTGATAACTAAGAGCAGTGTTTTTTTCGTTCAGTACAGTTAAACTAAGTACCGAAAATGTATTGAAAAACACATAACAAATATTGGTCGTTAATTATTCTGCAATGCTATTAATTTTTCCATGTCAGTCTTGTTTAAGCAATGACAGAAGCGAACAAAAACAGAATTAAAGGTTATATTTTATTCTGTTCTTAAGGTGTTGAATAATTTTTGCGACGTCAGTTAAAATGATGTACTTACCGGTAAGCGCGTTTATTTCGGCTCCTTGATCCAGTAAAAATATTGATTTCTCGTTGTCACCGCTAAGAATACATTGATGTAGCAAAGTTAAGTCGTGGCCATTTCTCGCGTTGACATCTGCTCCTCCTGCGATCAGTATTGGTGCCAATTCCATTCTGTGTAAGGCTAAGCATAGACTGAGAGGTGATTCTCCATTATCATCCTTGCAGTTGAAATCAATTGGCTCAGTGTCTTCATTTCGAAAATTACAGATTGCCTCAAGAACTTGGAGAGCATTTACCTCAACAGCAATATGCAGGGGTGATTTCATGCCTCCAGTACTCGTTTGTACACTTGGTGATGCTCCTGCCGTTAGAAGTTTGGCAGCTAGTAACGGCATATTCTGTTTGGCGGCAAGATGAATGGCGGTCATCCCACTATCATTCAGGTGATCAAGGTTAGCAAAGTCAGCTAAGAATATGGCAGCATTTTCAAATTCACTTCCGTTCAGGATAAGCACTTGCAAGAGGCTATCGTTTGTTTCTGATTTTAAGGCATCGGGGTTTGCTCCCATCTTCAGAAGCTTTGAAGCAATGCTAAAGCTTTCCTTGTAAAATAGTGTTAAACTTAATTCAAGGGGACTTTTTTCGTCATTTGTGTGCAAATTGATGTTTATATTAGGCACATCAAGCAACAGATTTACCATTTTAGTATTTTGGAAAGTGATCGCTATATGAAGTGGTGTCTTGCCCTGTAGATTTTGAATGTTAACATTCGGCTTGCGTTGCAAAATTTTTGTTCCTATATCGATCATTTGAGATAATTCGTTACGATCGCTGTTGGTTCCGTAGCTGCATATAATATGAAGTGCAGAATCTGACGAAGGCCTTGAACAATCAAGCAAATATTATATATCTTATATATTATATGTTTGGTGGCGAATACCTGGACAAAGGATCAACAAGACAGTTTTGGCTTAAAAGAAAATCGGCTGCAAAATGATCAGCTCTCTTAACAGCGTCCATAAGCAGCGTTAATCCCTGGTGGAAAATTATAATTGAAATTATTTAACACGGCTTAGTAATTTTTACTTAATTACATACGTTAGCATCATATGCGTTTAGGTTAGCAGATCCGTTTTTCACAAGAGTCTGAGCAATAGGAATATTTTTCGCAGATAAAGCCATTTGTAATGGCAGCTGCCCACTTTCTGATAAACTGTTAACCAATTCTGGTAGCTGAAAAAATATTAATATCAAAAAAATATCAATTCAAGTTAATCCAAAAGAATTTTTTATAAATTAAATTAAATAATAAAAAATCAACAAAGTTGTTCATACTATAGGTTAATTTTTATCAGTTAATTCCTATTGCAGGTGGAGACTGTTTGACAAATGCTGACTTAATAGGATTGCTATATCACTTAGCTGCAATGGGAAAGATCTCATTCAAATTAAGTTTTGGTATAAAAACCTTTTTGTTTCTAAAGATAGCTCACTTAAACTCAATGATTACATTTTGCAACAAATTTAAATTTTTTTGGCTATTAAACGAACGAAACTCGCTTATTTAGACCCAGTACTTAAAAAAAGTATTTGTGATCAGCATCAATAGCTGAGTCGATATAGCAATGTCCGTCTGTCTGTCTGGCTGTACGAACACCTTGATCTCAGAGACTATAAGAGCTTTAGACATCAAACTTGGTATGTAGGTTCTTTTCTATAGTGCAAGCAGATCAAGTTTGTTTCAAATTTGTCCATGACTCCTTTACCGCCCACAAATCGAAAAAAAAAAATTTCATATCCATATTATAAGAACAATTGAAAAGCTAGTGACACCAAAGTTGGTGTTTAGATTCCTCTATATTCCAGTCAGATAAATTTTTTTTCTTTTTCGGATCGGACCACTATATCATATAGTGCCCACAGAAACAATCGGCCGAAAATCAAGTTTTAGTATGAATAACTTTTTTGTTTTATGATATCTTGTAACCAAACTGATACAGTAAGCATATAATTTAGTTTTTTATATCCTGTCCAATGTTGATTCAAATCGGACTACTATATCATATAGCTGTCATAGGACTGATCGTGCGAAAATCAAGTCTTAGTATGAAAAACTTTTTTGTTTTATGAGATATCGTAACCAACTAACTTTGTCGAAAATGTAATTCAGCGCTCTTTAAGGGCGTCAAGTGAGCAGAATACTATTGGATGTTGAGTAGTCTTAGCTTTTTCCATAGTAAGTAGGGGTCATTATACTACCGCCTAAGGACAGGCTAATTTTTTATGAATTGGGAAGTATCATCTGTACTGCACATACTTACTTGGTGCCCGCACCAATACAAATAAAATGAATCGCACGCACGAATGTAACTTAAATTTTATTGGTTTTAACATGTACACTGGAAAAAAAATAGGAACATGTTTCTTCAAGTGAAAAAATGAAATTACAAATGAAAAAATGAGAATAGAATAGATGCGTAGGACGATTTACAACAAAGTTAGTTTTTCGTTTTCCGTGTATACGAAACAATAAGGCAACAACAAATTACAAATTACGGATAAGCGACGAGGCACTGCAACAACAATTTCAAAGACTCGGTGACATGTCAGAAAACGAAAAGAAAGAGACCGAATGCGTAGAATTGTTTTTGTGTTAAAAGAATCTAAAGGGACGGAAAACGAAAAGTCAAACATTGTTTGTGCAAATTGTCAATGTGCACTAGAAGCCTACTAATGTTTAAGCTCACACACTTCCATATGATATGTGCACACACAACAAAAACATATGTGCGTCGTGTGTATAGTCACTGAGCACCCCAGGCATAGACTATACCTTTCGATCGGTATATAACTTGATCTGTCCGAACAGTCGTAGCAAATTTTCCATCTTAGCTGTATATATTGCTAGTCGCCTTTTGCATTCTTCGTGCTCTGTCGTCACAGGCGCACAGATTGTCGTCCGCAGTGATAAATAAAAACAACAAGTTAATGATAATAACATTTTGAAGTGCTTCTACGATCTTAATGCTAGCAGAACATCCGCTAGCTCACTTAGGGTCAATTCAGTCGACGCGGCACAAATCCAAGCTGTTGCTTAGCACCCTAAATGTTTATCTTAAGAGAGCGACTCGTAAGGTCTCTGCTTACTTAAGAACAGACTCCGTCTCTAAAATATTATAGCTGAGGTTTACTAAACGTCGCACAGTGGGACAATCTCTGATTTTGCTGTACAAAAATCATATATTTTGAACCAATAAAGACATTTAAGAAATTTAAAACGCATTTGATAAAAAACTTACAAGGCTTTAAAATGAATGCTTGCACTGTGTAATAGGCACTGGTTGATTCAGGACTTTCGGTCAAAGTTGAAAAATATTTTCAGTGCATATTTCACATGTAAAATTTAAAAAATTGCATTAATTTTTTGTTCAAAATATAAATTTCAATCTTTTAAATTCTTTAAACAGCACTGTTTAATATATAAAAAAGTTTTATTGCGCTTATTCAAAAAATTTTTTTTTTTTTTTTGATAAATCTTGTATGATGCCTGGCATAGCAAAAACGTATGAAATTGCACTGCGCTCTTCTCTTCTATCACAATTTTTATGCGAGGTTGCGTCAGTTTTTCGTCTTTTAAAAAAAGGCGCAAATCGGCGCAAATAAAACTGAAAAATATAAATAGAGAATTGATTTCCAAAGCGTCCTGAAGTTGTGGTTTGGTGTCCAAAAGTGTCCAATTTTTGTTATCTTCTATCAAAGTTGGAAAACACCCTAATTTTAGATCTTTTCTTAAACATCGCTGGGATAAAAAGTAAACAAGTGAAGAAACAAAATTCTACGGCCTTTAATTATAAAATAACATGCTTTTCAGATTAAATCAAGAACATAAAGATCGGTCGTATAACTTGACATCAAAACAGTTTAAAAGTTTGAATTTTTATGAAAATTTACACATTCGTGCGCGTACTGAAATAAGGGTCAACTTTGAGAGGCTGTCACGCCCACAATTTTTACCTGAATTTAAAAAACTTTTGGATTTGAAGATTTTTCTATGGAATGCATTTATTACTTTTACAATCGCTTCCATCGAAATGATTTAAATACAGTCCCCACCCCTTTCTGTTCCACTGTGCGTCGTCAACTCAATTTCTGATTAGTCTAAACTTATTCGTTAATAAAGTATAAATTTTTATTTTTAAACTAAGCCGGATTGAACATTGTTATTGCATACTATATATAGATAAAAGTTATTTTATGAGTTAAAATTGAAATGGTATCATTATTATTTTTAATTTGCATTATTTAGATGAAAAATAATAGCTTAAATACATTTATGTTATAAAAAAAAACAATTTAAGATAATTCACATTTAAACTCTTTCAGCTGTTATCGATAAACATAATTTACTTTACTCTGTTTAGTGCTTGATTTTACAATTAATAAAATTTTCATAAATTTTTACAATTAAATACAATTGCATAGCTTATAACATACTTTTTTAATAAATGCAATAAAATATTAATTATTAATTTATGCAAATAAAACACTATCATAATTTTTTTAAGCATGGTTTGTATGCCAGCAACCCTGATAAATGTGACGTCAACCTTTTATGAGAATCCGCGCACGAACGTTGTTTTGCGTCACCTTGTATTTTCATTCAACCATGATTGCCAGTCTGTTCTCTTTTCTTGCGAGCGAGCATTCGCTGCGCTATTATAATTAAAAGTGGTGCGTGTTATATATCTTAATGTCTGTTTAAATTTGATGTTGTTCACATGAATGTACCTATTTAATGTACATACATATGTATCTACACTATCTGTAACGTTTTTAAATTGTGGAATGAAAATATGTTAAAATATCTCGAATCGTGAAGAAAGCCGACAACTACATATGTATGTATGCGTGTATAAATAAACTTATGTGTATGAGTGTATGCACATAAATATACTTATTCAACAGCACTTTCACCATACCGGCGAATTGTTTTTAACATCGAGCTTTACTCACAATATATTATATATACGTGTATATGCATACATTCTATTCGTTGCAAGGTAAAACTAATAAGCAATGAAAAGTGTGTATGTACACACACCCAAATCAAAATAAATAAATTGTTGTTATGAGTGCTTTTAAGTATATTTAAGTATACATCCATACATACATATAACACGATTTGAGTGGAATATATACATTTTCATCAGATGCTTTCACTTATTTACAAGCATTTATATATGTATGTATATTTGTAGATAACCACTGTTTGTATAGATATACAACATACAACATACATGCATAAAAAAACATATGTTCAAAATGAGGAGTGACTGCGGCTGTGTTAACCTGTTTCAAGGCTTTATTTTGTTTGCTGTTGGCACAATTTTAGGTTGGTATATCTCTATAGTCTACTGTAAAACGCAAATCTTGAATATTTAATTAGTAACTATTGTAATAGTAAATACATATATGATACATTATTCAACCAGCTAGTCTTTTTAACCGACATAAATATTTACGTCTGATTGTGTATTTCAGGGACAACCCTTTTTTGTATGTAAATTGTAAAAGTACAGAGTTCACTCATGATAAGAATTTTATAACTTAGCGACAATTCAAATTATAGCTCGATGTGCGTTAAATCAACATCCGTTTAAATGTACGTTTTTTCAGAGATAGGATGTTTTATATATTGAGTGGACCATTGCAAATTTTTCCGAGGTTCATAATTTATATATTTGATATATAAAAGTATACATATAATACCACCTACAGATAGGTATTATATATCGTTAGAAAGGTATTTAAGTGCTTTAAGAGAAAACGAGACACACCGATTGTAAAAGTTTTCAATATGTAGTAGCTAGAAAAACTTCTGGTTTTACAAACATTTGACATATTTTGGATAGCGGAAAAATTTTTGATTATGACGGGAATATTTTTTTTAGTTATTGGCATGTTATTAACAAATTATTGTTGAATTTTTAGGAAAGTGTTCAGATGTATTACAATGCTACAAATGTTCAGTAACTGTGGAAAAATACTTCATTGACAATGCCACAGTTGTTACACCATTGTGTTCAAAATTCACGGAGTCATCTCATTATATGGTGCAGTGTCCATATTCCACGATGTGTTTAAAAACAATTTCCATATTACATCTTCAAAGTGGACAGAAGCAAGAAACCGTTACTAGAGGTTGTGCTCAGCAGAAGAACACTACTCAGGTACGCATAACATGCATACATCTACAAATATAATTATAATTGTATATATTTTATATTGCCAGGTATTTCGCAATAAACAGTGGGAGCAGGAGCACTTAGTGCAGGAAGTATACAAGGAAGGTTGTACAGAAATTCAAGCCAACAACTTGGCGGGATCAACAAACATACATTGTTATTGTCGTGGTGAATTGTGCAATTCATCAAGTTTCTTTAGGTTGAACAAAAATTTGTTAAGCGTTATAATTTTAATCAGCGTCATTCGACTACTCGACGTTTGATATTTTGCAGTCAACTTTTAAGATTTAATGTATTCAATATGGAGATTACATTGTTGTGATAATTTATGAAATATATCATGTTGAATTTTGATATAACACACAAATGTATGAGCCGGTTATTAAATAATTATGAAATAGTTACATGAGCATTTTTTATTTCTTTCCCCATTCTTTCTCGTTCTTGCTAACAGTTAATCTACTTATTTTTAATTTCGTTGTAAAAAAAAATTGGGTTTAAGCGTTAGATTATCATGCAAATTCAGATTTGATTAACATTGGCCCTGTAAACAACAACACATCTTCGGATCTTAAAATTTAAACATTCTTTATCAAATTTAATATGCCATACGAAAAGGCCTTAATCTCTACCTTGTAATTGTTTAATTGATTTTGTTTCATCAATGTGTTCTGGTGAAGACTAGTTTTAATAGATACAGACGGATTGACGGATATGATATGTATAGATTTAGTTTGTCATGTTGTGTATAAATATATGTGACTACGCCAAATATAATGCGCTACACATTTCATGTTGAAATTTAAACAAGTTCGTTGCTTAAAATTTCAAATAGTTTCAAAGATATGAATTTTTTACTTTGGGGGGCGTTCTTTTTATTAACTTTTTCACTACATGTCACTGTGGACGGCAGTTCAAGCTGATAAGAATAGCATCTCGAATATGCATCGTATATTACAGCTGAGATAATGCTTAAAGACTATACAACAGATTTACAAGAGTTTTGTGATTGTAATCGTAAATGTAGCAATATCTGTTAATCAAGAATGGCTTTACCTTGATATAAAAATTTTCAATTGGACACCGATTGAAGATACTTTAAACTTTTAAATAACAATAAGTTATGTAAGGTACCAGCTTATCGAAATATTGGCGTTTTCCTTTGAAATATCTCATTGAAAATGAGAAGGCAGCTCTATAGTTAAGACCCTGTCAGTAAGGAAACCTGTAATCTGAAAGAAAAAGCCACAAACTAACATCTAGAAAGCTTTCTATGTTGTATGTTATGATCACAAATAATGATACCATTTTCCAAATTTTTGCATTCAGCCGACAATCAAAAAATTCAAACTTTGGTATCGATATACTAAAAAATTTATCATGCAAAAAGTGTGATACTCTATACAGATTACTGATACTGAAGCTCCAGTTTTCGTGTTGTCATTCTGTGTTTGTTTACGTTTCATGGCTTCAATAAATATGTATTTTGCAAAATGAATCCCAATGTGGTAATAAAGTATTTTTGGCATGAAGTTGCACATTTTTATAAAATGGTATCATGTAATTCAACAAGTACTGATTGATCGTAAATCAACCTTTAGTAAGAAAAGCTTTTCTTTTTTTAAGATATCCCAACTTATGGATTTCGTATCGTCTTATACAACGGGACCAAATTTGGTTAGAATCGGTCTAAAATATCATAAAATACCAGCCCATATGCATATTCCATCAGATTGGTTTTGATATCTCAACAAATAAAAAACTTTTCCATACTAAAACTTCATTTTCGGTGTACCGTTCCTATGGCAGCTATATGATATAGTTACCCGATTTTAACCAAATTTGGTCAAAATGTATACTACCAGCCTAGATGCATATTCTATCAGTTTGGTTTTGATATCTCAACAAATAAAAAACTTTTCCACACTAAAACTTCATTTTCGGTGTACCGTTCCTATGGCAGCTATATGATATAGTTATCCGATTTTAACCAAATTTGGTCAAGATGTATACTACCAGCCTAGATGCATATTCTATCAGTTTGGGTTTGATATCTCAACAAACACAAAACTTTTCCATACTAAAACTTCATTTTCGATGTACCGTTCCTATGGCAGCTATATGATATAGTGGACCGATCCAAAAATAAAAACAAACTTGATCTGCCTATGGTATTCAGGAACCTACATACCAAATTTGATGTCTCTAGCTCTTATTGCTTCTGAGATCGACGCGTTCAAACATCCGGACGGACGGACGGACGGACAGACAGACGGACATGGCTCAATCGACTCGGCTGTTGATCCTGATCAAGAATATATATACTTTTTGGGGTCTGCCTGTTACATACATCCTGCCAAACACATTATACCCTTTTTTGCCCATTTTTAATGGGCTCAGGGTATAATAATCTATTTTCCACCCATTGAAAAAGACATAAGGTTTAGCTTAAACTAATAGCCTCTGGTAATTCGACGTATTTTTAGAATAAAGTTATATTTTTTGCTTATCTGAGATAAACAGCATTGCATTTGTTGGGAGTTGTTTTATTTTGGCGAAGGTTTTAACTCTACTTACCACAGTATCATTTTCAACAAGGCACAAAAAGACGACATCTTCTCGCAGAAGCCTGACAGCCGCATGTAAGGGATACTTTGTTTTGTTCTTGAGCATTTTGTAGAGCAATGGTCCTGACATGTGCTCAAAGTCCTGTGGTGTCAAATCATCCCAGTGCGTGGATATAATACCTGAACAGAACTCCAACAGAGCCGATGCACCAACTTCTTCGGCAACGCAGTAAAAACGCACACACGATCGGACGCCAACTGAAGACACCAATGCTCTTTCACAGAGCCCGAGAAGGGCAGGCAAAGAGAAACGATGGGCGACTCGCAAAAGACCCAATGTCAGTCGGTCGTGTTGTAGATCAACAATATCGGTATATATCCAGCGCAAGAGCGCTGTTGCTATATCTTCATCCAGATCACTCCAGTCCAGCTCTTTGGCACTGGCCAACACCTCGTCACGCCACTTTTCGGAACGAGCATGAAGCACAAATTTATGTGCAGGCATAAGTGTCCCATTTGTATTGGTTTTGATGTTTAGATCCGAATATGTGGAACGACCATACAGCGAAGATGCCGTTAGTGCCAGTCGCGACACAAAACTACTAAACTCTCCCGTTGCTTCATTATCGCTTGATGCAACAACTTCGTTATACTTTCTTTCCAATTCTGCATGGCTGCGCTGAAGTTTTGTGTATTCTTCTTTTAAAAGTGCCAAGTGCTTTTCCAGTTTCGCAACTGAGGCGACGTCATTGCAACCTAAAAAGATATTGTTTTTAAAGCATATTTTATTATTATACATTTGGTTCAAATCACATACACACTTGTGTACATTTTTATTTAACCATTTACTATGTACTTATATCTACATATATATATATTTGTTTCTATGCATTGATGCATGTTATCAAAATCTTTTGTCAAAAGAATAAACAAAATTGAGAAACACTCGAACGAACACATAGAGCTGTACAAAGCGTTCAACATTATACATACCCATGCTTATTGTCTAGTTTTTTAAGAAAACAGCAATTTCGGAAGAAATACTATATAAACATCTGTCTTTTGATAACTAAATCGGCTTAAAGTTGTGAGAACTAAATCGATGTATCGATAAATCAAATTCGGCCTTGATTGTAAAAAATCTAATAAACTCACTCCCAATTTCACATTTGTCAATTTTGGCGAAAATAAAACGAATTTAAAATTGGGGTATTCCTGAAACAAATTCAGATTTGGTTTCGATTTTAATTAAGCATACATAAAGAAACAAATTTCAGGTACGAGCTTTTATGCACACTTAAATTGACAATAGAAACTGTACAAAATTTTTTTTTTAGACAGTTTGCTTGCAAAATAGTTTAATTAGAATAATACTGAAGGGTAGTCCTTAAACAGATTACTGTTTAATTTCGTTATAGATTTGGTTTTGCCGATCAGCTGTTTACAGCAGTTCTATCCAAAATGTGTTGTGAAACAAGTCAAATTTAAAAGAAATTATGGAAAATCACACTAAGAGATTACACGAAATCTTGTCTGAGGCAGTTCTGCATTTCAACAATTGATAATTAAATAGCTAAATACTTACAATATATGTCACATATGGATTTAACAGCTAAGGGTAGGTACTCACATTGATAAAAACTTGCGTTCGCTAAGCCAAGCTCCAAATAAAAAAAAAACAGTGGCGGAACGCAAGATAAATTATCTCGCTTAAGTTCCGCTGGTGCGGCACTCACCTAAGGCATGCAAAAAGAGTTGCGAGACAACATTATTGACAACAGCTAATATTTCAGTGTCGACTGACCATTTATATGTGGTGTTCAATATAAGCACAGCCATTAGAGAAATGTCAGCTGTTTGTTGTGCACACAAGAGATAATACATTGAATTAAAAATGACTAAATTTAAAGGGGAGTACTCTCGAGATAGAAAAATGTTATTCGCAAGGTGTTAACTCCAATAAAAAAAAAAACTGTGTCGAAATTAAATAGAAGAAAATTCAGGAGCGGTTTAGCGGAGCAGTCCTTAGAAAGTAAATTCAGAGTTGTAAGATCTAATGGCCTGTCGGTTTACAACACTGTTAGTGAAACAGCTGATGAAATTTTCAATCATACACCATATGACAAAAATAACCGAAATTCATTTGAAAACAAACCAAATATTTTTAGACTTATTGTACTAGGATAAAATAGCCACAATATAGGATACAACTGAAACCATCTGTGAACCCCATATATGTAAATTTTTGTTTTTTTTTTTTATTTAAAAAATAGAGAAATGTACAAAATATCTATATTGCGTTTCTAAACATTGAGTATCCTAAATTTTCCACTCGCCATGAATCCCCAATGTGTTCCAATCGGCTGTGCGTTTTCTTTATTTAAACAACTGAAGCAACAGAGCTACCATTCCACTTTTGTTTTTTTTTTATGTGTTGCATTGGTAACACTTGTATTCTCAGCAAATGATTGGGAGTTTTTCGTTAGTGGAGACAAATTTTTTCTGAGTAATCGCCTTAAAGCAGTGGTGTCCAAACTCACACAATGAAAGATTTGCGCTTGTGTGCGAAGCAGCGAAACCCGAAGGCAACGTGACGTTTTACTGACTGCGCGTTTGACTTTTGAGCTTCAGCCGAATACATGAGTCGTGAGAGAAAATGCAGCCGAACACGCGCATCGTGCAAGAACAAGATGCCGAGCGTTCTATTTATAGAATACACATATTCTCTCTCTCTATACATGTGTCGGCTGCGACGCCGGCAGAGTTTGGTTTGCCAACCACGCGTGGCTGCCTTTTTAAGTTTTGGACATCGCTGCCTTAAAGTGAAAAAGACGCTTGGACTACTTTAAATCAGATGATAAGATTAAGTTGACAAAAGAAGTGGAAAAGTTCACCATCTAATATGACTTAGATGAAAAAAGCTTTCGATGCAATTTTTATCGATTGACCCAATATGCGCGTGTTCTGCGTTCCCATTCTCTATTTCCTTCAGCTTGGGGCAATATGCCAACAATCCCTTTTCCACATCTATATAGGTTACGGTTTCAGATCCGGTAAGTCCCGAAATAACTATTTCGGTAAAAGGTTCTATTTCAGTTTTTTTTTTCGATACCGGTTTCAGTACGTAACGGTACAGAAAATCAATTTTGAAACATTTTTAAATTTAAAGATGTCGTTTTATAATAAATATGACATCAGAATAAACCGACTTAGTGCAAAAAAAGTTTTTTAACCAATTTAAAAATGTTTGAATGCAAATTTTTTTAGAGGCCAAACCATGATCAAAATGAAAATCCGCTTGAAAATCGGTTCAGTTTAGATCAAGTTATGACAAGTTGGACAACTCTTTGACCTAGCAACATTACCACAACCGTAACGGTGCAAACGGTTCGGTATTGGTTCTTGATAAAGAATTTTCATTTGGTTACGGTTTCAGTTCCGGTTCTAAAAATGAAACGGTTAGTTTCGGTTAACGGTTTCGGTACTGGTTCTGGTGTAATTCACTGATTTCATTTACTTAATTTTAAATTTGGCCGCATTTTAAAAAGGAAATAGACACAGCTAAAGCCCCAATGTGACCACTTAACATTTGGTTACTTTTTGGTGTTGCGTTGGTTATAACACTAGGCAACAAATTTGAATTTTTTGACTATTAAACGAACGAAACCCACTTTTTTGGATAGATTCGGGGCCACAAACGTCGAAAAAAATTTTTTTTTCTATGTAATATTTTTTTTAGAACTTTTTAAAAATCTGGCTTTGTTTCTTACTTTTTTTTGGAGGTGCACCTACTTTACTTTACATCTCTTGTGAATGCCAAAACCAATTTTCAAAAGCTTTACTTTTTCTAAAAGCTAATAAATATATCTATATTTCAATTATGCACAGTAATTTTAAAGCTATCAATTTTTGAATTAGGAAAATGATGATTTTTTCCTTAACATTTTTTCAGCCTTTTTTACTGTAAAATTCAAGTAGGTGCACCTACTTTTACCATCATGATTTGTGAATGCAAAATCCGATTTTTAAAAGCTTATATTTTTTCTAAATATCTAACTGAATATATCTATATTTTAATTATACACAGTCTGCGATTTAAACCAGCAGTTTTAGAGCTATTAATTTTTGAATTAAGAATATTATAATTTTTTTCTTAGCTTTTTTCATCTTATTTTTACTTAAAATTTAAGGAAAATCTTAAAAAATTAATTAAATTTTCGATTCTATTTTATTTACATAGCATCAATGTGCGACGTTTAAAATATAATTTACAAAAATCTAAGGCGAAACGGCGATATAATTTTTTTATCTGTATCGATGTTTTTTTTTCGATCTTTATGACTTCCTTGTGGAGCAGCATGACCTTTAGTATGAAAATTTTGTGTATTTTTTGAGATACATGTTAACCAATCTCACAGAACATTAATTTGTTGTTGTCTTTCACATTGTGACCATATTTGGCTTAAATCGGATTACTTTATCATATAGCTGCCATTGGAGGGATTTGTTCAGTATCAGCCTTTAGAATGAAAAGCTTTTTTTGTTTTTTGAGTTATGTTATTTGGTTAAATTCGGACCTCTATATCATAAAGTCGTTTGATATACAGACAATAATATAAGAAAATACTTGGTAGAATATTAAAACAATATGCCACGCTTTTATAAGAACTATAGACTTCAGATGGGTCAAAATGATCTTGAAAACAGGTGGGGCTTCATTATAGTAAATGTACCGACAAAAGTGTACATATATCCTTAAATTGTTCAAACTGGCGTAGGATTCGGCGATCCATTTTTTCGCGCAGTTAAATGTTGACTTAACATAACAACGTTTATATTTTAAAGGATAAGGACATAACAGGATATGCCTTCTTTTTGGATATAAATAGCTTAATATGTGTATTATTACAATAATTTAAAAATAATTTTTAAAATATTATTATAGCAATTTTTTGATCGCATTAAGTTTTCAGATATGATCTTATTAATTTGTACATAACATAACATATTAATATAACATTCATATAGCATGTCTAACACAAATTCTAGTATGTTAATATAACATGTGTAACTTATTCGACGTTATTATAACATTAACATAACATGTGTTCCTGCTGTAACCCCCACCCCCCAAAGAAATTATAAATAAAATTTTTATCTATTGTAATCCAAAAGGAAAAAAATAAAATAATGTAATTTAAAAGATGCTAACACAGCTTAAAATAATCAAAATCATTGCAATAATAATATCAGTTGAAAAAATATCAAGAAACGAATCTTTCATGAGTTTGCTATTCTTGCGTAGACTAGGGCTGCAAAACTATCGATGTTACTATCGATAGTATCGAGGTTTTCAAAATGGTCCGATGTATCGATGGTAAAAATTGAACATCGATATATCGGATGCTTCACTGCATCAGTGCTGCCAGATTTTTTGGGTCTATTTTTACAATTATTATTAGTTGAAATACGACAAAATTTGTTTCATAAGCAAAAAAAAAAAAAGGTCAATTTGGTTAAACGCAGCATTATCAAACCGAAATTTGTGTTTACCTTTTCTATATTTTTCTTAATATAGCATAAGATAAATGGTATTTACCGCAATCTAAAAAAAATTTCGATGTTTTAACGATATATCGATGTTTTTTTTGAAAAACATCGAGGTTTTGAAACATCGAAGTTAAAAACTATCGATGTACCCACTATCGATAGTTTTGCAGCCCTAGCGTAGACCCAAATGTGCCTGAAGCCAGTGTTACTTTTTTAGCATTTTAATGGCTAGATTTAGCACTTTTTTAATTGCAAATGCTAGAAAAATTGTTAAATTGCCATTAGCTATAAATCTAGCAACTTTAGAAAAGGATTTAGCTACTATAATTTTTTCTTTATATTGCTAGATTTAGAATTTGTATAATAAGAAAAGATGGATAATTTAATGAAATGCTATGAGAAAAATCCATTTTGTCAAATGGGAGAATTACACAAAGTTTTGGGCAGATGTCTTTTTTTGTGTAGAAAGATGTCAGATTTCTGACCTCGAAATTTTTGAATATATTTTCGAAGATGTCATCGACATTAATAAAATATCATTGCTGTTGAAATAAAATAAGTTAAAATCTTTTTTGTTTAATGTACGTAATTTATCCTTAGTCCTAAATCTGTTCAAAAAATTATGCGTTTTTTTATAGGAATATATATATATTTTTTTTAAATCTATGTTTATCAATTTTTTTCCATTTTAGTCCACAAGATTCTGGCAACACTGCCTTGAGTCACAACCATTTAACAAAATATCAAATTTTTTTCATTTTAAAATACTTGCTATTTTTAAAAGCTTATCCCTAGAGGTTAGCGTGCGTTATTCAACATTTCTTAAAAATCACTCAGCCGATCTTAAAGAGCATTATACTTTCACAAACTTATATACATTTTTAAAATAAGAAAATAAATAATGTTTGTTCGTTCTCCTTCCTGTAATTACATAATTGGATTAATTAAGCTTCCGATAAGATATTAGACATTAAAATCTATTGTGGAGATTCGGCTTTGCATATTTTCAAACCTGTCCAACGTGACAATTACGGGGTTTGTTTTGGAATTAATATACTAAGGCATAATTCAAAATTCAAAAATATTTCGAGGAAGGCAAAATGCTTCTTGCTGCAAGCCATAATAAAACCACTGCAGCTTGAGTGATGTTCTGTGAATTTTATTTTAAGTGATTTAATAACATGCTTTCACTTGGAGTACAAAAATAAACTTTGCCAGTTAAATAATACTATTATAGAATTTACATATGCGAAGTTTATTTTATTCAGAAGGTTCTCCGCCCCCTGCTCGATTCGATCGCAATAATGTAGTTGAGCTCAGGTGAACAAAGTATTTTTTTTTCCGTATGGCAGCTATTTGTTTAAATTTGTTTAAAATATATAAGACATAGGCAGACACTTACCAGCATTTATATATCACCACCAAGTTTTAGTAATATTCTCGTTATTTTTGCGAACTACGCCCCCCATAGTGGGCGAGGACAAATTTTAATAGTTACTGGATCTGCCTGAAATTGTAGGGAGGCAACATTTCAAACGTACGCCTAACTCTTACCATCTCTAAGATCTTTTAGCTCATACGAATAAAAGACTTAAGTATACCGATTCGGCTGTTGGTGCTGATGAAGAATAAATATACTTTTGGGGTCTGGCACGCCTCCTTCCCGCACAGAGTATTAAAATACATACTACAAAAATTGTTCTGTCCCTTTTTAATTTCTATTATACTTTTAAAATATATAAAATATTTGTTTATTATTAAAAAAAAATAAGTTAGTGCCATCCATGTTAAACTTGACTCACTTGTTGATTCACTTGTAAACGAGTGAAGAAAAATTTGCACAAATTTCGGGAACCGGGATTAATAGAGCTGGTTGCGACGTAAACGTTTGCAAAATCGCCTACTGCAAATCGATGTTGCCAATTTAGCTATTTTTTTAAAACTATTTTTAAGAGGCCTACAAGTTTTTTTAAAGTAAGACAAAAGGTCTTAAGGCTGTAGCTTAAAAATTGCTCTTGCTATTATATTTTATATCATTTCCGTGGTCGTGACCAAATTTTTAATAAAATTGGAGTATTGTCACCAAATTTGGTAGCTCTAACTCCCATAGTCTCGAAGGTAAAGGTGTTCAAAGTAGTGTACTATAATTTATCACGAATCTAATAGGCTCCAGTACTGCTGAGTGCATAAGATTATAAGACAAAGTACATGTAGTGCTGTCGTCACCCAGATCGATCAGATTGCTGTTAAAACGAAACATCCTTTTTATTACTTATTGCTCTTACATCTGGATTGATCCATGACTCGAAGGGTGGCATTTTATGGTAAATGTGGCTTTAGTGCTCCCAGTTCAACATTTCGTGCCTCCGTTTATCTAGAAGAATTTTTTCTGCAAGTCTTTAGAGTTTACACCTGGCAATCCTTAGAGGCTCCAACGAGAACTAGCGATCTAGCAGAAAGATCTGGTCCTCGGTTCGTGTGCTCTTAAGTGTCTCCATATTTGCGAAAGCTGGTTGTCTTGCCTGCAGCACAATCATTGCCTGTCTCGCGATGCCGTTCCTCTGTGCAGGACAATACGTGTAACCAAAATAAAAGTAACCCTCATACTAACTTTAAATTGAATTTTTTATTAATTCCGATTCCAAACACGATTTCATGCATATAAATGTGCGTTTATTTACTTAGGCATAATAAGCAAAATGAGTGCAATAATTTAAAAAAGATTTCTGTATATAGTTGATATTTGTATGTCTCTCTTTATAAACGTAAACATTTCCACCAATATTTTTATAAATTGGTTTAAAAGATTATTTATCTTGAAATATATAAATATTATATGTAATAAATCTGGTCTAATATGTTGTCAGTACATGATTTTATATAATCAAATACTTAATTTTTTATAATTTTTTTATTTTCTCAACTAAACATTTCGTTGTTTGATTGTGCCACTATGCGCATTAATAAAATTAAAAATGGTCCCAAAATTATTTCACCCACAATCTCCATATTTAAATTTCTTTTTATCATATAAATTGTTGTCTTATTTCCACACATACTTACAAGGACCTAAAGTCAACTAAGTAACATTAATCTAATGTAATTTTTAAGTTGATGTTCATGACATTTAAGGACAATATTTAAAAGATACATTATATATTATAAATCTATTATCATAAGTGCTTCTATATAATATTTTTTGCTTAAAACTATATTGCTAATTCTTTAGAGCATTCATTCCTTTGCCTAGGTTTTAAGCGTCGAACTTTAGACTTCAATATTTCACTGAGGAGTGCATGTTCTCCCAATATTATATCTATAATAAAGCTATCTCGTATAAACTATTTTACAACAAAACGCATAACTACTCACATTCAACAATCCGCATAGATATAGAAATTGGCCTGGTTTTTAAAATACTTTTTTATTTTCTCATCATTTTAATCATAATAAAAATTTAAAATGGGCGCAAAATTATTTGACCAACAATCTTCATTTTTAGATTTTTTATATCATATAAATTGTTATCTTCTTTTCACCCATACATACAAGGACCTAAAGATAACTAAGTAACATTACTTTAATGTAATTTTTAAGTTAATGTTCACGACATTTAAGGACAATATTCAAAAGATACATTATATATTATAAATCTATTATCATAAGTGCTTCCATATAATAGTTTTTGCTTAAAACTATATTGCTAATTCTTTAGAGCAATCATTCCTTTGCCTAGGTTTTGAGCGTCGAACTTTAGACTTCAATATTCCACTGAGGAGTGCATTCTCTCCCAATATTAACTACTATATTAGTAATAATATCACGCATGTATAGAAAAGCGGTATTTTAAACATAAAAAAGAACAAAAATCAACTATTGCAGCTTTTATCTCTGAAACATGATATGAATAACAGGATATTAAAAAAGACTCTTTGAACGGATTCGATTTTTACAAAACTTAACATCAAACCAGATTTACGTTCATCATATACTCAAAAGTTGGATATTATTCTGTTGTATTTTTAAATAATTTTAAATGAATCTTCTTATTATGCTACAAATGAAAAAGATTTAAATTTTTTGTTGCTTTGTATAATAGAAAATAAGTATTTACAAATGTATTAACAAGCGTAAGTGTCCGAGTGTATGTCTATATCTATAATAAAGCTATCTCGTATAAACTATTTTACAACAAAACGCATAATTACTCACACTCAACAATCTGCATGTGATTTCCATAGATATAGCAATTGGCCTGGTTTTAAAAAAACTTTTGAGCACTTTCAAGGAATTTCATACGGCTTTAAAGTTGAAAAAACAACAACAAATTAAAATAAATTGCGCTATTATTTTTAAATAGCATTAGACTAGCACTGTTTTGAGAGCAAAATGTAGTCTCTGCTGCTTTGAATTTTTAATTCAAATATTTGCAATAAACATTTAACAAGATTGAATAGTTTTATTAGCAATACTTTTAACGCTGCTGCAAGAGTGATTTTGTGGAATAATATTTAAAATAAATCATCTTTCTTAAACAACAAGAAAGATAAGAAAAGACTTAAATTTGTATAATAAAAATTTAATTTAATTAATTAAAATTTAAATAATATAAATTGAAATTAATAGTTATTTCTCAACTATTTTATAAAAATCAGCATATCATTTTTATTTCACAATATTTGTTTTAAAAATCATAACTGTTACCGTCCCTGAGGTATGGTCATAATAGATTATTAAAGTAATTTCTAGTATATTTTTTTTTTAAATTTATTTATGCAGTTGTGTAAAAAAATGTGTTTACCGATCCTGCCAGTTTCTGAAGCTATTTTCGATATTTTTAATACTTTAACAAATAGTTTCATAAAATGTACATATAAAGTAAGCCCAAGAGTAAAATATTCAATTGTAATATTTTATAATATTTTAATAGATGTCTTATCGACAAAATTGTCTATTTCTGACACAACATTTATACATTAAAGTATAAGATATTTATTTTCGGACATATCATTGTTCTCTTATGCAGTAACAGATATTTAGTCAATGTAAAAGATTTCCAAGCCCTGCATAGTCTAGTAAGGATGTTAAAGTTATATTAATTATACCTAGATTTTTATGCTAGTATACCTGGTTTTTGTTGCTAGTTATTCAAATTTAATTGCAAGTAACAAACTATAACAGCAGTTATTTCCCTTTAGTCTTGTGCAAATAATTAACAAGCACCGCTTTACTTTAACAACCATTTAGTTTTTGTTAATAAACGTGTATATATAACAAATACCATGATACGAAACAATAAAAAAACTGCAAAAGTACTAACATAACAAATTAGATTCAACAGCAATCTATTTGCAAATGCAACAAAAAAACATTTAAAATAATTAAAGCAATATTAACGTGATAAGTGGCAATATTAACGTTTTGCTTACAAAATATATGCTCCGCTTGCTAACAAGAAAAATGTTTGACAATAAAAGTGTCAACAAACAGAAATAGTGTCACTCCTAATATTCTAACACTTATTTGTCCCAAAAAATAATAATGAGGTATATAATTTCGGGGTATCTATTCGTGAGTAGAAGCTTTAGTATGATCCTGTTAATAAAATATGATTATAATTCATATTTTTATCATCAGTATGTCATCAGGAGTTTGTTAAAAAAAATTTATAGCATTTATTTATACGTTTGGCACAATTTGCAATTAAATAAGTTAATATTAATGTAGCACGAAAGCGTTTGACTTTATTTATTTTTTTCGCAAACTCTCATTATGTAATGTTTTGGAAATGTTTCAGTTAAAAAATTTAATGAAATTATTTTAAAGGCCATAAGTTACACCTTGATATATACATAAGTATATGTAAAGCACTAGTGCATAACTATCACTAGGATTGGACGGCTTGGCCGCTAATCCCTTAAAAGTAAGTACTAATACGAGAATTTACAAATCAATGGTGTTATTAAAAATGTTCATATTCGAATTAAAATATCTTATATTTGAGTAATTAATTATGAATCTTCATTTTTCGAATTGGGACAATGTTCAGTCAGAGATGGAAGTACATTATCCGATGAAGGTTGTCTGAAAAAAAAAACATATCTTTGTTTCTATAAGAAATAAACGACAGGAATTCGTGCAAACCTGTCAAGATCCATATGATACGAGCCGGGGGCTGAATTTGATCTACCAGCTTGAATAAATTTTTGTAACCTAGAACCACCAGGTTGAGGCGCCCTTCCGGAAATACCTTTAATGAAAGGATTGCCAAAGGAATGATTCTTGAGCATTGTTTTAATCAAGATGAGAGTATCAAGCTTTGGAATGCTGCGAACAACAGAATTTATATCTTCCTCGTCTACTTGAACCAAACAACAGTTCTCATCTTCTGTAGGTAAAGGATAAATTCCATTACTGGTGACCCATGGATTAATCTAAAATGAGATATAAGAAATTAATGGAAACATTAATTTGCATTTTTAAAAATTGTATGTGAACCTTTAATTGTGGCAAAGTAATTCTATGTGCAGCATCCTTTTCAAGCATTCGAATAATACAGTGTCGCATATCACCACTAATTTTTGGTGTTTCTGGAAAGACCACTTCCTCGGTCTTAATTTTCTCATACAGTATAGGTATTGAATTTGCTACGAAGGGGACATTGCCATACACCAAAGAGAACAGTGTAGCACCCAATGCCCAGATATCCGCCGCACGACCACAATATACATTCTAAGAATGAAACAATTGATAAACAATTCTAATATTTGTTTGAAGTTTTACATACCTTTCCCAAAACTAGGGTTTCAGGAGCTCGAAAAGCAGGTGTACCAGCTGTTGAGCCATTACTCATGATAGCATCTTCACCAAGAAACTCATTGCATACTCCTAAATCGGCGATTTTGACATGTCCACAATGCGTCAGTAGTAAATTTCCTGGTTTAATGTCAGCGTGAATAATTTTTTGATAATGCACTTTTGTAGAAGAAAATCAATTAATATTTTTAAAACCTACAGATTAATAATTTTTTAAAAATTATACTTACAATACTCGAGGCCAAGTAATGAGTCCCGAAACACATTCCAGGCACGCTGTTCCGGTAATGGCTTATCTGTGGGAATACAAAGCACTTCTCCTTTTTTAACCAACTCAAAAACCATATAGAGTGAATCTTCCATTGGATCGTCTAGGACTTCTACAAGTTTCACAATGTTGGGATGATCTAGTTTTTTTAAAACTGCAATTTCTCTATAAACACGATCCAGTGGTGATGTTGCTTGTTTTGGGCTACGTCGCATGAGAGCAGCTTGTCGTAGCAAGCGTTTTTTTGAGAGAATCTTCATTGCATAATGTGTTGAGTCTTCTTCAGAATAAGCTAATTTTACAAGTCCATATGAGCCCTATAATGAACATGTTTAAGTAAAATTATTATGCTTGATAATTGAATATTTATATATTACTTGTCCAATTTGATCCATAAGCTTATACTGATTTAACTGCAGAAAGCTTCCAGACTTTTCAATAGATATTCTACGGGATTCTCGCAGAGGAGGCCGACGTCGAACTGAACGTGGACTACCGTATGGACTACCATATGGACTGTACGGAACGTTCGGATAAATTGGACGAGATTCTGTACACTGAAAGATTGTTGTTGCAATATTTGGGCGCTGAATTGGATGCTGGTTTGTCTCTAAGGTAGATGACTGCTGCATTTCTTTGGTCATCGGTATTGCTTCAGTAGTCGGTGATTGAATTTGGCTATCAGTTGATCGATATTCATTTATTTCGGGAAGATGACGATGCTGTAACTTCTGATCAATATTTAGAAATACACAATCATCATTGTACAAGTCTAACGACTGAGATTTTAACAGTGTAGGGAGATGCTGTTTTGAAATTGGGGAATTCATTTGATTAAGTTGAATATCTGTATCTCTTTGTGCGCCATTACGAAGTACTGAAGGTGTCTTAATTGCTAAAGACGAGATTATTTTATTTGGCGGAAGTAAAGGATTATCATCTGGCATAGCTCCACTGCCTTTTAGACAATTAAGTTTTTTAAGGCTTTCACAATCACACTGAGGTTCTGAAGCTTTAGTATCAACAATTTGATTAGATCTTGTGTTTGAATTGGTCCGTTCTCTTTTACTAATGTTTTTTGGTTTTGTACCGGCAGAGTTTATACAAAAACATTCACATTTATCACTCTCATGTGAAATATTATTTTTGGAATCAATATGTAATTTTTCCAGTTTTTTATCCAGTATCATTGTTGGCCCTGTAATCGTCGGGTTGAGCGCTTCCTGCTTACAACCTTCCTCTATTTTAACAACGATAACATTGTTGTCATCATAATCACAGTTAAGAAGAGTGACATTTTGTGCATCAGATGTAAGCTTTTTTACATTAACTATTTTCTTATCATCTGTTTCCAACACTTTCCCTGCATCTAGTGTGTTGGTAGGGACAATAGATTCCATATTTAAATCCGACATTATGTGTGCTTTCATATATCATCATAGTTACATTTTAAAGATATTTCTGCAAATATATTAAATTAAATAAACTGGTTAAAAGCATTTGAAATGCATTTCAAAGAATAAATAAATTTGATTATAGTTTGGTTTCACTTTACCCATAGATTAAAATAGACACGAATGCTGTTTGAAATCACTCAACAGAAAGGGTGTAAGAGAAAAAGAGTAAGAGAACGAATAATCAATACTTTAACCCTCTACCGAATATAGTGCCACATATGGCTTTTCATTTGTAACGCAAATCACTTTAGTTAAAATGGTACTTAAGCGAAGTCGATTACTATAGGCCATTATATTTCCATTATTTTCTATCGGAAAAAAATTTAAAAATTATTCTAATGTTGCGTTATGAGTTTTCCAATAAAATTTTGACCTCAAAAAAATTTTTTTTGTTAAATCATTTTTTTCGAAAGAAAATAAAGTTTTCTTTCATAAAAATGTATAATTTGACTGTGAGTAAGTTTTATATGCATTATATTTTTTAAAAACTGCCGAAGCCGGGTTCCGTTTTTCTCCTAAATAATTTACCAAAAAAAAAATTTCTTCAAATATATCTTAAATTAATCCAAATACACCCATATCTGCAAAGATAAATGTTTTTCATGAATGGTTCTATGGTCATGCAGTATAGGGTTAAGATGGGGTCAGGAGAAGTTTGATTATCTGCCGTTAAGGTCAACATGTTATTTTAAAATATAAATAAAATAAATGTTTTCGCTAGTTGATTACACTAGGTAAGGTTGCAGCAATGTTGCATCTTACAAAACAACCAAATATTTTTTATTCATATAAAAACCAGAGAAGCAAAAAGCGCTATTAAAGTGATTACAGTTAGTTAGTTAGTTAGTTAGTACAGTGCTGATATATAAAGAATCTCCAAGGACATTTTATATTTGACAAGTCGAATAGACATGCATAATACTATATAACTTTACATAAGCATATAGCTATTTGCTCGTAAATAGGCGTCTACTCCTGGTCTTATAAACTAATCGAACTGATTATAAAATAAATATATACATTGTATATATAAATACATACAATTATGTATGTGTGTAAGCAAACACAACTGTAAATATTTATTTTTGCTTTCACAAATTTAGGCAAACGCACACTGAATTTACTTAATCTATATTTAGATCTTTCCATTTACTCAATCCGTTCTATTCATTTCAATGCCCGTTGAGAGCAATTATACAAAAAATAGTGTAAGCAAATGCATTAAAAACTTAATGAAACAAACTACATTTAAATTTCCTTTTATTAAGTAAAAAAATGACCAAGCGCTGGATAAATTTGGCTTTATGGCTATCGTGTCTTGTGATAAAAATGCAGCCTATGAAAACCAATGAACATGTAATGGACCGTTCTCCTAGACTTGAAAAATGGACCCATTCAATTAGGGGAGAGTATATACCAATGGAGTTTTATAATGCCATGAGATCGGCTGATCTGTCTAAGCAATCTTTACAAAATCAATTACGAAATTTTCTTGAAAATCTCCAGAAAAATCTGACAACGTCTGACGTGCAAAATGGTTTTGAAGATCATCTTCAGAACACACAATATCCAATAACAAAATTTCGAGATTTATCGGATTTCTTTTATATAACTGCCGAAGTGTCTAAAAATTTCTCACGTGATTCGGAAATGTACTACGAAGTTGCCAAAAACTCAAGTTATACTCTTTTGTTGCAGCTTCGCCAGATTCCGTCGACGCTACCTACACTGGTAAAACTGTTATTAACAAATTATTTTGCGGAAATGGAATTTTTCCACATAATGTTCTCGGAGATTATAGACGAAGTGCTAGAGTACACGCAGAACACGCTGCTTGCAATTCAAAATACATTCTCATACTATGCGGATGTTCAGAGATTTGTTTTGGACAGTTGGAATTTTAAAAGTGACGTTATTTGCTGCAAAGAATATATGGAATTCTTGCAACTGTATTCAGCTCAAATTTTTAAATGCACGGCTGGGCATAATCTTAACGTTGCATTTGACGTATTTGCCATGACTGAACTTACCAACAAGTATATAATGCGCCAACTGGAATTTCGGATTCAGCGACTATTCAACTGCTTTTATTTCGGAAATTTTGAAATTCGATGTAAATTTCTTCAAAATGCCGAAAGTGACTTCGAAGTACTGTTCAATAAAATCGAAGATCTAGAAATATATTTTGATATTAAAACAAAGAATGGTCGCGTATCAGCTCTTAGACTCCGACGTCGAATAACTACTGAAGAAGATTCAAATACCCCAAGAGCTCATACTGACTGTATACCAAAAGAATTTCCACTCGGGCAAATGCAAAACAATTTAAAACAATGTTTTTATAATATTCAAAAATATTAAAGGATATTCTTTTATTTTTAAGCTGTTAGCTTATTAATGAACAATTAAACCAAAAACCTAAATAAATAAATTAACTAGAAAACAAATAAATAACAGTCCAGACATACTTCTGAAGTGGTCTGCTCATTTCAAAAACAGAAAAAATTTAAATCGGTTTCTCACTTTAAAAACATATTTTGCATCGTTGCGCTTGTGTTCCCCTTTTTGTGTTTAACTAGTGGGCCGTTGCTACAGTTGAGCATACTCAACTATCGGAGACCCCGTAGGGTCTGCCAAGCCTCCTTCTGTCTGTTACGCACATATTCGTTAAAGCAAACCCAATAGACCCCTGTACTTTTTTTAAGTACGGGGTCTAAAAAAACCCCTATTGTCTGGACAGTAACGAATAACACAAATAAAATATTTGTGAATTCTAAGACGAAACAAGAAAAAAGCGTCAGTAGACATTGGATTGTTTGACTTATGTCAAATTGCTAGTTATATTTATTTATTTATTGTATCTTATAAAACTCCAGATAATAATAGTTGGCTAAAATTAATTTAATAATTATAATTTCTAACGATTTGTTGAATTTTATTAAGACTTCAGCTTAACTTGTTCTACCCTTTGCTTAAAAAGTTAAGAGGGTATGCTGCGTTCGTTAAAATGTTTGTAACAGGGAGAATGGGGCATCTCCGAGTCGTAAAGTATATATATTCTTGATCAGTATCAACAATCATGTCGATATAGCCATGTCCGTCTGTGTGTGGGTCAGTGCCGTGAACTACTATGAAATAACAAGGAGGCTCGCATCTATCGTCCATCCCCAGCTCGCTTCGTTTGGGGTGAGGTGCGGCTCTGTACTAAAAGCCAGACCATTTTAACACCATACGACTCTTAGACAACAAGCATTATCAATTACATCAAATTTTTATTTTGTTTATTAACGTCGACGAGTACAAATGATATACAGCATTTTGAGTATAAAAGTCTTATACGCAACAGTTTTTTAAATTTGCGCATTAATTGATCAAAGGCGTCAATAAGGTTGGTGACTTCATTTAAAGCCAAATTAACACATCGAGTCTTATATTCTTTGTTTGAAATTGTGTTCTTCAAACAAAATTGAATTAGATCAAGCAGGCGATTGATTTCAGCTATATAACCAGATCCAGTAACTACCAGAGACTGAAAACTTCGACATAAAGATATATTTGACTTCATAGTGATATTGCAACAGTTACGTAGGTCTACAGCAGTCAAGGTAATCAGGCCATCTATTACATGACAAACGATACTAAATAATCGATCTGGATTTATTGAATATTTGTTTTTCTTGAATATGGTTGTCCTTTGATTTGTTGCTTCCGTTTTGCTGACGTGACTATTATTTACAAATTCAGACGCACTATCATCACTCTGAGCAGTTTCTATAAGCTCTTTATTTGCGATCCTCATATGTTGTAACGCTATGCTTCGGAAATGTTGAAGAACATCGACTATATCTATTCGAGATACTTCAGATATTAGATCATCAACCAAGTTAAAAACCCTTGTTGGAATATCTTTGTTGAGTGGTTTGTCAATATCAGTAACAAAGACACGCAATATTGTGATTGTCTTGATCAACTCATTGTCGCGATGATTCATTTTTTCAGAATCAGTCGAAATATTTTCAACAGTGTCTTCACAAGGTGCAGCATTTTTTACGGATGATAGCCTCAGAGAAAGTAATATTATAAGCAGCACTTCACTTGAAATACATCCCATCGCAATAGATTAAACTCAACTACTATCTGAATAATCAGATTTAATTTATACAAAGACGACATGAATAGGGTGGGTACAAAAAACAATTTATTTTACTTATAAGTTTTAGAAGGGTATATAAAGTATACTTATATGTATATTATGCTGACGATTATAGGAGGTCTGTTTAAAAATAATACAGTTCAGGATCTTGGTTCACTTTAATCAAATATTATAAGGTTATATTATATATACCTAAGTGCGCGTTATCAGTAAAATTCAATACCGCAAATAAATATATATACGCACATTTACATATATCGTCTATGTATAAAAAATACTCATTGTGCTGAGTTGCTGAGAGTCCCATTTTAAATGTACAGCACAAACTGTAACCTAGGAATCTTTTTTTCACAATTATTTTTATGACTGGTTTTGTTCAAAATATATCCAAGTCTTTGGCGTAGATGACAAAGCTCAACAGCTTTAATCAAATTATATTTTTGCTATTGTGATGAATCAACTTTTGTCTGATTTCTTAAACTACGGTAACACTTTTTAATTTTGAAAGATTGAAAAGTATAGTTAGAGGCAAGATTTTCTGAATTGGATTACCATTTAATATTGTATCAACCGTACTCTTCTAACTTACACAAGTCGTACTTGATTTCCAAATATAAAACTATATTAAAAACTTACAACCCCAAACACATGCAGTACTCGAACCTGATTCTGCTCAAACCGTTAGTTTTGTTTAGACTCTCACAAAAAAATACAACCATACAACAGAAACAAAAAGAATGTTCATAATGAACCTTAGTTTCCGAACGATTGTTAGGATATGGGTCAACAGTAGCCAAAATCTTAAAATTTATCAAAAAATCACATCTTGCGAAACTTTCTTCCAGAAACATTTTCAAGTTACCTTTTTAAACAATTTACATGCTGTACTGAAGAAAACTAAAACGCGATGAAACCCATGTTTTCCATAAACATACCAAAATGCTATCGAATCAGATAAAAAAGTGGGGAAATTGTTTGTACATCAAAAGCGTTCGAGCGTACGTTCGTGACCCGCTGAAATGCCCGTATAGAGTACCGATTGAAACCAAGTTTTGCTAGACATCACCAAAAGAATATATTCGATGCTATATTTTGCATCGCTATATCGACTTGACTCTTCCCCCCGAGAAAGAAATGTGGAAAGCATCCACAAAAATCGTAATATACGAAGAATTCTAGGAATATGTTAACCAAAAACTATGGAAGATCTGCAATTGCAGATCTTATAATCTAAATGTGGGTTTTTTCGTCAATTTGCTGATAGTTGACTCGCTCATTTTAATGTCTTCTTTAATTAAACATTTTCAAAATGAAACGGGACAATTCTAGCAAAAGCAACGACAACGTCCAGTTGCTGCTCGAAATGGAGATAATTGTCTGTTATTGGATGGTGACAGTTGTTTCACATTTAGCATCGATCCCATTCGTTCCCCGAAGAATAACTTAGTTTTCAAGTAAATTTCTCTTTTCACCTTGGATACCTGATTAATAAATTAATTTGTAACATTTACTTGTGAAAAGCAGAATAAATAAAAGTGAATTTGGCTGAATAGAAAGATACTAAGTTTACTAGCTATTTAGATAACTGCCTTAGCAGTTTTCACAACTTCGATAGGTCAGGTACTCCTGTGGCAGCCCTCGGTTGAGTACTACCAACGACACCAATAACAATTCCCACATGCCAAAAATTGCTGTTTGTACTAAGAGATTCACATTGCGACAAAATTAAAAGCAACAAAACAATAACATATATAAATTTGTATAATAACGTTCATTAAAAGCTCTAATTCTATCACTTCTACGTAGACAACGTGTTCGTTATAATTACAAAGCGTCGTTTTAACGAAAAAAAATATTTGAAAACAATAACAATCAAACAAGACTATCTGTAAATAAGAATTATATTTTTGGTATTATACAGACGTTCGTACACATACACACATATATACATATGTATGTATGTACTTAAGTACAAGCCCGTCTCATTTCGTTTAATAAAATGTAGATACATATGTACATAAGAATGCACACAATACACATACAAACTAACATGCCAATGTTAGCAAACAATAATATTTATCCATGTAGTAACTCTAACATATGTAGGTATATAAAACACACACCAGTAAACAGATTTAAAATAGACCGGTGACCAAAAAGGATACCACTAAATACGAACGTTTATATTTAGACAAATATGCATGTGCATGCATCATTAACAAATACAAAGAATTGCATACATATTTATTAATGTTGTCAACGCATTTTACTGTAATATGTTAGGTGTATGTACGTACGTGAGTATGTGCACATTTTACTTCAAGATTCTAAAATCGATTATAGTATGCACTGTTTGTTAACGAAACTCCAACGAATTATTTGTATGGTGATAATGTAAAATAATCGGAAAACACAGAACGCGCTTGAATCTGAACGAAGACTAAAAGGAATCGGATGAACTAGTTAAGCTTTACAAAAAAAAGTAAATATAAAGCTAGCGACAGTAGCTTTAAAAGCTTTAATTTCTCGGAAGTGAACCTTGAGCAGCTGCAACACACTCTCAGAACGGAAATCTCTTAATATTAGTGTATACCTTTAACAAATATGTTTATATGCATAAACTCATGTTTACAATCTTATACATATGTACGTATTTTAGTATACATGTGTGTAAACACATACTAAATTTATACGTATAATTAATTTTATGTTTGTGTGTATGTACTTAATATAAGTGTGAGCACATATCCAAACAAATTTAAAAAACAATTTATTCAAAATATAATACCTACATGAATGTACATTCTCAGCATTTCTATATAAACATTAACACAAATATGTATGTCCATCCTGTCATCGAAATTTTAAGTATTGAACAACGCCGTTAAAACTCACGCAACATGAATTTTGAAAACTCATGTACACAAGTGTGTACATATAAATAAGTTCATGAAATCGACTAACAAAACCCGGCTGTAAATTAGTGAGGAGCAGGAACAGGCTCACCGAGCAAATCAGCTGTTCGACGGTGGGCTGTGAGCGCGAAAAATGGCTGGAAGTTTTATTTTTTGCTGAAGAATTGTATAATTCCATATGAGTTTTTAGTGCAAGTTGCAATTCATGGTGTAGGACAACATAGTTACACACAATATTCATTTAAATAAGCCAAAATGCCGACCGCATTTTTACACAGCACAATGTCGCATTAAAAAAGCAAAGGGCACAGACTTCTATTTCTATTTAATTTTTTTTTAATTTGGAATTAGATAAAAAAAAATTCAGCAGAGGTTTAGCTGAGCAGTTTTCAGAACATAGTTACCAGATCAGGGGCTTGTCGGCTTCCAACACTGTTTGTGAAACAGCTGATTTTCGCTAGGCTGCCTGTAAAAACATTGAAATTTTTAGTCTTTTAACACCATACCATACCATGTACCATACACCACAAAAAGGACCGCCATTCATTTGAAAACAAAACAATATAAGATTCAACTAAAACCATCAGGGTACCAAAAATATGTACATTTTTTTAATTTAAAAATAAAAAATCTAAAAATTATTTTAAATTGTCTTCGCATATTGCTGTCCCTTGAATTGCTTAGCATTAAATATCCTACATTTTCCATTCCTCATGCCTTCTTAATGTTTTCTAATCCGCTCTGTGTTTTATAAATTTAAACAAAGCGCTCAGAGTTACCATTCTACTTTTGTGTATTTCTGGGTATCGCATTGGCAAAACTGGCTTTCTCTAGGCCTCAGCAAATGATTGAGTGTTTTTCGGTGGCGAAGACAAATTTTTTTTGAGTATTCGCCTTAATTTTTTTTGTTTAGCAAACAAAAAATTAAGTTTCAGGACTTTACTTTTTTACACTGCTCGCATCATTGTACAAGATTGGAACAAATAATGCAAGTGCTCGCATCATTAGAAACTGTGACGTAAGCAAAACAAAAATTACTGAAATTAAATAAAGCCAAAATTAGCCAAAAAATCTTCCACATGTAGAACAGGATGCATTCGGTTATAACAGTAATTTTACCAATATGCTAATAGAAAGAACGCTGTCGGCCACTTGAAAGCACGTTTTCAACGATTTGGAAGACGACTTGAAAATGACTGCAATCGCTATTATCAAATGCACCTCCGTTTTCCACATTTTTATAATTGCTAGAAATGATAATTTCCTTCAAGACGGAGTTCTCGCAAAGGTCATGTCAACGAATAGTCATGCTTGGACTTCCCTGAATTCGTTGAAGTAAGCAGTAATGATGAAAAATTCATAGTCCATAATCTCCGCCTGCGAAGTTAGCGTTTTTTTTAATTGAAGAGAGGGAGGTGTTTAAATTAGCTGCACGTACTCAAAATTATTAAAAGTAATTTAAATGCGTTAATTACGTGTATTTATTACATGTACTTTTACCTGCACCAGAAAGTTCACAGACCGGTTAATTTTTTTTTTTTTATCAGATTATTTATGTTTTTCCGGCTTAATTCTTTTTGTTGTTTATGGACCCTTCCCATTTTTTAAAAATACTATATTCCGATGAAATACTAGTCACAATTTCGGAATATTCGCTGCATCTTGACAAATAAATCTCTTCTGCCATCCACAGGTTTTATATTGAATAATTCCCGCCCCTTCAAAGTGATGCGATATCATCAATAACCCAAGGGAACAAAATTTAACTTTTTGTGTGTTATTTTGAAATGCATAGAAGTTATTATTTATTAATTTGGGGTCGCTGATTTTAAATCTGATATAAATTTTTGTCCATCAGCTCGCATTTTTGAGTAACATCGAATTGCACTAGGCAACAGCTCAAAAGTAAAATGAACGAAACTCACTTTCTTGGATAGATTTTTGGCCAGAATAGACGAAAAACATTTTTTTTTCTATTGCAAATTTTTTTTTAGAATTTTTTTTGAAAATCTTGCTTTTTTTTCTTACTTTTTATTGGAGTTTCGCCCACGTTTTTCACGATTTATTTATTTACACACAGTCTTAGATTTAAGCCAGTAGTTTTAGAGCTATCAATTTCTGAATTAAGAAAACTATGATTTTTGGCTTAGCTTTTTTTACTTTAAAATTCAAGGAAAACTCGAAAAGATTCGTAAAATTTTCGGTTCGCTAATATTAACATAGCTGCATTAATTACGCGTTGCTTAAGATATAATTTCTCAAAATCAATGGTAAAAATTTTGATATATTTTTCGATGTTTTTTTTTACTTTTTTACATTCTTGTGAAGCAGCATTTTGTATTTTTTGAGATAACCTAACCAAGATTTAAGCATTTGTATTTGTTAATGTTTGTATTAGTTTGTACGAAAAACTTTTTGTTTTTTGAGTTACGTTACGTAAACTGATCGATTTTGTTGAAGTCGGATCACTTTATCATATATCTGCCATATTTTATAGGTGAATTAATTACGCGTCGTTTGATATAGATTCATTAAAATCTATGGAGAGACGACTAATTTATTAGCATGTAAGCAAAAAAAAAGTTTCACGCAAATGTTGATTTTTGACTGATTGGTCCCATGGCTATATGTTATAGTGGTTCGTTTCCAACCAAATTTGGACAGGTTATATGAAACAATATAATAAGGTAACTTAAAAATAAAAAAATTGTTCATACTAAAAGTTGCTTATCGACCGTTCGTTTCAATCGTTCCTATGGCATATATAACCGATTTTAACCGAATAATACCAGCTCTAACTCTTATGCCTTCTGAGATCGACGCGTTCAAACAGACGGACATCGACTCGGCTGTTGATCCTGATCAAGAATGTATATACATTTGGGGGTTTGTTTTCCCCCTCCTGCCTGTTACATACATTTGGCCAAGCACATTATACCCTCTTTCGCCTATTTTCAATGGGAACAGGGTATAAAAATGAATATACGCAAACTCTAGCATAATAATTATTAAGTGTAAGCGCTCCGCATCATTTTGTCGCACCTTCAACAATGTTGCGACAGTCTAAATCTGGTATAATCCGCGTAAAGTCGTACGTACAGAAAATATTTGTCGTAAAAGACCTGGTTACACTTACAGAAAGCGCGCGAGAAGCGATGCGATCAGATTGGACAACGCGCAATAAACCTCGGCAATCGCTTATAATGTGTCTAAGTGAGAGTGACGAGAGATGCGAGCTAAAGAGGCAAAGAGAGAGCAGTTTGAAAGCTGCCAAATCGCAAGATCTCGTTCATAGCGCACATTTTGATGTTGGATTCTGAGTTTTTATTACCGCTTATTTTCAAAACATGCAAATTTGTACTCTCTAGGCGTAGCATCCTCAGCTAAAACTTATTTTTGTGCTCACTTTTATAGGCTCTAAGCATAAGATTTTTATAAATTTGGATTTTTGCTTTTTTTCTGCATTCGCTATCATTTGTAAAAAAAAGTCAATCAAAAATAATTGTTTTTGATTTTCCATTGCGTTCCAATTTTCAACTATACAACAGCGAATACAATTTTTATATTTTTGATTTTGATTTGTTCCGCTACGTATGGCATAACGCACTGTTATTTCAACTCTTCGCGATAACGTAATGAAAATAAGTTTCAAACCTATTTTAATATGATATTTTAATATCACTGCGGACGGCAGTTCGCGTTAGTGACGAAAGCATCACGAAGAGTGCGAAAGGCGACTAACAATATATACAGCTAAGTTGGAAAATTTGTACGACTGTCCGATCAGATCGAGTTATATACCGATCGAAAGGTTTACTCCTATCCTACAAAATGGCATACTAAAATTTTGTTTTACCAACCTGGGTCATGAGATACGGGGGTGTTAGTAGAAGGGGAAAAATTTTAATGATTGCAGCTAATGGGGCTGTTGGGGCCTATTGGTAAAAATGTTTATTTTACGCATCGATTGATATCTCAATCACCCAAATCCGATTACTGGTTCAAAAGATAAATAAATTTGAAAATTTTAGTGGACTTCTCAAAATAAAATGAAAAGTCAGTTAGTTTGTCTGTTTGCATCAAAGCGATAAAGATGCTTAAATGTAATGATGGGGATTTATTCCTTTTCGAAAATCTAGAAATGTTTGTTATCCGACTTTTTGAAAAAACCCGCTAGTTTAGCGGGAAAACGCTAAATTCCGGATAAATTAAAACCTCAACCGATTCCAAACCATAGAAGCTATAGATATGTTCTATATAACATTGGAAAGGTGTGGTTGAGGGCTTTTAAGCGTAGCTGTAAAGTACTCAGATAACATTTTACAGGTAAAATAATGATTTTTAGCTTACATTTTGGCGATTTCTGACAAAACGGCTCTAACGATATTTATAAAATTTTAGTAATTTTTAGTAGTATTTTTTTTAATTTGGAATTAGATAAAAAAAAATTCAGCAGAGGTTTAGCTGAGCAGTTTTCAGAACATAGTTACCAGATCAGGGGCTTGTCGGCTTCCAACACTGTTTGTGAAACAGCTGATTTTCGCTAGGCTGCCTGTAAAAACATTGAAATTTTTAGTCTTTTAACACCATACCATACCATGTACCATACACCACAAAAAGGACCGCCATTCATTTGAAAACAAAACAATATAAGATTCAACTAAAACCATCAGGGTACCAAAAATATGTACATTTTTTTAATTTAAAAATAAAAAATCTAAAAATTATTTTAAATTGTCTTCGCATATTGCTGTCCCTTGAATTGCTTAGCATTAAATATCCTACATTTTCCATTCCTCATGCCTTCTTAATGTTTTCTAATCCGCTCTGTGTTTTATAAATTTAAACAAAGCGCTCAGAGTTACCATTCTACTTTTGTGTATTTCTGGGTATCGCATTGGCAAAACTGGCTTTCTCTAGGCCTCAGCAAATGATTGAGTGTTTTTCGGTGGCGAAGACAAATTTTTTTTGAGTATTCGCCTTAATTTTTTTTGTTTAGCAAACAAAAAATTAAGTTTCAGGACTTTACTTTTTTACACTGCTCGCATCATTGTACAAGATTGGAACAAATAATGCAAGTGCTCGCATCATTAGAAACTGTGACGTAAGCAAAACAAAAATTACTGAAATTAAATAAAGCCAAAATTAGCCAAAAAATCTTCCACATGTAGAACAGGATGCATTCGGTTATAACAGTAATTTTACCAATATGCTAATAGAAAGAACGCTGTCGGCCACTTGAAAGCACGTTTTCAACGATTTGGAAGACGACTTGAAAATGACTGCAATCGCTATTATCAAATGCACCTCCGTTTTCCACATTTTTATAATTGCTAGAAATGATAATTTCCTTCAAGACGGAGTTCTCGCAAAGGTCATGTCAACGAATAGTCATGCTTGGACTTCCCTGAATTCGTTGAAGTAAGCAGTAATGATGAAAAATTCATAGTCCATAATCTCCGCCTGCGAAGTTAGCGTTTTTTTTAATTGAAGAGAGGGAGGTGTTTAAATTAGCTGCACGTACTCAAAATTATTAAAAGTAATTTAAATGCGTTAATTACGTGTATTTATTACATGTACTTTTACCTGCACCAGAAAGTTCACAGACCGGTTAATTTTTTTTTTTTATCAGATTATTTATGTTTTTCCGGCTTAATTCTTTTTGTTGTTTATGGACCCTTCCCATTTTTTAAAAATACTATATTCCGATGAAATACTAGTCACAATTTCGGAATATTCGCTGCATCTTGACAAATAAATCTCTTCTGCCATCCACAGGTTTTATATTGAATAATTCCCGCCCCTTCAAAGTGATGCGATATCATCAATAACCCAAGGGAACAAAATTTAACTTTTTGTGTGTTATTTTGAAATGCATAGAAGTTATTATTTATTAATTTGGGGTCGCTGATTTTAAATCTGATCTAAATTTTTGTCCATCAGCTCGCATTTTTGAGTAACATCGAATTGCACTAGGCAACAGCTCAAAAGTAAAATGAACGAAACTCACTTTCTTGGATAGATTTTTGGCCAGAATAGACGAAAAACATTTTTTTTTCTATTGCAAATTTTTTTTTTAGAATTTTTTTTGAAAATCTTGCTTTTTTTTCTTACTTTTTATTGGAGTTTCGCCCACGTTTTTCACGATTTATTTATTTACACACAGTCTTAGATTTAAGCCAGTAGTTTTAGAGCTATCAATTTCTGAATTAAGAAAACTATGATTTTTGGCTTAGCTTTTTTTACTTTAAAATTCAAGGAAAACTCGAAAAGATTCGTAAAATTTTCGGTTCGCTAATATTAACATAGCTGCATTAATTACGCGTTGCTTAAGATATAATTTCTCAAAATCAATGGTAAAAATTTTGATATATTTTTCGATGTTTTTTTTTACTTTTTTACATTCTTGTGAAGCAGCATTTTGTATTTTTTGAGATAACCTAACCAAGATTTAAGCATTTGTATTTGTTAATGTTTGTATTAGTTTGTACGAAAAACTTTTTGTTTTTTGAGTTACGTTACGTAAACTGATCGATTTTGTTGAAGTCGGATCACTTTATCATATATCTGCCATATTTTATAGGTGAATTAATTACGCGTCGTTTGATATAGATTCATTAAAATCTATGGAGAGACGACTAATTTATTAGCATGTAAGCAAAAAAAAAGTTTCACGCAAATGTTGATTTTTGACTGATTGGTCCCATGGCTATATGTTATAGTGGTTCGTTTCCAACCAAATTTGGACAGGTTATATGAAACAATATAATAAGGTAACTTAAAAATAAAAAAATTGTTCATACTAAAAGTTGCTTATCGACCGTTCGTTTCAATCGTTCCTATGGCATATATAACCGATTTTAACCGAATAATACCAGCTCTAACTCTTATGCCTTCTGAGATCGACGCGTTCAAACAGACGGACATCGACTCGGCTGTTGATCCTGATCAAGAATGTATATACATTTGGGGGTTTGTTTTCCCCCTCCTGCCTGTTACATACATTTGGCCAAGCACATTATACCCTCTTTCGCCTATTTTCAATGGGAACAGGGTATAAAAATGAATATACGCAAACTCTAGCATAATAATTATTAAGTGTAAGCGCTCCGCATCATTTTGTCGCACCTTCAACAATGTTGCGACAGTCTAAATCTGGTATAATCCGCGTAAAGTCGTACGTACAGAAAATATTTGTCGTAAAAGACCTGGTTACACTTACAGAAAGCGCGCGAGAAGCGATGCGATCAGATTGGACAACGCGCAATAAACCTCGGCAATCGCTTATAATGTGTCTAAGTGAGAGTGACGAGAGATGCGAGCTAAAGAGGCAAAGAGAGAGCAGTTTGAAAGCTGCCAAATCGCAAGATCTCGTTCATAGCGCACATTTTGATGTTGGATTCTGAGTTTTTATTACCGCTTATTTTCAAAACATGCAAATTTGTACTCTCTAGGCGTAGCATCCTCAGCTAAAACTTATTTTTGTGCTCACTTTTATAGGCTCTAAGCATAAGATTTTTATAAATTTGGATTTTTGCTTTTTTTCTGCATTCGCTATCATTTGTAAAAAAAAGTCAATCAAAAATAATTGTTTTTGATTTTCCATTGCGTTCCAATTTTCAACTATACAACAGCGAATACAATTTTTATATTTTTGATTTTGATTTGTTCCGCTACGTATGGCATAACGCACTGTTATTTCAACTCTTCGCGATAACGTAATGAAAATAAGTTTCAAACCTATTTTAATATGATATTTTAATATCACTGCGGACGGCAGTTCGCGTTAGTGACGAAAGCATCACGAAGAGTGCGAAAGGCGACTAACAATATATACAGCTAAGTTGGAAAATTTGTACGACTGTCCGATCAGATCGAGTTATATACCGATCGAAAGGTTTACTCCTATCCTACAAAATGGCATACTAAAATTTTGTTTTACCAACCTGGGTCATGAGATACGGGGGTGTTAGTAGAAGGGGAAAAATTTTAATGATTGCAGCTAATGGGGCTGTTGGGGCCTATTGGTAAAAATGTTTATTTTACGCATCGATTGATATCTCAATCACCCAAATCCGATTACTGGTTCAAAAGATAAATAAATTTGAAAATTTTAGTGGACTTCTCAAAATAAAATGAAAAGTCAGTTAGTTTGTCTGTTTGCATCAAAGCGATAAAGATGCTTAAATGTAATGATGGGGATTTATTCCTTTTCGAAAATCTAGAAATGTTTGTTATCCGACTTTTTGAAAAAACCCGCTAGTTTAGCGGGAAAACGCTAAATTCCGGATAAATTAAAACCTCAACCGATTCCAAACCATAGAAGCTATAGATATGTTCTATATAACATTGGAAAGGTGTGGTTGAGGGCTTTTAAGCGTAGCTGTAAAGTACTCAGATAACATTTTACAGGTAAAATAATGATTTTTAGCTTACATTTTGGCGATTTCTGACAAAACGGCTCTAACGATATTTATAAAATTTTAGTATGTAGGTAAAATTTTGCGTTTTTTGGTACATGAAACATAAACTTTGACCGAGGGGTTTGAAAGATATTGCTTGTTAACTGAATGTATACATTTTTCTATCAGTCGAAAATCAGGTTTTAGTACAAAAAACTTTTTGGTTTTATGAGATATCTCAACCAAACTGACACAATATGCATTTAACTTATTTTTATATATCCTGACGAAAGTTGGTTTAAATCGAACCACTAACATATAGCTGTCATAGGACCGATCGGGCGAAAATCGAGTCTTAGCATGAAAAACTTTTTTGTTTTATGAGATATCTCAACCAAACTGATAAAATATGAATTTAACTTGGTTTTATATATCCTGGCCAAAATTGGTTCAAATCGGATCACTATATCTTATAGCTGTCATAGGACCGATCGGGCGAAAATCAAGTCTCAGTATAAAAAACTTTTTTTTTACGAGTTATCGTAACAAAACTAACAGAATATGCATTTAAGTTAGACTTACAGATCCTGAACAAACTTGGTTCTAATCGCACCACTATATCATATAACTGTAATTTATATTTATATTTAAAATTTTTACATTAAACTCAATTTTTTTGGTCACAAAATTGGATATCAGAAATTGGCTGGAAATTGCTTTCGTCACTTTTACCTCGTTTAGAGGTTTTTTTTTGTGGTATATAAAACTACTTTAAAGAAATTGCTTGTATTATTTTTAAACTTTTATTCGCAATAATTCGATTTAATGGGATAATGGATAAAAATAATAGACAACTTTAATGACCACAAACAACATATTATCTCAAAAACTGTGGGTGTGAAAAGGGGCGTGTCAAAAATTCAAAACAAACTTGTCCTGCGTGGGGTCTATAGGAATCTGCGAGTAAAAGTTTGTAAAAGTATCTCTATCTCTTATAGTCTATAAGATCTAGGCGCGACATGGCCATTTCGACTCGAATATAAATGCTTTATCGGGTCAGCGATACCTCCATCTCCCTGTTACATACATTCCGACGAACAAAGTACAACTATCACTGCGGACGGCAGTTCGCGTTAGTGACGAAAGCAGCACGAAGGGTGCGAAAGGCGACTAAAAATATATACAGCTAAGTTGGAAAATTTGCTACGACTGTCCGATCAGATTGAGTTATATACCGATCGAAAGGTTTAGTCCTAACTTACAAAATGGCATACTAAAACTTTTGCTAATTTACCTGGGTCATGAGATACGGGGGTGTAAGTGGGAGGGGAAAAATTTATATGATCGCAGCTTATGGAGCCGTTGGGGCTTTTACGTAAAATTTTTTTTTTTTAAATTCTTATCAAAAATACGCGTCGTTTGATTTCTTGATGACCCAAATCCGATAACTGGTTCAAAGGATAAATAAATTTGAAAATTTTAGTAGAATACTAAAAATGAAGTGAAAAGTTAGTTTCTTTGTTTGTCTGTTTGTCTGTTTGTCTGTTTGTATCAAAGCGCTAAAGAAGCTAAAATGTTATGATGGGGATTTGTTCATTTTTGAAAATCTAGAAATGTTTGTTTTACGACTTTTTCAATTTCCCGCTAGTTTAGCGGGAAATCGCTAAATCCCGCTAAATTTGAAACCTCACCAGTTTCCATACCATAGAAGCTATAGATATGTTCTGGGTATCATTGGAAAGGTGTGCTTAAGGGCTTTTAGGCGTACCTGTAAACTTTTTTTCTAAAGTACTCAGGTAACATTTTACAGGTGAAATAAAGTTTTTTAGCTTACATTTTGACGATTTCTGACAAAACGGCTCTAACGATTTTTATTAAATTTTAGTATGTTGTAGTACGTAGAATATTGCGTTTTTTAGTATATGAAACATAAACTTTGACCAAGGGGTTTGGAAGATATTGCTTGTTAACTGAATGTATACATTTTTCTATCGGTCGAAAATCAGGTTTTAGTACGAAAAACTTTTTGGTTGTATGAGATATCTCAAACAAACTGACACAATACGCATTTAACTTGGTTTTATATATTCTGTGCAAAGTTGGTTCAAATCGGACCACTATAACATATAGCTGTCATAAGACCGATCGGGGGAAAATGGAGTTTTAGTACGAAAAACTTTTTTGTTTTATGAGATATCTCAACCAAACTGATAAAATATGCATTTAACTTCGTTTTATATATCCTGGCCAAAGTTGGTTCAAATCGGACCACTTTATCATATAGCTGTCATAGGACCGATCGGGCGAAAATCAAGTCTTAGCATAAAAAACTTTTTTTTACAAGAGATATCGTAACAAAACTAATAGAATATGCATTTAAGTTAGACTTATAGATCCTGTAGAAAGTTGGTTCTAATCGAACCACTATATCATATAACTGTCATAGGACCGATCGGGCGAAGTCTAAGTCTTAGTATGAGAAACTTTTTTTTCTCACAGTAGGTACGGGGCTTCCGACAGTAGAGTAGCAACTTAAGCGATGCGAGCAGGTGGCGGAGCCCCCTACTTTTCTTTGTAATTAAAAAAAATTTTTTTTTTAAATATGAAAAAATATTCAACAATGATAAATTTACAATGTCAAAAGCAAAAGCAATTGCAAAAATTTCTGATATCCCACAAAAAAAACCTCTAAACGAGGTAAAAGTCTAGTGACGAAAGCAATTTCCAGCCCCAAAATTTCTGATATCCAATTTTGTGACGAACAAAATTGAGTTTAATATAAAAATTTTAAATAAAAATATAAATTAATAAAAAAAAACAATTGGCATTCGGCACTGCGCAAAAAGTAATTTTTATGTACAAAGAAGCTCACCCTTTTTGCGCACAGTGCACAAGGCCAATTGTTTTTTTTTTATTAATTTATATTTTTATTTAAAATTTTTATATTAAACTCAATTTTGTTCGTCACAAAATTGGATATCAGAAATTTTGGGGCTGGAAATTGCTTTCGTCACTAGACTTTTACCTCGTTTAGAGGTTTTTTTTGTGGGATTTACTTATTTTTTAAGTAACGGGTATAAAAATGAGCGCGCCAATTAAAAGCACAACAAGAAAGCGTTTCTGATGATTTTGGATAAGTGTATAAGGTGCAACTAATAAATCCCGATAAACTGAAGAACGCCCACCCCCGACACCCTTCGCTCCTGGTATTGTGTGAAAGTGCTAAAGTCGAGCCCACTCGACAGTTATATGCTCGCTACCCATATTCTCGCGTCCGTTCGGTTTAATGACCATTAGTTAAATAAATAAATACTTAAAAATTTAATTCGCGCTTTTAACTTTTAAAATGTTAAAATAAAAGAAAATTTAACATACTAACCATCAGATATACATATATATATATGCAATTGTAATTTTTGAAGATAAACATAATTATATGAATAAATGAGTTGACGGTAGAAATGCATATTTACATAACGTAGGCGTGGTCAAATTTTTAAATAAACTCCTTTTAGGTCAAGATTCTAGGAGTATTGTCACCAAATTTGGTTGCTTTAACACTTATAGACTCGGAGAGAAAGGTGTTCAAATAGTGTATCATAATTTGACACGAATCTAATAGGCTATAGTCCCCATTTTTTGGGTACCGAGCTTAAAATAAAATAAAACTTCCTTTTAATGACAATATTAATTAAATTTAATTGAATATATGCAATAAGCATGCAAAGCTATGAAATTACACACAGACAAATAACAAACCTAATGAATATAACGCCTTTCTTAATTTTATTTGTTAAAATTGTTTCAGTTGATTTGGTTAAACAGCACGCAATAACTTTTGTTTTGCTTATGAACAGCCGATTTTATTTAACGGGCTCAATTAAAGCGGAGGGTCGATTAAATACGTATATTGATAGCAAAAATTCGAACATTGCTTACATAACATAACAGCTTATTTTCAGCGAGGAAAAAGGGCAAACGTTGAGAATTTAATTCGGTCTAAGTGTAAACTAGGCTGATGGAATAGGTTTTATGAAATAAAAAAATTAATCTTAATAAATTAATGGCGGAGTTCCTGAAACAGATTCAGAGATGGTTTTGATGTTATTTAAACAAATCTGAATCAGTTTTCGGATGACCCATTCTGCACACTGATTTGATTTTGATTTCGAGAAAGTAAAAAAGAGCGAGAAAAAAACAATTTACAAATAAAAATGTGAAAAGGTTTTTGCTTAGACTTTTTAATAATAGCTTGCTGGCAAATTATAATTAGAATATTACAATTCTCCATAATAAAATTACCAAGTATGACCAATTAATGGTATCGATGTGAAAGATCTCATATATTATCGAAATGAAACCAAAACAAAATCTGGCTCAGAGCAGATTTCGCGAAAATTTTTATTTTGTCTGTCCACCTAACACACTTGGTATGGAGCAGCTGTGAACAACTGATCGGCGAAACAATGATAAAATAAGTATAAGGTGGTCTCGTTGGCAGCCGAAGCTCGTTCATTTATTGCTTTGGATTACGATACAATACGTTTAATGTGGTCTCGTCGGCAGCCGAAGCATTATCTTAGGGAAAATGTTGCCGACTTGGGCGAAATCAAATCTGTAACGAAACCAAATCCGAATTTATTTAAGAAATACCCCCAATATCTTAAATAAATATTCGATAAATATTATCCAACTTTGCAATTTTGATCGCGTTCTAAAATCAGCTTAAGGCAACAACATAAATAGAAAATTACATATGTATGTAAAAAAAAACTTGGCCCAGTACAACAGACTACAACTATACTAAAAATATAATTAAGGCAAAAGTTTTTAAGCATAATGGATACAAAAAAAAAAAAAAAATGGAAAGATGGATTACGCTTGCGTAGTCAAAATTAAACATTTTTTCTGTTATCGAATATAACGCAACCGACGTTAAAAAGCATTACACTATCAGAAATCTATATACATTTTTTAAATAAGAAAAATAAAAATTTTCTTACTTCTGGTTTTACATAATGGGATTAAATAGAGATTATATGAAGAGTCGGTTAAGAAAGTCTGCCCAATGTCATTTAAAGGATGTGATCGAGAGTATTATAAGTGGGCTTAAATTCTGAACTAAAATTATAACAGGTCAAAGATTTTCACTTCCGATAAATCTTACCAAAAATGAAAGCCGGAACGGGCCTTATAAAATGTTCTTATAATGCTATCTCTCCGCCGAATTTAAAAATTTATATCTTACACGACGTCCAATTAATGCAGTTAAATAAATAAACAAAAAATCAAAATTTTCTTATTTCAAAAATGCATAGCTCTTAATCTATTAGATTCAATTCAAAACTTTATGTAAATGAAGTACAGATATATTGGCTTTCGAAAAAAGTGTACACCTTTTTTTTGCCCTTTTTCAATGGGCTCAGGTTATTCAAAAGCCAAGTATTGCTGGTTCTGACCGAGTCGGTTTTTAATTTAATTTCTTATTTCTAGACGCCGTATTTATAACTAGACGTAAAGGCTATAGTCGAGATCCCGACCTTACGATAGCCGTTACTTATTTCAATATGTATAAAAGTACTTTAATGAAATTAATTGTACTACGCTCTGTCTGCGATTCAGATAAATAACACAAGGGAACAAAATTTAACCTTTTGTATGTTGATTTGAAATTTATAGAGGTTTTTTTTTATTAATTTGGGGTTGCTGATTTTAAATATGATCTCCACTTTTTTTGTCCATCAGCTCGCATTTTTAAGTTTCAGGTACAATTGTAAAAACATCATTGACCGATTTTCTAAAGGTTGATTTTTTCAAAGGGAACAAAAAAAAATATAATTTTGAAACAAACGTTATCTGCGTCTATATTGCTAGTCGTCGTCAGTGCTGCCAGTTTAGCAATTTAGTTGCTAGATCTAGCAATTTTTAAAAATATTTGCAACTTTTTTTTCAAAAATGCTATTAGCCACAAATCTAGCAACTTTTAATTTTTCTTAAGCAATTTTAGCAACTTTATTGGAAAACTAGCATTATTTCATTTTTCTTTAGCATTTTTTTCTTTTTTAATACGTTTTTGAAATTTATACCACAAATAACGATTAATAATGGTTCACAAAAATATCGGAACTTGTATTTAACCTAGTGGCTCGATTATATGAACAACTTGAAAGTGTTTGCGCACTTTTTTTTTTGCTGTGTTTTGTGATTTGGTTAAAATGCCAAAAATTTCGAAGCACTTTTTACTTGACACGAATTACCTGCAATGGGAAGTACGCTGATTTAAGTGAAGCTAAGATAGCTTTATAAGTATTCTTTAGTTTAATGTTAATATATGAAATCATGTTCCTTTTAAATTTCGATTTTTCTTCTTAAATTCATACATATATTTCTTAAAAGCGAACATTTTAATGTTTAGCAATTTTTCTGGCAATTTTCATCTAATTTTTAGCAATTTTCAGCAACTTTTTTTTCAAAATCTAGCAATTTTTGCTTTGAAGATTCTGGCAGCACTGGTCGTCGTTCGCGCCATTCGTGCTGCTTTCGATCTGTATGCCAACCTTAGTTGCTCTAGACTCGGCAGTTGATGCTGATCAAGAAAAAATATATGTATATATAGTTTGAACCAAGGCTCCAAGCCGGTACTGAACCAAAGCTCCCAAAACCGGCTCGGCTCGTATTTTGAAGCTGTTTTAACCGGATCCTGAACCGAATCCTTTAAATTATTTACAAAGCAATACCGAAACTAACCGGAACATTTTTGAAAGAAAATGTTCGGCTTGAAAAAAAATACTTAAATAAATTTTATGCTTAACTAAAGCGGGCCATCCACAGTCGAATTTGTTTGACGAACGTGTTCGATTCGACGAAATATTCGTATTATTGTATCGTTATCAGATGACATGTTTACTCTTGAAATAGTTAGTGGGCAAATATAATTCTTGTTCGACGAACAGTTCGTCAAACAAATTCAACTGTGGATGGCCTGCTTAATACTCAATTTTTTGAGACTTCGAAAATAAAAGTCACATTTAAAGCTTCAAATAAATTATGAAAATCAGATTCTTTTTAATAAATGATTGGTTTAGAAGGTTTATTGTATAATTATTGCAAACAAGGCTCGAAGGTCCAAGCAGTATATATAAATCAGTTCGTGATATATATTTCTGTCAATATATTATCTATTTATACATATATAAAAAAACTTACTCACTCACTGAGCTAGTGACACTGACTTACTGTCTAAAAATTGCACAGTACACTCGTATTTTTCGAAAATTCAACGTGACCGACATGAGTCAAATTTGGGGAAAAAGTTCATACTTTAACATACAGTACAAAAAACTATTTTGTTTCTTAAGATATTTCAACCAAACTCAGAGATATGAATTTGAAAGTGCATCTTGTACCCTGACCAAATTTTTTCAAAGACATATTACTATGTCATATACGTGTAACTGTTATAAGATCAATCGGAAGCAAATTTACCTTTAGTACGAAAAACTATTTTGTTTTTTGAGTTATCTCAACAAAACTCACAAAATATGTTTTTATTCCACATGTTACACCCTGACCAAGTTTGATTAATACTTTTTTGTTTCTTAAGATATCTTACAGCGGGATGAATGTCAACCCCTCAAACCCAGAAATAGTACTGTTCACCAGGAAATACAAGATGCCTTCTTTAATTCCCCCAAAACTCAACGGCTCGGTCTTGTCTTTAAGTGATATGCCAGGTAACTGGGGTTAGTACATATAATCATATAATCCCATTCCACTTAGAGAAGAATGAATCTCAGTAGGGGGGCGTGGTCTTCATTTTACAGGGGCGACACGGCCCGAGTCCGAAACTTACAATTAAAAGTGGGCACGAACCAGCACGACACATTTTTTGTGCGGCCCGAACCAATTGGCACACATTTTTCAAATTAAAATTTTTTTCAAAAATAAAATTTGATTAATGGTAAAACTTAACAGATTCAACTCTCTTTCGATTAAAACACTTCCAGATGTGACAAATTCTTATTCAAAAATAATATTTTATCAATATTTAAACTTGTTAAGTTTAGTGTGTTTCGTGCCTTCGTGCTTAAAAGTCTGGCACGAGCCCGGCCCGCACCGACCCGAAATGAGATTTTTAGGTTCGATCCGACAATTTTTAAAAACGGCCCATGGACCACGACGTCCAGCACGACTCGTGCCCACCTCTACTCAGCACAGTCACAAATGCTATATTCTTCTTCACGGACGGATCTACACAGTCGCGTAGGCTGCGGTATATACTCGAAACAACTGAGTAAAAACCAAGCTTTAAGTCTAGGACACTGGCTGTAGAAACATATGCGGCAAGACTCGGAGCACCGTATAATGATTTCTGTAGGAGCACTTTTACTGTCAATGTCCTATCCTCTACGAGAGAGTATTATTAGCTGAAGTTTCTAGTAATCCTCATTGTAGATAGTTATCAGTACTATTCACCAGAAGCCGGGTGGTACCCACAGGCGGGAAAAGAAGATCAGCAGATTCCCCGCATCACAATAGACCTGAGGGCTTGGCTTCATGTGATAGGAAAATATATGTTTATACAAGTCAACCGAAAACCCATATATTTCTGGAGTTCTCCTAATAGTGTGCCTCTGGATAACACAGGTTTGATATCATAAAAGGCACTCACTCGATTCTTTGGGTGACTTTTTAAATGCCTAAAAATTATATCCTAATCACTGCTCTAAACTCTTGCTTTAAAAAGTTATCAGTCATGGCGAAAAATTGGTAGCTTTTTTCAATTTTAGCTTGTCCTGTAGTTTTTACCTTCCGCAGTTAATCCTCACAGCTTTAAGGTGTCGTAAGTTTTCCTTTTATAAACAAAATTCGAACCAGTTTAAAAACAGGAAGTAAATCAATCAATTTAGCAAGTAAAGTAAGTTATCCAATTGTCTGAAGATGAAATTTTAAGTTTATATGTCTATTAATTCAGTTATTCATTTTAATGTATCAAATTTTTTATATAAATATACAAATATAGAGCAAATCCGACTTCTACGAACACTCCTCCTGGCTTTTCCGAACACAACGTGCCACTTTGCGCTTGAAATCAGTGTAGGATTCTCTCCATTCCTTGGCTGCATCTACATTTGCTGGAGACTCATCGTTGGGATCCGCTAGCATTGATATCACAGATATCAAGATAGTTTCTACTGTGTGCACCGGCAACCAACGTTCAGATGCTTTTTCGTAACCCCATTTGTCATCTCCAGGCTCGTGCAAAATCGAAATGCAAACATCTCCGTTCTTCTCAATATTTGGATGCCAAATTTCTGTGACGAACTTCATTCGAGGTGGGCGCAGTGGATACTCTTTAGGAAAGTACAGATGCGCTTTGAAAAAACCTCCTTCGCTGTTGAAGACATTAAGATAAACAGTTGTGAATAAATTAAACTTACATTTATTTATTAAAAATTATTGGATTACTGGATTTAAAGAGGATTAATTTAAATGATTTTAAATGTACGCAGCGTCTTAGTAATTTATTAAATGACCAGTTCATAACTTCAACCTGCTTTTACGAACCAGCACATTTTTATTTTAGACTTTTATATTCAATTTATAGACACCTAACTAAATCCAGAAACAAGACCTAATTCTTGTGTACAGTGAAGTAAGTAGGTGAGTGTTTAACAATTCACTGAATTCGTTTTTGGGGTCTTTCCAGTGATATAATTAGTGGTGAAAAAACTGAGAATAGTTTTAGAATAAAACAAACGTGTATATTTTTGCAGGTAATGAGCTAGAGGCTTTAAAATAAATTTTTAATAAAAAATAAAGATAAAAAACTAACGCAAAACAATGACGTAGTAATTAACTTATTATTCTACTAAGGATTATTATTTTGTTTACTTATCAAACTTGTTTGTAATAATATGATGTTACAGACTGATAACGGACATTTGTATATAACTATTAAAGCCGATTCCGAATATATTTGTATATTTGAAGTTCACCGAATCTGCGTTTTATTTGCCTATTTGTACACCTTTATAAGAATTTTTTACATTTCTTTAATGAGTAGACGTTATAAAAGAATCATATATCTAGATAACTTATGCAAATAAAAAAATCGGTTAATATAGTTGCAATTAATCAATCCAAAACATGTAATAACTGATAGCCAACCGAACCAATTGTATATTACTTAGTACATAATACGTAGACCGATAAGTAAGTATCTTTTCAATATAATAAATATATATTTACTGTAATAAACCTACTAAAGTGTATCTGGTGGTCCAATTATTAGGACTTCCCAACGGAATATATCATTTTCATCGATTAATCCAGCTGAGAAACCTTCTACTGGATTCTTATTCAGTTCTGAAATAAAGGAATGGTTAGAATTTTGTATTGTTAAAATAAATGTAACTTATATTCCAAATTATTTTAAATACTTAACTATTCTTCAAAATCTAAGAATTGTTTATTTAAAAATTATGAACCAAAAGATTATATTTGGTTTTATATTTATATTGTTAAGAGATCTTGGTCATTCGTGACGTTTACATATTTTAGGAAAACAATAACCCGACACATAGTTTGTGGGCCGTTCCGAAATCCGAAAACGTCAAGTATCCCTCAAAAGTGCCCACAATAAAATAAATGCACTGGAAGAGAAATGGAACTAAATATCACCAAAGTGACCTGAAAACTATTTGAACCCAAACTCAAAATAATTATTGACCAAAAGGGCGGAACCTATCAAATATTATAAGTTTATTTTTATTTTAGCACCTATCAAATTGATTTTAGAATTTTAATTGTTTCTTGATTAAAATAAGTTGTGAGATTGTTTTAGTGGATTTTGTAGTTTTTCTTGTTTAAAAATGTTTTAAGACAGTACAAAAGCCATAGTCAAGCTTACTTAACTGTCGTAAAAAGCAAAAGACGTGTGAAAATTAACAAAATAATTAATATACTCACTGTAGGATACACTGAGCAAAGGCACTTAGATGCTGTTCGGCAAGCCGAAAATTTGATGGCCTTCTGTCTGTCTGTCCTTTAGTCCGTCTGTGTGAGCGCCTAGATCTCAGGGATTATAAGAGCTGGGCAACCAAACTTGTCACAAAGATTTCGATAAGCCCCACACATACTAAGTGTGTTTTATATAGTTTTATAGGATCGGAGATGTCTCCTTTCCCCTGTAACTTATGTACATTCCAACGATCACAATATACTTATTTTGTTATATTTATAAACATATTGCGGATATTGAAACACTAAATGAGCTTCCTAGAATAGGAAACAAGTAAAAAGCACTAGAAAATATAAGATACATTCAATAACTATGTAATCAAAACAAGAAACGGTCTCGAAGGGAATGCAGCCGTTTTTAAGTGTAAATATTATCTGTCAGTCAAGATGTATTTTATACCCCGTGCGGCTATATTAAGTTTGACCTCATTAAGAATATATGTATATTTTTGATCATCATCATCAGTCGAGTCGATATAGCCATGTCCGACTGAAAACCATGGTCAGATATGGTATGGGCTAGGAGCACCAAATATATCCAAATTTATATCCAAATTTTGTCATGAACAAAGTTATCATGAACCTTATAGTCTTACAGATAGATAGAAGCTTCATATTTGGTATGGTAGATAATATACGCAAAACAAGTTTGTTTTTATTTTTCGATCGGACCTCTATAACATATAGCCGCCATAGGAACGGTTATAGTACTAACTAATCAGTCAAAAATCAACAATAAGTGCACCTATTCCACTGTCGAGTGTGCTCTACTGATCCACTTGTTTTACTTTAAATTAAAACATTGGCAACTCATCAAAGGCTTCGGGATGTAAATTAAAATCGAAAGTAAATACTATCTGGAGATAAAATCATAAGTAAAATGTGCTGGTAAGAAAAATTTCAGGAATGATTGTACTGTAAAGTGACTGACTGTAGACTAAAATACACAAGAATATTTATCAAATAATTAATTTCGCAGAAAGATTCAACTAAGTGATACAGTTTAATCAAAATAAATTTGAATCAGTAACCCCAGCCCTGATTGAAATGTACCTATGCAAGTTTGAGAATTTCCTTTGTCAGAATTTCCTTTGTCTATGTACACATGTATGCATGTTTAAGGCTCGCACAACAAATATAATTAATTTAGTGTATATACAAGTCGCATGCATTTATAAATTATAGATAATAACCACGTTGATTATCTCCCACAAGGAATATCGACTATTTACTACCATCGAATTTCGAATTCTATTCTTAGCAAGGATGTTAAAGCCGGCCCAGAGACCAAATCTGGGAGTTAGTCATATACAAATGTATATGCATATTTAAACTTATACATACACATACATACATATGTAGATATTTCAAGTCAAGTATATAGTTTAAATAATATATATTTGTATATGCAGCATATGATCGGTCCTTAGACTTATGTATGTATATTCATGCACACATATACATATATGTATGTAGTATATACACATACATACATAATTCACACATGCTTTCATGAATGTCTGGAAAATGCTCTTGTGATTCTTCTATTCTTACATATGTATGTACATACTATGTACATATGCATGAGCATATAAATATGTATGTATGCATGCATATACGTTTATAAACTCGTATGTATATGCAAATGTATATAGAGTTAGACATGTGAAACATACCTGCCAATTGTTTCTTCAACAATAATGATGATTGAAGCTCAGACATTTTAACTTTGTTTCTGGAATATTTTTATGTAGTAGTGCTTCTAAGGTTAACAAATTGAAAAAAAATGTACTTTACAGAAGCGGTCTGCTTTAAAGGACAAATTTATTTTAGCTAATATGAAAGCCGACAATACGCTTTTTTCATTCTTTGCAGACGGAACAACGTAATTTACTGAAACAATATGGAAAATCGACCGAATCAAACTATTGTGATCTAGTTCAAGATACGTTTGAAATGGAACATTTTTTCTTTGACTAGTTCCCATTTCATAGCGTGGCTTTCAATGGTCGCATTCACTAGAAAACATGTTTCATGATCAAGTCACAAATATTGTATACTTGTGATACATCCTAGTGAAAGAATGCTGTATTTTTCTGCCAACGACATCGAAATCCAAACTATGAGAATGGCAGATAGGAAAATAAAATAAAATTTAATTTTATTTATTTAAAAAAATCATCAGGGAGCAAATGGTCGTGTTCACCAGAATACATGCTTCCTGATCAAGTATCACACAAATTGTATGCTACAGATACTTCCTAGTAAACGCTTTAATACATTTATCTGCCAACAACTAATAATCGAATTATCGATAATAAAAAATATGAACAGAGCAGTTAGGAAATTAAACTTAAACTATTTAATAAATTAAAATAAATTGTATGTACTTGAAAAACTGCTGCTGCAATTGCACATAGAAAAAAAGGAAAACTTTCGATAATCATTTCATATATTTCGATAAAAATGTCTGACGGGAGCAGAAAAGTAGCACAATGTAGCAGTCTATTTTTATGATATATGCTCAGGTATCATGATACACAAAACTTGATATTATACGGTATAAGTGCCGTTCACTAGATGTATCATAGGTATCAAATGCCTGGTGAATGCGGCCAATGTCACTTATGTTATTTTTTTTGACTATGAAATCTAATGAATAAACAGTTATTAAGCCTCTTACAAAATGTTCCATCCATTATAAAAAGCCACTTTATGACTTCTTTAATAGGTCAACGTTTTTAACACTAGATCTACCACACCAGTCAAAATGACTGGTTTTACTTTTTATTTCATAAATATTGACTTAGTGTTTTTATTTTTTTTCGATATTATGTTATGATTTTTTAAATAACCACTAAATACATACAATTTGATAAGTTAATTTCATCGGGTAGTCAAAAAAAAAAAAATAAATTTTGGATCTTTTGTTATTTAATAGTTAGAAATCTTAATAAAAAGTTTTTAATTGTTTTGAGCAAGGTACTCTGCACATAAAAATGCTTTTTGCGAGGTGTCACTTACATATATATACAAAAAAATTGAAATTATGTAGAAAAAATTCAGCAATGGTTTAGCTGACCAGTGCTAAGAACAAAAAGACAGAGTTGCTAAATCAAGGGGTTTGCTAGACTCCAACATTGTTTGTGAAAAAGCTGATTTTCACTCGGCTGCCTGTAAAAATATTGAAATTTGCAATCTTTCTACACCCCATGACAAAAATGGCCGCAATTGATTTGGAATTGTTCAACGAGGCCAAAATCGGTAGACTATAAGATACAACTGAAACAATCGGTGGGACCTATTTATATACACTTTTATTTTTAGTAAATAAAATAAAAAACACCACACATTATTTTTTATACCCCAAACCCATTGAAAACGGACAAAAAAGGGTATAATGTGATTGACAGAATGTATGTAACAGGCAGAAGGGGGCGTGGCAGACTCCCAAAGTATATATATTCTTGATCAGATTCAACAACCGAGTCGAGTAAGCCATGCCGGTCGGTAGAAAAACAAGTTTTAGTATGAAATGTTTTTCATTTTTTAAGACATCCTTACCTTAGTGATAGAATATGCATTAATGTTGGTTTTGTACATTCAAATCGGCTCATTATATCATATAGTTACCATAGGAACAATTGGTCGAAATTAAACTTTTTTAAAATGAGTACCTGGGCTCAAGGTATCCTACTGTCGAGCGTGCTCGACTGTTGCCGCACTTCACCGCGATAAGGTGAGCAGGGCGCGCAGCCCCTTGTTATTGTCTTCGCTTATTGCTTGTTCTTGAATTACTACATGTAGAATATCCAAAATTTTCCATTTCCTATGCCTCCTCAATGTATTCTAATCAGCTGTACGTTTTTAAATTATGGAGCATTTTTCGCTTGCGCCTGACAAACTTTTTATGAGTACTTAAGCTAGGTATTGACATCGGATAAAAGCTGTGCGTTTATCTGGTTTCATTTGAAAACAAGACAAACACCTCTGATGTTTTTCAACCAGGACGAAATTGCAAGAATATTAGCTAAAACAATCTGTCGGCCCAAATTATATAAACTATTTGAAAATTCTTCCTTCTTGAATTACAAAACACTAAGCATCCTACACTTTCGTAATTTTTCATTCCCTTTGCCTCCTCAATGTAAACTAATCAGCTGTGCGCTTTTAAAAAGGTAAACAAAGCACAACTACGCAACCATATTACCATCATAATTTTTGCTATTTTTGAGTAATGCATTGGCTCTTGCAATGCTTTTGCTTGCCGACTGCTAAATATTTAGCACTTTTTCTTCGTTTGTGTCAAATCTTATGTCCATTTCCAGGTATAGCTTAAATTTTCACAGCTTATTTTTAGCTGGCATCTGGGACGTCTATTGTACTTATTCTATTAAGTAAATAGTTATTGATTATCAATTCTAGAAATGCAGGAAATTGCGAAAATTCTCAATTTGTGCAGAAGTCTTAGCTTCTTTTTTTGAAAGAGAGTTGCCATTAACCTTGTTAAACACTTTTTTTATTTGCTTAAACGCTAACAGTGGTTTAACGAACCTTGCTTTTTAGACTCGTCGCTAATTTTTCTAGCCGTTTTAATCGAAAAATAAATCTGAACATGTTTCAAAAATATTTGCACTATCTGGAAGATAGGAAAATAAGTATTGAAGCTGAAGTACAGGTGGAAAGCTATTGAGTGCACTACCGATGGTGTAGAACTATCGCGGAGCTATCAATGGCAGCACTTCATAGTCTATTGCTTGCGATAATTTTTTCTACGCATACATCGCAAATTAAAATATATGAGCTTGTTCAAATTGTAAAGTGATTGAAATATTCCAGTTTGAAACAATTTTCAATGCAGCATTGAAAAAATTCAATTCCCGGAGTCTAAACTTTATATAAAAAAACAGTGTCGAAATGCACATCGCTATTGCGATGCTCAAATAAGAATTGCATAAAAAGGTGTGGCGATTTCCAACACTGTAGGCAACAGATGATATTTCTTTGTCGTCTGAAAAAATATATGTCCTGTTTAATGTTTGGAAATATTAAGCTTTTCTTGCGCACACCAGAGAAAATACATTGAATTAAAGATGGCTGAGCTTAAAATGAAATGACAACACTTGGACTTCCTTAAAACAAAGGATAAGATAAAGTTAATACAAAAAATGGACTTCATGACTTCAATGAAAGTAACATTTTGATGTAATTTATATAGCATTTTAGCAAATGACAGTACGCTAACAATCGCGTCTCCATATCCTAATAACTTTTCGTTTTATTTATTTTTCAATTTTGGCGCTTTTTAAAATGAAAGCAAACCACTGCTGACGACCCAATGTGACCACTTAACATTTGGTTACTTTCTGTTGTTGCGTTGCGTTATACGTCAAAATTTATGACCTTATTTTCGCCCGTCACCAATTTTAGTGAGTACTTAGCTTAAATATTAATAAAATACAAACATCTTTGTTTTTTCATTTAAAGTTGTATTTGTAAATTTTTATATATAATATTTTTAACTTTTTAAATATATATATTTTTTTTTTTTTCATAAAATAGTATATTTTAAGTTAACTTTTTTTTTAAAAATACTTTATGTATAAAAGTAGGTAAAAATTTGAGGTTGCTTCATATTCAATTTGGCAATAAAGCCGGCTTTAAAATTAAGTCAAGCTTACTATTTACATTTATATATACCTTTCTCCATAAAATATTGTGAAGCGATTGATTATAAAGATAAATAATATTAAATTTTAAGTGAGAACACCATGCTCAAAAACTGTTCATAGTGAATTGTAATGACTCCATCCATGTCGGTATCATGTTGTCTGAAAGCTGTTGTTAACGTCTAAAGTAAGTAAAAAGGATTGATAAATGTACAAAATCACAAATATCATTATACACTATAGTACACTTACATATAGGACAATACAGCATTGTATGAAATCATCAAAAAGAATGGTTCCACGACCAAAACGGTCAAATTTACGAAGAAGAACTTCAACGAGATGATCGGACAGACGATAACCGAAAGATGTCAGGGCGGTTTTAAGTTCTTGTTTGTCGATATTACCGGAATTGTCACGGTCAAAGGAACGGAAACAATTCTGCCAATCAGTTACGTATTTCCAAAGGGCACCAAAATCCTGAAAAGAAACAGTTCCTCTGTTCTCCCGATCAAACATCCCAATCATTAGTCGGACTGTTTCCGGATTGAAAGCAGACCACGTGCCATTAGAGAGGGCGACTTGAAGTTCATCTGCAGAAATGTGCCCACTTCTATCTTTGTCAACCCTAAAACAATTAAATACGACCATATACATACATATTAAAACATAAAATGTACAAACAAATGAACAAACTTGCATGAGTGAGCTCGTACTTACAGTGGCTCCCAGCTTATTTTATCCACGACATCAAAATTGTAAGAAGTAAGATTTTTGGGTCAAATAAATATGCTGGGATCCAATGTATATCTACTTATTTACATATGTATGTAGTTTACCTTTGAAACACGTCCCAAAGAAATGTTTGATCTGGCATGCCAGCTTGTTGATACGACATGATTAATATAAAATAAGTACAATAATATATTAATTGTCCTGGGTGCAACTAAATAATTTCGGTTTAACTCCAACAAAAAACTGTAATATTTAATTGCCGAGTAAATTATGACTCATAAATCGATTTAGTGATGGTTCCCCAGTTCATAATAAATGTATCGATAAGTTGCTTGCTACGATTTATTTAGTTGGTATATACTCTGCTTACACGGAGTCCATTTTGCGAAATTATTCAATGGAATGTTGTTAAAATGGTTTTATAGTTAGTGCTGCCACATCGGACAGGACAGATTTAACCTTTTCTGAAACATCCGAAAATCTGTCCTTTTTGTATTACTGTTATACTTTTTAATATTCTCTTAAAATACTTATTTTATATTAAAAAATAACTGTGTGGCATCCATGTCAACGTTGACTTGATTTACTTGTAAACGAGTCAAGATTAGCTTCCACAAATTTCGGGAATGCGATGGTTGCGATGCAGTAACGCTCACTGCATTGGCTATTTTTTATTTAGCTACTTTTAAGAGGTCTAAAAGTTTTTTAATGTATTGAAAAACACTAAAATCAAATATTTTCTTTATTTTAGGTGCTAGAGGTATGTATTACTAAATTTTGTGAGGAGCGAAAATAAGTGATGAAATTGCACGCCGCAAACTAGTGTGACTTATGCACCACCAAAAAATTAGGTAAAAGTCTGGAGTAAAACTCCAAATCTAAAAATAAAAAACCCGCCCAAATATAGACGGTTTATCATGAACGTAGCTAAAAAAAATTAGATTAGGTCTCAACTAGATTTTTTTTTAAGTCTTTGAAGTTTCCATACGAAATTGCCTACTTTCGTTGTTGGTTTGTGCGGGACTGTTGACATATTTCCCTATTGAAGAGAAAATAGAAGGAGGAACGCAGCCTTTAAATTCAGCCGTTCTTAATTCAATGTACTATATCTAAACAGCTGATATTTCTCTAATGGCTGTCCAAATTAAAAACACGACATATTATAGCCGATTTCCATGACAGTATATTTGGCTCATTCGACGCCATTTTCATCATCTGGCCCGAATGTGGACTTCATTTCTGTACAAAATCCGGATGATCATTTTGGCTTATCCATAATGAATGAGCCGATTTTTTGCCAGTATTTTTTTGAGTCACATCCGAATGTGACCAAATGAGCCAAATTTGAACTTTTTTCCAGTATAAGTTTTTTCCATAGTAAGTACGGGGTCTCCGACTGTCGAGTATGCTCGACTGTAGCACCGGCCCACTAGTTATTTTGAGCTTTTTTCTTAGCTTTTTACTTTCAAATTCGAGGAAAAGTCGAAAAAAATTAATTACATGTTACTTTCTATTTTATTTGCATAACTGAATTAAAGAAAATCTATGAAAAGACGGCAATATATTATTATTTTGTGTCCAGGCATGTTTATGTCGACTTTGATGACCTCCTTGTGAAGCGGCATGTTATATAATATACATTGATATAATATACATTGAACTTTGTCTTATACATCCTTACCAAAGTTGGTTCAAATCGGCTTACTATATCATATAGTTGCCATAGGAACAATCGGTCGAAAATCAAGTTTTAGTATGAAAATTTTTTTATTTTTAGAGATATATCAATCAAACTCATGAATTGGGTATTTCTAATTGCTTTTCACATCCTTACCAAATTTTGTTGAAATCGGAGCACTATATCGTATAGCAGCCATAGGTTTGATCGATAAGCAACCTTTAATACAAAAAACTTTTTTATTTTTTAAGTTATCTGTACCAAACTTACAAATTAAGAATCTCGTACCGTTTTATACAAACTGTCCAAATTTGAAATCGGACCACTGTGACACAAAGCTGCCATGGGACCGATCAGTCGAAAATCAACCTTTTTGAAAAACTTGTTACATTGCTTATATGCGAATAACTTAGCCGTCTTTCCATAGATTTTAACGGTAAACATACTTAACGATGGGTAATTAATATGGCTTTATATATAAAAAATAGTTGAATAGTTCAAATGATCATCTTAAATGCATATTCCGTCAGATTAGTTAAAATATGTAAAAAAAAAACAAAAGTTTTTCATACTAAAACTTGTTATTCGACCGATCGTTCCTATGGCAGCTATATGTTATAGTGGTCCGCTTCCAACCAAATTTGGACAGGTTGTTTAAGACGATACGAGATTCTTACTTTTTAAGTTTGGTATGATATAGTTAACCGATTTGAACCAACTTTGGTCATGATGTGTAAGACAATACCAAATTCAAATTCTGTGAGTTTTGTTAGGATATCTCAAAAAACACAACAAATTTTCATACCAAAGGTCATGCCGCTTCACAACGAAGTCATCAAATTCGACAAAAACATGCCCAAACACAAAATAATATTATATCGCCGTCTTTCCATAGATTTTAATAATCATCATCAATAAACTGTTTTGGCCTCTGAAAAAAGTAATAAAAAAAGCCAGAAAAAAAGAAAATCTCATCAAAAAAAATAATGTTTTTCGTCGTTTGGGGCCCCAAAATTATCTATATAAAAAAGTGGGTTTGGTTCTTTTAATTGTTTTTGGCTGTTGCCTAGTGTTATCAGTTATTATACGTTATGAAAAAAATTGGACATTTTTTGTCGTTGGAAATTATATAATATAATAAATGTATGCACGCTACAAGAACTGAAAGAACAGTTTGATATTTGCCGTGCAAAAGTGAATCTGTGAGTTTGCTTAAGATAGGACAGTTCGCGATAGTGACGAAAGTAGCACGAAGGCTGCGAAAGGCGACTAGCTATTTATACAGATAGTTGGAAAATTTGCTACGATTGTCCGATCAGATTGAGTTATATACCGATCGAAATGTTTAGTCCTAACACCTGGGTCAAGAGATACGGGGGTGTAAGTGGGAGGGTCAAAGTTTAAACGATTGTAGCTAATGGGGCTTCTGGGGCCTTTTGGTAAAATTTTTTATTTAAAAAATGCTTATCTCCCGATAAAATTGTCATAACTTTGTTGTCACAAAATTTCTAACTTGTATCTTGTGCAGTTTGACCAGTACAATGATACATGAGTAAGTGAGTGAATATACAAAACAAACAGCTTTGTATATATAGATTATTTACAAGACTCTTTTTCAATTAGAATATTATCAACGGTCAAAAACTGACATCATCGCGGAAAACACAGCAATAAGACAAAAATTGATGCATGGCACTATTTATGGGTATATAACAACTGTGAAAAAGTTGGTATTTTGAGATTCGTCCTGTTTTTCTGTCTCTTAAAAATTGTTGTCCTGTTTTTGTCCTTTTTTCGGAGTTTGTCTTTCCTGTTTTTCTTATCGACTTATGGCAGCACTGGTTATAGTAGACCTTATTTGTTAATCAAGATAATGGTCTGTTAGAATGAGCCTCAATAGAAGCGATTTATAATGAATTTTGCGGTGAAATTAGTTTGGGAAGTTAAGTAAGTTAGTTTTAATAAAGTTTTAAATTTTCCATACAAAATAACTTTTTATACCTTTTACTTAAAAAATAAGAAAAAATGTAAGCTAAAAAGCTTTATTTCACCTGTAAAATGTTACCTGAGTACTTAACAAAAATTCTTTAAATGTATACCTCAAACACACCTTTCCAATGAAACTGAAAAAGTCGTAGAACAAATATTTCTAGATTTGCAAAGAGGAATAAATCCCCATCATAACATCTAAGTTTTTTTTAGCACTTTGATACTGTTAGATTTCAGGAAGCTTGTGTAAAGTAAAACAAGCAATGGTTTTTAGGCTTACATTTATTATACGCGTGTGCGTCTTATTCAAAGCGACGATCGCGAGAGAGAGAGTTCAAGTGTATACATAAAAGAATAAGAACAATGCAGAAGAGGTAAACTTAAGTGTGACCAGATTTCAAGATATAATGGTTGCCACCAAATAATACATATTTCAATACTCCTTCTCAACAATTATATACTTCATTACGTACTAAAAACAATTCATTTCTGTTATACATTTAACATGTTTGATTTTCTGCAAGTTCTTAGTTAATACATCGGAAGTCATATCATTAGTACAAATATATTGAATATCAATTTCATTTTTAGAATAAAGTTCTCTTACGTGATGATACTTTATATCAATGTGTTTGCTGCGATTATGCAAAGTTGGATTCTTAGCTATACATTGTGCACTTTGATTATCGCAGTATAATATGACTGTCTTAATTTTATCAAAACCCATTTCATGTAACAATTTCTTCAGGTATGTTGCTTCCTTCGCTGCAGTAGATAAGGCAATATACTCAGCTTCTGTGCTGCTTAAGGCCACCAGACTTTGTTTTTTGGACTCCCACGAAATAGCTCCGCCTGCTTCAAGAAACACGTAACCACTGTACGATTTCCGGTCTGTAGAATCGTTTGCCCAGTCTGCGTCGACGTAACAGTGCAGCGGCTTTCCATTATCCTGGTAGTGAATCTTCAGATCAGCTGTGCCTTTCAAGTATCGCAGCACGCGCTTTGCTGCAACTTCATGCTCCTTGTGTGGATTGGCGTTTCGCTGCGCCAGCTTACCAACAGAGTGTAGTATATCTGGCCTAGTGGTTATTGCCAAATACATCAAAGAGCCTATTAATGACTGGTAACTCTTTTCATTAACAGTCTCGCAATTGGGGTCATCACACTTGACTTGATGATCGGCCTCCAGAGGTGTAGCTACAGGCTTACACGTTGACATGCCCCAAGCATGTAGCATCTGCTCGACGTACTGTTTGTGACCAATGCTTATGTTGCCCGTCTCGCCTTCACGATCAACTTCTATGCCCAAGAAATGATTGAGCTGGCCTCCATCGACTACGTCAAATTCGTTTGCAATTGACGCCTTGATGTCCAGTAGGTCTTCTTTGGTTGAGCTAGCAATTAAAAGATCGTCGACATATATAGCAATTATATTAAAGTTACCTTGCCCATTGCGCGTATAAACACAGGGCTCGCTGACACATGGAACAAATCCCAGTTTTGTCAGGACTGAATCAAGTTTAACGTTCCACTCTCTACCGCTCTGCTTTAGCCCATATAGAGATTTCTTCAGCTTCAAAACTTTATTTGGGTGTTCGTCACTCACGAATCCATCTGGCTGCTTCATATATACATCCTCCGAGAGCTCACTATTTAGGTAAGCAGATGACACGTCCATTTGATGCAGAAACAATTTATTCTTCACAGCCAGTGCCATGATCATTCTTACGGACGAGTATCTCACAACTGGAGAAAATGTTTCAAAATAGTCGACACCATAAAGTTGTGCGCACCCCTTAGCCACCAATCTGGATTTGAAGCGCTCCACATAACCGCCTTTGTCAACCTTTATGCCAAATACCCATTTGCAGCCTATAGGTTTCTTGCCCTCTGGCAAGTCAACAAGCTCCCATGTTTTATTGGCTTCAAGTGCGTCGATCTCCTTCTGGATTGAGGCTGACCACTCCTGTTTCATCTTGGACTTGTTAACATCATTTATAGTTGCTGGGATTACGACGTCCTCTGCCTTCAACAAGTTCAGCATGTTGAATTTCTTACGGGGTCGACCAGGCTTGCCGGTTTTAATCATCTTTGGGCGTCCTCGACCACGAGCTTCACTTGGTGTAGATGGCTCTGCTTCATCGCTCACAGCACTCTCATAGTGCTCGGTATCGGTACCTTCAGTGATGCAATCTTCTTCGTTGACCTCAGCTTCTGACTCTTGCTGAACATCCTCTTCTTCGACGTCCTCGTGACCCTCATCGACTGTCTGCTGCGGACGAACTGACTCACTTTCATCAATTAGGAACATATCCTTTACGTCGCTTGCGCAGCCACCATAATCATTCTCCAGAAAAACGACATCTCTGCTTTCGATCACTTTCTTTGACTCTGGACAGTATAGTCGATATGCCTTTGCTGTCATCGAATAACCAATCATAACGTACTCGGTACCCTTTGCTCTAAATTTCATTTTGTGCGCTTTATTTAGAGCAATTGCCTTAGAGCCAAAAATGCGTAAATGTGACACAATTGGTTTTTTGCCAGTCCAAACTTCATACGGCGTTTTGCAGTTTAATGCCTTTGTCTCTGACCGATTCCGTAAGTACGCTGCCGTGCGTACTGCCTCACCCCAAAGTGATTCGTTAGTTCCAGAGTGCACGAGCATACTTCTGGCCATTTCTACCAGTGTGCGGTTTGCACGTTCAGCAACGCCGTTTTGTTGCGGGGTGTAAGGTACTGTCAGTTGTCTTTTTATACCGTTCTCTGACATAAAATTCTCAAAATCGCGACTCACATATTCGCGGCCATTGTCGCTTCGAACTGCTTTTATCTTTTTTCCGCATTGCCTCTCCGCGAACACAACAAAATCTTTGAACGCATTCAATATTTGGTCCCGTGTTTTTAAAAAATACACAAATGTATATCGCGAATAGTCATCAATAAATGTAGCGAAGTAACGCGCTCCTCCAGCTGATTTTTTATTCATTGGTCCACAAATGTCTGTATGTATTAAACTCAATACTTCATTCTCACGATTCTCCGCGGCTTTTGGGAATGGCTTAACACTCAGTTTACTTTTCGCACAAGTTTCACAAATATCGCCTTTCAAGTCAATACTTTTATTGATCGATTTTAGCCCATACACGATATTTTCATTTGCCATTTTTCTTAAACTTGCCATGTTTAAGTGGCCAAAACGATAATGCCACTTCCACAAATCACCGCTCTGTGCGTTTGAGAACATACAACGGTTCATGCTCGCGTCAACAATAAACAGATCACTACGTTTCTTTGCCTGCAGTATTTTATTATCTTGGCCGTTCTTTATTACAGCACATTCTTTGTCAAATATCACTTTGAAACCTTTTTCAACAGCTTTTGATATTGACACAAAGTTAGCTTGCAGCTCTTTAACATACAACACATTCTTTAGTTCAATGCAATAATTTCCCGAATTAAAGCACACTGTGCCAATACCGTCGGCAAATATGAAGTTCTCTCCAGCAAGCAATATTTTCTCTTTGTGCTCTTTAAAATCCACAAACCATGACCTTACACAACACATGTGAGCAGTGGCACCACTGTCTAGACACCACATTGATTTTGTCATATTGTCATTTTTCGGCACATTCGCGAGAATAGCAAACGATTGTTTCTTTTCAGCACTTTTATCCTTGCCTTCTTCATTCTTTTCCTTCTCTTTACACTGCGCAATAAAATGACCTTCGCGGCCACATCTATAACACTTTTTTGAATTTTTCTTTTCTTGCGAATTCTTTTTGCCCGTGTTCTTCGTGCGCGACACAAAAACTTGCTGTACACTGTTGCCCGTTGCATCGTTGCTCACTTTTTGTCTCTCTCCTTCCTCAATAATTTTGATCTTCAGATCAGACAAGGACGGCAACTCTTCCCTAGTTTCTATGGCTACAACAAAACCTTCAAACGATTTGCTGAGCCCCGACAGCAACAAAATTGAGAGAATGTCTTCAGAAATTTCCATGTCAATTTCTTTCAGCTTATCGACCAAATCCGAAAACTGATTCACGTATTCTTTCACTCCCGATTCTTCAGATAAGCTTAAGCGAAGTAATCTTTTGAACAACGATATTTTTCTTGCAGGTCCACGCGGTTGGTACACAGCTGCGAGCTTCTCCCAAGCTGCTTTTGCTGTTACACTGTTTTTTATAAAGTTGATTTGTGACGCCTTTACACCCAGCAATATACTTGCTAATGCCTTTTCGTCACGTTTATCAAACTCAGCTTTCTGCTTCTCAGTGTCACCTTCGTTTTTAATGAGTCTGCCGCATACCACTGACCACAAATCGTTCTGCACCAAGACGCTTTTCATTTGCACCGACCACACCGCATAGTTTTCACCATCCAACTTATCGATGGCATATTGCCCGTGTCCATTCATGATTGTTATTTTAAATTAATATTACTTTTCACACACAAGGCCCTGGGCCCATAACCTGTTAGATTTCAGGAAGCTTGTGTAAAGTAAAACAAGCAATGGTTTTTAGGCTTACATTTATTATACGCGTGTGCGTCTTATTCAAAGCGACGATCGCGAGAGAGAGAGTTCAAGTGTATACATAAAAGAATAAGAACAATGCAGAAGAGGTAAACTTAAGTGTGACCAGATTTCAAGATATAATGGTTGCCACCAAATAATACATATTTCAATAGATACAAACAGACAAACAAAGAAACTAACTTTTCACTTTAATTCTAGGAGTCTACTAAAATTTTCAAATTTATTTATCTTTTGAACCAGTTATCGGATTTGGGTGATTGAGGAATCAATCGACGCGTATTTTTAAGTAAAATTTTTAAAAATAAAATTTTTTTAAAATACCGAAAGGTAAAATTTTACCCAACAGCCCCATTAGCTGCAATCATTTAAATTTTTTCCCTCCCACTTGCACTTCCATATCTCATGACCCAGGTTGGTTAGAAAAAGTTTTAGTATGCCATTTTGTAAGTTAGGACTGAACCTTTCGATCGGTATATAGCTCGATCTGATCGGACAATCGTAGCAAATTTTCCAACTTAGCTGTATATATAGTTAGTCGCTTTCGCACCCTTCGTGCTGCTTTCGTCACTAACGTAAACTACCGTCCGCAGTGATTAATTTTTCTTTTTTTCTTGGGTATCTAAATTTGGTTGTCCGGCATATAAGAAAATGTGTGCAGGAGTTTGTCCAGTTGTGTCATGTTTTGTTTTGTGATTGTAAATGTAAAGAATTGTTTCTATTTTGCTGAGTTTATTTTCTTCGTGATTTTAAGTGTTAATTATTCTGATTTTTTCATTTATTGTTTTATGTAGTCTTTCGATGTCTGCTATTCCTGTTTTTGTTGTATTTAATTGTATTTCTATTCCTTCACTTTCAAGCCATTTTTTTAGTGCTAAGCTGGAAAATGCGCCGTCTTGGTCAGCTTTTAATAATATTGGTATTCCTAACTGATTAAATATACGCACTAATGCATTTTAGCATTCTATCCAGTCTTTTGTTTTATTATTTTCAAGAGTAGCGAATTTTGAATAAATGTCCATGCAGCTAAGGAAATGTTTGCCTTCAGAAGAATAAATGTCAATTACAAATTTGTCACGACAGTGTTCGGGCTTGGGTGTAATTTTCATTGGCATTTTTGTGTTTCTATGTTTTGATTTTGCTAAGTTGCAAATATGACATTCGTTTATTATGTTTTGTGTTAATATTTGGCTGTTAGGGAAATAATAGGTTTCACAAAAAAGTTTATTTGTTTTTTGAATTCCGGGGTGTAGGAGTTTTTCATGGGTTTTCAAAATGAGTTCTTTGAATTCGGCATAGGAGTTAATGTTTTTGAATTGAATGAGACTTCGAAGAATTTTAGTATGGTTAGTGTTAATAATTTCCTTGTGTGCGTTTTGAATTATTTCAAAATCTGCATCACTGTCTATGAACATTGCACTGGTTTTTGTGCAAAAATGGCCTATTAAATATTCTTCGGCCTTATCTTTAGTCATGTTATCGTATGTGATGTGAATTATTAATGTTTTGAAGTAGTTTTTTTTTTTATGTTTGGAATGCCTTTAGAAAATATAATTTGTCTTTTAAATGTGTATATTTTTTTCTCTGTAGTGAATATTAAATTTCTATTGTCTTCGTCAGCGCTAAGTTGTGTTTCTTCTCCGAAATAAGTCTGTTCTATTTTTACTCGTGATAGAGCGACAGCTATGTGGTTTTCTTTTCCTTTTATATATTTTATGTCAAAGTCATATTCAGATAATTTAACTCTCCATCGGGTTAATTTTGAATTTGGCTCTTTTATTTTGTACAGCCAACATAATGGTTGATAGTCACTATTGATTTCGAAATGTCGTCCTAGTAGGTAATGTCTAAAAGTTTTTGTTGCCCATGCAATGCCTAAAAACTCTTTTTATATGGCACTGTAGTTAGTTTCGTGGTCATTGAGAGTTCTGCTTATAAAGCCAAGAGTTGTAAAAACGAATTTACTTTTGAAGCCTGGAATTTTTAGAATTGGGTCATTAGAAATTAGTTGTTTTAATTTTTCAAAAGCTCTAATGTATTCAGGATTTTTAATGTCAATGCTTGAGTCTTTTCTAAGTAATGTTGTCATTGGTTTGGCTATGTCTGCAAAATTTGGAATGAACTTTCTGTAGTAACCGGTTAATCCAAGAAAACCTTTTATTTCTTTGGTTTTTGTGGGAATTGGATATTTCTGAATTGCTTTGATTTTATCAGGATTGGGTTTTATTCCATCCTTCGTTATGACATGTCCTAGGAATGAAGTTTCTTGTTTTAGAAACTCGCATTTATCAAGTTGTAATTTGAGATTTGCTTCAGAAAGCTTCTCAAAAACTAATTGGAGTGATTGCAAATGTTCTTCTAAGGATGTTGAGAATACAATTATATCATCAAGATATACCATACAATGTTTATTTAGTAACAGTCGTAAAACATTGTTCATGCAACGTTGAAAGGTTGCGGGTGCATTTTTTAATCCAAATGGCATACGAAGATATTCATAGTGGCCATGTTTAGTAGAGAAAGCTGTTTTTTGAATGGAATCTGAATGCATTTCAAGTTGGTGGAATCCTTTTGCAAGGTCGATTGTGGTGAAATAATTGCATCTACCTAGTTTTCCTAAAATCTCGTCCATATTTGGTATTCGGTGCCTATCGCTTATGGTTACTTCATTTAATTTCCTGTAGTCAATTACGATTCTGAATTTCTGTTTACCTGAAGCATCTTGCATTTTCGGTACGACCCATATAGGACTAAAATAAGGAGAATTGCCAGGCCGTATGATACCTTGATTAAGCATGTCTTGAATTTGATGTTCAACTTCCTGTTCATATGCTTGTGGATAACTGTATGGTTTTGTATGTAAGGCTGAATTGTGGGTAGTATTTATAATGTGTTTTTTTTGATTACTGAAACTAAGTTGGTCGTCTTCTTTATATTGTATGTGTTGATATTGTTTCAACAAACTGATTAAATTGATTCTTTTTTCTTCATTTAAATGATCTAATCGGTAAGGGCTTGTGTTTGCAGATTCTTGGTTATCGGAAATTTCTCTAATTGGATTTTTAAAATGTTGATTAGTTTCAGGATTTGGTTGGGCTAAGAAGTGGTTCTGATTTGTGATTGGAATATCGTTGGTTAGTTTATACTTTCTATTGTATAAAGTAGCAGTTTGGGTTTTATAATCTATAACGGCTTGTGCTTCTGAAAGCAATTTTCTACCAATTAATAGATCATAGTCTGAGGAGAATTGGTGTAATGAAATTCATTTTTGCCCTTGAATAGGTTATTGGAAAGGACGTTAACTTTCTTTGTGATAGTTAAAGGTCCATTGCTGATTTGAATGAAACAGTCGGTGTCATGAACTTGTAAATTGAAAACATTTGATGTCATCATATTTACAGTAGATCCTGTATTTATTAAACATTTCAGATTTTTGCCTTCATAAGTGATTACTATGTACTGTTGGTTTCCAAGGCTGCCAGCTGAAAATTTTCGGCTTGCTCGATTTCTATATCATTTGGTTGTTCTGTCTCGTGTTCGGCCGAGTGTGTGTAAGTTAAGAACAAGAATATTCAAAAGCCCAAAAACTGCAACTGCAACGACATCCGGCCGTCAGGTGCAGTGCCCCGAAAGTGCTAAGCTAGCGTCTGGACGATTTCCCGCACGCGCAGCCCAGTTGCCGAAATACCTGGAATATTGGCCAATAACTCAATGTTCCCATGATGTCGCAACGCCGCCGCCGCCGCTGCCAGCGTCGCTGCCAAAACTCCAAGCTCTCATTAGGGTTCTAGTTAGCTTATTATAATTAGTCTAAACAGTCCAATCGGACTTAAATAAAAATTCGTTTTTTTTCTCAAACTAAACATTTGTGAATTTAACTGGCGCCCGAGCAGGGACCTGCGGTTTCGAACGACAGTGCAAAACAGTATCTAAGTTCTTGGTTCGTGACGGGATAATACCGACAGTTGCCAACCGCCGCAGGCAAAGTGATATATTGGACAGACTCCGCCGCGTTAAATCGTGACGCCGATATCGCACTCACAGAGAAGAACTTAATTGTGAAATCTGTGCTCAGGCAGTGGATCTTAATTGATCACTGTCCATCGGTGGACTACCGTCTTGTAGTATACGTTCGCAGGACAGCCTCAACGGGTACTGGTCGCAGGATCCCCAGTAGGAACTCCAAAAAGGATGAAATCCGGACCGGTCGGAGGTGTAGCCACATCATTCTATCTAATGTAAGCTAGTTTAAGTTATTACAAATTTATAAAAGAACAAAACACAGAAACAGCAACAAAAGAAAATTATCAATATAAATATTATAAAACACCGTTAGTTTAAGTTATTACCAATTTATAAAAGAACAAAACACAGAAACAGCAACAAAAGAAAATTATCAATATAAATATTATAAAACACCGTAAAACGATAACAAAATAAACACAACTACCTCCAAAGGTAGTATAAAAATTTCCAATCTTGCGATTCCCAAAATAAAGGGACCCTCCAAGGTAGAAGGAAGAAACCAGCTACTGGTTTTTAAAACATAATAATTCTTAACTCTATTATTTTATTAGATTTATTTTTGCACAAGATTTTTTAAAGACTTCAACTAATCATTCTACACAAACCTTTAAACTAAATTCTATACTTTGAAAACTTATGGCCAACCCTAGTAATTTGATCCGACCTCCTATTTTGAATACCCAAAATTTGACAAACGAAAGACAAACACAAAGACAAGAAGAACAGCAGAACAGAAACATGGCGACTCCACAACAGATTACCGAGCTAGTGGGACGGATGATAGCGCAGCAAGTTCCCAGAATAATAGAAGCACTAAACAACCCAGAACATGACTTTACCAATGCAATTGATCAGGAGATATTAGAAGAACATCGAGGAAACTTGGGAGGACTCGACAAAATCCCAGATGTACTTAAATGTCTGAGAGAATTTTCAGGAGATCCTGCGGAGTTCAGCTCTTGGAAAAAGAGCGTTGACCGCCTAATGGAAGCCTATGCAGGTGAAGTTGGTACCTCAAGATATTTTGGTATTCTTCACTCTATTAGGAGCAAAATTACTGGTAACGCAGACACGGCACTAGAGGCATATAGCGTTCCATTAAATTGGAGAGCAATGGCTAAGTGCTTGACAATGCATTACGGAGACAAGCGTGATCTTGGTACTCTAGAGTATCAGATGACAATGTTGTCTCAAGGTAATCTGACGATCGAAGAGTTCCATCAGTTGGTGTATCAACACCTGTCTCTTCTTCTGAACAAGGTCAACTGCATGGATTTGGGCGCAGAGGCTCATCGCTTGCTGAAAAAGATGTACCGCGACAAAGCCACAGATACATTTATATGTGGCTTGCGTGGAGATCTACCACGTATCTTGGGTGCACACGCGCCAAGAGATCTTCCTTCGGCATTGAACATATGCCTTAAAATGGAAAATCAAAAATATCGCACAATGCATGCAGTGACTCTAGGACAGGCCAATAATAAAAACACAAATGTCAAACCAATACCAGCTCCTCGAAGCATGCAATTCGTCAACTCAGGTTTCCGTCAACAGCCACCGGTTCCCCCCAGGAACCGTCCCCCACAATACCCACAGATCATACAACCTCAGAACTACAACAACTTTGGGCAACAGCGACCACTCGCTATGCCACGACAATATGACACCAACCAAAACCGACAACAACAATTTGCTCCACCCAGGCCAATGGCTCCGAAGCCCCAACCAAGACCTGAACCTATGGACGTGGACACAAGCATTAGGTCAAGAATGGTGAACTATATGAATAGGCCACAATTTGAGCTAGGGAAAAGACCCCCAGGCCCAATGCCTGACGCAACAAAAAGACAACGGAACTTTAACATACAGACTGACGACAGCGAACCAACTGAAATGCAATCTGCTGAGACGAATGCTACCATGGCAGAATACGCGCAAGCAGTTGCAGATCAAGAAGACGGGACCCAAGACGAAACACTAGACGAATACATTGACGGATATGACAACGACGAAAATACCCAGTACGACAGCTCGGCAATGAATTTTTTAGAATAGAACATTCCTCGCTTCCATACTTCGAATGCAAGCTGGGGAATGGAAAAGTTTTAAAAATACTAATAGATACAGGATCGAACAGAAACTATATTCAGCCAAAATTCGTAACTAACCCAATTCAGAACCAACAACCTTTCAACGCTGTGTCCGTAGGGGGCAGTGTTCGTGTCACTCACCATAAAATAGCCAACCTATTCAATCACCCTGAAATAAATGTCAAGTTCTTCTTGCTGCCGACTTTAAAGTCATTCGATGCTATTTTGGGCAACGACAGCTTGAAAGAGCTTAATGCTGAAATTAAAGTCAGCAAAAAAATCATGACGATAAAAAACAAAATTCAAGTGCCCATTAAAGAAAAGAAACTTGAGGCAGTAAATGCCATCGTACCGAGAACCGGACATTTAAACAAAACTCAGACCGACAGATTAAAAGAGCTTCTTCACAGGTATCCAAATTTGTTTGCAGAACCAAATCAAAAACTGACCTACACAACTAATGTAAAGGCAGAAATTAGAACTTCTTCAGACTCACCAGTCTACTCAAAGTTCTATCAATATCCTATGAGTCTGAAAGATGAGGTGAATAAACAGGTCACCGAACTCTTAAACGATGGTATAATCAGACCATCAAGGTCTCCATACAACTCACCTGTATGGATCGTACCAAAAAAAGCAGACGCATCTGGAGAAAAAAAATATCGGATGGTCATAGACTACCGAAAATTAAATTTGGTTACTATAGCAGACAAATACCCTATACCGGAAATCAATGAAGTACTCGCTCAGTTAGGTAACAATAAAGTCTTTTCCGTACTCGATCTTAAAAGCGGTTTCCATCAAATCCCTTTAAAAACCTCAGACATAGAAAAAACTGCCTTCTCCGTAAATAACGGAAAATATGAGTTTACACGACTCCCATTTGGACTAAAAAATGCGCCAGCAATTTTCCAGCGAGCGCTAGATGACATACTTCATGAGCATATTGGCAAAATATGCTTCATCTACATTGATGACATCATCATTTTCAGTAAAGATGATGACTCTCATCTAAAGAATCTGGACACAATATTTCGAACCTTGCAAGACGCTAACATGAAATGTCAATTAGATAAATGCGAGTTCTTGAAGAACAAAGTCGAATTTCTTGGCTTTGTTGTTTCCGATAAAGGAATCGAAACCAATCCAGATAAGGTTGCAGCTATAGCTCAATACCCCCTTCCGAAGACCCTAAAAGATTTAAGATCCTTTTTGGGACTCTCCGGGTATTACCGAAGATTCATAGCAAATTACGCTAAGCTCGCTAAGCCCCTTACCTCGCTTTTAAGAGGGGAAGACGGACGAGTGTCCAAAAAAATGTCATCCAAAAAATCAATTTCGCTTGACAACCAAGCACTAGAAGCATTCAAAAAACTTAAGAGTAGCCTCATATCAAAATATATAATACTCCGTTATCCAGATTTCAAAAAGGAGTTCCATCTAACAACCGATGCTTCCAACTTTGCAATAGGTGCAGTATTATCGCAAGATAATCAGCCTATCTCATTTCTTTCGAGAACGCTGTCCAAGGCAGAGGAAAACTACGCCGCTAACGAAAAAGAAATGTTAGCTATTATTTGGGCATTAAAAAGCCTAAAAAATTACCTGTACGGTAAATCAAAAGTTAAAATATTTACCGATCATCAGCCTTTGACTCACTCGTTGAGTAGCTGGAACGGTAATGCTAGAATTAAACGATGGAAATCCTACTTAGAGGAATACGACTACGAGATATTCTATAAGCCAGGAAAGGAAAATGTGGTAGCTGACGCTCTTTCCAGAATACCACCAACAGGCCAAATAAATTCAATTGCCTCGACGCAACACAGCGACGAGAGCTCAGGTGAGGAACTAATACCAAGTATGGAAGTTCCTATTAACGCCTTTAGGAACCAGATTTTCTTTCATAAAGCCGAATTCACAGACTATAAGTTCAGCATACCATTTCCAACCTTTCACAGACATGACATATACAGACAACAACACAATCCAGACGAACTACTATCCGACCTAAAGAAATATCTAAATCCCTCAATTATAAATGGAATATATACGACTGAGGATGTAATGTGGAAAATTCAACAATTATATCCAAGTCACTTCAAAAATTTTAAGGTACGATTTACACAGACTTTGGTAAAAGACTTGACCGATACAACCGAACAAGAAGAGCAAATTCTCAAGACGCATAATAGGGCTCACAGAAATGCGTTAGAAAACAAAACCCAACTTTCAGAAGAATTTTACTTTCCAAAAATGAAACAGAAAATAACAAACATAGTAAAGCAGTGTAAGATTTGCAAAGAGACGAAATATGATCGTCATTCACCTAACCCAGAAATTAGAGAAACGCCCATACCAGAATACCCCGGACACATAATTCATGTAGACATCTACTCGACTGAACGACACCTAGTACTCACAGCAATAGATAAATTTTCTAAGTTAGCAAAAGCACAAATCATAAAATCAAAGGCAATAGAAGATATTAGGACACCACTTCGCGATATTGTTTTCTATTTTGGCGTACCAAAATTCATAGTAATGGACAATGAAAAATCATTGAATTCTGAATCAATAAAATTTATGTTAGTTGACCAACTAGGAATGCAAATTTACAAAACACCTCCGAATAAAAGCACAGTCAACGGACAGATTGAACGATTTCATTCTACCCTCTCTGAAATAATGAGATGTTTGAAACGAGATCAAGTTCATAGGAACTTCGAAGAACTTCTAGATAGAGCCGTTTATGAGTATAATTACTCAATCCATTCTGTAACAAAGAAAAGGCCGCTAGAAGTTTTCTTTGGTAGAAGAGTCACTACTGACCCCGCACAATATGAACAGGCTAGGTTGGACAACATAGAACAACTGAGACGCAAACAGACTGAAGACGTAATAGACCACAATAGCAGAAGAAAACCAATTCGCACCTACAAGGCAGGAGAAGAGATATTTGTAAAAATAAACACAAGATTAGGTTCAAAGTTGTCAAATAGATTCAAAAAAGAAATAGTAAAAGAGGACAAAAACACTACAATACTAACAGAATCAGGTCGTACAGTACACAAGAGCCATATTAAATCTTAAATCTTAATTACAGGATGCTGGTATGCTTCACCGACGCAACTGTTACAATAACCAATCATACCGACGCACAGACAGTTACCATTTATAAGGGAATCGGCAAAATACGATCCAACGATACCAAAATTTTACATGTTATCAATTTGGAACACATACGGGACGCTCTCACAAATTTGCAGTTTTACGTGGACAAAGATCTTAAATACAATAGCCTATATCATACCATACAGCACGAAATATCGCAGACGTTTGTAATTTTTAAGACTATCACCACATTTCATTCTCGGAAAAGTAGGGCAATTAACATTCTTGGCACTGCTTGGAAATTTGTGGCAGGTAGCCCCGATCATGACGACCTAGTTTTAATAACAGATAGTTTAGATAAGCTTACGACCAATAATAACAAACAAGTAATAATCAACAGACAACTAGAAGACAGATTGAACAAACTGACCAAAATTTCTAACGATATTGCAAATACAATAAAAAGAGACTCACTTTTGAGTAACGAATTGGCCATCAGTTTTCAGAATCAAGTTCGGCTTATTAAAGAAGAAGTTGTTAATATAAAATACGCCATACAATGGGCGAAATTAAACATGATAAACACATTTCTATTAAGCGAGAACGAAATAAACATTATAAATAATCAATTTAAAAATGGCCATATGCCACCATTAACTACAGAAGAAATGTTGGAGTTCTCAGATGTCTCCATTTTGCACAATGGAACAACACTTATATATTTAATTAAAATACCGAATTTAGAAACAACAACTTTTCAAAACTATGTAATAAAACCTATTATTAAGTCCAATAACATTGTTAACTTACCGGCAAGCGAAATATTTGAAAACAAAAATAAAAAAGAAATGTTTGGTGTTAAAGGTCAATGTAAGAATCTCTACAATATAAAAATCTGTAATAAAAATAAGTTAGAAGATTTAAGTCAGAATAGTTGTTTGCCAAAATTACTTGGAGGAGAGCAGGCAATGTGTGAGTTTACCAACGCAGATCATGTACCCATACTGGAGGAGATCGACGAGGGAATCATCTTAGTCAACGACTTCAATGGCACCATAACCTGGCCAGGCAATGCGAAGCAGATAAAGGGAACTTACTTGATTAACTTCTGGAACGAGACGATAATCATCAACGGCGAAGAGTTCAGCAACACCAAAATACAAGTCGCTGAACCGAGTATACCGCTCATCCAGATAGCTCCTGTGGAAATCGAACGCTTACGAATCCTGTCCCTGAAAGCGCTAGAAGGGCTCCATATAGACAACACTGAAAAGCTACAAAAACTCCAAACCCACTCAGCTGTAAACAGAATATCATTCATCGCATCAATAGTATCTCTAGCTATCCTAACGCTCACTCTTCATTGGTGCAAGGGTAGAAAGAAGACAATAAACCTACAACTTGGAAACATTGAACCCGAAATACCCAAGGTGACACCGACTTCCCCGGCAGCCACATACCAGCCGCCAAGTACACAATTTAATAACATACCATTTTTTTAACACACTTGAGGACAAGTGTGAATCTAAGGGGGAAGAGTTAAGAACAAGAATATTCAAAAGCCCAAAAACTGCAACTGCAACGACATCCGGCCGTCAGGTGCAGTGCCCCGAAAGTGCTAAGCTAGCGTCTGGACGATTTCCCGCACGCGCAGCCCAGTTGCCGAAATACCTGGAATATTGGCCAATAACTCAATGTTCCCATGATGTCGCAACGCCGCCGCCGCCGCTGCCAGCGTCGCTGCCAAAACTCCAAGCTCTCATTAGGGTTCTAGTTAGTTTATTATAATTAGTCTAAAATTGTAATCCATCAGATACAGTCCAATCGGACTTAAATAAAAATTCGTTTTTTTTCTCAAACTAAACATTTGTGAATTTAACTTGTATGTAAAGTCTGGGTTTTGTGGGTAACTTTCTGCTTGATAATATTGTGGATAATATTCAGGATAAGCAGCGCATTGATTATCGTTGCATGTAATCATGATAGTTTAGCTCTTCCTGATTTCTAGTTTCATGGTCAATACTCATCTTACTCTGTCCACTTTCTGCAGGTCTAACTGGAGTTACTTGTCCGAAACGATTGTTGTCGAATTGGTTCTGTCGAAGGATTGGTCTGGGTGTAAAGGATGTTGGTCTGATTGGACTAGGTATTTGTTGCATTGGTTGAGGTGAATAATTATTAGGTTTAAAAGTGTTGTTGTTAGTATAGTTGTAATGGTCCTTTTCGATATCTAGTATCAACTTCGTATTCTTGTCGGTCACTGTTAATTTTATTTATTACTCTTGGGTATCTAAATTTGGTTGTCCGGCATATAAGAAAATGTGTGCAGGAGTTAGTCCAGTTGTGTCATGTTTTGTTTTGTGATTGTAAATGTAAAGAATTGTTTCTATTTTGCTGAGTTTATTTTCTTCGTCATTTAAAGTGTTAATTATTCTGATTTTTTCATTTATTGTTTTATGTAGTCTTTCGATGTCTGCTATTTCTGTTTTTGTTGTATTTAATTGTATTTCTACTCCTTCACTTTCAAGCCATTTTTTTAGTGCTAAGCTGGAAAATGCGCCGTCTCGGTCAGCTTTTAATAATATTGGTTTTCCTAACTGATTAGATATACGCATTAATGCATTTTAGCATTCTATCCAGTCTTTTGTTTTGATATTTTCAAGAGTAGCGAATTTTGAATAAATGTCCATGCAGCTAAGATAATGTTTGCCTTCAGAAGAATAAATGTCAATTACAAATTTGTCACGACAGTGTTCGGGCTTGGGTGTAATTAGACCCCGTACTTAAAAAAAGTACAGGGGTCTATTGGGTTTGTTTTACCGAATATGTGCGTAACAGGTAGAAGGAGGCGTGGCAGACCCTATAAAGTGTATATACTCTTGATCAGCATCAATAGTCGAGTCGATATAGCAATGTCCGTCTGTCTGTCTGTCCGTCTGTCTGTATGAACACCTAGATCTCGGAGACTATAAAAGCTAGAGACACCAAACTTGGTATGTAGGTTCCTCTATACTGCACGCAGATCAAGTTTGGTTAAAAAATCAGCCACGTCCCCTTAACCGCCTGCAAATCGACATTGAAAATTTCATATCCAAATTATAAGAGCCAGAAACTCCAGATTTTGCACAGATGAAGATATAATTGTCCTTAATTTTTTGTTTTCATTCTGATCGCACAGTAAATAGCGAAGATATTCAAATAATAAATTTTGCTGTTTAATTCGTTGATGGCGCATTGGCAGTAATTAAATTTGAATATCTTGATAAAACAAAAAATTTATATTAACATATTATATAACAAATTGGCGTCCATTCAGACGTGAGCTTCGGTGGCGCAGTGTACTGAGTCGCGGAGTCGGACAGTGCTCGTGGGTTCGAGTTCTGCCGTGGGCGAAAGATTTTTAATTTATTTATGTTCGAATTCGATTTCATTTTATATTAAAACAAACTTAGTGCTTATTTAAAATGTAATATTAACATTAAATGTTAAAATATAAATTATTTCTTTTACTTTTTAATTGAGCACTAAAACAAGCAATATGGCCATTTAGGAGGATAAAGACATAAGTGCGAGAGTGGCTCAACACGTTGAGCCTTTGTCTTATGAAAATTTTTGCAATTTTGTCGCGGGTTCGATTCCCGGCGGGAACAACTTTTTTTCCAGCTGATTTTAAGCTATTTTTTTAAATTTTTACAATTTAATGAAATTGTTCTTTATGAATGTTATACTGACATTTAATTTTGAATACATGTTTAATCATTACATTGAAATAATTTTATATTGGTATTTATATAAACGTTAAGTTAAAATTCTATGTTAAATTCATGTTTATTATAAATTTACTGTGTAAATTTGAGCGGCGAAAAATTTAATATATAAGAGTTTATGGTAATCTTAAATATTATTTAGTTTTTAGAAGTGACTGATTTTGGATAGTAAGTACGGGGTCTCCGACCGTCGAGTATGCTCGACTGTAGCACCGGCCGACTAGTTTTTAATTGAATGAGACTTCGAAGAATTTTAGTATGGCTAGTGTTAATAATTTCCTTGTGCGCGTTTTGAATTATTTCAAAATCTGCATCACTGTCTATGAACATTGCACTGGTTTTTGTGCAAAAATGGCCTATTAAATATTCTTCGGCCTTATCTTTAGTCATGTTATCGTATGTGATGTGAATTATTAATGTTTTGATGTAGTTTTTTTTTTTTATGTTTGGAATGCCTTTAGAAAATATAATTTGTCTTTTAAATGTGTATATTTTTTTCTCTGTAGTGAATATTAAATTTCTATTGTCTTCGTCAGCGCTAAGTTGTGTTTCTTCTCCGAAATAAGTCTGTTCTATTTTTACTCGTGATAGAGCGTCAGCTATGTGGTTTTCTTTTCCTTTTATATATTTTATGTCAAAGTCATATTCAGATAATTTAACTCTCCATCGGGTTAATTTTGAGTTTGGCTCTTTTATTTTGTACAGCCAACATAATGGTTGATAGTCACTATTGATTTCGAAATGTCGTCCTAGTAGGTAATGTCTAAAAGTTTTGTTGCCCATACAATGCCTAAAAACTCTTTTTATATGGCACTGTAGTTAGTTTCGTGGTCATTGAGAGTTCTGCTTATAAAGCCAAGAGTTGTAAAAACGAATTTACTTTTGAAGCCTGGAATTTTTAGAATTGGGTCATTAGAAATTAGTTGTTTTAATTTTTCAAAAGCTCTAATGTATTCAGGATTTTTAATGTCAATGCTTGAGTCTTTTCTAAGTAATGTTGTCATTGGTTTGGCTATGTCTGCAAAATTTGGAATGAACTTTCTGTAGTAACCGGTTAATCCAAGAAAACCTTTTATTTCTTTGGTTTTTGTGGGAATTGGATATTTCTGAATTGCTTTGATTTTATCAGGATTGGGTTTTATTCCACCCTTAGTTATGACATGTCCTAGGAATGAAGTTTCTTGTTTTAGAAACTCGCATTTATCAAGTTGTAATTTGAGATTTGCAAACTAATTGGAGTGATTGCAAATGTTCTTCTAAGGATGTTGAGAATACAATTATATCATCAAGATATACCAGGCAATGCTTATTTAGTAACGGTCGTAAAACATTGTTCATGCAACGTTGAAAGGTTGCGGGTGCATTTTTTAATCCAAATGGCATACGAAGATATTCATAGTGGCCATGTTTAGTAGAGAAAGCTGTTTTTTGAATGGAATCTGGATGCATTTCAAGTTGGTGGAATCCATATTTGGTATTGGGTGCCTATCGCTTTGGGTTACTTCATTTTATTTCCTGTAGTCAATTACGATTCTGAGTTTTTGTTTACCTGAAGCATCATGCTTTTTCGGTACGATCCATATAGGACTACAATAAGGACTACAATGATCTAATCGGTAAGGGCTTGGGTTTGCAGATTCTTGGTTATCGGAAATTTCCCTAATTGGATTTTTTAAATGTTGATTAGTTTCAGGATTTGGTTGGGCTAAGAAGTGGTGCTTATTTGTGATTGGAATATCGTTGGTTTGTTTATACTTTCTTTTGTATAAAGTAACAGTTTGGGTTCTATAATCTATAACGGCTTGTGCTTCTAAAATCATTTTTCTACCAATTAATAGATCATATTCTGAGGAGAATTGGTGTAGAAGAAATTCATTATTGCCCTTAAATAGGTTATTGGAAAGGACGTTAACTTTCTTTGTGATAGTTAAAGGTCCGTTGCTGGTTTAAATGAAACAGTCGGTGGCATGAACTTGTAAATTGAAAACATTTGATGTCATCATATTTACAGTAGATCCTGTATCTATTAAACATTTCAGATTTTTGCCTTTATAAGTGATTACTATGTACTGTTGGTTTCCAAGGCTGGCAGCTAAAAATTTTCGGCTTGCTCGATTTCTATTTCATTTGGTTGTTTTGTCTCGTATTCGGCTGATTGTGTGTATGTAAAGTCTGGGCTTTGTGGGTAACTTTCTGCTTGATAATATTCAGGATAAGCAACGCATTGATTATAGTATTCTTGTTGCATGTATTGATTCTTGATGTCTAGCTTCATGGTCAATTCTCATCTTACTCTGTCCACTTTCTGCAGGTCTAACTCGTTTAGTCGGTTGGTTGGCTACGCCAGAGTTATTGAAAGAGTTTTGTTGTGGAGTTACTTGTCCGAAACGATTGTTGTCGAATTGGTTCTGTCGGAAGTTTGATCTGGGTGTAAAGTATGTGGGTCTGATTGGACTAGGTATTTGTTGCATTGGTTGAGGTGATGGTTAATGATATGGTTGTTGAATGTAAGGTTGATGGGGTCGATATGGGACATAGGGTTGATTTGGTTGAAGAAAGGTGGGGAATCTTTGAATATTTGAGCTTGGTTGATACAATGGATACAAATATTTTTCTTGTTTTACATTATTTGGGGTTGGATTAAGACAGGTTTCGTTAGAGATCTTAAATCGGGAATTTCGCAATTTATAATTCAAATGCAAATGTTTGTGGGTAATTTTATATAAGGTCGTCAATGCTAGTTTTGATTAGTCGCGCATACAATGTTTTTTCGTCATTGTTATTTTTTAGTTCTAGCTTTTTCATTAATGTCTGCTTACGGTGTTCTGCCTCTTCCAGAAAGGCTCACACGTTGCCTTTAAACGGGGTGCTCCTGAATTCCTCCAGTAGGATGTGGTTCTTAGTTTGCATGATGTAGTTTAGTATTAGTTGTTTCCAAAGATCCGTCCAGGTCATCAAGTTGTTTTGCGCCAATGTGGGCATTTATTGGTTAATGTTTGGGTCTACCTGATCTTATTTTTATTTATTTTTGATATGTTTTATTTAATTTAAAATAACCTTCTAGCAATATAACCATGTCTGAAGCATACACATTTTTTTTTGCATTTCAGAAATGCACAGTGCTGCCATACAGTTTAATTTTGTGTTTTAACATTGCGGGCTCAAACTAGTTTAAATGAATTAAACTAGTTTTGTATTCCTGCAACGCATAATAAACTAATGTGTTCTTTATTATTAAAGAATAATTAAGAAAGTAGTTCTACAAATATTTTTACATATTTTATCTATCTGCCTGCTTTAATTATCTTAATAGCCGCGATTGATTTTTAATCGGTGCATCACTGCGGACGGCAGTTCGCGCTAGGGACGAAAGCAGCACGAAGGGTGCGAAAAACTTTTTAGTTTTATGAGATATCGTAACCCAAAATTTCTGATATCCAATTTTGTGACGAACAAAATTCAGAGTAATATAAAAATTTTAAATAAAAATAAAATTAATAATTTAAAAAAATTTTGCATTCGGCACTGCGCAGAAAGTAACTTTTATGTACTAAGAAGCTCATCGTTTTTGCGCACAGTGCACAGTGCACAATGCCAATTTTCTAAGAGGTTTATGGTCTAAAAAATGCGTCGGGAACATAAAATTCTTAAATTATAAGAACACATCTTAATTTTAAGAACATTTATTATTAAAATAGAACTTGATCTTATTTAAAGTTCCTATTTTAAGAATAAATGTTCTTAAAATTAAAATATTATAAATAAAAATTATTATTTATATTTATAATTTTTTTACTTTTAAATTTTCATTTATTTATAATCTGTTTTAGTAATTTTATTAATATTATATTAATTTGTAGCGAGTGAGATTCGAAACGCCGCCTACAGCTGCTTTTCACAACTGAAGCGGCCTCTCTAACCAAAGCGCCACAGGGCCACCATTTGTCTAATACAAAATGTTACCTTTTTTATATTTTCCTAACAACTTAAGATTTTTATTCTTATATTAAGATTTGAAGAGTTTTTAGATTAATAATCTTAGTTTTAGTAATTTGGTTTTAAAATAATCTTATTTAGAAGTTAAGAGCTTAGTTTAGATTCTGAAGCTGATAGATTGTTCTCAGCGCCAGACGCTAGCGTTTCCGGATGATCCAAAACCACACTGACCGTAGGATGCTTTAGATTTAAGTGTCGCGCCAAATTGCCCTGGGAACCTGCTGCAATACATAAACTGGCCTTGCAGTATATGCATTTTCCGGTCTTTCCCTCGGCACTAGCAAAAAAAAAAAATTCCAAACAGAAGTGTGCTATCTTTTGAAAATTTAAATATTATATGTTGTTAATTATTATATGTTACTATAAAATGCAAACAATTCTTCGAATTTGAGCGACTCCAGTGCTGATGTTATTTTTGTTTTGTCTTGGTTTGTTTTCATAGTTAACTGGGATTGGGAATAACGTAAAGTGGGAAAAGTGAGTTTCCTGAATTGATATAACTTTTGGGTTTTGTGATTTTATTAGGATAAGAAGTTGATGTGAGTGTGAGGTTTTGTTGGTTTTGTAGTGTTTTGTTAAATGTTGTTTCGTGTTGGGTGATGCGTGTGTGTATGTCTGTTGTGGATTGGCTGAAGTTTGGGGTGTAGGGCTTGTAAGTGTCTTTGCGTAGCTGGTTTTTATTTGTTGACCGTGGCGCGTATTGTATATATTGAGAGCAGTTTTGTGGTCCACTTTTTCGGTGGCTTTAATTGCTGTTAATTCCTGTTGTTTTTGGAACGTAGGGCATTCAGGGGGGCTGTGTTGATGATCAATATCTGGGTTGTTTGAGCAGTTTAGGCATCTTTGTGTGTTTTTGCAAGGTTCACCTTCGTTTGTGTGTTTGGTGTCTGAGCAGTCATAACATGTAATTGAGCTTTTGCATACTGGTGTTGGGTGTCCAAAGCGGAGACATCTCTTGCATCGTAGTGGGAGTGGGATATATGGGCGTACGCGTATAGTCTCATAACCATGATTTTTTTGATTTAAGTAACGTTTTGTGTTTTTAGTTTTTCAAGTATTATCGATTCGTTTATGCTTCGTAGCTCGTTGCAGTATATGACTTCTTTTGAGAAATTTAGTGATTTGTTTTCAGTGGCTGTTATGTCGATATCTGTCATTTTAGTTAGGTTTTGTAGTCTTAATGCTTGAAGCTTGTTTTTAGTTTTGATCAAAAGAGAGCCGTCTCTAGTGTTTTAACATGAGTCAACTTCCCCATTACAGACATTGTCTATGGTTTTTTTGATCACGAATGGTGAAAGATTAGCAAAAGATCCGCTGTCGTTTCTTTTTTGTGTTTTTATATATATTGATTCTCCTAATTTTGAGTTAGCGGTGTAATTGTGTTTGTCTGTTGGCTCGTCCATGTTTGCTTAAGCTGGGCTTACGCCCAAATAACTGTTGATGTTCTACTTTTGTTTTTGTTCTAATTTATTTTTAGATTTGCGTTGGAGTTTTTGTTGTCTTTCGCGATTAGCTGATAACGTTTGGGTTTGCTTAAAGCGAGGCTTACTGTAATGCACTATATAGTTCATGAAAGATTAAATAAGTTCACTCGATCATTTCAATGTCCCGTTCATTTAAACTTTTTCAGAACGAAACGACCCAACTCTAAAAAATGTGTCCTTGTCGACACGGTAGTTTTATTAAAAATCTGTTCAAAATAAGAAAAGCTATAATTGATAAGTATTTATACATTATCAACATAAACTAGTGGGCCAGTGCTATAGTCGAGCATACTCGACTTTCGTAGACCCCGTACTTACTATGGCAAAAACTAATAATGGGAAAATAAACAAGTGGGAGGTTACAGTCAAGCACGCTCGACAGTAGGATACAATGAGCCCAGATACTTTTCAATAAAAGTTTATTTTTAAACAATTGTTTGAACCAAATCTGGTGAGAATGTACAAAACCAACATTAATGCATATTAGTTTAGTTAAGATATCTCAAAAAAACAAAAAACTTTTTCATACTAAAACTTTATTTTCGATCTTTCGTTCCTATGGCAGCTATGTGATATAGTTAACGAAATTTGGTCAGGATGTATAATTCCAGTCTAGATGCATATTCTATCAGTTTGGTTCTGATATCTCAACAAACACAAATTTTTTGCATACTAAAACTTCATTTTCGATGTATCGTTCCTATGGCAGCTATATGATATAGTGGTCCGATTCAAAAATAAAAACAAACTTGATCTGCGTATGGTATCCAGGAACCTACATACTAAGTTTGAAGTCTCTAGCTTTTATGGTTTCTAAGATCGACGCGCTCAAACAGACGGACAGACAAACGGACATGGTTCAATCGACTCGGCTGTTGATCCTGATCAAGAATATATATACTTTTGGGGTTCTGTCACGCCTCCTTCTGTCTGTTAATTTCATTCGGCCAAACACATTATACCCTTTTTTGCCCATTTTTAATGGGCTCAGGGTATACAAATATTTAGTTAACTAAAATGCATATTCTATCAATTTGGTTACGATATCTCATAAAACTAAAAAGTTTTTTATACGTAATTTTCGCCCGATCGGTCCTATGACAGCTATATGATATAGTGAACTGATTTGAACAAACTTTTGACAGGATATATATAACGCCAAGCTTTATTTATATTCTATAAGATTGGTTACGATATCTCATAAAACCAAAGAGTTTTTCATACTAAGACTTGATTTTCACCCGATCGGTCTTATGACAGCTATATGATATAGTGGTCCAACTTTGGACAGGGTTTAAAAACCAAGTTATATGCTTATTGTATCAGTTTACTTACGATATCTCATAAAACAAAAAAGTTTTTCATACCAAAATTTGTTTTTCGTCCGATTGTTCCTGAGGGCGATATATGTTATAGTGGTCCGATTCAAAAAAGAAAAAAACTTGATCTGCTGGTCATATAGAGGAATCTACATACCAAATTTGGAGTCCTTGCGTTTAAATTGTTCTATTAATTTGAATATGAAATTTTTTTTTTTTCGATTTTTGGGCGATAAAGTGGGTGTGGCCGAATTTTGAAACAAACTTGATCTGCTTGCAATATAGAGAAACCTACTTAACAAGTTTTGTGTCTCTTGCTCTTATAGTCTCTGAAATCTAGGTGTTCATACAGACAGACGGACAGACAGACAGACAGACGGACATTGCTATATCGACTCGGCTAATGATGCTGATTAAGAATATATATACTTTATGGGGTCTGCCACGCCTCCTTCAGCATGTTACGCACATATTCGGTAAAACAAACCCAATAGACCCCTGTACTTTATTTTAAGTACGGGATCTAAAAATTGGCATTCGGCACTGCGCAAAATGTAATTTTTATGTACAAAGAAGCTCACCCTTTTTGCGCACAGTGCACAATGCCAATTTTTTTAGACCCCGTACTTAAAAAAAGTACAGGGGTCCATTGGGTTTGTTTTACCGAATACCAAGGTGGTGTCTCTTGCTTTAATAGTCTCTGAGATCTAGGTGTTCATACAGACAGACAGACGGACATTGCTATATAGACTCGGCTATTGATGCTGATCAAGAGTATATATTCCTTATAGGGTCTGCCGCGCCTCCTTCTGCCTGTTAAGCACTTATTTGTTAAAACAAACAAACCCAATAGACCTCTATACTTTTTTTTAAGTACGGGGTCTAAAAACGCTTACGTGCTGTCAGCAGTCGCCAGTGAATCCAAAGCGCTTCGAAGAAACCTGCGCTCGATCCCTTCCTTGGCCAACGGTTGCCACCTATCAAATATAATTCTTATACTTGATTTACACTAGTTGACAAGCTAGTCAGTTTCATTCCAGAGGCTGTAAGTTTTGTAACCACTTGGCCAATTCTAGTGTTAGCGGTGGCCAACGCCCTCCAAAAATATGTTGGTTTGAAAAGCAGCACAGCCTACCTTTCGAAAACTAATGCTGTGTCAACTAGTGTAAATCGAGCATAATAATTTGGGATCGACATTAAAAACAAAGACAAAAATAACAATAAATTTTAGTACTTTTTTTTGGTGAACGGTAGCAACTCTTAGTTCCGTTCTCGTTTTGCGCGTTTACACGACTAAATACTCCGAAAGATAAAATCTCTCAAAATTCTGTGTCACCTACGGTTTGGTTTGAGAAATTTGCTAATCAGCAAAAATCTCCATAGATTTTTATGGCACCCCTAATAAATAACAGTTTTCTTCCAAGAGTGACGATCGTTCACATCGCGAGTTCACTTAAGATCTTTAGGTACGATACGCCAGTTGTTCTTCTCCAGCAAGGTGTTGTATGGCGCGTAAATGGCTGTTCAAGCTTGTCTATGGCATTAACCTGAAACACTTTTAACAAATCATCAACAATACCACTGTAGAGAGAATTTAAATAACTCATCGCAGAATCGGGGCACACATATCCCATTACTTGGAAAGAGCTGTAGACGGTATTACGAAAGTTACCGATACAACACGTCGTAAGCCGTGCTCCATAGACCGCTGGGATACGCATTAAAGTCGGTCGCTGGATTACTCGATGTTTCGGACTGGAACACTAACCTCTAGTCAAAGGGTAAAGTGGTGAGAAACAAAAATCAGAGCTCATGATCAACACCAGGTTGTTAGACGCAGCCCACGATTCACCGCTAAAACTTAATGAAATCATGACAAGGGTGAACGCGATCGAATGGGACGTGCATGTAGCTACGGTATCACAACACAAAGAAAGTTGAGACTCATTTGCCCATGGTCATGGACGGGAAATATCACTTGATTCTCCTTTATCCAACAATTATCACCGGCAAGCAATTGGTATTGGAATTCAGAAAGTTAGTAATGTACCCTTAAAAGACATTTTCAATACAAGGAAGTGTCCTCTTTTTTGCAGGGTTACAAGAACTTGAAAGTAAAAGTAGGCTAGATTTAAAAAAAATTGCTAGAATAAGCTAAATATAAAAAAAAAATGGATTTAATAAATCCCAAATTAAAATTCTTGTTTTTTTTTATATTAAATTTATTTTTAAAATAGGGGTTCATTTATAATGTCATTTATGGTACATCAGTTTCTCCTTCTTTATATTTTAAATCTTAACAGCTGAAAGTAATTAATAGTTAAGCGAACACTTATCATATCAAATAATTTTGTGTCTGTCAGAGGAACGCTCTTCTCTTTTATGATATCACTCATTAAAACCAAGCAAATTAAAAATATCGCTTTGGTAAAAGGTTCTTGTCTATAGGAATAAAGTTCATTATGGGACAACTTTGAAATCATCTAAAGAGGTTCTTTTTGTGCATTGAAACTTATAGGACAGGTTGGTATTGGTATATGGAGGTAGCTATCATGTGTGCCAATACATGGCTCAGGGCATTGCAACGCTATTCGCGTTTCAGGCAAAGAAAGTTTATTTCTTAGATCCTATTGCTTTGGCTTCAGTTATAAAACATATCACATCACATATGGCTGGCACAAAAATGTATTAAATATAACTCATCTCAAATTCAGGTCGAGCTCAGCGTTATTTTAAATGCTCCGGTATTGGAATTGAAACGCAACGTTTTTGATGCCTGGCAGGAGATGCAAACATATTGCTTCCAGATTGGCACATCGGTCCCAGCAAAGCGTCTTTTCTCAAAGGCTGATGCTACTGCCACTGATAAGAGAAACTGGTTGACCACCAAACGCCTGTCAAAACTTCTGTTTCTTAATTCCACATAAAATAAAAGACAATTAAACACTTAGATGATCCTTTATTTATTTTCTAATTGTTGCTAATACCAAATGGCCATGGCAGTACACATCCTAATTTAATATTATCAAAAATTTCAAAGTAAATGCAAATTGAAAAATCCATATGATGATTCGATTATTGTAATTTTGTTCGATAACTGCGATTAATACTCGCTCGGTTTAAATTAATCAAATGGTTTTGACATCCTTTTGATTCCAATCTTATTTCAGCGTCGTTGAACTCTGATAACGAGTTCAGAAATATATACCCTCTCGAAGCTGTGAATGCTTAACTCATTATGGATAGTTTGGGGCAGTTGAAAAGAAATTAATCAATAAAATAAAATGAACAGTGCAACAAAAATTCCCCTTCCTTAAGCTACAGACCCTGAGGAATTACGCTCGTTGAGTTGATGAAACGTAAAAATTGACGGCCACAATAAAGTGTAAGTTAACAAGCAAGTTAACTAGCGGCCTTTTCAAGTAACCCGCGCGCCCGGAGGTCTGACGCATCAGATATGTTATGCAACATTCTTAACTTTAACGATTGAGAGCAATAGCCAGACGACAGCTTATGCCGCATGCGTCTTGCTTATATTATGTCAGCTTGCCGACCACGAACTTATGGCATGTTCAGTACTTTTCCAATTTATGTATTTTAGCTTTAGAGTCATCTACATTCTTTTGGTTAATTCAGCGTATTTGCGATGCTAACATGAGAGTCTTTATGGGGAAGACAAAGTTTTTTAAAGAAAGTGTCGAATATATAGGTTTCGAACTTACTAACGAAGGAACAAAGACAGATCCCGAAAAGGTTAAGGCGATTCAAGAATACGCTGATCCAAAAAACTTATTTGCTTTAACCCTTTCATGGACTTGTCCCATATAAGGGACCAGCTTTTTGTTCAGCTTTGAACGGTTAGAATTTGAAACCTATGATACAGTTATAAAAGCTCTTTGGCAACTCTGAAAGCTTACAGAGCCAGCTGTTTCTCAATATCATTTTTGTTGGTTTTGTAGTGTTTTGTTAAATGTTGTTTCGTGTTGGGTGATGCGTGTGTGTATGTCTGTTGTGGATTGGCTGAAGTTTGGGGTGTAGGGCTTGTAAGTGTCTTTGCGTAGCTGGTTTTTATTTGTTGACCGTGGCGCGTATTGTATATATTGAGAGCAGTTTTGTGGTCCACTTTTTCGGTGGCTTTAATTGCTGTTAATTCCTGTTGTTTTTGGAACGTAGGGCATTCAGGGGGGCTGTGTTGATGATCAATATCTGGGTTGTTTGAGCAGTTTAGGCATCTTTGTGTGTTTTTGCAAGGTTCACCTTCGTTTGTGTGTTTGGTGTCTGAGCAGTCATAACATGTAATTGAGCTTTTGCATACTGGTGTTGGGTGTCCAAAGCGGAGACATCTCTTGCATCGTAGTGGGAGTGGGATATATGGGCGTACGCGTATAGTCTCATAACCATGATTTTTTTGATTTAAGTAACGTTTTGTGTTTTTAGTTTTTCAAGTATTATCGATTCGTTTATGCTTCGTAGCTCGTTGCAGTATATGACTTCTTTTGAGAAATTTAGTGATTTGTTTTCAGTGGCTGTTATGTCGATATCTGTCATTTTAGTTAGGTTTTGTAGTCTTAATGCTTGAAGCTTGTTTTTAGTTTTGATCAAAAGAGAGCCGTCTCTAGTGTTTTAACATGAGTCAACTTCCCCATTACAGACATAGTCTATGGTTTTTTTGATCACGAATGGTGAAAGATTAGCAAAAGATCCGCTGTCGTTTCTTTTTTGTGTTTTTATATATATTGATTCTCCTAATTTTGAGTTAGCGGTGTAATTGTGTTTGTCTGTTGGCTCGTCCATGTTTGCTTAAGCTGGGCTTACGCCCAAATAACTGTTGATGTTCTACTTTTGTTTTTGTTCTAATTTATTTTTAGATTTGCGTTGGAGTTTTTGTTGTCTTTCGCGATTAGCTGATAACGTTTGGGTTTGCTTAAAGCGAGGCTTACTGTAATGCACTATATAGTTCATGAAAGATTAAATAAGTTCACTCGATCATTTCAATGTCCCGTTCATTTAAACTTTTTCAGAACGAAACGACCCAACTCTAAAAAATGTGTCCTTGTCGACACGGTAGTTTTATTAAAAATCTGTTCAAAATAAGAAAAGCTATAATTGATAAGTATTTATACATTATCAACATAAACTAGTGGGCCAGTGCTATAGTCGAGCATACTCGACTTTCGTAGACCCCGTACTTACTATGGCAAAAACTAATAATGGGAAAATAAACAAGTGGGAGGTTACAGTCAAGCACGCTCGACAGTAGGATACAATGAGCCCAGATACTTTTCAATAAAAGTTTATTTTTAAACAATTGTTTGAACCAAATCTGGTGAGAATGTACAAAACCAACATTAATGCATATTAGTTTAGTTAAGATATCTCAAAAAAACAAAAAACTTTTTCATACTAAAACTTTATTTTCGATCTTTCGTTCCTATGGCAGCTATGTGATATAGTTAACGAAATTTGGTCAGGATGTATAATTCCAGTCTAGATGCATATTCTATCAGTTTGGTTCTGATATCTCAACAAACACAAATTTTTTGCATACTAAAACTTCATTTTCGATGTATCGTTCCTATGGCAGCTATATGATATAGTGGTCCGATTCAAAAATAAAAACAAACTTGATCTGCGTATGGTATCCAGGAACCTACATACTAAGTTTGAAGTCTCTAGCTTTTATGGTTTCTAAGATCGACGCGCTCAAACAGACGGACAGACAAACGGACATGGTTCAATCGACTCGGCTGTTGATCCTGATCAAGAATATATATACTTTTGGGGTTCTGCCACGCCTCCTTCTGTCTGTTAATTTCATTCGGCCAAACACATTATACCCTTTTTTGCCCATTTTTAATGGGCTCAGGGTATACAAATATTTAGTTAACTAAAATGCATATTCTATCAATTTGGTTACGATATCTCATAAAACTAAAAAGTTTTTTATACGTAATTTTCGCCCGATCGGTCCTATGACAGCTATATGATATAGTGAACTGATTTGAACAAACTTTTGACAGGATATATAAAGCCAAGCTTTATTTATATTCTATAAGATTGGTTACGATATCTCATAAAACCAAAGAGTTTTTCATACTAAGACTTGATTTTCACCCGATCGGTCTTATGACAGCTATATGATATAGTGGTCCAACTTTGGACAGGGTTTAAAAACCAAGTTATATGCTTATTGTATCAGTTTACTTACGATATCTCATAAAACAAAAAAGTTTTTCATACCAAAATTTGTTTTTCGTCCGATTGTTCCTGAGGGCGATATATGTTATAGTGGTCCGATTCAAAAAAGAAAAAAACTTGATCTGCTGGTCATATAGAGGAATCTACATACCAAATTTGGAGTCCTTGCGTTTAAATTGTTCTATTAATTTGAATATGAAATTTTTTTTTTTTCGATTTTTGGGCGATAAAGTGGGTGTGGCCGAATTTTGAAACAAACTTGATCTGCTTGCAATATAGAGAAACCTACTTAACAAGTTTTGTGTCTCTTGCTCTTATAGTCTCTGAAATCTAGGTGTTCATACAGACAGACGGACAGACAGACAGACAGACGGACATTGCTATATCGACTCGGCTAATGATGCTGATTAAGAATATATATACTTTATGGGGTCTGCCACGCCTCCTTCAGCATGTTACGCACATATTCGGTAAAACAAACCCAATAGACCCCTGTACTTTATTTTAAGTACGGGATCTAAAAATTGGCATTCGGCACTGCGCAAAATGTAATTTTTATGTACAAAGAAGCTCACCCTTTTTGCGCACAGTGCACAATGCCAATTTTTTTAGACCCCGTACTTAAAAAAAGTACAGGGGTCCATTGGGTTTGTTTTACCGAATACCAAGGTGGTGTCTCTTGCTTTAATAGTCTCTGAGATCTAGGTGTTCATACAGACAGACAGACGGACATTGCTATATAGACTCGGCTATTGATGCTGATCAAGAGTATATATTCCTTATAGGGTCTGCCGCGCCTCCTTCTGCCTGTTAAGCACTTATTTGTTAAAACAAACAAACCCAATAGACCTCTATACTTTTTTTTAAGTACGGGGTCTAAAAACGCTTACGTGCTGTCAGCAGTCGCCAGTGAATCCAAAGCGCTTCGAAGAAACCTGCGCTCGATCCCTTCCTTGGCCAACGGTTGCCACCTATCAAATATAATTCTTATACTTGATTTACACTAGTTGACAAGCTAGTCAGTTTCATTCCAGAGGCTGTAAGTTTTGTAACCACTTGGCCAATTCTAGTGTTAGCGGTGGCCAACGCCCTCCAAAAATATGTTGGTTTGAAAAGCAGCACAGCCTACCTTTCGAAAACTAATGCTGTGTCAACTAGTGTAAATCGAGCATAATAATTTGGGATCGACATTAAAAACAAAGACAAAAATAACAATAAATTTTAGTACTTTTTTTTGGTGAACGGTAGCAACTCTTAGTTCCGTTCTCGTTTTGCGCGTTTACACGACTAAATACTCCGAAAGATAAAATCTCTCAAAATTCTGTGTCACCTACGGCTTGGTTTGAGAAATTTGCTAATCAGCAAAAATCTCCATAGATTTTTATGGCACCCCTAATAAATAACAGTTTTCTTCCAAGAGTGACGATCGTTCACATCGCGAGTTCACTTAAGATCTTTAGGTACGATACGCCAGTTGTTCTTCTCCAGCAAGGTGTTGTATGGCGCGTAAATGGCTGTTCAAGCTTGTCTATGGCATTAACCTGAAACACTTTTAACAAATCATCAACAATACCACTGTAGAGAGAATTTAAATAACTCATCGCAGAATCGGGGCACACATATCCCATTACTTGGAAAGAGCTGTAGACGGTATTACGAAAGTTACCGATACAACACGTCGTAAGCCGTGCTCCATAGACCGCTGGGATACGCATTAAAGTCGGTCGCTGGATTACTCGATGTTTCGGACTGGAACACTAACCTCTAGTCAAAGGGTAAAGTGGTGAGAAACAAAAATCAGAGCTCATGATCAACACCAGGTTGTTAGACGCAGCCCACGATTCACCGCTAAAACTTAATGAAATCATGACAAGGGTGAACGCGATCGAATGGGACGTGCATGTAGCTACGGTATCACAACACAAAGAAAGTTGAGACTCATTTGCCCATGGTCATGGACGGGAAATATCACTTGATTCTCCTTTATCCAACAATTATCACCGGCAAGCAATTGGTATTGGAATTCAGAAAGTTAGTAATGTACCCTTAAAAGACATTTTCAATACAAGGAAGTGTCCTCTTTTTTGCAGGGTTACAAGAACTTGAAAGTAAAAGTAGGCTAGATTTAAAAAAAATTGCTAGAATAAGCTAAATATAAAAAAAAAATGGATTTAATAAATCCCAAATTAAAATTCTTGTTTTTTTTTTTATATTAAATTTATTTTTAAAATAGGGGTTCATTTATAATGTCATTTATGGTACATCAGTTTCTCCTTCTTTATATTTTAAATCTTAACAGCTGAAAGTAATTAATAGTTAAGCGAACACTTATCATATCAAATAATTTTGTGTCTGTCAGAGGAACGCTCTTCTCTTTTATGATATCACTCATTAAAACCAAGCAAATTAAAAATATCGCTTTGGTAAAAGGTTCTTGTCTATAGGAATAAAGTTCATTATGGGACAACTTTGAAATCATCTAAAGAGGTTCTTTTTGTGCATTGAAACTTATAGGACAGGTTGGTATTGGTATATGGAGGTAGCTATCATGTGTGCCAATACATGGCTCAGGGCATTGCAACGCTATTCGCGTTTCAGGCAAAGAAAGTTTATTTCTTAGATCCTATTGCTTTGGCTTCAGTTATAAAACATATCACATCACATATGGCTGGCACAAAAATGTATTAAATATAACTCATCTCAAATTCAGGTCGAGCTCAGCGTTATTTTAAATGCTCCGGTATTGGAATTGAAACGCAACGTTTTTGATGCCTGGCAGGAGATGCAAACATATTGCTTCCAGATTGGCACATCGGTCCCAGCAAAGCGTCTTTTCTCAAAGGCTGATGCTACTGCCACTGATAAGAGAAACTGGTTGACCACCAAACGCCTGTCAAAACTTCTGTTTCTTAATTCCACATAAAATAAAAGACAATTAAACACTTAGATGATCCTTTATTTATTTTCTAATTGTTGCTAATACCAAATGGCCATGGCAGTACACATCCTAATTTAATATTATCAAAAATTTCAAAGTAAATGCAAATTGAAAAATCCATATGATGATTCGATTATTGTAATTTTGTTCGATAACTGCGATTAATACTCGCTCGGTTTAAATTAATCAAATGGTTTTGACATCCTTTTGATTCCAATCTTATTTCAGCGTCGTTGAACTCTGATAACGAGTTCAGAAATATATACCCTCTCGAAGCTGTGAATGCTTAACTCATTATGGATAGTTTGGGGCAGTTGAAAAGAAATTAATCAATAAAATAAAATGAACAGTGCAACAAAAATTCCCCTTCCTTAAGCTACAGACCCTGAGGAATTACGCTCGTTGAGTTGATGAAACGTAAAAATTGACGGCCACAATAAAGTGTAAGTTAACAAGCAAGTTAACTAGCGGCCTTTTCAAGTAACCCGCGCGCCCGGAGGTCTGACGCATCAGATATGTTATGCAACATTCTTAACTTTAACGATTGAGAGCAATAGCCAGACGACAGCTTATGCCGCATGCGTCTTGCTTATATTATGTCAGCTTGCCGACCACGAACTTATGGCATGTTCAGTACTTTTCCAATTTATGTATTTTAGCTTTAGAGTCATCTACATTCTTTTGGTTAATTCAGCGTATTTGCGATGCTAACATGAGAGTCTTTATGGGGAAGACAAAGTTTTTTAAAGAAAGTGTCGAATATATAGGTTTCGAACTTACTAACGAAGGAACAAAGACAGATCCCGAAAAGGTTAAGGCGATTCAAGAATACGCTGATCCAAAAAACTTATTTGCTTTAACCCTTTCATGGACTTGTCCCATATAAGGGACCAGCTTTTTGTTCAGCTTTGAACGGTTAGAATTTGAAACCTATGATACAGTTATAAAAGCTCTTTGGCAACTCTGAAAGCTTACAGAGCCAGCTGTTTCTCAATATCATTTTTCCTGCGCTGTGTTACCATTTGATCAATTTTTACGCATTTTTGCAGAGTACCCTTTTTCACAATTAAATGCCTAATTTTCAGCTGAACAATTTATGTGGTTATCATAGAAATAGAAACGAAAATATCGTAGTCCCTTATATGGGACTGTGTACGTAAATTTTGTCAGTCTGCGCGGGAAAAATTTCGCCATTTGTTTTATTGCAAATTTTTTTTTGACACAAATGCACGAAACAACTATGCAGAAAAAGTTAACCGAAGAAGAAATACTTAAACTTTCAACTAATTCATCGGATGTGGAAGATGAATCTGATTATGAGTTATACGGTCGCTGTATAGACTTGGCTGTAGACAAAGTGCGTGCGGCCGAAACAGAATGCCCCAAAAAAACTGCGCGCATTGAATCCGAATCTAAAGACGAAGGCAGGGATGAGGGAGGGCATATTATCGAGAAGTTGGAGCTTCCATATCTTCCGACTATATATTCCAGTGTCATGGAAGATTTAGGCGTAAATATGGATGACATTGTCAATGAAATCCCATCAGAGCAAACATGTGGAATCCATATAACAAAGATGAAGGAAATAAAATAGAAAACAAGAACTTGCGTACACAATCATTTGGAATTCATACGCACAGATGGTGAAGCATGCAAGGAAGTACAAGGTCCATACTCATATTTTAGACGATACCTCGGAGACGATTTTTTTGACAGTACTGCTAATTTTACTAATGCGTATGCTCATCTAAAAAGTGGATCCATTATAAATTTTCAATACTTTTATTGCTTATGTAAATATTTATAGGCAACCTTACATTTAAAAATACCATATCAAACGAAATTCGGACTCTGTTCGCTCATCATATTATGATGAGTTCCCAAGAGTAACCATGTTCTATGAAAAGCGATGGGACCTACCCTTTTTCCGAAACCCGCCAATGCATATCAAAAGATTCACATCATTGAGGAATCATCTTCATGTTAGTGATCCTTACAAGTCTTCTACTACTAATCGATTTCACAAAGTAAGGCCAATAATGGAACACGTTAAGAGTCATTTACGGACATTGACTATTGAAGAATACATGTCAATAGATGAACAAATAATTCCATTTAAAGGGCGTTTTTTCGCTAAACAATATATCAAGACAAGCCGTGCCCCTGGGGCATAAAGGTTTATTATTTTAGGTATGCCTTACGACTTTCTTGTTACCAAGGCTCTACCACACTGTTCAGTCCAATACTAACCAAAACTATAGGTTCAGGATCAGCTATAGTGCTTGAACCAGCAAAGCGGATACCCGATGGAAATGGTTACAAACTTTTTTTCGATAACTACTTTCCATCGTTTTAACTTTTCGAAATCCTCTTGAATAGAAGCATTCTTGCAACAGGAAAAGTAAGAGTAAACAGATTTGGGAACCCTCCACTACCTGATCCAAAAAATTATGGCAAAAAGGGGTCGAGGTTCAGCAGCACAGTGTTATAGTGACAACGATAAAGTCATTCTTCCTCGCTCGTACGATAACAAGGTCGTTAATCTGACTTCTAATTATATTATAATCGGCAAAGAAGATAAGGCATATCCCATCGCGATGCCAAAGCTTCAAAAATATATTGAAATTAATCGTCCGGAAGTGGTTCGCTTGAACACGAAAACATGGGCAGCGTAGATCTCTTAGATCAAATGCTGCAATATTACAGAATCAATATAAGAACTAAAAAGTGGACGCTACGCGTAATTATGCATTTTGTGGACCTTGCATTGGTTGCAGCTTGGATAGAATACAAAAAAGACTGCACTAAATTAAATGTTCCGAAAAGACAAATTTTAGATTCACTTAATTTTCGTGTAGAAGTGGCGAATGCTCTAATAAAAGCCCAAAGTTTAAATGTACTGATTCGCCCACTTATTAAGTAATTCACCTACCACATCTGTTAGTTCTTTATTGGAACAATCTGAGGAGAATACTCTTATAAAACGAAGAAGAGCTATCCAAACTTTCCCGGACAAAGGGAATCGCATGGACATCATAATGCATATTCCGGAATTCGTTAATAATAAAAACAATGACCGGTGAAAATTGGAGGGTCGTAAGCGAAAAACATTTGTTATTTGCAAAAAAAACCTGTGCGCCCGGAATGCTGACCCATCAGATTCGCGCTGCAACATTCTTAGCTTTAGCGATTGGGTGCAATAGCCAGACGACAGTTAATGTCGCAATTGCTTTGCTTATTTTATGTTTATGCTGAGTCGGCTTGCCGATCATGAGCCCATGGCATGTTCTGTAGACTTCAATTTAATGTATTTAGCTTTAGATTCATATTCTTATATTTCAAAAATTCAGTCTTGTATCTAGCTTTAAACAAAGCACATGAATTATAAATGCACTACTCCGGCTTTAGCCGTACTAAACTTTGTGTGTTTTGTCTAAGGCTCGCAATAATTGGCGCCCAACGGAATAGAGATTTCTTTAAGTAGAATCAAAGTCCTTTACAACATGTAAGTGACTGTTCAAGAAAATAGTGATTTCAAAAAAAAAAAAAAAAAAAATATATATAAAAAAATAAACTAAGAAAGTGTTATAAAAACTGCAGCGCTAAAGTGAGCGTTGAGATACTGTATAAATATTTTTATTTCATGCGTAATTTGATTGAGTTGTGTTTAGTTGTTTGATATTTTATTATATTTGATATTCTGACATATTTGATATTTGATAATTGTTACTTTGCGTGGTTTGATGAATGTTTTCATTGAATTAAATCAAGTGAATTTTTCTGCGTTTATAATCAGATAACATTACATAAACCTTTGTTTGCCTATTTGCTGCAAAATTTATCGAATCTCACAATAACTGACTGCTCGTGAGTTGGAAGTATAGAGAAGTGAAAGTAGAGTACAACAGTGAAAAGGAAGATAACGACCAAGATAGTGACGAAAGTGATCAGATAGGGTTTTGTCCTCGGGAAAACAATCAATTAGAAATGGAAGCTGCAAATTTGAAAGCCTTTATTGAAGGCGCGGTTAACAGCGCCCTTGTTCAACAAGAGCGGCGATAAAAAGGTAAGTTTCACGCAGAAATTGCTGCCTTAAGAAACTAGGTTGATACCCTCAGAGTTGAGGCCCCCAAGTGGAAAGATATGAAAGGGTAACTTGTGATCCTAGCATAAAATGCGAAGTGAAGTTAGATATCGTAAAGTCGGTCCCTATTTTTAATGGGAGCCACGAAGAATATGTTTCTTAGAGACAGGCAGCCGTAGACGCTTATGAAATTTTTAAGCGATACATAGGCAGTGAAGCCCATTACGAGGCAGTTGTTATACTGACAAACAAAGTTTGTGGTGCAGCACGAGCAGTACTGGATGGACTATTATGACGAAGTCGAGAAAAAACTGATTCTCGTCACGAACAAAATCGTCATGACACACGACGAACAGGCGGCGACTATACTTAATACAGAGATTGGGAGTAATGCCCAACATGCATTCATGGCAGGCCTTAAGAGGTCCCTGAAGTCGTATGTCATCCCAGCGCAGCCCAAAGATTTGCCATCCGCTTTAGCGTTGTCTCGCGAGGCTGAAAGTAGTATTAAAATAAGCGCTTTTGCTGCTTTTTATGCCAAGGCAATTGAAGGCAAAAGCCATACAGGAGAAAGCAATAGGCAGGGTAGAAATACCCAACCCAGATAGAGAAAAGGCTTTGAGAAAAATCCACACTTTCTTGTGAAACAGGGTCAATGAGTCTGAAACAAGGCCTAATGACAAAAAAAAGCACGGTCCTAAGTCAGGTACAGCCTATGGAGGTCGATCCTTCGGTCTCTAAATTAAGGCAGCCTACCAATTGGGGAAACAGCCAAGAAACGCCACACATGGCAAAATTTAGAAAGGGCAGAATAGTTTAGAGACGCCAACGGGTGAATAATGTCGCCCAGCAAGCTGGTAGCAAAGAAGAACAGGAACTGTTCGATACATCCAATACTTTTTCGGCAAAGTAAAAGACGATTCTTCACAACAAAATAAACCACATTATACTCATCTGTGGCCAAAGAGTCTGGTTCTCTATTCAGGAAGGTATATCCACGCTTGTCTGCAATCATGCGATATTTCTTGATGAAATCGTGCCCGAGCAATACATCACACTCCATTTTAGCACCGGGCACAACTATGATGTTTTGCTCTGTTGACAGTTGATCTACCATAACTTGTGCATTGATACAACCGATCGGCAATCCTTTCGGTTATGCTCAGTCGAACCGCAATTGTAGAAATGATCAATTTTTCCTGCCGACTACACTTGTTTATCAAATCTTATATTTAAAGCATAACTAACAGTCATGTTTACTTAATATGATCTACGGTGCCCAAGGGTTAATTGCTGGGCTGGAAGGTCGTTTCGTTTAAGGCGGGTTCGACTGCAAACCCGAGTTAAACGCCGAGCAAGAGGATTTGGATGCAAGGATAGCTTAATGTTGTAGTTCGCCTTTTGTCTTACTATCTCATCTTTGACGTATATAACGTTCAAATCTCTGTGAATGTTCTCGTTTAGAACATACCATGGTGCCCCAGTGATAGTCCTCAAGATTTTTGATTGTGCTCGCTGGATAATATCAATATTGCTACTGCTACTGTTTTATGGTGGAATTGTAAAGTAAGTCCTTGTAGTCAAGGCTGAGAGGAGTTCGGGGGTTTAAATGCCAATAGAGATTATTGGCTTTCATTTTAATCTGCGTTTTTTTTGCTTCAAGGTGACAACGCCAGGTGAGCCGCCTATCAAGATGAACGCCAAGGTACGTTACTTTTTTGGCTTGTGGGAGTTGCGTATTAGACAGTGCTAACGGAGGAAATGTTTGCATGTAGAGAGTAAACGTGATGTGGTAACACTTTTGTTTATTTATTTTAATACGCCAGTTGGCCAGCCATTTCTCTACTACCGCCAAATGTTCAGCTAGACGTGCCGTTGCTTCAATGGGGCATCTGGAACGACTAAGAATTGCGGTGTCGTCGGCAAACGTAGATGTTGTTAGCCGCTCGTTTATGGGGATATCCGCTGTGTAAATTACGTAAAGTGTTAGTCCCAATACACTTCCCTGGGGAACTCTAGCTTCTATAATATGATCATGAGATGCAGTAGTGTTGCATCTCACTGCAAAGACCCTATTGTAGAGGTACTACTCGAGAAGCTTATGAGTGTACACTGGGAGTGTCGATTTGATTTTATGCATGAGACCATCAAGGCACTCTCGATCGAAGGCGACGTCGGGAAATATTGCACTGCAGTATTCCCGATGTTCGTATGCTGTGCGTATTTCTGATGCTATTCGGTTAACTTGCTCGATAGTTCCATGCTTTTCTCGGAAGCCAAATTGATGTGTTGGGATTGTGTTGTGTGTTCTCAAATAAGGAATTATGCGCGTCCAGAGACATTTTTCAAAAAGCTTAGACAAGCTCGGAAGTAGGCTAATTGGTCTATACGATGATGGCATTGTATGATCTTTTTCAGGTTGGGGAATCATTATAATGACCGATTTCTTCTATTTTTTTGGGAAGTAGCCGAGTGTAGTAATCGCGTTTAAAAGTTTACAGATGAGCGAAATAGCACAGTATGGAAGCTCGATAATCATTTTTTGAGTTATTAGATCGCAGCCTGGAGCTTTCTTTGGTTTCATCTGTTCTTTTATTACTTTTACAATTTCATTTGGACGAAATTCAGGTGGTTCAGGTTCGCCAGGACTATCAGATACACAGAATGATAATAAAAACGAATTTGTTGCGGGATTTGGTTGGAATAAATTACGTAGGTGAGCAGCAAGTGTGTTAGCTCTGTCTTTGTCGCTACGCACCCAGCAGCCTGAAGAGTTTCTTACTGGTTGGTACTGGTTCGTGATAATTTCTCTATGTAGCGGCATTGGGCATCTTCTTTTTCTTGCTTTAGAGCTTTGGTGAGTTTGCGTGAATCATCTTTAAAGCGTTATTTTGTAGATGGCGACCGGTGAGACTGCCATTCACTGCGGGGCAAGATCGAGGTGAGAGCTAACGAATTTATTGTACTTGAGCCAGTTGGTTTTGTGTGTTGTGAGTCTATTGGAATATTCCACATATTCCGGTGATTGGAGTAGATCTAGTAACACGGGGGAGTGGTCGGATGAAAGATCCGAATGTGCTACGGCGCTTATCAGATTGCGTGGGATGTTTTTTGTCACAGCAAAATCTGTTAAGTCTGGTTGTTAGTTAGGGTCTGCTGGCTAGTATGTAGGACTACCCGGGGAAACATAGTTGAGTTTGTTGCTTGGTTTTATGATTGCGTTGTATAGCTGCCTTCCTTTTGAGGTCACAAGGCGAGAGCCACAGTGCGGGTGTTTCGCATTATAGTCTCCTGCTGCTATAAATCGCTTTCTAGTGAATTGTAGAACTGCATGAATTGATCTTCAGAGATTGTAAAGCGGGGATAGTAAGATTGCTGATGTCCGATGTAGATAGTTTGCCGAAAACCTTTTGTGAAATTTATATTTGATGGGATTTTTATTAGAATACCGGGTCCGCCATGTGCTTTTCCATCCGGTTGATCTGATGACTTGAAAGTTATATTTGTTAGTAAGGTGCGTCTCAGAAAGCAGCATTACATCAATGTGATTGTCGCATAGGAATTGGGTAAGTTCAAGTTTATGTCGTAAGACACCGTTGGCGTTCCACAGAGATATTAGTGTAGGCGCCATTGATTATTTGGATTGTTGAGATGCAAGCATCTGTATCAAGGTGTTTTGATTTTGCATAGTTGATCTAATAAACGACATGAACTCCATCATACTTTGTTGTAGGGTGAAAATCATCGCTTCAATAGAGCTTTGTGACTGCTGCATGGGTTGCTGCTCGTAATCCATGCTCTAATCTTTTTGGATTACCTTTGGGGCGCTGCTGAGGGAGTTGATATTTGAAGGCCAGATTTTTAAGCATTAGCGATAAAAATGCCGTTGATAGTGCTTGCGGTAGCAAATGAGGACCTGGCTGCTTTGGCGAAGAAGACGTCGGTTGTAGCTTGGGATGCTACAATTGCACCTGGTAGGTGCTGATGGCGCGCTGTTGGTACTCTTCGGATGCGACGTTTTAGTTTCTTGTACACTGGACAACCTTTGCAGTTAGCTGTTTGATTTCCCCCAGTTTCCGCACATTTTTGTACTAGGGTCATTCTTGTTGACTTGGCAGGAATTAGGGCCATGAGAGTCTCCACAAGGTACACATACCGAACGCAGCGAGCAGTACGTCCTGGTATACCCATATTCCTGGCAATTTGAGCATTGAACTGGACCACTCCGTTTTTGTGGTTCCTTAACAGTGATCCGGCGATGCAGCAGGAGCTGTAGTTTGTAGATCGGGTGCAATTCATTTTTCTTTGGAGCTTTACTATCTGGCTCAAGCTCAACTTTGAAGAGAGGTTGCGGTATTTTGCTTTTGTTTAAAATATTTATAACTCTCTTAGCGAGAAAGCCCTTCTCTTTAAACGCTCTTGCGACCTCGGAGGGGGTTACATCCGGTTGAATACTTTTTAGTAAAGCCTGCAGGCCCTTGCTGCTTTTTAGTTGGTAAGTGTAAAAGTTTTTCTTAGCTTCATTTAGATACTTGGAGATTTTATGGAAATGCTCCTCGTCTTTTGATTGAAGCTTGATTTCGTCAATAATCCCTTTGATTAAAGGAACGACATGAAAATTGTTGTTTCCAACTAGATCAACGATCTTGTTCACCAATGCGTTGGATATCTTCTCCCAAATGTATATAGGTGGGGGCTTTAGTTTCTTTGTTCCATTTTCAGCTTCGGTAGGCTGGTCGTTGACAAAAATCAGCCAGCGGTGCAAACCTATTGATGGTGTTTACTTGGTCCCCAGCAGTTTGGTTTGAGTCATCGCGGTTAATTTTTGATTTATTTTGCCGTATTAGTTGTGGGTTAAGTTTTCGCTTTATTTGAATGTAGCGATCCAAGCAGTAGTTGAAAGAGCTTGCACTTGGTCAGCAGAAAATGGTACCACGACTGTTAACAAAGTTAACGTTGTTGTTGCCGTAGCGTTAGCTGCAGCGACTTGTACGGGCAAGTTTGGTGGTGATAGTGGATGGAGAGGCACACTCTTCGTTCCAGGTTTTTAGACCCCGTACTTAAAAAAAGTACAGGGGTCTATTGGGTTTGTTTTACCGAATATGTGCGTAACAGGCAAAAGGAGGCGTGGCAGACCCCATAAAGTATATATATTCTTGATCAGCATCAATAGCCGAGTCGATATAGCAATGTCCGTCTGTCTGTCTGTCCGTCTGTCCGTCTGTCTGTATGAACACCTAGATCTCAGAGACTATAAGAGCTAGAGACACCAAACTTGGTATGTAGGTTCTTCTATGCTGCAAGCAGATCAAGTTTGTTTCAAAATTCGGCCACGCCCCTTTAAACGCCCACAAATTGAAAAAGAAAATTTCATATCTAAATTATAAGAACAATTGAAAAGCTAGTGACACCAAATTTGGTATGTAGATTCCTCTTTATTGCAGGCAGATAAAGATTGTTTCTTATTTGGATCGGACCACTATATCATATAGCGCCCATAGGAAGAATCGGACAAAAATCCAGTCTTAGTATGAAAAACTTTTTTGTTTTATGAGATATCGTAACCATACTGATACAATAAGCATATTACTCGGTTTTATACATCCTGTCCAAAGTTGGTCCAAATCGGACTACTATATCATATAGCTGTCATAAGACCGATCGGGAGAAAATCAAGTCTTAGTATAAAAAACTTTTTTGTTTTTTGAGATATCGTTACCAAACTGATAGAATATGTATCTAACTTGGTTTTATATATTCTGACCAAAGTTGGTTCTAATCAGACCCCTATATCATATAGCTGTCATAGGACAGATCGGTTCCAAATCAAGTATGAAATTTTAGCAGTCCTAGCTTTTGACATAGTAAGTACGGGGTCTCCGACAGTCGAGAATGCTCGACTGTAGCTCCGTCCGACTAGTTGGAGTTGAAATTGGAAAAAACGGAGAGCAAGAACGCGCTCTCACATCTTCAACGGCTAAGAGGTTCTGCTTTAATTTTTCGGCTGTTGTATATTGCGTTTGTGATTTTGCGTCTGAGACAAAGCTAAAGTAAGCGTTATTTTTGGCCAAAGAGAGTCGCCGCTCGTATTGCTCGCGCTGACGTTGGGCACGGGTATCGTGTTGACTCATCGAAGTTCACACTTGCTCAATTCAAATTCTATTTGATTTGTTTATAGTTTATATATTTGTTTAATTACACTTTTAAAACTAAATGGATGATCGTGCGCATTGCACTAGGGGGCTCTTGGCCTCATTTAGATTTGTACCGCACTTGGGTACTATTTAAGAGCGCTTTAAAGAAACAAGTCTGCACGGTCCGAAGGTAGGGTATTTTTTTCTTCTTTAAGATCTTCTCTCTGTTCTTTCGTTTTCTTTGCCGAAATTTTTCTGATTCTCTTAGCTGGTGTATATTTCACCGTGCTCATACTATGTATATCCAATTACACATACACGCCCGGGATCACTACCACAAACAACAATTTGCAACTGCGTATTATCAGAAATAGTAAAATGCGTACCAACTTCTTGCTGTTTTTAGGGTTCAGGCTTTTTCACTTACTACACTATATATCTTTAACTTTTTATTGGTTATTGGTTATTTTTTTAAAAGTAAAGTACTATAATAATATTCATGAAATAATAGCAAACAAAACTTGGTTAAATTATAAAAATTGACGACTTTAAACAGCGGCTTCGACGACTGAAGACTGCGTATGCGCGCTTGTCTAAATGATGGTTTATGCTTAATTCATTTCGTGGCAACAGAGCAACATTTTTGTAGCTTGCAGTGATGCTCTTTTGACTGTCACTAAACTGTTCAACTCTGACCAGCTTACATAAAAATAAAGATACCGCACATAAATACACAAAAATTCCAGCGCACTCGATCAGACACTAATATGCAGATCGATAGAGATGCCGACCATGCACTTTGCCGCCAGCTCGCCATTATCTACGCTTTATATATGTGTAATTTTTTTGCCTTCTGCATAAACCTACTTGCAAACAGACATACATATAGTGACATATTCACTACACATACTCACTTATTTTATTTAATACGACACCGCATTTATGTATGCCTAAACACATTCGCGTATCAAGTAATAAGATATCAATATGAATAGAGGGCCAGTGAAAATAACATTTAAAGTGCTCCAACGAACCTAATGTTAACATAAACATTCTCTAGCTCACTAAGGATCAGTATTGTCAACGCGTCACAAATCCAAGCTGTTGCTTAGCACCCCAAACGTTCGTCATCTCAAGAGAGCGATCCCTAAGATCTCTGTTTACTTAAGAGCAGACTCCATCTCCAAGATCCCACAGCCGAAATTTGCTAAGCCTCGCCAACACACTTTATGATTAGTCTAGATTTATACTCCAACTCGAATGTTCGCCTTTTCCGTATTATAAATAAAGATTATTTTTTTTTTATAATTAAACCGGATTGAACATTGTTATGGGCGCTGCCGGTAGTGTTAAGTGTTTTGCCAAATTGATCAACTGAATAGACTATAAAAGAATTCGCGATTTCCCAAGTCAAATAACGTTGAACTTTAATAAAGTGAAACTAATTTAATACACATCCGCTAAAGAACTTATGTGCGTAAATAAGTTACAATAAATCAAGCTTAACCACTAATGGATAACTAAAATCCTAGGCTAAATGAAAAGTGATTACGTTTACTTAAACGTAAAATTAACTTTGTGCTTTTTTGTGACCACTAAAGGATATTTACTATCCCAGGCCACATTAATAAAAGAAAACAAAAACCAAAGTGAAAAATGGCTCAACCATTAGTAATGGAGCTATCAGAGCATCACCTGAAGCAAGTCCTTAGACAAACTCATAAAATAAAAATTTTCAGCAAATGAAGAGCTGACAGCCTTCATGAGAAGAGTCGATTATGTACTACAACTATACTAAACCCAAGACGTACGACAACACAGTGTCCTATATGGAGCCTTTGAGATGCAGACGACTGGAGCAGCTTAACGTGTATCCCAACTGTCGGCAGCAACAAACTGGAAAGAATTCAAAACACAGACGCCCTATGAAGAATTTTTACGTAGATTATACAATACGAATTAGAATGGTAGTGTCCGTTTATCGAAGACCTAGAATATAATTCATTTGTAATATCTAACAAGTTAATGCTACAATAAATACCTTCAAATAAAATTTTATACACAAATGCCATGAACAACACAGTTAAAGACGTAATTTCAAGAAAACTACCAGACAGAATATTTATGGTTCTTGCTAGGCATGACATTACGACAGTAACAAAATTTAAACAGGTGGCACAAAGAGACAAACTGTACGAAAATAACTATTTGCACCGACCAAAATAAAACAGTAACAATAATATTTCGAATCCACCAGGCAGTAATAATTCTCACAGGAATAATGCAAATGCTTATCAAAGCTTTTATCCAAAAAATATGCATGTTAAATATCAAAATAATAATCCGCAAAAACCTAACAAAAGCAATCAGCAATTGCATCAGAATTCAAACAGAACCTTAATCAAGGTAGAGTTAGTAACCCAATGAATTACCAACCAAATAGAAATAGCCCTGGTACCTTAAATCAACCAGTCAAAAGACAACGAGAAAGTGATAGTGGTCAGTACAAAATGGGTACAGCTAAAAATTTTCATCTCGCAGCCTCGGACCCTTAATCAAAAGAACCCCTTCATTCGATTAATTATTAATAACCAACATCTCAAGTGTGTAATAGATACAGGATCTTCTATTAATATAATGAGGAAAAATTTTCTAGAATTCCCAATTACCCCTTGTAAACTAGAAGTTCATACAATAAATGGAAATATCAATTTAAACCAAGGTATTTCACCACCAAAAATTTTAAATACTCGAATTTTCAGAGAATACCTCGACGCCTGTCAAGCAACAATTAATTACAAGTTTTAATTTTGAGCGGGTATCAATTTATCATGAAATATAATCATGAAAACTTTTTAAAGGACAATACAGCATTTAATAGCTGTGATCCACAGTTTACAAAAGACACCGAAATTGATTGCCTTGATCACTACCTCATAGAGAAGATAGGCCTTTTAATTTCGCAATTGAAAATTAACTTAAAGAAAGTAATCAGTACAGGTTAGAACATCTCAATGAAGAAGAAAAAAATAAATTAACTAAAATCTTATGCGAGTATTCGAGACATACAGTACAAAGAAGGTGAAAATTTGACTTTTACCAGTACAATTAAGCATGTCATTCAAACTAAACACGAAGATTCCATTTACAAACGAGCATACAAATACCCTCAAGCTTACGACGATGAGGTAGAAAAACAAATTTAAAAAATGGTAAATCAGGAAATAATTCGCAATTCAAATTCCCCTTACTGCTCACCAATTTGGATTGTACCGGGAAAACAAAAATTCAGAATAGGCATTGACTATCGAAACTTTAATGAAATCACAATCGATGATAAATACCCTATCCCGATAATGGATGATATATTAAACAAACTTGGAAGATGTCAATATTTCACTACCATTGATTTAGTAAAAGGCTTCCATCAGATTTAAATGGATTATGAGTATACTTGTATGCCTTTTGGACTTAAAAATGCTCCTGCAATAATAATCTTTTAGAAGATTTAACCTATAAAGATGGTTCGGTCTATATGGACGATATTATAGTGTATTCCACTTCATTGGAAGAATACATATTGTCATTGAAAAGAGTTTTCAAAAAGCTCAAACAAGCCTATTTAAAATTAGAGCTAGACAAATGAGAATTCATGAAAAAGGAAAACGAGTTCCTTGGGCATATTGTAACAACTAAAGGGATAAATCCGAACCCAATAAAAGTTGATGCCATTCAAAAATATCCAATACCAAAAACAACAAAAGAAATCAAATCATTCTTAGGACTTTGCGGTTACCATAGAAAATTGATTCCAAACTTTGCAAACATTGTAAAACCCATGACATTGAAATTAAAAAAAATAAGCAGTTATTGACGTAAAGAATAAAGATTACATTTTAGCTTTTGAAAAATTAAAAATACTTATAACTTCAGATCCAATATTAATTCACCCCAACTTTGAAAAGCCGTCCTCATGAACTACAGATGCAAGCAATATTGCTATAGAAGCAGTACTATCTCAAGACCAATTGCACTAGGCAACAGCCCAAAAGTTATAAGAACCAAAACCACTTTTTTGGATAGATTTAGGGCCAAAACCGACAAAAAACATTTTTTTTTTTTTATGGTGAGATTTTTTTTTTAGACTTTTTCAAAAATCTGGCTTTTTTTATTCCTTTTTTTAGAGGTACGTCCACATTTGTAATCATTAATCGAGAATGCCAAAACCGATTTATCAAAGCTTTGCTTTATCTAAAAGCTAATGAATATATCTATATTTCATTTATACACAGTTTTAGCTTTAAACTAGTAGTTTAAGAGATATCAATTTTTGAATTAAGAAAATTATGATTTTTTCTTAGTTTTTTTCACTAAAAAATTTGAGGAAAATTCGAAACAATTTTTTTACATTTTATTAACTATTTTATTTGCGTAGCTGTTGTAATTACGCGTTGTTTAAGATATGATTCATTAAATTAAAAATTCATTAAAAATTTCGTCGGTTTTGGCCCCAAATCTATCCAAAAAAGTGGGTTTGGTTTCTGTAACTCGCAAAAAGTGCGATTTTGTTGCCTAGTGTTGCCTATAAGCCGAACACTAAACGAACTTGGAATAAACTACTTAGCAATTGAAAAAGAACTTTTAGCAATTGTTTGGGCCACCAAATATTTCAGGTCATATCTTTTCGGGAGAAATTCGAAATTCTCAGTGACTACAAACCTTTAGTTTGGATAAACAATGTTAAAGAACCAAATATGAAATAACAACGATGGAAAATAAGACTTAATAAATTTGATTATCACATTAAGTATGTCCTAGAAAAAGAAAACTATGTCGCAGATGCGCAACAACGCATAGCGCACAAGAAGATAATCAAAGTTATATTTCAATTACAGAAAGACCAATTAACTATTACAACAGGCAAATAGAATTTATTAAAAGTAACAATAACGAAGTAAATGTATTGCACTATCTTCATAAGACTAGAACACAAATTAAGTACAAAGTAATGAGAAACACCCGCGCTAAGGAATTAATTAAAGAATATCTATGTACAAAGAAAAGCGTTATATACTTTTATACCGAGGTAGATTTTCTAACATTTCAAACCGCCTTCATACAAATAATAAGTCCAACTAATATAACAAAAGTAATGAGATCAAATAAAATTTTAACAGACATTCAAACATATGCAGAATGTAAAGAATTTTTTGTTAAAACACATAAGGAATTATTGCACCCAGGTATTGAAAAGTCAACCGTACTTTTCAAAGAAAATACTACTATTCAGATTATCAGAATTTAAGACAAAACATTGTCCAACTTGTAACATTGCTAAAACAAAACAGAGACACAAAGCTAGCATTTGAACTAACTCCAGAAACTTTCAACCCTAGAGAAAAATATGTTATAGATTTAAATGGTGGACAACAAACAATTCTTGTCTTGTGTAGACATATATTCTAAATTCGCATCCCTTATCGAAGTAAATGGTAGAGATTGGCTAGAAGCAAAAAGAGTATTACTTAAAATATTTAACGAAATGGGTAAACCAAAAGAATAAAAGCAGACAAAGATTCAGCATTCATGTGCTCAGCGTTACAAATCTCGTTAAGATCCGAAGGAGTATACATTAATATTACCACAAGTAAAAATGGCATTTCTGATGTTGAAAGATTTTAAAAAACCGTTAATGAAAAGTTAAGAATTATAAGCAGTGAATCAGATTTAGAAAATAAGTTGACTAGGTTCGAAATAATACTTTATACATATAATCACAGAACTAAACATAATACTACAGGTAGAGCACCAGCAGATATTTTCCTATACGCAGGAACCCCAGAATATAACACTCAATTAAATACAGCAAATCAAATAGAGAAATTAAATGAAAAACGTAAAGATTTCGAAATTGACACTAAAACAAGCAAATTCAATATTTAACAGAGAAATTAGAAAGAGAAATGAACGGTATTAGACTAGCAAAACGTAATAAAAGAGGTCTTATTAATTTTATAGGAACATTTTACAAATATCTATTTGGCGTCCAAGCAAATGAAATAAACCAAGTAATAGATGCAGTAAATAAAGGAATAGAAGTTATAAACACTTTAAATTTAATTATTGAGGGAGAAGAAAAATTAGCAATAATTACATTTAACCTACAAGAATCACTGCGGACGGCAGTTCGCGTAAGTGACGAAAGCATCAGGAAGGGTACGAAAGGCGACTAACAATATATACAGCTAAGTTGGAAAATTTGCTAAGACTGTCCGATCAGAATGAGTTATATACTGATCGAAAGGTTTAGTCCTAACTTAAAAAATGGCATACTGAAACTTTTTAGACCACGTACTTAAAAAAAGGACAGGGGTCTATTGGGTTTGTTTTACCGAATATGTGCGTAACGGGTAGAAGGAGGCGTGGCAGACCCTATAAAGTATATACATTCTTGATCAGCATCAATAGCCGAGTCGATATAGCAATGTCCGTCTGTCTGTCTGTCTGTCTGTCTGTCTGTCCGTCTGTCTGTCAGTCTGTATGAACACCTAGATCTCAGAGATTATAAGAGCTAGAGACACCAAACTTGGTATGTAGATTCCTCTATATTGCAGGCAGATCAAGTTTATTTCAAAATTTGGCCACGCCCCCTTAACCGCTTACCAATCGACATAAAAAATTTCATATACAAATTATAAGAGCAATTTAAAAGCTAGAAAGAGAAAAGTGTCCTAGATTTTTGCTTAAAATTTTATTCTGATTGGACAGTAAATAGCCAAGGTATTCAAACAATAAATTTTTCTGTTTAATTCGTTGACGGCGTGTTATTAGTAATTAAAACTTGAATATCTTGATAAAACAAAAAATTGATATTAATATATTATATAACAAATTGGCGTCCATTCCGACGTGAGCTTTGGCGCAGTGTAATGAGTCGCGGAGTCGGACAGTGCTCGTGGGTTCGAGACCTGCCGTGTGCAGAACGCTTTTAATTTATTAATGTTCGAGTTAAATTTCATTTTATATTAAAATTCAGGGCTTATTTAAAATAATGTAATATTAACATTAAATGTTAAAATTTAATTTATTTCTTTTACTTTGTAATTGAGTACCAAAGCAAGCAATATTGCCATTTAGGAGAATGAACACGTAAGTGCGAGAGTGGCTCAACACGTTGAGCCTCCGTCATTTGAAGGTTTTTGCAATTTTGTCGCGGGTTCGATTCCCGGCGAGAACAACTTTTTTTCCACCTGATTTTAAGCTTTTTTTTTTTAATTTGTACAATTTATTGAAATTGTTTTTTATGAATGTTATACTGACATTAAATATATTGAATACATGTTTAATCATATAGCACTATACACTATATCATATAGCTGTCATAGGACCGCTCGGGTAAAAATCAAGTCTTAGTATGAAAAACTTTTTTGTTTTATGAGACATCGTAACCCATCTTATAGAATATACATAAAACTTGGTTCTATATATCGTGTCCAAAGTTGGTTCCAATCGGACCACTATATCATATAGCTGTCATAGGACCGATCGGGCGAAAATCAAGTGTTAGTATGACAAACTTTTTTGTTTTTTGAGATATCGTAACCAAACTGATAGAATATGTATCTAACTTGGATTTATGTATCCTGACCAAAGTTGGCTCAAATCGGACCACTTTAACATATAGCTGTTATAGGATCAATCAGGCGAAAATCAACATAGTATGAAAAACTTTTTTGTTTTATAAGATATCTCAACCAAACTGATCCAATATGCATTTAATTTGGTTTCATATACCAAGTTGGTTCAAATCGGACCACTATATCATATAACTGTCATAGGACCGATAGGGCGAAAATCAAGTCTTAGTATGAAAAACTTTTTTGTTTTATGAGATATCGTTACCAATCTTATAGAATATACATAAAACTTGGTTTTATATATCCTGTCCAAAGTTGGTCCAAATCGGACCACTATATCATATAGCTGTCATTGGACCGATAGGGCGAAAATCAAGTCTTAGTATGAAAAACTTTTTTGTTTTATGAGATATCGTTACCAATCTTATAGAATATACATAAAACTTGGTTTTATATATCCTGTCCAAAGTTGGTCCAAATCGGACCACTATATCATATAATTGTCATAGGACCGATAGGGCGAAAATCAAGTCTTAGTATGAAAAACTTTTTTGTTTTATGAGATATCGTTACCAATCTAATAGAATATACATAAAACTTGGTTTTATATATCCTGTCCAAAGTTGGTCCAAATCGGACCACTATATCATATAGCTGTCATAGGACCGATCGGGTGAAAATCAAGTCTTTGTATGAAAAAATTTTTTTTTAATTATTATTACGAGACATCGTAACCAATCTTATAGAATATACATAAAACTTGGTTTTATATATCCTGTCCAAAGTTGGTCCAAGTCGGACCACTATATCATATAGCTGTCATAGGACCGATCGGGAGAAAATCAAGTCTTAGTATGAAAAACTTTTTTGTTATATGAGATATCGTTACCAATCTTATAGAATATACATAAAACTTGGTCTTATATATCCTGTCCAAATTTGACCCAAATCAGAACACTATATTATATAGCTGTCATAGGACCGATCGGGCGAAAATCAAGTGTTAGTATGACAAACTTTTTTGTTTTTTGAGATATCGTAACCAAACTGATAGAATATGTATCTAACTTGGATTTATATATCCTGACCAAAGTTGGCTCAAATCGGACCACTTTAACATATAGCTGTTATAGGACCGATAGGGCGAAAATCAAGTCTTAGTATAAGAAAACTTTTTTGTTTTACGAGATATCGTAACCACACTAATAGAATATGCATTTAAGTTAGACTTATAGATCCTGAACAAAGTTGGTTCTAATCGAGCCACTATATCATATAACTGTCATAGGATCGATCGGGCGAAGTCCAAGTCTTAGTATGAGAAACATTTTTTTTTATAGTAAGTACGGGGCCTCCGACAGTTTAGTAGCAACTCGAGCGAATCGAGCAGGGGGCGGAGCCACCTACTTTTCTTTATAATAAAAAAAAATAATTTTTTTAAATATGAAAGAAATTCAAGAATGATAAAGTTACAATGTCAAAAGCACAAGCAATTGCAAAACTTTCTGATATCCCACGAAAAAACCTCTACACGAGTTAAAAGTCTAGTGACAAAAGCAATTTTCAGCCCCAAAATTTCTGATATCCAATTTTGTGATGAACTAAATTGAGTTTAATATAAAAATTTTAAATAAAAATATAAAATAATAAAAAAAAACTAGTCGGACGGAGCTACAGTCGAGTATTCTCGACTCTTCTCTTACTATTTCAATAGCTAAGATTGCTAAAAACTCATACTTGACTTTGACCCGATCGGTCCTATGACAGCTATATAATATAGTGTTCTGATTTGGGCCAAATTTGGACAGGATATATAAAACCAAGTTAGATACATATTCTATCAGTTTGGTTACGATATCTCCAAAAACAAAAAAGTTTTTCATACTAAGACTTGCTTTTCGCCCGATCGGTCCTATGACAGCTATATGATATAGTGGACCGATTTGAACCAACTTTGGACAGGATGTATAAGATCAAGTAATATGCTAACTGTATCAGTTTGGTTACAATATATCATAAAACAAAAATGTTTTTCATACTAAGACTTGATTTTCACCCGATCGGTCCTATGACAGCTATATGATATAGTGGACCGATTTAAACCAACTTTGGTAAGTATGTATAAGACTAACCCAAATGTATATTCTATCAGTTTGGTTACGATATCTCCAAAAACAAAAAAGTTTTTCATACTAAGACTTGCTTTTCACCCGATCGGTCCTATGACAGCTATATGATATAGTGGACCGATTTGAACCAACTTTGGTAAGGATGTATAAGACTAACCCAAATGTATATTCTATAAGTTTGGTTACGATATCTCATAAAACAAAAAAGTTTTTCATACTAAAACTTGATTTTCGACCGATTGTTTTAATGGGCGCTATATGATATAGTGGTCCGATCCAAAAAAGAAACAAAATTAACCTGCCTGCAATATAGAGGAATCTACATACCAAATTTGGCGTCACTAGCTTTTAACTTGCTCTTCTAATTTAGATATGAAACCCGAACTTAAAAAAAGTACAGGGGTCCATTGGGTTTGTTTTACCGAATACCAAGGTGGTGTCTCTTGCTTTAATAGTCTCTGAGATCTAGGTGTTCATACAGACAGGCAGACAGACATACAGACGGACAGACGGACATTGCTATATCGACTCGGCTAATGATGCTGATCAAGAATATATATTCTTTATGGGGTCTGCCACGCCTCCTTCAGCCTGTTACGCACATATTCGGTAAAACAAACCCAATAGACCCCCGGGGTTTTTTTAAGTACGGGGTCTAAAAAGGATGCCATTTAAGGTAGACTTTTGGGAAATGAAATTATTTTAATATTTATACTTGTGGTAGAAACCGAAAACCTTTACATCCAATTAACAACTTAATTCTCTGTCAAAAAAAAATTATATCTGTCAAAATCGACCAATTGGTTTAAAAGCATTTAAAGTGTGCTAAATAAACGATCTGCTCATGCTGGTGTGACCAGAATTGTTAAAAAATCGTTGACAAATTCAATGTCTGCTTTTTCAAGTTCACTGTTTAATTTGAATTTAGTGTTAAATGGAATTGTTTTCGCACTTTTCGTTGTCTGATTAATTTAATTTTAGGCTCAACCCCTGAACTTTTTTCAAGATAACTCTTTTAAAAATATTTCAAAATTTCATATTTTTGGCGTCCCTAATATCTTGCACCCGGGCCGGTTGCCCCTTGCCACCCCTCGAAACGCCGGTGCTCTTGAGCAATAAAATCAGCTGGCCTTGTTATTCTGACTATTATAGTTATTACATGCTAAGTGTCCACGGCTTAGTAAAGCGTTTAGTAAAGCTCTACTAGAAATATGAAAATATACTTTTACTTGGGATATTGAATAAATAACGATTATTTTTCTTTAAAATTTAAGAATTTATTGTTTTTCAATAAGTTCCGCTGTTATAAGGCATTTGATGTTTGTCGACTCATCCACTCGAAGCGTTTGGCATCGGCCCACCAAGAGCAATGATTCCAATTCTTCGTCTCCCACTTTTTGTAATACGTCGGTCGTTACTTGTCACTGAACTTAAAATCACCACTTTTAAAGCGATCAAACCACCGCCAAAGCGGTTGTTTAGACAGCGCATACTTGACGTTAACTTCCCCTATGACTCTCGGTCGCACTTTTTCAAATAATATAATGACGAAGAACTTTGTGCATAACATTATCTGGTATGCAACTCGACATGTTCGAGGTAATATTTAGTATTGTTTTTTACGTTTCATATACTAACATACTATACAAGACCCTAAGCCTTAAAGTTTCACAGTAGGCAAGTAAGCTATAAAGGAACTTTAATATTATCGAATGCCGGTTTCATATTTAGCATGCTAAAACAAGTTCCAATCTAAATGCTTAACGTATTATATTAAATAACTAGTGAAAAATCCTTAAAATGAATTACCGAATAGCAGGTTTGCCACCAGAAGAGAATCTGACGCGATTTTCCCGCACGTTGATTCATTGATAGTTTGATCAGTTAATGCTGAGCGGAGTGGTAATAAAAAATTTGTGTAAGCGTTAGTACCTAATTGATAGTTTTCAATAGCACTATAAATTGCTTTGAATAGTGGTTGCTTATTCGAATGAAAATATCCTCTATTTCCATGTATTAACTTTATCCCCGTGTGGGAAGTATTACATATACTCATGTACATACAGTGATCTGGGCGATAGTTGTATTCGCAGGGCATTATATGTAGCTTGTCAGGATGATAATAAAAGAGGATATTTATAATATCTTGGTCGCCCCAGGTAATACGTAGCTTGTACTCGTTATATATAGGCAGTACATGTTGTTCCCATTTAAATTTTCGCATACGTGTGAGGTTCATCAGCATAACTCCAGAGTTCACTCCAAGTTGTCCGTAAAATGGATGACGCGCAAACCGGTTGTACCACCCGATATTTTCATTTTCGTGCTCGGGCGCAAGGGCAGCCATTTGAGTCTCATTAAATTTTCCAAAAAATTTCCATATTTCAGAAACTGGAGATAAGAATAAGATATCTGTATCAACGTATAACAAAGAGTCGACATCCGTCAATAGGGACTACAAGAAAAAAGAAATTATTTAAAATTAATATCTAGAATAAGCTATAATATTAATAACCTATTTTTTTAACGCGTAGAACGCTATAGTTAAGGGGATATGCATTCATAATGTTATATAACATTAACGCATTTGAAAGAAAACTTAACTTAAATTTTTTAGAGGTGCGCTTCGGCTAAATTTAAAAAAACCCTTAAATTTTCTGAAAGCTAACGAAAAATTCGTTCACACACAATATCAAGTTTGAGCCAGTAGTATTAGTTTTTAGACCCCGTACTTAAAAAAAGGACAGGGGTCTATTGGGCTTGTTTTACCGAATATGTGCATAACAGGTAGAAGGAGGCGTGGCAGACCCTATAAAGTATATATATTCTTGATCAGCGTCAATAGCCGAGTCGATATAGCAATGTCCGTCTGTCTGTCTGTCCGTCTGTCTGTCTGTCTGTATGCACACCTAGATCTCGGAGACTATAAGAGCTAGAGACACCAAATTTGGTATGTAGGTTCCTCTATACTGCAGGCAGATCAAGTTTGTTTCAAAAATCAGCTACGCCCCCTTAACCGCCTGCAAATCGACATTAAAAATTTCATATCCAAATTATAAGAGCATTTTGAAAGCCAGAAACTCCAGATGAAGATATAATTGTCCTAGATTTTTGCTGAAAATTTCATTCTGATCGCACAGTAAATAGCGAAGATATTTAAATAATAAATTTTGCTGTTTAATTCGTTGATGGCGCGTTATCAGTAATTAAAACTTGAATATCTTAATAAAACAAAAAATTGATATTAACATATTATATAACAAATTGGCGTCCATTCAGACGTGAGCCTCGGTGGCGCAGTGTACTGAGTCGCGGAGTCGGACAGTGCTCGTGGGTTCGAGTCCTGCCGTGGGCGAAAGATTTTTGATTTATTTATGTTCGAATTCAATTTCATTTTATATTAATACAAACTCAGTGCTTATTTAAAATGTAATATTAACATTAAATGTTAAAATATAAATTATTTCTTTTACTTTGTAATTGAGTACCAAAGCAAGCAATATTGCCATTTAGGAGGATGAACACGTAAGTGCGATTGTTACAGCGACAAGCAATCGCTGACGCGATAGGGCGTATTAGTCAGAGAGTTAGCCAAAATAGGAGCATTAGTCAAAACAGGGAAGCTGAAAACCGAAGAAATGCTGACCGTATGAGTGAGAATCGTGCAAATAATTCTCAGGACGCCGTCATAACCCAATTGGAGGTTAAAATGCGTGAATTTTATAAAGATGTAAAATGGGGGCCAAAACAAGCTTTTCTTTGTTGACTGTGGTTTCCAAATCAAGTTACAGAGATTTCTCGAGCTTTCGTTGAAAGTAAAGCTTCTCTTTTAAGTCATTCTACTGATCTTCTTTCTGATGACAACAAACTTCAGTTGTGCAGTACATGTCTCCGTAACATTATTCTTGGAAAGAAACCAGAAATGGCTTAGAATTTCCCGATTTGCCCCCGTGTCTTAAAGGTCTTACGCCTTTAGAAGAAAGACTTATTTCGCCAAGACTTCCATTTAGGTTAATAAAATCTTTAGGTGTTGGTCGCCAGAGGGCAATTAAAGGAGCTGTAGTCAACGTTCCTATTCCAGTTAGCAATATCGTGACATCCCTTCCACGAGCTTTCAATGAAGCAGAGGTAATACAGCTCCACCTCAAACGAAGAATGGAGTTCAGGCATGATTATATGCCTGAAACCATTAGACCACTAAAGGGTACAGATGCCATAAGGCATTTAATAAATACTGAGCTTTATCTGAAGCACAATGTAGTTCTTAATCAGCAGTGGATTTCAACATATACTTCTGACACTGTTCCCTTTGTAGTTTCTCCGGAAGAGGATGTTGAAATGGAGGAGCTCAATCCTGGCGGTCAAAAAACTCTGCTTGAGAATAATCATGTTGCCATGCAAAGAATCATAATTGCTCCTGGCGAAGGCCAAAGACCCCTAGATATGATTATGGATGCTGACTCTGAGGAATTGGCATTTCCAACTATATATGCTGGCATCAAAAGAAAAACTTCAGAAACTTTTACAACCATTGTTAGATCTGAGCTTCGGAATATCGCCATTACAGTTTCTAACGCTCTTAATGAAGAACATATGGACCATCTTATTCGCCACGATGAAGGCCTTAAGGGCATTCGCACGTCTCCTGCTCATTGGGAAGCAGAAAAAAAGAAGGTTATGGCCATGATTCGTCAGTTTGGCCTACCAACTTTTTTTATTACGTTGTCAGCTGCTGAAAATAGATGGGTAGAGCTGCTTGTCCTATTGAAAGATAATGTGGACAAGCAACAAGTTACGGAAGACGAAGCATTTAATTTGTCTTCCCAAGAGAAAGTGAGGTTAATCCGCACCGACCCTGTAACTTGTGCTCGCTATTTTGAATATCGGTTTAGGAAATTATTTAAGCTTATAAAGATGCGGGGGGTGTTTTCGGAGAACATTATGTTGTTATGCACTAATGGCGAGTTGAGTTCCAACAGAGAGGTTCTCCTCACCTCAAGTGGATTTCGAAAATGATGCATCTATTTCTCCAGTAATAGACTTCATTGATCACTTCGTTACCACGGATGTAACAAATAATGACCTATCTGAGTATTTAAAATACCAAAAGCACAAGCACGGGCACTCATGCAGACGTGAAGTGAGAGGAAACTCTATTTGTCGCTTTGGTATTCCTTATTTTCCAATGCCCCAAACAGAAATTTTAAGGCCACTGCCCGAAGAAACTCCTCAAATTTCTCTTCACCGTAAAAATTTAAAGCAGATTCAGAATTTCTTAAATTTGTTCTTCGATTCGGACACCATAAATTACTTGAGCATATTCGAAAATATTTTATCTCACGATCAAGTGAACCTCACTTACGAGGACTACATATATGCCATTAGGACTGCTTTGAAAAAGCCACAAATTTTCCTGAAGAGAAGTTTCGCAGCAATAAACGTTAACGCATATAATAAACACATTCTTGAAATGCAGCGAGCCAATATTGATATACAATTCATATTGGATCCATACGCATGCTGCAGATATATAATTAATTATATAAACAAATCCCAACGGAGCATTTCTAAACTAATGTGTGATGCCATCGATGGCAATCTATCCATCAGGCAAAAGCTGCAGTATATTGGTCACAAATTCATTACCGGCACTGAAATTTCAGCTCAGGAAGCCGCCTATTGTTGTTTAGGTATGCGATTGTCTGAGACCAGCAACGCAGAAGTGTATATTAACACTTTACTTCCGGAACATAGAGTAAGAATGCTCAAGTACAAGGAGCAACTCCAGAATATGTCTCCAGATTCAAATGACATATTTGTAGTGGGGTTGCTCAATCACTACGAACAGCGACCACATAGTCTCGACGGCCTGTGTTTAGTCGATTTGGCTGCAGAGTATAATTATACAAAATCCGCAAGAGGAACTCGTCAGAATAGTGATAATGACGACGATAATGTTGATGAAAACGAAGAGTTAGGTGGTTTACCACTTCCTCTTCTTGATGGAAGTGGTTTTGTCAGGCAGAGATCCAAGCCCAAAATAATTAGATTTAGGAGTTTTAATTTAAATACCGATAGGCAAAATTACTTTAGGGAACTAGTAATGCTCTATTTTTCATGGAAAAATGAAGAGATAGAGCTTGTTCAGAAAAATTGTGAGGAAGTTTATACAGAAAATGAGGAGGCAATTAGGTTTAACTTTAGGAAGTATAATGTATTAGAAGATTTAGAAGAAGTGCTTAGAAGGGTCATAGAAAGTGAGGGCAACACCGAGGAAGAGCAGTAAGATGGTCAGGTAGACGATGAATTCAGGGTTCTAGCTTTTCCTGAGATTAGCTCTCAATTAAATGTTTTAAATATAAATGGCAATAACAATCAAAATGACCAAAATGAAGATTCGGATGATACTATGCGAATAGTAAAGCTCCGCCACTAATATCTCCTGAGAGCTTGTCGAACATTGTTCGATCTTTAAACTTAAAGCAATAACTTATTTAACTCATGCTCTTCATAATGCCCACCATAATATTGTCTTCCACGAATTTGTGGGAGGTGGAGCAGGTGTTGGCAAAAGTAGGTTAATTTAAGCACTTTTTCAGTCCCTTTCTCAAATATATCTACGCAGACCAGGGTGTAACGCAAATACTGCCAAAATTCTTCTGTGTGCTCACACAGGAAAAGCAGCTTTCGGAATCGGGGGTTCTACCCTTCATTCTATGTTTTTACTTCCAGTGAATCAATCTGGGTCCTCCTTTAAAAATCTTGGAGATAACCTTTTGAACACCCTCCGTTCCAGATTTATAGATCTTAAAGTTTTAATAATTGACGAAATTTCGATGGTCGGTGCCAAAATGTTTTCCCATTTGGATTCTCGCCATAAACAAATTTTAAATAACAGAGACCAACCATTTGGAGGGATATCTGTTATAGTTTTCGGTGATCTTAGACAGCTAAGTCCTGTTGGAGATCGATGGATTTTCAAGCCCAATTCAGCGTTGCATGACCCATACAGTGCAATATATGGGTCGTCTCTGTGGGACTCTTTTAAGTTTTTTGAACTCACAGAGATAATGCGACAGCGAGATGACCAAGCTTTTGCAATAACATTAAATAACATGGCATCCGGTCACATGTCATCTGATGATATCTCTTTGTTAAGATCTCGATCTTGCGAAGAAAGTCAGTTACCAAATGATCAAGATACTTCTGTTTTTAACGCAGCAAAATTAAACTCTATTCCAACTGCTCAACACATTTCCACAGCTCTTGATTTTATAAAGGCTTCACATCTTTCAACAGAAGTGAAAAATAGGCACCTGGAGGCAGTCAAAAATTTTCAGACGTCCAAAACTCAAGGGTTATGTACGTCTCTTATTTTGAAAACCACTGCCAAGTATATGGTTACGGTCAACATAGATACGGCAGATGGTTTAGTAAATGGAGCCTCCGGAATTCTTATGGATATAAACCACTGCCAAGTATATGGTTACGGTCAACATAGATACGGCAGATGGTTTAGTAAATGGAGCCTCCGGAATTCTTATGGATATAAGTTTTAATTCGTCCAATTCTCCTCAAGTTCTTTGCGTACAATTCATAGATGAAAGCGTGGGAATTAACGCTCGGGCCAAGTGCCCCCATTCTCTAGAGTCTTCTTGGACCCCAATTCATAAAACCACAAAGAGTTTTCAATTTCATTCAAACCAGCAAATAAACATCGACCGTAATCAATTTCCAGTTATTCCTGCAGAAGGTAAACCTATTCATAAGAGCCAAGGAGCAACTTACAGTAAAGTTGTAGTTCATACCACTTCAAGGATGATTCGTGAGGCCCTTTACGTAGCTTGCAGTAGAGCTACTAGTGCTGCCGGCCTTTTCATTATTGGAGGATTCATTCCTCCAAAATCGAGTCCTCACTCACCAGTAGAGCAAGAGCTTCAAAGTCTGAGAAGCACCAAATTATTAAGTACCCACTATAACTGTCTTTTCGACAGCAATACATTTAATGCATTATTTCATAATACCCAGAGCTTGCATTGCCACATTAATGATATTTGCTCAGATCAATTAATGCTTCATTCTTCTCTCTTATGTTTATGTCGAGACTTCTACTTTTTCAAACGAGACATATGAAATACCTGGGTATAATAGTGTAGTCCGTCTAGATTGTGAATCATTATCTAACGAAACTCGGCAAAACAGAGGCATTCTAATTTTCATAAAAAATGAACTATTCGAGAATGTTAGTCTTTGTTCCAGTGGTCGACAATATTCTGATAATAATAATGTTTCTTCTGCAGTGTTTGAGTTTTCCGTGTTTAAATACAAGTCTTTAGGTTTTTTAATATTGTACAAAACCCAACCTATCCATTGCCTAAATTTAAAGCAGAAATTGAGGACATATTTCAGAGGTTTTCATTTTTAAATAGCAATTCAATAGTTTTAGGAGATTTTAATCTGTGCTTACGCTCTCTCAGAGGATCTAGTGATAGAATTTATGAATTTTTATGTAGATTAGGATATGAGTCTTAGATTTGAATTCGTCTACAACCAATTGTGATACACACATTGATTGAGCGATGACAAATATTTTAGATGACAGGGCCAACGCACGCACCTTTGAGACTATATATATAGTCGCCATAGTGGAATTTTAGTTAGTGTCCGTAGTAGTGATATTTAGATGATAGATTTTTGGCGTTTCAATTTTATTTAATTTTATCTTATGAAAATATATTTTTATTTTGTATTAATATCTGTTATTTTGTTTTATTGCCATTTTTATTTTTATTATATTTAATCTTTAAGCTTTATATGAATATATATTTTTATTATTTTTAAATTATTATCTGTTATTTTGTTTTATTATTATTATTATTATTTTAGTTTTATTGCTATATGTACATATATATAGATATATATGTGCATATACTTTTATCTGCGTAGATAGCAGATATAAACCATTTTTGGGGAACTTTGGGGTTGCTTTACGCAACTCAAGTCGACTCGAAGGTCCCCAAAAGTTTTTTTTTGATAAAAGGACCCCATTACAAGTGTAATGGCCTCCACGTGGTGTTCCCTGGGTGCCGATAAAATTTTTAATTATATCGGAAGCAAATTCGAGTTGCGACAAATTTAATATATAAGAGTTTATGGTAATCTTAAATATTATTTAGTTTTTAGAAGTGACTGATTTTGGATAATAAGTACGGGGTCTCCGACAGTCGAGTATGCTCGACTGTAGCACCGGCCGACTAGTTATATAAAGGTTTCTTTATTGAATCAAAATTAGAAAAATTTTATAACAATATGTGTAACTGGTTTTGTGTGTCGCCAAGGTATGCTTTGCTCCGACGTGTGATTAAATGTGTTTATGTGATCATTGTCAGCTTTTCCGCCTATCCAGTGGAAAAATGGTTGCAAAAGACCTGTGTTTCAGTCTTTTGATGGGTTTTTTGATTCTTAGCTCTCTTGCCAGGCGATTGCAGTGTCGTTGTAACCGCCCGCTATATCGATGCAACCCGAATTAGGTTATCGACCATCTTCAGCTTGAGGTCTCTGTGCAAGGTGGTGGTGCGCACATACCATTGTGCACCTGTCATGCGGCGTAAGGTCTTATTTTGTAGTCTTTGAACCCGTTTGCGATTTGATAATGCAGCAATACCCCAAATTTGGATTCCATATTGCCATGTCGAAGCAATGATGCAGTTGTAGATTGCGCGCTTGCAGCGGAGCGGCAGGGGACTGTTGGAATTAACAAGCCAGCTGACTCTTGCTAGTTTCATGTTGCAGTTTTTGATGAGCTTATCAATGTGATCTTTAAAGTGAAGCCTTTTGTCTAATGTGATGCCTAGATATTTGGCACTTGCAACCGGGAGAAGTGGGCTGCCATCTAGCCAGTCGGCCAGGGCATCTCCGCGTCTTAATGTAAAATTTACGGCTTGGCATTTGAGGGCGTTCAGCTTCAAATTCCACCTGCGAGCCCAGCGCTCAAGCAATTGGATATATTCTTGGGCCCCGTCTGCAGCCTCATACTCGTAATTAGACGAGTGTAAAACCGCAAGTTCGTCAGCAAAAGTGGCTATCAGGAATTTTTCGGGAGCGACAATATCAGCAAGGTCATCCTGTGTACAAATTGTACAGAAAGGGAGCCAGTTCACTACCTTGGGGAGCGCCAGTCTCCATAATGCGTAGAGAAGAAGTTGCAGCTCTTACTTTAACATCAAACTTTCGCTCCATAAAATAAGAGCGTTGTAAATTAAAGTAAGGGGACGGGAGGAATTTCTTGATTTTAAACAGGAACCCTTCATGGCACACCCAATCAAAAGCCTGCTTTACGTCAAAGAAGACAGTTAAGTTAAATTTGTAGAAAGCAACTACTTTTTGGTATGTAGTTTTAAAACACATTTAATTTTACGTCTTCTGCTTTTTAGTTTATTAAAATCGAGTGATATTTAGCTGAGTTATTAGAAAAAAAGTCATTTGCCGATATATTAAGGGGACCGTACACCACTTTTTTTCAAAATTTTTGATTTTTCAAAAACATCGTTTTCGTGCACTACATGTATGTAGAATTATTGTAGAAACTCTGATTTGCCGATTTTCAACCGAAAATATGTCGAAAAATCGATTCTCAGGAAGTGTCTCTGATAGTGCAGACTTAGCGTACAAAAACTTTAAACGAGTTTTTCTCAAAACAACGTTTTTTGAGCTGGTTGACACGATTTTGGAAAAACTATCTGTCCGATTGGGCTAAAATTTTCAGGGGTTATTCAGCACACATGTGTTTATCGCCTGAACCACAACCAACATTCTACATACATTTTTAACCCCATTTTTTACCGTTTTAGTGGTGAAAAAAGGGTAAAAAAAATTCAAACCACCGCCATTTACTCATTTTTTTTTTTCAAATTCATTTTTTGTGGTTCATGTCATAGCCACTGACATATATTTTAAGAAATTCTTTCGATTCTTTGTTTAAGAAATTTTGAAGCAGAGATATCGTGTCAACCAGTTTTTTTTCGGACAGTCACTTTAACCGCCATTTTGTCGCCATGAAGGGCAGAATAAATAAAAAAATATTTTTTTCTTAATCCTCAATATGTGTGTTAGCATGTGTGAAAAAAGCCTAGTGTTTCGATATATTTTACTATGAAAAAATAAATGTTGAAAAATCATGCAAAAGTGGTGTACGGTCCCCTTAAATTCATGATGTGTATTAACCTCCGCGTAAGTTCAACTTGGTCGAACATAAGTGGAATGAGAGAATTGAGCTTTTTGTGTGATACCGTTTTTGAAATTTCGTAATATGAAAATATTTAATAACTTTGCTAATCATTGACCGATTTTAGAAAATGGACTCACGTTTTACTCGTAAAAAAGTATTCTTTTCAAATAATAAAACAAGTATAACGGGTTTATACCAAAATAGTGTTCGAAAACATCACCAAAGTCAAAAAAGTTGTAAAAAAAAAACCAACAAAAAATAAGTTTACCTATCAAATACTCCAATATAGGAAATGAAACCTGTTAAGTCATGTATGGCACGTTTAAAGACCTAAGTTTCTTCTATCTAAAACTGGTAAGAAAATTAAAATCGGTGGATATTTGACGAAGCTATGGACGCATGAGTGAGTGCAAGTACGAAAAAACGGTTTTTGTACCGTTATTCAAAATTTCGATGTGCACCAAAAAATTCTAGTATGCAAAAAAAATGTATTTATCGTTTTGATTTTTTTTTGTAACACAGTGTTATTTATGGTAGTTTATCGCTTCCATTTTTTTGTTGGACCACTTTCGCCCGATTTTGGGATAGTTGCATTATACTTCGCTCGGAAAACTAGTGGACTTGCCAGTTTAATGAGTTTTAAAGGGACCGAAACAAATGAAAATCGGAAGGTGTCAGATCGGGACTATACAGTGAAAGTTTCATTACTTCTTAATTCAGATCAGATAATTTTAGACGAGTGACTTAGAATTTAGAGGTCATGATAGAAAATAATACGTATGCAATTGCCTGGTCCTGGCTCCTTATTCAAAATTTATTCATTAACATTTTATTATGAAAATAAATAGTAGCCACCCAAACAAGCAGCTACGTAAATTCAAACCATATTGTCAAATTTTTGTAAAAAGTATCGTAGGGTTAATCTTTTCAAAATTCCATTTTTTAGTACAATATTGTTATAAAGCCTCATTACTTAGAAAAATATTTTAAAAAAAAATCGCTATAATTATCACAAAATATCACTGTCTTTTATCGTAAGTGAAACTATTTTTCTTATTAATCAGAATGTATCGAACATCTTCTTCTTTTTCTACAACTTCTTTTCTGATGGGTAAGAAAATGAATATTATTACCCAAGAGTGAATTAGAGAGCGCAATTAAAAAAGAAATCTTGATCTGCGTACGGTATCCAGGAACCTAACGTCTCTAGATCTTATAGTCTTGGAGATCGACGCGTTCAAACATACAAAGAGAGGTTGATTTTTGAGCAATTCTTTGGCGGCTATTTGATGCTCAACATTCTAACAGTTTGGTTAAGATATCTACAATTTAGCTCAGCCTGCATTCTAGCAGCACCCATTTTATCCTCTTGTTTGGCGTTAGTGCTGAATGTCATTCTAATTCAGCATCTGCCAAGAGTAAGTCTTCTCCTCCCCCTTCTGCTACTTCGAAGTCGCAAAAAGAAACAACTTCGTCCTATGCCAGTCACGGTAACAGCTTTGCTCTATTGACATCTTCAGATGACGTTAATGACAACATGGATGTGGAGACGCCTGGTCGCCATGACGATGTCGATGGAAATTGTTGTGACAACTTTCGCTCCTTATGTGCTCACCACTCTCAGGCTACCTCTCGCACACAAGAATCCCTTTCAAAGCTACCTCTCGTCCGCCCCCTTTTTTCATTGCTTACTGTTCTTCATGAAATAGCCAATCTGGTAAAGACTATTACAACTCCTCAGCTAGGTTCACTGTTGAAGATGACAAAGCCTATTCTTCAGTGCAAAATCTTCTCTATTTTAACAAATCTTGACAGCCAAAGAAAGAGTTTTTATTTATTTTTTATTTATTTAGTTATCTCTAATGACCTTTCTGCTCTGGATCATAAGGTTTGCAATATTCATAATGCCACTTCTAGGACCTCAGAAAAAAATTCAATGTATTTTTTATTGAAATTGAAACTTCCTCTAACAACAAGTTGATTTACGATGTCAAATTAGTTAATCACCAATTCATCGCTTTTGAGCCATCCAACAGGCGCGTGATGTTCCAAGATGCTATCGGTGTCAGGAGTTTGGCCATACCTGTTCTTACTATTCGAAGGCATTCAAATGTGCTAAATACGGAGGTCCTCATAACGCTAAGGAAGATGCCATATGTCCAGCTAAGAGCCAAGACTAATAATATTGTATTGACTACGGATCTTACCACGCCGCTAGCTTGCGCGGTTGCCCTGCTTTCCTGGAAGCTGTTAGCAAACGGAAAGACAACGCTCACCCGAAACCAGTCCTGGTTCAGCGCCCAGTTCAGCCACCTCTGCCACGTGCCAACGTATGGAATCCTTCTAGCCCGGAGCACCCAGCTCAATTCCCTAGACGTAAACAGCAGCAGTCTGACGTCAGCTTCTCCGTTGTTCATGACCCTTCCCGGTTTGGGAACCCCCGCAGCTTTAAAATCTTCTTTAAATTCTTCTTCTTCTACTTCATGTCAGATTTCTACCAGTGCCGATCCAGTGACTTATCAGCCTGCTTAGGATCGACTGCTACAGCAGATACTCAGTTTTCAAGCTGCTCAGCAAAGAGATGTACATTCTTAATCATCCTCAATGAAGAAGTTTCTTTCTCGCCTGGATGGCTTTGCTTATGCAGGTTATGGACACGGTTATTTCCCTACTGCCTGGTCAATCGTTAGACACCTCCCATCTTTCTTCAGTGCTATCTGCTTTTCCTCCTTCTTCACAATGACTAGCTTTGGAATAAACATTGCTCTTTGGAACGCCAATGGCTTTAATGACAAGGCACGTGAATTAAAGCTTTTTCTCCAGACTAATAATATTGATGTAACGCTTATCAGTGAGACACACTTTACAAGGCGCTCTTGTTTTAGAATCTTTGGGTACAATCTTTTGCTCGCTAACCGGTTTGGCTCGGTGACCGTCTTCGCGGAGGCGCTGCCATATTAATCCTTTCCAGCATTAGCTACTGCGAACTTCCTCAAAATTGAGGAAGCGCAGTTACAGTCTGTTGCTGTCATGGTTCGGATCTCATGCGTCGCTAGCTGTAAGCTTCAAATTCTAGCTACTGGCGGACCTCCACATTTCCCTTAGAACAGAAGTAGAAATACATCTGCCATAGATTTCATTGTCTATGCTGAAATCTCTAGAGCTCATCAGCATCTGCCATCAGCGAGAGCTACGAGCTGCCTTGCCGCTACTTATTTACTTTTGTGCTGCGCTTTCTATCCGTTGTGGCAAACTATGCTACTTCCTCGTGGCCCTAGCATAAAGCTGTTAAAGAGCAAACTGCCCTCCTTGTTAGCTGCTTACTGGTCTCCACGAATGACATTGATATTGCTGCTGAAGATCTAGTCTCTAAAACTCATGTTGTGGCTGCTGCTTCTTTGGTAAACAGAAATGCTTCTCCTTCTGAACTTCGTCGAACTCCTCCTAAGCCCAATATCTTGTACCTTCTTCAGCGAAGACGTGAGGTGAGACGTCGTTGGTTGCGTACTCGCCACCCTGTAAGTTTAAGGTAGCAAAATCGGATTTCTTTTTCAATATGCTGCGAGCTACTGACCCAAATCAGGACAGAGGCTTCGCCCTTTGGAATTGCACTCGAGGACTCAAGAGATGTTCCATGCGTAGGTTTCCCCTCCTCCGCAGGGTTGGAGTCTGGGCCCGATTCGATTCAGACATTGCTGAGGAGTCCGACAACGACCTTTGTGAGAGGTTTACTCCATTTGACCTGGCTACTGATAAGGAAGTGCTCGCCACAACCACTCTCTCCGGTGTTGTCCCTGGCTCTATTGCTGACATTTCCCCAATCTGTGTGACTAAAGTTGTTGATTTATTAAAACGCCTCAAGCCAAACAAAGCTCCTCCTCGCATGATGCTCTGGATGGTAAAACCACCCGATAAAGCCGAATTTCATTCCACATTGGAAAAGGGCGCTTATCGTGAGGATTCCCAAGAAAAACTTAAGCCATAACACTCTTAATGTCCCATAAGCTTGCTTCCACCTTTTTCCAAAATGTTTCAGAGAATGCGATTGCGTAGACCGATGAGCATTGACGCGTTTGAAGATGCTCTCTCCACTCATTAATTTGGTTTTCGAGCGAGTCATGGTGCCGTTAAACAGTGTCACAGGGTGATGAATCAGATTATTAAGGCCTTCGATGGAAGAGAATACTGCTCTGGTTCTTCCTCGATGTTAAACAGGCGTTGACAGAGTCTGGCAAGATGGTCTCTTGTACAAGTTGATGCCGCTTTCTCCGCCTAAGCTGTGGTGGTCCATTCGATCCTTTCTCCTCCGACGCATATTGGTAGTTGACGTTCGCGAAACGAATCATCGCCCGGGATGATTGCCGTTGAAGGCCCCTTAAATCAGCGTTCTCGGGCCAGTCTTGTATAACCTGTTCAATTCGGATCTTCCTTCTCTCAACTCCCGACGAACGCTCACTGCCACTTATGCTGATGATACGGTTTTCCTTACCACCAACTCTTGCAGGGGGTCCGCGTCTTCTGTTGTGCAAGAATTCATTAATGAATATGAGAGCTGGGCTTCGTGAAAAGAATCAGCATTTAACTTTTTCCCATAAGCCGTGGCAATACAAAGCAAATCCCACTCAATGGCACCAGCATCTTCGGAAAAAAAAATACCTTGGTATTACCCTTGACCGTCACAGGCTTTTGCCTGACATCAGGTAGAATTGATTAACTCTGTTAGAGGCTTCGCCTTGTGCATTGATGGAGTCATATTCTAATCACGTTATTTACATTTTTAAACCTGCAATTTTCAAGATACGAAAGTGCTTTGATAAGCACGAGCTTGTACACCCAATAAATAAACTTTTTACGTTATCAAAAAAAAAAAAAAAAAATGTAAATGTAAATGTAAAATTGTTTGTCACAAAATTGAATATCAGAAATTTTGGGGCATGAAAATACTGTGTCACTAGACTTTACTTCGTAAAAAGGTTTTTTTTAAAAAACATCAAAAATTTTTTAATTTATATAGAGCATTATATAGCATTTAAGTGAGTCAATTTGTATGAGGTAAAAAAAATGCACAAAGCAGTTATGAAATTCGTAGTCTGCAATGAATTCTAAATAGAATTGCACAAGAAACCACGTGTAGAGCTTTCACTTTTTACAGAGAAGTTATACCTATTTAAATTAAAAACCCAAATAGAAGGCGGTTTATGATGAATTTAGAGAAAAGAATAAGGGGGCGGTCTCGTTTCAATAGAATTTTAGATTTAAAGAAAAATGAGCAAATAAACTTGACAAAAGTGTTTATGTTTAAGATTCAATTCAAATTCATCTTAGAATTCATCGTATATTAGGAATTTCATAACCGCTTTGTCGCAAAAAAAATTGACCCACTCTAATATACATATATTTAAATTTTTGACTGGTTGTTTCAATGACAGCTATATATTATACTATAGATATAGTCAACCGATTTGCATAAAGTTTGGTCGAGATGCATAAGAATAACTTTAATGCATATTCTGTCAGATTGAGATATCTTAAAAAGTTAGTAAAAGTTTATGCCGACATTTCGTCCCAAATTTGCTGTTAAAGTCATATGAAGTGCTTCAACTTTGTTTTTTAAATTCTTCGATTTGGCTAACATATGCAAAAGTGCAATAGATTTAGATCCGGAGTCGATGGAGGCCATTCATTTCCCTGCAACAATCTTGACCCTATATTTTTAAAAATTAGAGGAAGCTTGCCCGATACATATATGGCTTCCAAAACCATAACTGATGGGTTTCTTTGGCTTTCTTATTAGCCGGAATATCTGCCATGCTTGTCGCACAAACACGATCATTCTGTCACGATAACTTCTCGTCAGAAAAAAACAATATTGAAGCTTGCCGCATTTTTTTTGCGCTACGTAAAACTGTGAATACATTTTTGTTTGTTTACTTTCATCTTAAGCTTATTTTTAAAAATATTTCTAATGGTCTTATGGCTCACATGAAGCTCCTAGGCTTTTTTTCTTCTCAAAATTGAGCAATTTCTTTTTATTCGTTTACGTACAGTCTTAACTAAGCCCGAAGTAGTAACGCTACTTTTGCGCCCTCCTTTTCTTGCCAATTTTCATATTTTCAGTTGCCCTGAAGAGTCGCAGAATGGTGCTACACAGGTTGCTGTAGCACCATTCTGCGACTTACTTCTATATTTTTCAACGAATTAAAAATGCCCCTGGTTTTTTTATTCTCCAAATGCAAACATTGCAAATGTTCTCTTTGTGCTAAAATTAATAGCACATTTCCCACCGACGATATTTAAACTACCTTAGTAAATTGAACTCACAATGAATATAAGGAGAAGATATAATTACACAGGCACACAAAAAAAAAGTCATGTTCTGATCTGGGGGTCTCACTATACTTTCTATATGGATTTTGAACCGCTGAATCCGAATTTTTTTTCAGCACGTCAGGTTTTCGAAATAATCCCAAAAAACAAAATGGCGGACACGTTTTTGAAAAATTCATCAAACTCGGTTAAAACTCGTTACTCGGGAGTTTTTGGAATCGCTTATCACGAATAAGTAGTCAATTTTTAGAAATTAAAAATGGCGGATCCAATATGGCGGACACTTTTTTGAAAAATTCATCGGATTCCTTAAAAAACTCATTACTCGGGGGTTTTTGGGGTCGCTGATCACAAAATTGATCGGACTCGCTTGAAACTTGTTAACCGGGGATTTTTGGGGTTGCTGATTACGAATATGCAGTAAATTTGAAAAAATTTAAAATGGCGGATACAATACAGCGGACACTTTTTAGAAAAAATCATCGGATTCGTATGAAAATCGTTACCCGGGGGTTTTTGGGGTCGCGAATTCACGAATTTGAATTTTTCAAAAAAGTGTCCGCCATATTGGATCCGCCATTTTTAATTTCTAAAAATTTACTACTTATTCGTGATTAGCGACCCCAAAAACTCCCGTATAACGAGTTTTAACCGAGTGTGATGAATTTTTCAAAAACGGGTCCGCCATTTTGTTTTTTGGGATTATTTCGAAAACTTGACGTGCGGAAAAAAAATTGACTTCGGATTCAGCGGCCCAAAATCCATATAGAAAGTATAGTAAGACCCCCAGATCAGAACATGGCTTTTTTTTGTGGGCCTGTGTTATCTGTGCAGCTTTGTTAAAGCAGAGTATGGCTTTAAAAAAGCGCGACACTTATTAGAACCCACGCTGTATAGCTAGTCGCCTTTCATATCCTTCGTGATGCTTTCGTCACTAGCCTAACTGGTACTTTTCAAAAGAGTCCTTTGACATTCAAAAGTAATTATCAATACATCTGCAATTGCAATAAAAGGATTTAACAAATTTAGCCTTTAGCCACAAACATTAATGTGCAGTTAAAATTTATATGCAGTATTATTACTCTAGCCCGAGAAACTAAAAAATATCGTATCCTTATCAATTTACATTTGGTCGATATATTCATTAGCTCTTAGAATTTGTAACGTTACGTAAAAATCGATTTTGCAGTTTAGGAGAATGATTATAAATGTAAGCGCACCTGAAAACAATCTAAAAAAAACAAAAGTGGTGTATACAATTTTTTCTCACATGTGTACAAAAAAAAATGGGATTAGTCCATGCTAGAAGAAAAATATTAAAAATTTTTGTCCAGCAGCCTAAATACCTAAGTTAATGTTATTATTTAGAAAAGTAGACAGATAGATGGATGAAACTAAATTGACTTCACCGCCGTTCCAGATTGCACTTTAAAATGCTCAAATTTTATACTCAGGGCTTTAGCTTACAAATTACAATACAACACTTACCGGCAAAAATAGGCGTTGGGCGGCACATGGTTTAAAAAGGGTTTTCCATTCCATTTTGCTTTGATTTGGAAATTTTAATGGCAATAGCTCAAAATCAAATATATTCGGCATAAGATCGCGCCAGTCCGTTAGTTTTTCCCTCAAAGTCTCCGTTAAAGGATCTTCGGTGAATATTAAGAACTTCAGATATTCTTGATCATCATTAAAAAGAATAGCTGACTTGATCATGATCAGAGTCTCCTCCGTACGCTGGCCACAAGCAACAACAACAATATGAAAGATTCTTTTCCCGTCATTTCTGTAAAAAGTGTTAGTAAAAAGATAGATAAGCATCATTTTTATATATATTGTGATAATTTAACAAAAAAAAATTGTAGCAGCATCTGGTTTCTGAAACATCTTTTTATAGATGTTGAGAAAAAATAAACAGTAGCATGGTAAAAATAATTATTTTTGAGTATTTCTATTTCCGCACTTTGGCTTATTTCCGAAAAGTAGTTGGCAAAAAATTTTTTTAACTAGGCAAGACAACGGTATTTCAAACCAGGACGGCTGCTCAACGTAAGCTCCTGGGGGCCAAACATAATAGGCAACAAAATTGAAAATTAATTATAGATAAATTCATTACGTTTCGAAAAACGTAAGCCTTTTAAAATTGGCTTTGATATTTAAGAGAAATCATAAGATATGCAGTCTGGCCAAGGATCTAACAGATGTTCACCCCTGAAAATAGCAAAAAATAAAAGTCTGCCTAAGGATCTAACAGATGTGTTTCACGCATTATGCCCACTTACAAGAATAAAGAGGAAAAGCAGACCACTCTGGTAAAACCAGGACCTCATAATTCAAAGGACCTTAGAGAATTCTTAAAGCTCGCGAAAAAAGATTAAAAGAAGATATTGTCTACGACAAATATAAACTAATGCTTAGAAGATAAAAGTGAAATATACGCAGAACACAAAAAAAACTCTTGCAGGAAATTCGCTTTGGAATGGAGAAAGCGTCTGAAACAGCTAGACTAAGGAAGCTACTTTTAAGGCAGCCCAATATACATACAAGATGCACTGAGGTACCAGATGCCTCAAAGCATTACGACCTGTCAATTAAACCGGAGAAACAGCAACCGCAACAGAACTAATAATTTCCAGGAAAATTAAGTGGCCTTCAATGGAATAAAGGGCCCTGGAATAGATGGAATAATCCAGCCATGGTACTGGGGACAAAAGACGTGATAACATAATGACTGCTAAGGATTTACAACGCATATTTACGCACGAGCAGAACAGTGCATCCACAAAAGCCCCAAGGACTACAGGCTTATAAGCCCAACTTTATTTTTACTGAAAACGCTTCAAAAACTGCTGGATCTTCACGTCAGGAACGATGTGGGACGACTCTTGTCGACAAAACAAGCACTCCTATACCTATACCTGGGAGTATTTGTAAACATTTCTGGAGCATTTAACAACGAATACACGACAGCAATTATGGATTGCCTTCAAGAAACCAACACACACACACCCGTCAACCATTGGAAAAACAGCCTGCTAGGATGCAGGTGGGTACGAACAGATTGGGGTACTGCCCATAGGGGTAGAGAGAGACAAGAGGGTACACAGGGACTTACCACAAGGTAAACCCCTATCCCCCTACTACGCAACATGGTAGTCAATGACTTTATCAAGAGATTTGACAGGATGACCTCAAAAATAACTGCCTCAGTTTAACTATTTCGGGCGCCTATCTACCCTCAGCTTCGTTATGGAACATACACTAAGAGAGATATGCGAGTGGGCGGAAGAATATCGACGCGGATAAGAGGACCTAATTCTCTTCACAAAGAGAACCAAGGTTCCGCGATGGATTATATTAAATTAACAAAGTTTGGCCAACACACAAGTTGAATACTTGGGCACGGTATTATTGCGCTATATGCATTCAAAATGCTTAGCTGTACATAGGACCTTTCCCCTGCTCTGATGAATTGGATCTATATCTTGGTCATGCGACCAACTCTTATGTATGGAGTCTTAGTGTGGTGTCAAAAAAAAATGGATTTCTGCACTGTATGCAAAAAAAATTTGAGTTTCTTTCAGAATAATTTCAAGCGTGTGAAATTGTTCTTAGAAAATAGTAAAAATAATCTCATTGTACCATATTGAGAAATTGGACAAAACCAATGACAACACATGGTGTGTGTACATGTGGAGCGTTTTCATTTATTAAGATTTATGGGCAGTTGTGTCTGGTGACCAAATCAAGCCCGAAGATGGGGCAAGCGTCGCATTTCAATAATGGAAAAGACAAAACGATAAAACAATGGCAGTGGTTTTTTGTCGGTTAGCGCATCACAAGTTTGCTTCATTAAAAAGTGCAGCAAGTTCAGCCATCAGGTTCAGTTCGCAAAGTTACACCATTTAAGCAGCTACTACATAAATGTACGCAAAAATGAGACAGAGTACAACAACATATTTTGGAATTCTCAAACATTGAGGGGAAACTCGCAGAAATTGGCATTTTATTTAATGAGGAGCTATTCGTTATTATGTTGTTTGCGAACCGACTGCTATCGTACGAAAATTAGGTTGTTGCGCTGGAAGCGCGCGACGATTTGCTTCGTTCACCGACATAAAGATGAAACTAATGGGAGAAACAGAAAGACGCAAAAAAGCGTGCTCGCGCTACTCGCAAAACTCACACCGGTAAATTGGATTGCTCGCGATCTTGGACAACACAACAACCACTATTGACCCTGCGCAAAGTCCATTTATGACCCCCAATAAAACTATACAACAAATTCACAGCAAATGCTCGAGTTTCGGCTGCGACGCGTACCGTCATAAAAGTGTTCATTTTGCTATGATTTATGACTTCTGCAGCGTCTTGTACACTGTGTGAAAAAGTAAAGTTGGTTTTGATTCCTCGCCCACGAGAACGACGGGAAATATGGAATAAAGGGACATTTTGACCAAAAATGTCGAAGTGAAGGTACAGCGGAGAATAAAAAGGAAAGCGAACAACAAAAGCAGTCGATCATTCGCTGGAATGGCAACGAGTGATGAAATCTGTGTCGGTGCTTGGTGTGTGGATAATGGTGCCACATCACATATATGTGCACGACGAGAATTATTCGATGTTCTTAAGAAACATAAGCAAGAAATCGAATTGGCTGGAAATTATTAGGTATTCGCACAAGATCGTTGTAAGTGGTAATAAACTGCAAAGCGGACTACAAAATTACACTGAATAATTTGCTATATGTACCGGAACTGCAATGTAATTTTATATCTGTGGGCAAAGCAGTGCATATTTCAATGATAATGACAAGATTTTAAATGCAAAGAAGATCGAGGACTTGTATATGTGTCACTTAAAAATTAACGAGAAGCTATGTTTCACTAATAAAACTGTCAAGTTGATGAAGTGGCACGAACGTTACAGGCATCTGAACATACAAAGTTTGTGAGGACTGCAAAGCAAAAGTATGGTTCTTGGTTTAGTGTTTTGACTTTGCTTATCCAGCTGACGATGTGCAGTGCATTTCGTGTATGAAGGAGAAGTGCCATGTCAAGCCATTTGAAAAATCTTAATCGAGAGCCCATATAAAGCATCAATGGCAGGCAGCATATATATTGTTACAATGATCGATGATAAAAGTCGCTATGTTTATGTGTATTTATTAAATCAGAAGTCCGAAGTTCTGGCTGTGCTCAAGTACCATTTCACTATGGTAGAACGGAAGACTGACAGGAAAGTCAAAACGATAAGGAGCGACAATGGCACGGAATATTACAACAAGAAATTTGGTTATTACCTGAAATGAATGGGTATTCGTCGGCAGCTTACAGTTCCCTATACTCCGCAGCCAAATGAGTGTGTCAAAAGATTTAATAGAACTTTGCTGAATATGGGACATGAAATGAATAAAGCATTCTGGGCTGAAGCGATATCTTGTGCAGCATATTTTTGGAATAGGTCCCTAAAAATGGCACTGGAAGGAGTTACTCCATATGAAGTATGAATTAGTTATAAGCCGGTAGTAAAGCACCTTACAGTTTTCGTATCGATTGACATCACATTGGACACAAGTCAAAAGAAGTTCTAAAAAAAGGCAAAGAATATATACATATAATGTGTGGATATTTCGAAACATTGATGGCATATCGATTGTATGACAAAAACTCAAGAGAATTTAATGTCAGCCGCGATGTATATTTCGTTAAGATATACGTGCAAAAAGCTGATATAAATCTAGATGTTGTGGTTAACTCAGATCACAACAATGATGTGCTGAAAGACGATCCCGAGATAAATCCCAAGAACAAGCTAGCTTAGAGCTGAGCAAGAAAAGCAGTCTGATAATAGCGCAACAAGTGCATGTAGTCAGGATTGGACCAGGAAGGCCCTTAAGAGTACAAGGATCTATTAAAAATCAAACTTGACAAGTAGTTAATTCACCTAAAAGCGAAAGGCCAATAGGATGCAAGTGGGTTTTCACCCTGAAGCGCAATTTGAGCGTCGAAATTGAAAGCTACAAAGCAAGACTGGTGGCCAAAGGATGTAGCCATAAGTTTGATAGTGACTAAAATGAAACCTTTTCGCCCAGGGTTCGATATGCAACGATAAGTATGGTGTTCGCTATTGTAGCCGTGCATGAGTTGCATGTTCATCAACTGAATGAATCAACAGCATATTTGAACGGTAATCTCGAGGAGATCGTTAATATGAAGCAGCATGAGCAGTTCGACGATGGTAGTCGACTTTTCAGGTAGTCGACAAGGGTCCTGTTTCCAACTTTTTGGGTCTTGAGATCGAGCGAGAAGGCGACACTGGAGCAATTCTAATTGGTCAGAGCAACCACATTGGTAGCCTTTCTAGCATGAGTACATGTCGAACAACAGCGACGACATTTAAACCAAATTCCAATTCAATTGCAGTAGTGAGAGCTGCACTAAGGTCGATGTGACGGAGTACCAATCAATTATCGGATCCCTCATGTACATTTCGCTGTCATTACGGCCAGACATATTGCATTCAGTATGCAAATTGTCAAAGCTGAACCCTCACAGGGAGAATTCTGCAGCCGCCAAACACGTTCTACGGTATCTGTTCACAACTGCAGATATGAAGAAAAAGTACAAGAAAACTGGAATGGATATCTATGAATACTCTGATGCGAACTGGGCCAGCTATGCCAGTGATTGCAAATCTTGTATTGGATACAAGGGAGGTTTCTTTTGGCCATCAAAAAATCAGAAGTCAGTTGTTTTAAGTAGCTCAGAGGCCGAATATATGGAGATGACTCAGGCATCAAAGGAAGCTATTTATTTCAGCAAGTTAATCCACGAAATAAATTTGTCACTTAATCTATATTCTGTAATGATAAATGGCGATAATCTTAGCACGATAAACCTTGTTAAAAACCCAGTTTATTACGCCAGAAGTAACCACATAGATGTTAGGTATAAGAAATTGGTTTGAAATTAAATTATTTTATTTTAAATACTCCCCAACTAAAGAAATGGTAGCAGACATATTGATAAAGAATATGCCAAAAGATAGTCATAAAAAATTGACTAATTTGCTTGGTTTAAACTAATGTAAAATTGTTTGTAATTAAGTTGCTTCCATTAAAGAGGAGTGTTCAATTGGCAATGTTTGCAACTGCAGCAAGATGGCAACCTAGTCATATTAGTTCATAAGCTGTTTCGTTGACAAACTGGAATAAATTAATGTTTCATTTACTTCCAAACGAAGCGGTCATATTTTCTTTGAATCCATCGGCAACAAGCCTAGTAAAATTCTACTGCGCAGTAATAACTTCTAAAATTATCATTAATGTAGGCAGATAGTAAAATATGTAAATTTATTTGTTGAAAAAGAGCACATAAATTTAGTATGCGTTGCAGAAAAACAGAGCTAGTTGCATTCATTTAAACTAGTTAAAGCCTGCATTGTCAAAAAACAAAACTAAACTGTCTGGCAACACTGGATATTTCTGCAATACAGAGCAAAACAAAACTTTCTTGCAACGCTGAGTATTTATGCCACGAAAAAGCTGTCTGCCACATAGGTTTGCTGATATTACACGTTATTGCTGCTTTCGTCTTTAAACTCTAAGGCTGCAAGCATAGTGCGCATGGAGACGAAGCTAAAAACGAAGATAAAGACTAATTGGTTGCGTTGCGAGTAAGCTTAAAAGTGTGCTTAGTGAAAGCCGAGTATGCTAATTTTGATAATTTTTTGTTAAAAATTAAGCCATTTATAGGTAAACATAATTCCAGTTTTATCAAGGTTCAATAATGCCTGCTCAAAGATTTTTTCAATACAAAGCGACGCATATAATTTAAAAGCGATTTTCATGACCAATGTGAAACTGTTAAAACAGTTGCCATTCACCCGAAATAAATCAGTTGTTCGGTTTCTGTGCAAAATTAATAAAAAGCTGACAATAACAACATTTTAATATTCATTTTGAAATTATAATTGGAGCAAATTTAATACCTACCGTTTTTGTTGAACAAAAAAACTGGTTAATATATGTTTGACATATCAAACAATTTGTATTTCATTAACATATTGAAAATTGATAATGATATCGGATGTCAATTTGTAATTTTCCAAAATGTGAGATAAAAAATTCTTTTTCCTGTAAAATTTTACCTGAAATTTTTAGGAAACAAGTTTACAGGTACGTCTACGACCCCATTAGATGCAATCATTAAAATTTTTTCACTCCCACTTACACTACTTATCTCATGGATCAGGTGAGTTACCTGTAGTTTTGGTAGGTCATTTTGTTATTTAGGACCTATCCTTTCAATCGGTATATAACTCGACCTGATCGGACAGTCTTATCAAATTGTTCATATTAGCTGCATATATTGATAATCGCCTTTCACACCCTTTATGCAGCTTTCGTCACTAGCGCGAACTGCCGCTGCAGTGATAAATAGAACTTACAAATAAACCGATCATTTTGGCTTATTAACTTTTTCTTGAAAGGTATGTTTATTTACTAGTTAAATTAATAGGAATATTTGTGAAAATACTTAAGATGAGCACTTAATCATTAAAAAATTGTTGTATCCATTGTGACCTTTCAGGTAATCGAAATCTTCTACACAGCTCCCGAGATCAAAAGCTTTAGCTCTAACAGTCTCTAAAATCTAGGTGATTATATGTCCTCAATATCTCATATCTCCTTTAATATCTTCTTTGTTTATTAACCTAGCTTGATGGAAATTTAAGCACACGTCAGAACTGGCCTAAGGGGCCTAAGAACTCTCTACTCCAGCCATTCCAGCCGTAAGTCAGTCACTTCACCCCATGAAAAGGTTATTACATAAATTGGTTCAACTCAAACGACGAAAAACATTTTTTTTGTCTATGGTGAGATTCTTTCTTTTAGATTTTTTTAAAATTACGCTTTATTTAATACTTTTTCTCACAGGTGCGCCCACATTTGTCATTATTACTTGAGAATGCCACAACCGGTTTTCCTTTACTTTTTCTGAAAGCTAATGAATATGTCTATAATTCGTTAATAAAAAATTTTATTTTTTTATAGCTGCATTAATTACGCGTCGTTTAAGATATGATTAAAATATATGTACTTTGTAGAAAAAGTAAAGGCTTAAATTGGTTGTGGCATTCTCGAATAATTATGACAAATGTGGGCGCACCTCTGAATAAAAGTTATAAAAAAAAGATAGATTTTTAAAAAACCCTAAAATAAAATCTCACCATAAATTAATAAAACAAAAATGTTTTTCGTCGTTTGGGGCCTCAAATCTATTCAAAAAAAGTAGGTATGGTTCTTGTAATTTTTTGGCTGTTGCCTAGTGTAATAAACAATTATTTTCTGTGGTATGCTTTTATTCTTATAGCTAAATTATAGAATTAGTTTGATTATAATAATTATAAGTGTCGTTAATGTAATAATTAGAAATGTATTATGCTTTGTTTGTTGTTGTAAAATTTATTTTTCTTGAATATAGGAAAGTGATTCTAATTTAGTTACGTTATTGTTTACATAAATTTTTTGTGTGTAATCTAACGTAGTGCTTGTAATTATTATTTCTTCTAATTGAAGAGAACAGTTTAATGCTTTTATTATATTGTCACCTTCTATTGATATTCCTCTATTCATTTGATTTAAAATAGTTTTAAGTAAGTCCCGTGTCAACATTATATTAGGTTCTACGTATTTAAAATCTTTTCGGAATTCACGTGTAATAGTGGACTTTGTTTTAGTAATTTAGGGTTAAAAATACCTAATCTTGTCGGTTGCATTCCTAGCTCTATATTTTCTATGTATTCTGTAAATTCTTGTAAGCTAAATGTAATTATTGCTAATTTTTCTTCTCCTCATTAATTAAATTTAAAGTGTTTATAACTTCTATTCCTTTATTTACTGCATCTATTACTTGGTTTATTTCAATTGCTTGGACACTGTTTTCTGAAAGGTTATTTATTTTTGTTTCTAATTCTACTTTATCTTCTTGATTTAATGTGCCAAATACATATTTGTAAAATGTTCGTACAAAATTAAATAGACCTCTTTTATTACGTTTTGCTAATCTAATACCGTTCATTTCTCTTTTTAATTTTTCCGTTAAATATTGAATTTGTGTTAACGTTTCGAATTCCTTTGCTTGTTTTATTAGATTATTGTATGAGTCTTCCATTTTTGTTAAATTAACAGTTAAGTAGTGATATTCGTAATTAATTGGTAAGTTTTTAGTTCCTGTTGTGAATATAAGATATCCATTTTTTGATTGAATCGGGTTTATTTCAAAGCTTTGGCCATTAGCTTGTTGAATCAATAATATTATTAAGAACATTATTGGGAATAGTATTGTTTTATGTAGTGGTTTCCTGGTTTGAATTGTCATTTGATGTTGATCTGAAACTATCGTATTTTCTTTTGTTAATTTTCTTTTTCTTCTTAAATTTAGATTTGTAATGTATAATTTTTCTGCCTCTATTTGTCTCTTCGAAATGTTTCTCGTCTATTTGTTTTAGATTACCTGTCTTCTTAAAAGGGTTAGTTGATTTTGATCGTAGTAAAGGTGATTGTTTATAGTTAGTGTCAAATTCGAAATCTTTACGTTTTCGTTTAGTTTCTCTATTTGATTTGCTTTATTTAATTGAGTTTTATATTCTGCGGTTCCTACGTATATGAAAATGTCTGCTGGTGTTCTACCTGTAGTATTATGTTTAGTTTTGTGATTATATGTATGAAGTATTATTTCGAAACTAGTCAATTTTTTTTCTTGATCTGATTCACTGCTTATAATTCTTAACTTTTCATTAACGGTTTTGTGAAATCTTTCAACATCAGAAATGCCATTTTTACTTGTGGTAATATTTATGTCTACTCCTTCGGATCTTAACCAGATTTGTAACGCTGAACACATGAATGCTGAATCTTTGTCTGCTTTTATTTCTTTTGGTTTACCCATTTCGTTAAATATTTTAAGTAATGCTCTTTTTGCTTCTAGCCAATTTCTACCATTTACTTCGATAAGGGATGCGAATTTAGAATATATGTCTACACAAGACAAGAATTGTTTGTTGTCCACCGTTTAAATCTATAACATATTTTTCTTTAGGGTTGAATGTTTCCGGAGTTAGTTCAAATGCTAGCTTTGTGTCTCTATGTTCTGTTTTGGCAATGTTACAAGTTTGACATTCGTTAATAATGTTTTGTATTAAATTCTAATAATCTGAATAATAGTATTTTCTTTGAAAAGTACAGTTTTCAATACCTGGGTGCAATAATTCCTTATGTGTTTTAACAAAAAATTCTTTACATTCTGCATATGTTTGAATGTCTGTTAAAATTTTATTTGATCTCATTACTTTTGTTAAATTATTTGGACTTATTATTGTTATTCTTTTCTTGTTTAATTCTTGTTCTTGTTCTTTAATTAATTCCTTAGCGTGGGTGTTTCTCATTACTTTGTACTTAATTTGTGTTCTAGTCTTATGAAAATAGTGCAATACATTTCCTTCGTTATTGTTACTTTTAATAAATTCTATTTGCCTGTTGTAATAGTTAATTGGTCTTTGTGTAATTGAAATATAACTTTGATTATCTTCTTGTGCGCTATGCGCTTTTGCTGCTGTACTGTTGGAAAATTCTCCTAATAAATTCTCTTCTAGTTTAATTCTTGATAAAGCATCTGCGACATAGTTTTGTTTTCCTGTGACATACTTAATGTGATAATCAAATTTATTAAGTCTTATTTCCCATCGTTGTTATTTCATATTTGGTTCTATAACATTGTTTATCCAAACTAAAGGTTTGTAGTCACTGAGAATTTCGAATTTCTCCCGAAAAGATATGACCTGAAATATTTGGTGGCCCAAACAATTGCTAAAAGTTCTTTTTTAATTACTAAGTAGTTTATTTCATGTTCGTTTAGTGTTCGGCTTGCGTAACATATAGGCTAATGGTCTTGAGATAGTAATGCTCCTATAGCAATATTGCTTGCATCTGTAGTTCATGAGGACGGCTTTTCAAAGTTGGGGTAAATTAATATTAGATCTGAAGTTATAAGTATTTTTAATTTTTGAAAATCTGAAATTTATATTCTTTACGTCAATAGCTGCGTGATACTTAAATTTCAATGTCATGGCTTTTACAATGTTTGCAAGGTTTGGAATAAATTTTCTATAGTAACCGCAAAGTCCTAAGAATGATTTGATTTCCTTTGTTGTTTTTGGTATTTGATATTTTTGCATGGCATCAACTTTTATTGGATTCGGTTTTATACCTTCAGTTGTTACAATATGCCTAAGAAATTCGGTTTCCTTTTTCATGAATTCAACTTTGTCTAGCTGTAATTTTAAATTGGCTTCTCTGAGCTTTCGAAAACTCTTTTCAATGACAATATGTGTTCTTCCAATGCAGTGGAATACACTATCATATCGTCCATATAGACCAAGCCATCGTTATAAATTACATCTACTAAAAGATTATTCATGTAACGTTGAAAAGTTGCTGGTGCATTTTTAAGTCCAAAAGGCATACGAGTATACTCATAATGACCGTTTTTTGTTGAAAACGTGGTCTTTTAAATTGAATCAGAATCCATTTGAATCTGATGGAAGCCTTCTACTAGATCAATGGTAATGAAATATTGACATCTTCCAAGTTTGTCTAATATATCATCCATTATCGGGATAGGGTATTTATCATCGATTGTGATTTCATTAAGGTTTCGATAGTCAATGACTATTCTGAATTTGTGTTTTCCCGATGCATCACTTTTCTTTGGTACAATCCAAATTGGGGGATTTGATTTGCTTATTATTCCCTGATCTATAATTTCTTTAATTTGTTTTTCTACCTCTTCGTTATATGCTTGAGGGTATTTGTATGGTCATTTGTAAATGGCATCTTAGTGTTTAGTTTGAATGACATGCTTAATTGTACTGGTGAAAGTAAAATTTTCACTATCTTCGTACTGTATATCTCGAATACTCGAATAAGATTTTAGTTAATTTATTTTTTCTTCTTCATTGAGATGTTCTAACCTGTACTGATTACTTTCCATAAGTTAATTTTCAATTCCGAAATTAAAAGGCCAATCATCTGTAAGAGGTGGATCAAGGCAATCAATTGCGGTATCTTTTGTAAATGGTGGATCAGGGGAATTAAATGCTATATTGTCCTTTACAAAGTTTTCATGAATATATCTTATGATAAATTGATACCCGCTCAAAATTACAACTTCTTCCTTGTAATTAATTTTTGCTTGACAGGCGTCGAGGTATTATCTGCCTATTAATACATCGTAATTTTCTGAAAATTCGTGTATATAAAATTTTCGGTGTGATGAACAGAGTTCTTTAGGGGCTACAGAAATACCTTGGTTTAAATTGATATTTCCATTTATTGTATGAACTTCTAGTTTACAAGGGGAATTGGAAATTCTAGAAAATTGTTCCTTATTAAAATAAAAGAAGATCCTGTATCTATTACACACCTGAGATGTTGGTTATTCATAATTAATCGAATGAAGGTGTTTCTTTTGATTTGGGGTTCGAGGCTGCGAGATGAAAATTTTCAGCTGTATCCATTTTGTACCGACCACTATCACTTTCTCGTTGTCTTTTGACTGGTTGATTTGAGGTACCAGGGCTATTTCTTTTGGTTGGTAATTCATAAGGTTAATAACTCTACCTTGATGGAGGTTCTGTTTAAATTCTTGTTGGAATTCCTGATTGCTTTCGTTAGGTTTCTGAGGGTTATTATATTGATAATTGACATGGATATTTTGTGGATAAAAAAAAATTATTCCTGCCTGGTGGATTCGAAGTATTATTGTTACTGTTTGATTTTGGTCGGTGCGAATAGTTATTTTTGTACAGTTCGTCTCTTTGTGCCACCTGTTTAAATTTTGTTACTGTCTTAATGTCATGCCTAGCAAGAACCATAAATATTCTGTTGGTATTTTTCTTGAAATTACGTCTTTAACTGTGTTGTTCATGGCATTTGTGTATAAAATTTTATTTGAAGATATTTATTCTAGTATTAACTTGTTAGATGTTACAAATGACTTATATTCTAGGTCTTCGATAAATTATCGGACACTGCCATTATATTTCGTATTGTATAATCTACGTAAAAGTTCTTTATAGGACGTCTGTGTTTTAAATTCATCGATAAGGGGGTTCATTAATCCAGTCCAGTGTATTGCTGCCGTCAATTGGGATACACGTTGAGCTGCTCCTGTCGGCCTCAATCTGTGCTTTTTATACCCTGTGTGGGTATTTTGTTTGTGCAAAGCATGTAACAGGAAGAATGAGGCGTGACAGATCCCGCAAAGTACATATATTTTCTTTGCCAGCATCAACAGCTAGTTGTCCGTCTGTCCGTATTAACGAAGAGTTCTCAAAAATAGTTAGAGCTAAGAGCACCAAATTTGGAATGCAGATTCTGTATAATGTCAGGCAGATGACGTTTATTTTCAAATTTTTCCATGCCCCTTTAAAAGGCGTCATTCGAATCAACCAACAATACCTTATATTTTAATAAATATAAGAAATATAAACTGGTATGTAGGTTCTTGGATAGCATACGCAGGTCGTTTGTTCTATTTTTGCATCGGACAACCATAGCATATAGCTGCCATCGGAACGATTGGTCTGTTATTAGTAGTCGTTACTGACTCTCAGTAGCTGAGCGACGAACGGTTCTGTTTGTATCAAGTAGTCGCAAGCGAAAAAATATGCCAGTGTTGTCAACACAACTCTATTGTGTCAGTTGCGCGCTTTGTTTAAAATAAGAAGCACATACCTGATCAGATACATTTAGGAGGAATAGGGAATGGGATATCAAATATTCATTGCTAAGTAATTCAAGGGACAGCAATATGCGAAGACAACTAAAAATAACACTAGGCAACAAATTTGAACTTTTTGGCTATACAAAAAAACATTTTTTTTTTATCGTAAGATTTTTTTTTTAGTATTTTTTAAAATTTGTCTTTTTTTGAATCTTTTTTAAGAAGTGCGCCTACATTTGTCATCATAACTCGCGAATGACAAAACCGATTTTTAAAAGCTTTACTTTTTCTTTATGCTTATGAATTTATCTATAATTTAATAATACAAAGTCTAATACTTAAGCCAGTAGTTTAAAAGACATATATTTTCGAATTAAGACAATTATAATATTTTGGTTAAGGTTTTTCTTTAAGATTTTTTCGTTCAAAATTCTAGGAAAAGTCGAACAAAATTTATTACATTTTATTTTCTATTTTATTTACATAGGTGCATTAATTATGCGTCGTTTAAGCTATTATTCATTAAAATCTACTGGAAGACGGCTAAGTAATAAGCATATAAAATTCTAGCAAAAGTCGAATCGAGTGACTTGTAAAAAGAGGTTTTTTTAACGGCCCACTAATTACATCCGCTAACCGCTATGAAGTAGATGATGGTAATGTTTGAGAAGTCACCTTGTAACCAAATCTGTGTTGGTAATCGGGCCAATACACAGTGCGCTTGTATGGAGTGAGCGGCCAAAAATACTTCTAGTGGAGATATCGAGCTAAAATATTTACTGAAAGGTCTATAAAAGATTGTAACTGTAATAAATAAAAATGAATGGATTTGGACAATCGCACTTCCATCTGTTCACCCACTTCCATCCAAAGAAAATATGTATTTTTTGTTTTTATTGTAAATTTTTTTATATCTGGGCAATAAATCGCTTGAAGTTTTCGAGTTTACAAATCCACGAATTAGCATGTATTAGCGTTTTGTTAAGTTTGCTTCCATGAAAAGCGATAAAACTTCATCAATATTTGCTTCCGAACATACTGCATTTAAGGCCCTATTCTCTTTCAAAACCCGTTTTTTGGACACTTTTTAAAAAAATTCCTTTTTGAAAACGCAAAGAATAATTGAAAACTTTTTTTATTTATTGTATTACAAAAGGTTCAAGTAAATAAAAAAATTTTTTTGCCCCGATACGAGGGGTGCTCTAAAAGTAATGAGACTTCAAAGTTGGGGGTTGAAAAAAAAGGTGTCGTCACGGCGGCCACGATTCCGGGTCTCCGGAGCGTCGGAAATGAAAAAACAAACGGGGTTATAATCAGCATAGATGTAATTCTGGTCCGTAGTAAAATAAAAATTTTGAGATTTTTTTGACAAAATGGCGGCCACTTGAAATTGACAAAACGAATTTGGACCCATTTTTTGTAGTTTAGTGTAAAAAAAATAGTAAAAAAAATCGCAAAATTTTTATTTTACTAACGGCCAGAATGGTGACAATTCGACGTCGATTAAACTTTGTTTCATCCAAATCGATTCAGTAGAACTGGCGGAATCATGGCCGCCAGCTCGAAAAACGTGGTTTCGAGATAAACGCGTTTAAAGTTTGAAGTTTGAAGAAAATAGCTCATTTTGACGAAGACCTTGCTTCACAAAAATGGCCATATCTTCTAAAGTATTTCGAATTTCAAAAAACCCTTTTAGGGTTATATTCTTAAATGTCCAAGCTATAAAAAAATGCAAAAAAAAAAAAGTCGAAAAAAATTTTTTGCTGAAAGAGAATAGGGCCTTAATGGAAAACTGGTACGCAAAAGTGAAGCAGCAGACTCATCATGTTTTACCAGCTCGGCTTTTCTTCGTCGTTTTTTCTTTAAGAAGACTCAATGAAATCTTTTTTCGGCCTTCAACGCTCGGTTTCTTTTGATTGAAATATTTTGTGGGCACAGCCCAATAAAATACTTTCCTTCTCATTCAGCCAATGACTTTGAAATTGAACCACTAAAGATTTCGTTCGATTTTACTTTTGCCAAAAAGTTAAAATTCTTTTGCACATATACGCAATTCGTTTTGACAAATCGTCCAGTTCGGTAAGGTAACCGTTCTTTTTTATTTCTCCGTGTAAAATATCATTTAATGCCTTCAATTTTTGTGCATAGATACCTTTTTCTGTACACCAAAGATCAAAAATGTATAGGCGTGGAAGAACACACTTATAAAAATTGTCTGCCAAAATCAAATTTAAAAAAGGAATGAATGATTTAACAAAGTCATGGACATCAACAATCGACGAAGACAAAACAAAAACAAACGCACGATACGCAAACCAGATGTTTAGCAGGGCCGAGCTGAGCATGAAAAACATAAGGCGTCGCCACGATGCGCCGTCACTTTATTTACGTTTATACACACGTTGGCAGATTTTGGCATCTAAGCTTAACATATTTATTACCTTAAAACCCAGCCAATTACAATAACATACAACTCAGTTGTGAAATTTTGTGGGATTACAAATTAAACTCCACCTAAACATGAAAAAGACGTTCACAAAACACATAAAAAATAATTAATTAAATTAATTAATTTCACAAAAACAATTTAATAGGTTGGTTAATTATTTATATTAGAATTTAAAGTAAATACCTTGAGCTTTAAAATGCATGATAATGAATTAAATCTGTAACACTTAAGTTGACTTCTGACCTCTTTGAATTGCAGCTTTGATTTGAAAAAAGCTTACTCAATGCATCAGCTGTGCCAAAATGAACACGTTATTGCGATTTCAATGCTATTTTTAGAAAATATAGTTAGAATTCTACAAATATCCGATTTGTCATCAAGAAGTTTGGACATTTACGAGACAATTTGTGTGCATTTTGTCTAAAAAGCTTGTGATAGATTTTTCGATTTTTGGCCTATGGGCGCAACTACAGTGCAGTGACTAGTTACACAAAACGAAAAAATTTCTTTTATATGAAATATATTTTTAAATCTATAATTTATCACACACAGTCTAAGACTTAAGCCTGTAGTTTAGGAGCTCTTAATTTTTAAATTAAGAAAATGTTTTTTTTTTAGCCTTTTTTGGCTTTTTTACTTTAAACTTCAAGGAAAACTCGAAAAAAAAATTGAGGAGCCGTTTTTTAGAGGTGAACCCACTTTTTTAATCAATACTTTCGAGTAATAATTATTCATTATTCTCTAAAGCTAATGAATATATCTGTAATTCTTCCATACACAGTCTAAGACATAAGCCTGTAGTTTAGGAGCTATTAATTTTTGAATAAGGAAATTTTTTTTTTAACTTTTTTTTTAGCTCTTTTTACTTTAAAATTCCAGGAAAACTCGAAAAAAATTCTGAACTTCGGTATTAATATTTTTTTTGTTAAACTGCATTAATTTAGCGTCGTTTTAGATATGATTCATTAAAGTCTATGGAGAAACGGCGATATAATAAAATTTTATATCTATGCATGTTTTTCTTGATTTTTATGACTTCCTTGTAGAGCGGCATGACCTAAAATATGAACATTTTTTGTGAATGGAAATATATTATTCTTATATTATATACATATTCTTAATTCATAAATGTATAGCTTCCAAAATACTGGCATTAATCTTATACTGTTTTTGGATGAATAACATATGTATTCATTAGCTTTCAGGAAAAGTAAACCTTTTGGCATTCTCGAGTAATGATGACAAAAGTGGGTGCACCTCTAAACAACGGCAAGAAAAAAGCCAAATTTTAAAAAATTCCTAATAAAAAACTCTGCCATAGAAAAAAAAAAATGTTTTTCGTCGTTTGTGGCCCCATATCTATCCAAAAAGTTGGTTTGGGTAAATTAACAATAGTTATATATCGCTCCATGGATAGTAGTTCTGGACAAGTTTGTGGGTTTTCCGTCAAAGCACTTAACACACAACGTTTTTTATAAAAAGGTATTAGACGATTTTTTAAACACTCTTACATGTTGATATTGAGATTTATGGTGTAATTTGCTAAAATAACCACTTGTATATTCCACAGGTTAAAATGTTCTGCCAAATTGACACGTTTTAACCAAGCACGTTTCAATAATTAATACACTGTTCGGCATATGTATTTATTTTGACAAAATTTGAGCATTCTAGCATCAATGAAAAGGTCATTTAAATCCTGTTTGAATGATGGTGGGATTCCTGAAACAGATTCGGATTTGATTTCGTTACAGATTTGATTTCGCCGATCAGCTGCTGCTTCTCAGCTTCTATACAAAATGTGTAGGGTTACCAGGCAGGTTTAAAAAAATAAACGGATAGTGTTTTAACCCTAAGTCATTTCATGAAATCAGGTCTGAGGCTGATTTCGTTTTGATTTCATTTCGTTAATATGTGAGACCGTGCATTTCGATAACATTTTTTGACCACACTTTGTGTTTGTTTACATATTTTTGTGATTTTAATACGGTGAACTGCTTAGTAATTATAATTAAATAACTATATTTTTAATGCACAACAATTACTGTAGATGTCCTAGATGGTTACGACAGCTAAGAAAGGGCTGTGAGAATTGAAGTTAAAACACAAAAATAGGTTTAAAAGACAAAATGGAGCAGATGTGTAAAATTGCAGCTTACGCAATATACACAATTTGTATTATTCTTATTATACTATTCTGCAACCAAACTATTAATAAAAAGTCGTAGAAAAAAACAAGTTTTCACACCATAATTTGTCAATTTGTGTTTTGCCGATGCTTTTTTTTTTTTGTTTAAATTCAAAAAATCATGATCAAATCGTTCCTGAAACGGATTTAGATTTCAGGAATCCCATTGATAAGACATTTTCCTTAATTCATTAAAAAATCTAGACCTAAAAAAAATCGTTTTTTTTAAATTCCACAAAAAAATTTCGATGGTGTACGCTATGTCTGGAGGCATATTCTTTGTATGAAATGACTTCTCTATAGATTATTTGCTTAGTGTTAATATTGAAAAACTGGTTCAAATTAAAGAGCAAAGCAATAATGAACAGCTAAACAAAAATAAACAAACATAACGGAACTAGTTCACACACTCATTTTAAAGACCAACTCTATTTGTTCACTCACTCCTAAACAAGCCAAGTCTTCTATTGAGTTGAGCGACAGTGTCATTTCTGACCCATCTTTCCTTTTGAGTATTTTGTATGAACATTAATAAATATAAGAGCATTACTGCTTATAAAGATACGTATAATATTTCAGCACAAATGTAGACCAAGTAATATGATCAAGCTTGTGACCGGCTTTGTACATTTGTACATACCTTATATACCCTTAGACACAATATACGAATTCGTATGTAAACAAATGTAAATTGCGGTGTAGTTCGAATTGCATGTTAATTGTATTGCTGCTCTTACCTTATTTTAAGCTACATATCAATACTATGTAAATACTTACATTTTATTAGGTCCATTCCCTAATGATTCTATATAATCAAAATGAGGACGTTCGAATAATATATAGAAAAGCGTTGTTAAAGCCATTATACAAAGGCAACACATATGCAAGTGCCGCTAAAATGTAAACGATTAAATAAATTGGTTTGATTAAATAAAAGCATTAATATTACCATTTTGTTTCCTTAAACATTTATTTTTATGCAGCCTCTGAAGTTCGTTTCGACCCAATACAAATTTTTAATATGTTTTTTCTATTCAACATGATGTTTAGCAAGCAAATACAATTCCATTATTTTGTACATACAAGTGTTTAACAAGTCTGCGAAAATCAAATACTCGTACCGAAAGTGCTGCTATCGATTGTTAAGAAGATATCGACCCAAAAGAAAAGCACAGTTAACTAATGAAGTATATTAGTGGTAGTCCTGATATATTATTTCATTTGCTATTATTTTGCTTCGATTTTTAAAATATGAGAAGTCGAACTTAAGATATCGAAGTGTTTAAAAATCGTTTTTAAAATCGACTTAGTGGGATTCCTGAAACAGATTTGGATTTGATTTCGATTTGGCTTAAGCAAATCTGAATTAGTTTCAGGAACGACCATTTTCGCACACTGATTTGATTTTGATTTCGACAAGGCGACTAGCTAAATATACAGCTTCTTTGGAAAATTTGCTATGACTGTTCGATCAGATCGAGTTAAATACCGATCGAAAGGTTTAACCCTAACTTACAAAATGGTATACAAAAACTTTTTTAACTCACCTGGGTCATGAGGTACGGGGATGTAAGTGGAAGGGGAAAAATTTCAATGATTGCAGCTAATGGGGCTGTTGGGGTCTTTTGGTAAGCTTCATTTTTTAAAAATTCTAATTAAAAATACGCGTCGATTGATACGATCACCTAAATCCGATAGCTGGTTCAAAAGATAAATAAATTTGAACTTTTTGTGAACTTCTCAGTCAGTTTGTTTGTCTGTTTGCATCAAACCGCTAAAGAAGCTTAAGTGTAATGATGGCCAAAGTTGGATCTAATCGAACCACTATATTATATAGCTGTCATAGAGCTGATTGGGCGAAATCCAAGTTTTTTTCATAGTAAGTACGGGGCCTCCGACAGTAGAGTATGTTCGCTGTAGCAACGCGAGCAAGGCGAGTAGTTTTCTACTTTTCATTATAATTTAAAAAAAAAAACAAATTTTTTAAATATGAAAGAAATTCAACAACGATAAAGTTACAATGTCAAAAGCAAAAGCAATTGCAAAAATTTCTGATATTCCACAAAAAAACATCTACACGAGGTAAAAGTAATTTTTAAAATATAGCCCAAATTCCACGGAAAATAAAACATTTTTTTTTTAATTCGATAAAATAGAAAGTGAAAACAGGAACAGGCCAGTGTATTCCTACAAGTACATGTATTTATGTACAGTAGGGAATAAAAAAAGGGTACAAGTTCCAAAACGTTGTTTTTCGGCATCTACAATATCAAAACTATAAAAGCAAAATGTTTTTTTTTTTTTCATATTTATTATATTATTTGTAATATTGTAAGTAATATTGGTAACTAACAAAGATAAAATAGTTATTTGCAAGAAGTGGAAAATAAAAAACCAAAACAACTCGCATATACTCACTTCTACACTTTTCGTGAAAGCTGAAGCTATAAAATAATTTAAATTATTTTGACATAAAAAAAAGGTTTTGTTAATTTAATTTATAAACTTTGATACGTTCTCTACCATGTTCTCAAATATCTGTTATGAAATTCGATTCCTATCCACTTTTACACGGCTCTAAAGATCGACCTTGTCGGATGGGGCTAAATCATACCAAGCTAGTCGTTGTTCAACATTTGACCAAAGTTTTTTATTCGGATCGGGCTCGGGGCATTGTGCTGACTACTATATCGATCTAAAATTTTACATTCCAAGCCATTTTTTAACCATTCTGGCTGTGCACCCCAAGTCGCCACATAGTTGAAAAGGTAATAAGGTTTCAAAATAGCCACGTTTCTTGACTTATAAAGTTAAAAAAAAATATTTTTCGAGTCTTCGTAGGCAATAAAACTTTCACTTGTCGAAAGTGAAAACCGTGACAGGCCCGATTATTATTATATGGTCTAAAATCCCTCTATTGAGGCATATGGGCAATATGCCTCAACGCGTTGGAATGACAGAGATTCAGTCCCTACAACGTTCCAAAACTTCTCTAGCATCTTTCATTGAAGGGTGTTTTTTTTTTCTGGGGTTATTTCAAGTCCTACGCCATAACCTAATTTAAATTTTTAAGAAATTCGTCGCGGGTTTTAGCTTGTCATCTAACGGGTGTTGGGTAACAATTCAGGAAGAATCACATGGAGGATTATGCTGGCATTCCCCAAGTGGGTGGATTGAATTATCAAGTAGTACAATTTCACTCTGCTATTCATTTTTGCTCTGTTGTATTTCTAAGGATATCCATTGAAAAAGTGAATTAAAATGCTTATTTGTTTTTAAGAAGTGCTTATTATTAAAAAAAAAAGGTAATTGTCTATTATATGGGCCTCATCTCAAAAACTAAAAAAAAAAAAACACAAATAGGGGGTGATTTATGATGAATTTAGCAAAAAAAATTAGATTGGGGACTCAATTGGTTTATTTTTAAAAAATCCCTAAAGTTTCCATACAAAATGAACTCTTTTATTGTAAATAGTGTTGGTAAACGGACCACAATAATGACAAGTTGCACAAAACAACAATAAAATACTTCGTTTTGTATGGAAACTTTAAGGATTTTTTTAAAATAAACCAATTGAGTCCCCAATCTAATTTTTTTTTGCTAAATTCATCATAAATCACCCCCTATTTGTGTTTTTTTTTTTTAGTTTTTGAGATGAGGCCCATATAATAGACATTTACCAAAAAAAATAAAATAAAATAAACAATAAATACTTACTAAAAAAAAATTTTTTTGTGTATATATTTATTTAAATAAATAACCATACTTTTTTTGTTCCATAATTTTATAGTATATAAAAATAAAATTTAGCTTATTTTAAAGTGATAACGCTTTCTTATACCTTAATTTAAGTTTATATTATGTTCATAAGCTATAAAAATAATATAGTCACAGTTGAAAGTTGAAAAAATGATGCGGATTGCTTCACTAAAGAATCTTTTTTAAAAACAGCTGTTTGGCCTGTCAATGTTAAAAACACGCGTAGTAAGAAAAAGAAAAGAAGAATATCTTTGTTGTTAACAAAATATTGAGTGAAAATATGTTGATAACTGTCTATTATACGGTTCTCATCTCAAAAAAAAACCACATATAGGGGATGATTTATGATGAATTTAGCAGAAAAAATTAAATTGGGAAGACACTTAGTTTATTTTCAAAATAAATCTGTGAAATTTCCATACACGTGCATGTTCAATCCATTTTTCATAATTTTCATTACGCGGTATAATTTAAATTGTTTACGATTATCGAAGACAAATTCAGAAGACAAATTCAACATTTCAATAAAGTTTTAAATAAAAAGGCTGCTGTGAAATTTCCATACACGTGCATGTTCAATCCATTTTTCATAATTTTCATTACGCGGTATAATTTAAATTGTTTACGATTATCGAAGACAAATTCAACATTTCAATAAAGTTTTAAAGAAGACAAATTCAACATTTCAATAGTTTTAAATAAAAAGGCTGCCACACTTTCATACTTTCGTCTATCCACAGGCCTTATATGGGAAACAATTTCGCGCCTTTTGTTTAACGTCTAAAAGGCAATGATGTGCCCAGTATATTTACAAAATAAAAATGTTGTTCTGTTCATAAACAGTGAGGAAACATTTTAACCAACTGTTCACCAAAGGGAACAATGTTCACACAAGTCTACTTGTGAACAGTGTACTGGTACTAACAGAATTTATGTTTGTGTTTCTTATCGATATACAAGACCAGAATATTGTTCAGTTATCGGAGCTACAACCATGTTATTGAGTAAAAACATCTGTGTACGAGCATAAGCACAAAAGCAAATACAATATTTTGTGTTGATTGTCTCAAGCAGTTTTTTTCATATTGCTTTGGTAGTGATACTTGTTACTTTTAAACCAATTTACCGTACGTGTAAAGTAACACATAATTGAGGCTGTTTTTTAATATCCTGTAATTTGCAGATCTACATAAGATTGTAGATTTTTGTCGTAATGGGAAGTATTGAGAAGGCTTGCATTTCCGGATTTCTTTGCCGCCTCTGCTCAGAAATGCACAGGACTGTAATACACATATATGGTGATCACGGTCAGCGCTTATGTCTTGTCGAGAAAATCAACGGCTATTTACCAATCACTGTACGTATAGATATATAACCAAGTCTATTGACTAACACAATTAAAAATTGTATTTTTATAAATAGATATCTCCAACCGATCCATTGCCTAAAACCATCTGTAAAACTTGTTTATATCGAGTCGAACAGCACTATACCCTTTTAATGAGGCTGACACGTATGAGAGAAGAGCGTCGACTGAAATTAATGGGTTACAAATCTCAACGGGATACAGTAAGATGAAAATCATTGTAGTGCATTCAGGAGTTTTAAATTTAATGTTTGATATGTATTTATTTTTATTAAGGATAATTTTTCAATATCCAGTGTCGAATTCTCTGATGACGAGGAAGCAACATCCACAGAAAATAATGATTCTCCGGGTGCAGCAAAAAAATCGAGCCCCAACAAGCCCTCATCTTCATTAACAACAAATATCAGAAGTAGTAATAATTTAGATAACGCAGGGACAAGTAGTGCCCAAGCTATATCGAACGTTAATATTGCCCATAGTTCTGCAGAACATGGCCCACAGGAGCTTTACCCAACGACTTAGGAAATCCAATGTTTATATACTTTTGTTTAACTTAATCAAACACAATATTCATATGTACGTATTATTGATAAATTAATATATATATTATATAATATAATGGCATATACGACTAGGTAATATTCATTGTTTATTTGATACTTTGTAGCATGTGCATATAATACATATTTAATTGGTCAGATTATATAACAATTATTTCAGGATCATCGTAATGTTTATGATAATCGACTATATATGTACAACTTGAACATATTTAACTGTATAAAATCAATTTAAACCTGAAATCGTTGAACTTCCATATGGACAAACATTACAAAAGTATCAGAGGACATCATTACACATTCAGCTAGATTTCGATCATGATGTTTATGGACCATGTCAATTTCATTTTTGTAAATTATCTGTTTTATTGTAGTAATCGTAAGTTTAATTTTAAACCAAACAAATAAAAATGGTTTTATCATATCTTATTGAAATGCATTTATTTACTAGGGATAATTGTTTGCCTTTAATTTTTTCCGCTTTTTCAAGCAATTTTAAAATTACAATTAATCCGATAAAGTAGTTGAGAAAATAGAGAAACAAATTTTCCAATAATTTACTGAAATGAAATATCAAATTTTAAGGAGTTTTCCCAGCGCTGCTTGTAATAAAAAAGTGTTTATAGCAACACAGCTAATTTTTCTACCCGATACTTTAAAATTAAGTTAAGGGGTATATTGTGTTCGTTGCAATGTATGTAACGGGGAAAAGGAGGCACCTCCGACCCTATAAAGCATATATATTCTAGATCAGCATCAAAAGCCGTGTGAGCGTCTAGATCTGAGACTATAAGAGATTAACCAAATTTGGCACACAGATTTTAATAGACCCCACGCTGGTCGTTCGCTTTAAATTTTTGAAACGCCACCCTCCATCACCGCAAATCGCGAAAAACCACCACAACAACAGTTTTAAAGATAATACGTTTTTCTTGAGAATCGCATCTGCATCGCATCAAGATCGGTAAGTAGAAACGCAGTTATGGCGAGTTTATGTTTCCAAAGTATTACAAATAATTTCTTTAAAGTAATTTTATAAATATTGAAATATATAACGGGTATCCTATGGTCGGGATCACGACTATAGCCTTTCCGACTAGTTTTATATGAATTTATTGAATGTTTTCGTGTAATACAATCTGGAAAGCTTGTAAGAACCTACATGCTGTCTAACTGACGTCATTGTTGTTGCTCTCTCCCATTGCACTTGCATACACACTTAAAAAATTGCTTGAAATTACACATCAATTTTTCTTTTATTAAAAAGAATCAATTTTTCAAAGGGAGTAAACATTTTTAATCCCATCAATTTATAATACTTTGTTGATAATTTTTTAATGTAACATTTTTTCAAGGTTATTTTTTAAGTGTTTATTAAATATTATAAACTACGGCTATTTTTACTTGTGAACTTAATACAATTAACGGGAAATAAATATATATAAACTTAAGAGCACATTTTCAGTTGACTCCAATTTATATTGTTGTGCAAAAAATTCCGAATCTCCAATCTAAAAATTCTTGGGAATCGTTTTAATGGCAGTAGTATATGTTTATGTTGTATTCGATTTTTTTCAGGCTATACAGAAATACTGAAATTAATAATTGACTTGGTTAAGATATTGTGAATATAAGATACAAATAAATGTGAAAGACAAAATGATTTAATTTTATTTACTAGTAGTAGTTTTAATGTAATAAATAATAGCAACCTTAACATGCCATAACTAACAGATAGATTGTTAAATTTGTTCATTTCAAAACTTTACTTTTTTCATAGATCTTACCAACCAAAGTGAACGAAATCAACTTTAAAACTTTCTCCATGGTGATAAAAAAAACGTTATTCATATATGGCACTATAAAAGCTTATTTGACCCATTGCTCTCACTTTAAATTAATTTATCTTTCAATTTGAAGGAGACGAAAATAAACTTTAAGCGCAGATTTGTTAATTAATGCTTTAACTTAAGCACAATAAATAAAGAAATAAAAACAAAGCATAGATAAACATATAGGTCAATTAGGCTGTGACCCACTGAACAGATTTTCTTTATTAGCAACAAAGATGAGATGTAACCATGTCTGGCTGTAGAAACTTTAAGATCTGTGGGAATCATGCAGGACTTTCGACAAAGGAAATTAAAGGAAACACTAAGTTCAAGACCAATTTTAAAGTTAGAACCTTGACTTTTGCCACAAAGGATCATGTTCGTAGTCACGAAGTGCTTTGGAAATTTTATCAGTTTCTGATGACACAATAGACAATACTAATCACAATGTTTTTTTTTCATTTTAGAAACACATAACATGTAAGAGAATTAAAGAACATGTACTATAATGAAACATTACTATAAATAGTAAAATACTATTCCGTACGTTTTACTGACGGCGACGAGTATTACGTTGTTTATCGAACCGCATTTCCATTTCCTCAAGTACTTTTGGAGTGTAGCGCACAACAAGTTTCACGGATCCGACAGCTTGTTTCAACAGTTCCACCGCTCTCTCGTGATTTTCACCTTCAACAGACTGAAATAAAAATATTCCAAACGTGTATTAAACTAATAACACTCACAAGTTAATGTATCAAAAATAGTTTGTACTTATTTGTAAATTATCACCAAAATACACACTCAAGATTATACTAAATCCACAAATTTTTAAAACTATTTAAAATATTCTTTAAATTTGGCGAATCCGAGTCCTTAAAGCACTTATTCTGTTAATATATTTGGATCTGTTTTTTTTTTATTATAATTTTGGGTAAATGTCTATTATATGGGCCTCATCTCGAAAACTAAAAAAAAAAAAACCACAAATAAGGTGTGATTTATGATGAATTTAGCAAAAAAATTTGATTGGGGACTCAATTGGTTTATTTTTAAAAAATCCTTAAAGTTTCCATACAAAATGAACTATTTTATTGTAAATAGTGTTGGTAAACGGACCACAAAAATGACAAGTTGCACAAAACAACAATAAAATAGTTCATTTTGTATGGAAACTTTAAGGATTTTTTTATTCATTAAATTCATTAATAAAATTAAATGTTTTTTAATTACATTGTTAATTTGAACCTTTATTTTAAGGCTTTGTTTAAAATAATTATTTTTCTTCAACAATTTAAGTTGAAGTAAATAATAAGCTGAAGGCATACAATTTAATTTAAATTAAAGAAAACATACCACGCCATTGACTGAGAGTAACTGATCGCCTCTTTTCAGTCCTCCATGTCTATCGGCGACTCCTCCAGGTATTATCCGGGAAATATAAATGGGAGAATTCTGTTCCTTGCCTCCCATGACATTGAATCCCAACCCTGCAAGAAATCATTATGATTCGTTCGTTTAATTAAGTTTAGTTTAGTAGACAATTGAGATGCCTTTGAAATATGTTTAAAACAGAATTTGGTTGTGGATAAATAATAATGTAATTTTTGCATGTAACTTTCTACATCTTATTTGTACTTACTAAGTTACTAAATACTATACAAACATACCCTCCTCTGTTTTGGGCAATTCGACAACTCGTGGATGGGCGTGACCTTCACTGGCGGCAAAAGCGGCAACGGTTGCTTTGGCTGTCGCAGATGCGCGAACATCGTGCGAGCCTTGAATATCCACAGTTTCGTAAACATGTTCATAGACTTCGCGCACAGAGTTTAAGAAATCAGAGTTTAGAACCTTTTGCAATGCGGCTAGTTTTGTTGTTGGGAAATCTCCACTAGCCTGAAGCTTTTCTAAGAGCTCTATTGATCTTTTAACATCTGTAAGAATATATTGATTAGTTGATTACAACTTGGATATGTACATATGTATGTATGTATCGTAGTCATAAATTATTACATGCATTCATATGTGTATCTATATTTGTTTTGTGTGACCCAATGCTTTACTTACCTCTTGCCAACGTCAATGGTTCAGAAATTTCGGTCATCTTCAGACTCTTGCAACTCAATCAAAAGAGTTTATTATTCTTGAATTCGTTTTTAAAGATATGTATGTATCCTGTCTGTAAGATTGATTTCCAACTCTAAACTATAAATATGTAGACTCCGTCAAGTAAAAATACATCGATGTATCGATATAAATGATACAGTGCTGCGAGTTTAGCTATTAACAAGCCAAATGTTCTATGCAACTTTAAGACTTGAATCGAGTAGACCAGAAATTTTCGCCGGTCGAAATTTTTTTCTATGGTGAGATTCCTGAGACAGATTCAGATTTGGTTTCGTTCCAGATTTGATTTCAAAATGTGTAGGGTTGCCAGGCAACTAGAAATATTAAATAATAACCCTAAATAATTTCACGAATTGAGGTTTCAGGCTGATTTCATTTTGATAATATGTGAGACCATGCATTTTGATAACAATATTTGGACACACTTCACTTTCAAGAATGAATAATTTATTAACTTTATATTTAATGCTGAATTATTACTAAAAAATGTCCCAGATTGATATGACAGCTAAGAAAGGGCTGTGAGAGTTGAAGCTAATTCCCGAAAGTTGCATAAAATGACACAGATAATAAGGGAGCGTTAGTGTTCAAAATTCCAGCTTAAGCATTATAGTTTTATTCTAATTATGTTACTTGCAACCAAACTATTAAAAAAAGTGTTTAAAAAAAAACAGATTTCACCATTTAATTTGTCAATTTGTGTTTTGTTGCCATTTTTTAAAATTCTCGAAATTAAAATCAAATCAGTGGGCAAAAAGCGTCGTTCTTAAAACTGATTCAGAACCGGTTTCTGGAATCCCACTTATGAATAGCTTTCAAATTCTTCTTCTTCCCTTTAAGGCAACGTTCTTAGCTCGGTACACAAAAAAAAAAAATGGGAACTTAAGCCTATTTGATTCGTCACAAATTATGGTACACTACTTTGAACACCTTTATCTCCGAGACTTTAACAGTTACAGCAACGAACTTTGGTGACAATACTCCTAGAATGATGACCATGCCCACGCTTTCCACGTAAATAATATAAAATCCGATAACAAGAGCAATTTCAAAGCAACAGCATTGAAAGTTGTCAGGTTTGGGGGGATAGGATGAAAATTTCATCGATATCGGTTGAAAAACAGAGAAGATATTTGAGCAAATTTGATATATGGATATATAATCTCCTGAATCTCAGAGACTATTAACCACAACCAAATTTGGTGATAATACTGCTTCAATATCATCTCTATGTTGCATGCTGAAAATTTCATTGCGATCGAATAATAAACAACGAATATATAAAGCTAATTTTTTTTGCTTTGCACACCGCCTGGATGGGTGGGGGTTACAGCAGGTACTTAAGTAATGTTTTTTTTCGGATATATACATTTATTTACATATATAAGTTATGTTAATGTTAAATTAACATGTTAAAACTTAAATCAGCAATGTTATATATTCACATGGTACAATTTATGTTAGACATGTTATATGAATGTTATATTCTATATATTTAAAGTTGTTTGTCCAAATGACTGAGCATTGTACCGGCCAAACGGCTCAAAATACGAGATTTAAATTTTAACACAGATATGACAAATTCATCGGCGTTTAAGGCGGGATTTTTCAAAAATCGTCCTGCAAGTACGTCAAAAAGGAGCTCAAAGCTCGCGTTTATTTTGATTTACATATAAAAGCGTTTGGTCAGGAGATTTAATTAAATTTATTAATTTAATTTTTTTTATATTTTTTTTATTTTATTAATATTCTTAAAATCAAAAATAAAATAATGCAACATGTTGGACTTTTGTTGTTGTTTGTTTTGCTGCTTTATCATTGTGTTTTTTTTGTGCTAATCTCGCACATAATCTCAAAGGTCTGCAACGTAAAATTTGTTTCACAGATGCCAAAGCTGCTGTTAACAGGCTGCATTAATGAAATGATTTAAATAAAATATTTTTTAATTTTAAAAGTTTTTTATTCGGTATTATTATTGTTGTTTGCATTTGCTTATGTTAAAACCAAAGAAAACTAAACACAGGGCTGTAGCATATCATATTCGTTTAGCAGCTGTTAAATTTTCTTTAAAGAAACAACCAAATAACTCAAATATTTTTGATTTTATTTTATTTATCTCATCCAAACTCACGGATTTGCTTTTGCACTCCAAGTCTTGTTTACCAAATCTAAATTTTTTCGCCAAATCTGTTTTTTTTCCGCCAAATCTGGCGATTTTTCCATAATTATTCGCGTCTTTTTCAAAAAATGTTATATTATATAAAGTTGTTGCTACTTATTTTATTCAGAAGGAAATTTCCAACAATACCATATGTTAAATTCTTCTTAAATAACTCATAACTGATAATAATTGATTCGTACGATCGGTTAAAAAACGTTTTATACTGATTTGAACAAAAAGCTAACATGTCTTCTTACATACAAACACGTTAATATGATCGGAATCAGAATCATTCTATTTGTGCGGTGCCCGGGTTACAATATATTTTTTATAGATAAAAATTGTGTGTGCGAAATTTCAGGTTGTCATTATTAACAAGTGTCCGAATTATTGATAGTGTTAATACAATATTATGGTAATATACTTTTAAGACCCCGTACCTAAAAAAAGTACAGGGGTCTATTGGGTTTGTTTTACCGACTATGTGCGTAACAGGTAGAAGGTGGCGTGGCAGACCCTATAAAGTATATATATTCTTAATCAGCATCAATAGCCGAGTCGATATAGCAATTTCCGTCTGTCTGTCTGTCTGTCTGTCCGTCTGTCCGTCTGTCTGTCCGTATGTATGAACACCTAGATCTCAGAGATTATAAGAGCTAGAGACACCAAACTTGGTATGTAGATTTCTCTATATTGCAGGCAGATCAAGTTTATTTCAAAATTTGGCCACGCCCCCTTAACCGCTTACCAATCGACATAAAAAATTTCATATCCAAATTATAAGAGCAATTTAAAACTAGATATTTCAGATTTTGCATAGACAAAGAGAAAAGTGTCCTAGATTTTTGCTGAAAATTTCATTCTGATTGGACAGTAAATAGCCAAGGTATTCAAACAATAAATTTTGCTGTTTAATTCGTTGACGGCGTGTTATCAGTAATTAAAACTTGAATATCTTGATAAAACAAGAAATTGATATTAACATATTATATAATAAATTGGCGTCCATTCCGACGTGAGCTTCGGTGGCGCAGTGTACTGAGTCGCGGAGTCGGACAATGCTCGTGGGTTCGAGACCAGCCGATGAACACGTAAGTACGAGAGTCGCTCAACACGTTGAGTCTCTGCCAATTGAAAGTTTTTGCAATTTTGTCGCGGGTTCGATTCCTGGCGAGAACAACTTTTTTTCCAGCTGATTTTAAGCTATTTTTTTTAATTTTTACAATTTATTGAAATTATTTCTTATGAATGTTATACTGACATTAAATATTGAATACATGTTTAATCATATAGCACTATACACTATATCATATAGCTGTCATAGCACCGCTCGGGTAAAAATCAAGTCTTAGTATGAAAAACTTTTTTGTTTTATGAAACATCGTAACCAATCTTATAGAATATACATAAAATTTGGTTTTATATATCCTGTCCAAAGTTGGTTCAAATCGGACCACTATATCATAAAGCTGTCATAGGACCGATCGGGTGAAAATCAAGTCTTTGTATGAAAAATTTTTCTTTGAATTATGAGACATCGTAACCAATCTTATAGAATATACATAAAACTTGGTTTTTATATATCCTGACCAAAGTTGGCTCAAATCGGACCCCTATACCATACAGCTGTCATAGGACCGATCGGGTCCAAATCAAGTATGAATTTTTAGCAGTCTTAGCTAAGTACGGGGTCTCCGACAGTCGAGAATGCTCGACTGTAGCTCCGTCCGACTAGTTTTTTTGTTATTTCAATTGTTCAATTAGTTATGTTAATCTTCAAATATTAAATTTGCACATATTTATGTTTGTCTTATTTTTTTATTTATTTAGTCTTATTTATTTATTTATTTATGCGCGACTAAAAGCAGTCGGCAAGAAACAAAAAAAATTTATATATAAAAATAAAATTAAAGATTAAGAAATAAAGATAAAATTAAATATAAATATAAATATAAACTGTAAAGAAAAGATTTAAATTAGAATTAGAATTAGATCTGGGGTATGCAAAAATTATAAATGATCCACCATTTGTTGCAAGGATTGGATTTGCTCCAATTTTTTTGGTACCACTTTCATAATTTTTTGATCAACTGTTTTGTCGACATCCGACTCGCCCATATCCAGTTTTATTTTATCTTATCTATGTTTTCAGCAACTATACCATCCTTCTTTAAGTTTTTATTAACAACAGTTTTATATCGCTCAATAGATCGAACTCTGGACAACTTTGTGGGTTTTACGTTTTACACATAAAATTAATGCTTTTGTTATGTTATGTTAATGCTTTTGTTATGTTATGTTACGCCTCGGCTTACTTTGAGTCAACGCTGGCTAGCTCGTCACCTCAGGGTAGGGTTTTTAACCAGTGCCCGCCGAGCACACAATCACAATCATCGATTCCGAGACATATCGATACCATAACACAACCAAAAACATCGGACACACTTATCGGCGGCTTCGGTCTTATACCGCAGCGTACCCCCCCTTCCTGTGGCGGCAACATTCAAATTTAAACGTCGTTGCGCCACCCAATGATGATTCCGACGACTACCCTATTTCATGGCGATGTGATCCCCCTCCCTTAATAAATTCTTAAGCACTCATAATTTTCATTCCCAATTCCTTAATATTTATTTATAATATGTATGCTTATCATTATAATTTTTTTTATCAATTTTATGTCTATACACACGACGCACATTTAATTTTGTTGTGCACATATCATGCACATATCTGTGAACTTACACATTAGTAGGCTCCTAGTGAACATTGACAAATTATACAAACAATTTTTGACTTTTCGTTTTCCGTCCCTTTCGATCCTTTTATAACAAAAACAAATTTACGCATTCGCTCTCTTTCTTTACATTTTCTGACATGTCGCCAAGCTCAGCAACAACAATTTCATAGACTTTGTTGTTGCATGAGTGACCTGTCGCTTATCCGAATGTAATTTCTTGTTGCCTTAATGATTCGTATACACTTAAAACGAAAAACTATATTTTGTTGTGAATCGTCTTACGTATCTATTCTATTCGAATTTTTTTATTTGTAATTTAAATTTTTTACTTGAAGAAACATGTTTCTATTTTTTTCCAGTGTACAGATTAAAACAAAAAAATTCAAGTTACATGTGTGCGTGCGATTTATTTTAGGCAGCTTTGAGCACCCCTGCTCTAAGTGTTTTTGTTTGATTTCTAATTATCTTGCATTTCCTCTTTGTGTATTTTCTCACTCTTTTCTTTTAATTTTATTATTATTTAATGTTACTTTAATTTTTTTTTTTGAAGGACAAAACAGAGACTTTTATTTTCTTACAGAGCTCTGGGGGTAAATATTAAGGATCCTTTGGAAAAATATAAATATAACATATATAAGGAATTTTACTTTAATTTTTTTTTAACTTTAAAATTCTAGAAAACTCGATTTCTGAATTTCGGTGTTAATTTTTTTTTTTTTTGCAAAGCTGTATTAAATGAGCATCGTTTAAGATATTACTTAAAATCTATGGAGAAACGGCGCACAGTGGGACAGAAAGGGGTGGGGCTGTATTTAAATCATTTTTTCGATGAAAGCGATTTCAAAAGTAATAAATGCATTCGATAGAGAAATCTCCAGAGATTACAAATCCAAAAGAGTCTTGAAATCAGGCAAAAATTGTGGGCGTGACAGCACCTCAAAGTTGAAAAATTTTTCAGTGCGCGCACAAATGTGCAAATTTTACTAAAAATGCTAACTTTAAAACAGCTTTGTTGTCAAGTTATACGACCGATCTTTATGTTTTTGGTTTCATTGCCGTAGAATTTTGTTTCTTCACTTGTTGGCTTTTTATCACAGCGATGTTTAAAAAAAGCACTAAAATTAGGCTATTTTGACTGAACTTCTTCTTCTTTTTGAATAGAACTTCTAATGGACTCCTTGGGACTCCACCCCACTATTACAGGAGTCTTCGGTAATCAATTCTCTAACCAAACAACCGCAGTCTTTCTTGCGTCCAGCTGCGTCTAAGGAAGTTATAGGTTCAAAACTGATGCAACCTCGCAAAAAAATTGTGTTAGAAGAGGAAAATACATACGCTTTCGCTATGCCAGGTATCATACAAGATTTTAAAAAAAAATTTTTTTTTTTGCAACTATCATAACAAAACTATTTTAAATACTTATTAATGTTGTTAAAAATATGAAAAAAGATTGAAATGTATATTTTGGGCAAACGAAAATTGATTTTTTTTTAATTTAAATGTAAAGTATGGACTGAAAATATTTTTCAACTTTGACCGAAAGCCCAGAATTAACCAGGGAGCCTATCAAGCCGTACATTTTAAAGCTTCAGAACTTTCTTATCAAATGCTTTTTAAATTTTTGAAATATCTTTTTTGGTTTAAAAGATATGATTTTCATACAGCAAAATGAGAGATTGTCCCACTGTGCGGCTTTTAGTATACATTTTTTTTTTTTGTTTTTTTTTTGAGATCTCCTAAACAAGCTCACAGAATTCAAATTTGCTATTGTCTTACTCATTATGACCAAAGTTGGTTCAAATCGGTCGGCTATATCATATATTTGCCATAGGAACGATCGGTAGAAAATCAAGTTTTAGTATGAAAAACTTTTTTGTTTTTGAGATATTTTATCTAAACTAACAGAATAAGCATTTGAGATAGTCATTTGAACTGTTAAATTTGTTTCTATATAAATAGCTATGTTAATTACCCATCGTATGCTTACCGTTAAAATCTATAGTAAGCCGGCTAAGTTATTAGCATATAAACAATGAAACAAGTTTTTCGCAAAGGTTGATTTTCGACGGTTCTGTCACATGACAGCTATATGTTATATAGTTCCGATTCCAACAAAATTTGGACAGGTTGTATAAAACTATACGACATTCTTAATTTGAATAAAAAAGTTTTTCATATAAAAGGTTGCTTATTGACCGTTCGTATTGATCGTTCCTATGGCAGCTATATGATATAGTGCTCCGATTTCAACCAAATTTGGTAAGGAAGTAAAGGGCAACTAAAAATACCCAATTCATGAGTTTGATTAAAGTATCTTCAAAAATAAGAAACTTTTTTATTCCAAAGCTTGATTTGTACCGATCAGTCCTATGGCAGCTGTATGATATAGTGGACAGACTTGATCCAAAATTGGTGTAGATATAAAGGACAATTTGTGAGTTTGGTTAAAATATCTCAGGAAAAAAAAATTTTCATACCAAAGGTGGATTTTTGACCGATCGTTCCTATAGCGGCTATATTGAATAGTGATCCGATTTTAGCCAAATATGGTCAAAATGTGTAAGACAACAGCAAACTAGTGTTCTGTAAAATGTTCATACTAAAAGTCATGCTGCTCTACAAGAAAGTCATCAAAATCAAGAAAAACACGCATAGGTATAAAATTTTATAATATCGCCGTTTCTCAATAGATTTTAATGAATTATATATTAAACGACGCTTAATTAATGCAGATTTGAAAAAAAAAAAAATTAAAACCTAAGTTCAGAAATTTTTCCGAGTTTTCCTTGAATTTTAAAGTAAAAAAAGTTAAAAAAAAAACTTAAAAAAAAAACAACATTTTCTTAATTCAAAAATAAATAGCTCTTAAACTGCTGGCTTAAATCTTAGACTGTGTATGGATGAATTACAGATATAATCATTAACTTTTAAGAAAACAAAAGCTTTTAAAAATCGCGTTTGTCAATCTCGAGTAATGATAACAAAAGTGGGCGTACCTAAAAAACGGCTCGAAAAAAGGCAAATTTAAAAAAAATTCGAAAAAAAAATCCCCATAGAAAAAGAAAATTTTAAATTAAATTAAATTTTAAATAAAAATATAAATTAACATAAAAAAACGAAAATTGGCATTGTGTACTGTGCGCAAAATGGGTGAGCTTCTTTGTACATAAAAATTAATTTTTGATCAGTTCCGAATGCCAATTTTCGTTTTTTTTTTACTTACAATTTTTATATTTAACTCAATTTAGTTCGTCACAAAATTGGATATCTGAAAATTTCATTATTGAATTTCTTTCATATAAAAAAATTTTTTTTTCTTAATTATAAAGAAAACATGGGGGCTCCACCCCCTGCTCGCGTCGCTCGCGTTGCTACAGCGAGCATACTCTACTGTCGGAGGTCCCGTACTTAGTTTGGTTACGATATCTCGTAAAGTAAAAAAGTTTTTCATACTAAGACTTGGTTTTCACCCGATCGGTCCTATGGCAGCTATATGTTATAGTGGTCCGATTAAAACCAACTTTGGTCATTATATATAAAACGAAGTTAAATGCATATTGTATCAGTTCGGTGGAGATATCTCACTTAACCTAAAAGTTTTTCATACTAAAACGTGATTTTCGACTGATAGAAAAATTTATATATTGAGTTACCAGGTTGGTTCTTATACCAATAAACGCAAAATCTTACGTACTTCAACATATTAAAATAAAAATCGTAAGAGCCGTTTTGACAATAATGGCCCAAATGTAAGCTTAAAAGCTTTTATGCACCTGTAAATGTTACCTGAGTACTTTAGAAAAACCTCTTAAATGTAAGCCTAAAACAGACCTTTCCAATGATATATAGAACATATTTGTAGCTTCTATGGCTTGGAAACTGTTCAGGTTTCAATTTTAGCGAGATTTAGCGTTTTCCCGCTAAACTAGTGGTTTTTTTAAAATGTCGTAGGACAAACATTTCTAGATTTTCGAAATGGAATAGATCCCCATCATTACATTTAAGCTTCTTTAGCGCTTAGATGCAAACAGACAAACAAACTGACTTTTCATTTCATTTTGAGAAGTCACCGCAAACGACTCAAAATTTTTGGGCCGACGAAACTCCCAGCGCATGCGTCTACGCTCGAGTTTCCAATCAGACTCCCGATGCCTGACAAAACTGCCTGTTGCTAAGCTTCTTTTTCTACCATTCCCCCGTTCCCCTTTTACCAACCAGTTTGTCTCGCGCCCATCACCCATCGGCCGATCGCCCTAGGCTTTGACCCATTTTCGGGTCCATCGGTGCAGTCTGCACAGTAAGCCGCTCACGCATACACTTATAAGACCTCTCTCTCTCTCTCTAGCTCTTATACTCGCTATCACCGAGGAATACAACCCTGTGTTGTGTTCGCAGCCTTCGGTCACACTTGCCCGCGCTGGACAGATTTAAGCTATCGAAATATCGATAAAGAAAATATAGTTATTTATTAATTTGCCCAGACCCAGATGCAACACACTAGCTACAAAAAAAAATGGCATTGAAGTAGTGTGCGAAATACTCGTTCAAACAACTTTATAAGATTTGTTTAATCGTAATCTGATTCTAATTTAAATCTGTTTAGGAATACCGTTAATTTAAACTTATATGTGTGATCATAGCTTACCATGTAGTCTTACAAATCGATGATTAGTCGCAATAGTATTGATATACCGATGTTTTCTCCATCCCTTAGCCACCTCATCTCTGTTACATTTGTCAATTTTTCCTAGTTTCTAACTGCTGACTAAAAAAATAAAATGCTTAAAGCAATTATTGCAATTTTAACAATTTTAGGATGTATTTGGCCCCTTCACAGTGTTATGTTCCACTTGACACCTAACACACAAAAGTGTCTTAAGGAAGATATACAGGCCAATCAATTGGTGATGGGTGAATACGAGGTCTCCGATGTACCCGGCCAAGTTATAGATTACATTGTGAGTTAAATAAATTGCATTTGAAATAGACACACATTTACATTTATACTGAAATTATAAATAGGCTCGAGACACCAAAGGTCACATACTGTCACAAAAGGAACACATCACCAAAGGAAAGTTCAGTTTTATGTCGGAGGTTTATGACACGTACGAGATTTGCTTCATTTCCAAAGTGCCACCACGTAAGTAAACACGATCGAAAACTGTGTTTCCACTGAGTGTTCATTATTTGTAGAGCAACGTGGAATCAGTCAGGAAGTTTCACTTGTGACAAAAAAAGGTGTTGAAACTAAGAGCTATGAAGGCGTGAGTTAATAACTAAATAAGTTCGATTGTTTAACACGATAACACAATTCTTAGATTGGCGAGGCCTCGAAGTTGAAACCGCTAGAAGTTGACCTTAAGCGTTTGGAGGACCTATCTGATTCAATTGTTCGCGACTTTGCTCTAATGCGTAAGCGGGAGGAGGAAATGCGTGATACTAATGGTAATAACTGCACGACACATGCTTTTACTTTCAAAACTTTTTTATATGTTCTTTATTTTAGAAAAAACTAACAGCAGAGTGCTATTCTTTAGCATTTTTAGTATGTGCTGTTTGCTTGGATTGGCGACATGGCAGGTTCTATACCTACGCAGATATTTCAAGGCAAAGAAACTCATCGAATAGTAATCGGAGTACGAGTATAGTACAGTTTTTATGTAGGTTTTCCAAATTCAGGACCTCACCCTCAATGCTGCACTTTCCAACTCATTTCACAATAAATTCTAATAAATAAAATATCTTTGTTTTATTTATAAATATAGTTATTTTGGGGCTTCAAAGATTTTTTTAAAATTGTATTAATTTTTCAAGTAATTTATTTTACATTTATTAATTTAAGTAACACACAACAGCATTTTTACAACGATAGATAGTAATTATGTTATGTATATAATAATCATTTGAATCGGATTGGCTAAACGGTTGTCTCTTTTAGCAGCACTCCTCTATCTATATCTGCATCTAGCTTTGCGGGGCAATCACCTTCGACCCCAACATTGATGCTTTCAGATATGGGCCTTACCACAATATATTGGGAACTGAAAACAGGACTCGGAGAAATACCAGCATCGTCCACATTCGATTGCTCCATCCACAAACTCTCGTCTACCATTGTCTGGTCCATTAGAGTTTTTAATGAATGTAGTGTCTTGTCTTGACTGTTTGGGCTTGTGAACCCTACAATAACAATACAAAGTCAACTTTAATTCATACCGCATAGAGAATTTCGGAATTAAATCAAAAATATTCAAACGCTATTCAAGCACTTTACGACATAACAATTAAATGATTATCAGATGATATTTTTGTTTTTAGTTATGATTAATATTAAAAGAATATATAAGCCACTATAATTGATAAACAAAATTTATTAATTTTAATAGCATTTTTGTCATTTCTAAATGGACTTAAGTTTATTGACATATTTATGGTAAAAGTTTATAACGTTGAGTTTAACGCTGCTTTAAAATCAAGTAAAACGATTTAAAAACGAGAATTTCAAACATGACTAATTTACGTTAAAAAAAGGTGTTGTACCCTGAGTAGTCAGCCATAAGTCAATTTAAAAATTTGAATGATTTGAATGAATGTAGTGTCTTGTCTTGACTGTTTGGACTTGTGAACCATACAATAACAATACAAAGTCAACTTTAATTCATACCGCATAGAGAATTTCGGAATTAAATCAAAAATATTCAAACGCTATTCAAGCACTTTACGACATAACAATTAAATGATTATCAGACGATATTTTTGTTTTTAGTTATGATTAATATTAAAAGAATATATAAGCCACTATAATTGATAAACAAAATTTAATAATTTTAATAGCATTTTAGTCATTTCTAAATGGACTTAGGTTTATTGACATATTTATGGTAAAAGTTTATAACGTTGAGTTAAACGCTGCTTAAAAATCAAGTAAAACGATTTAAAAACGAGAATTTCAAACATGACTAATTTACGTTAAAAAAAGGTGTTGTACCCTGAGTAGTCAGCCATAAGTCAATTTAAAAAATTGAATGATTGAACTAATTTCTTTTGTTATTAATTTAAGCCAGTTTTGTTTTTAGAAATGAATTAATGTTATAAGAGTTAATTCAAACATTTGTAATATTTGTTTCCTATCTGTAACTTAAAGCCTATTTACTTAACAATGAGTTTTTGAAAATTGTATTTTATTATTAATTTTGAAAAGTAAATTTACTTTGCTGTGGATAGTGTATTCGCAAACATCATGGAAATATGACAATATGTCTGATGTTCAACATAAGTTTTATTTTTTCATTAAAAGAAAAATTAAACACGAGTATGCATGTATATATTTTTTATTAATAAAAAGAAAGGCTTTAGACAAAATATATAAATAATATTAAAATTAACTAAAAAATGGTTACAAGATAGATTGCCCTATTGGAAAATTTGAAAGATTAGATATAAACTGCTGTGGGTCAATAATATTAACTAAATAAGTATTTAACAATGGGTGATAAGAACCCTTAATTAAGTTGGAAGTTCCCATAAAGATTAATTTAAAAAGTATTGAGAAAGCATTACAATAAGAAATTAATATAACAACAATTATTTCGGTCAGGTAGCATGTACATAATTTTAACCTTCGAAATTTTGAAAAAAGAATGCAAGCATTAAGAAGGTAAAGGATTACTTTTGTACGAACAATATTTAAGACAATAGTATTTGATACTAGTATATGTATATTAAATAGAAAGAACTTAAAAATAATAATTTACATTAAAAATATGGAAAATAAACTTAAACTAGTGAATGCTACAACACATATTAAAAATACTTTGGTTGCGATTTTGACTGTTTGAGAAGGTTTTTGCAGAGCAAATAGGTTCAACATTATCAACATCGTCGTTTCTAACTGTAATGTCATCCCTATCCGCTTTATGCATAGATATTCGTTGTAAGTCCTCTAATCGAGACTTTAATTGCACAGGTGTCACAGTAGCTCTTGATTGTTTCTCAGTGATTGCTTTCACAGACTTCGTACGGATTAAATTGTCATTTCGAATCTGCTTGCAGTGATGTTTCATATGATCACAATTTGTATTATCTAAACACAATTCGCATTGTATGTGCTCTGCATTAAACGGATTGCAGCTGTTACTTGAGGTAGTTGTGGAAGTGCTTTTCAGCTCTGGATATGGTGAATGAGACTCATTGCTTTCTGGCGTGTATGGGTCGACATGTTTGTTTTCAATACAAGTATTTAAATGCTGCATGTCAATTCGATTTACTATTATGTTTTCGCTTATACTATTCGATAATGAGCTTTTTATTATGTTATGGCACATTGGACAAATATTTCGAGTTGTTTGAGCTGCAAATTCAATATCGCACAACTCACTGTCAGATAATGCTGTACACATGCAAACACATGTATTATCGGTGTCAACTACATTGATGCTAACTTGTGGATAGTTCAACGAATATTTGATTTTTGTGTCCTCGTATTCTATCGTATTTATAATCTTTGCATCAGTTTTGTTGAATGACGAGTCTTGCAATATCTCTTCTTGGGTTGGATTTCGATCTCCTTTTACGATTTCAGTGAAAAGTTTATGCGAATACGGACAGAATTTACATTGAACGGTTGATGTCAACTTGTTGTTATTATTTGCTTGAGTATTTGTACAGCTGCAATCACATGATTTATAAGTACCTTTATTTTGCTTTAGACGGACAGTTAAGTATATAGGCTACATGACAAGAAAGAAAATAGAAAATTAAAAATATTAACGGAATTGTCAAACATTTAATTCATACATCATTATTATGCTTACTGCCTAGTTTTTCTTATAATCTTATACACATTTTAAAATTTTATTTTTATAATGTGTAAAAAGTAAAAGTTTTATGTATTAGGGCGGTTAAATTTGTTCAACAGGTGAAAAGCGTTCTTCAAAATCGAAGTCTTCAATGAATTCTAAGAATATTTTATCTGTCTAAAATCACAGCCCTCGCTAAGCAGCAATCGTTTCTATGGCAGCTATATTTTTAGTGGAATAATTTGATCCAAATCAAACCCTCCCAATCGATAAAATTGACAGTAAGATTCTGGGGCAAGTATAGTCAATTTAGTTAAATTATTCTAATAAATATTACAATTTAAGTTTAAAAAAATGCATTAAGTGGATTTTGGCAAAAATTTAACATACGAGTCTGACGCATAAACGGGTTCGATATATTCGTTATAGCAAAATAGCCATGTACGAATTCTAGTCTTCGTTTTTTCGTAAGCACACTGCGTTTTATTTGAATAGCACACCCCAAAAATTTAACTTCAACTGACAGTATATTTTATTCCATAATAGGCAATGGAAAGCTTAAAGTCTGTTACCAAGTTGAAGCTACTTTAAATTTAAGAAGTTTAACACCTTCATAAACCCTATTAAATGCGCTTTAGCCCGAAAAGTGATCTAGTGGTAATTGTTTATTTAAGCTTTACTTAAAAAGTAAAGTAACTTAAAGTCTACATAAATTTATTTTTGGCTTATTAAATAATAAGTGAAAGCCTTTTTTTCGGAGATCAGCTATAACACACAAACGTAAAGCTTACAAAAATTTCAATATACAGGAATGTTTTAAAAATATCTGACTTCCTTTTCCCCCCTACAACCTTGTATGTTGGCAATATCCTGCTAATATTAATAAATATGGAAAAAAAATGTTATACTCATGGATGCTAAATGTATTTGACAGGATGCACATGATACTTATTAAATAATTTTGTTACCTTGTGGTCGCCCATGCAGACAGATTCTCCGATTATATCATATTTCCATTCGTTACATTTTATTATGTCTTTAACTTGCGGAGTCATCAGAATACGATCGCACCATGATGGACACCTAGTCGACATATAGTCGGTGGGCATTTCAGGATCTTCTTCAAATGGATATGACGGAATAAATGTTATTGGATATTCAATCAGAATTTCGGTAAGTGGCTCCAACTCTTTATCATACTTTTTTAGCTAAAATGGCAATACAAAATTAAAAAAAATCTGTAATGCGTAATATAAAATATTACCCAATGTTCTTTGAACTTAAGCTGATGATCGGCATGACTAAATTCCTTTTTACCCACAGTGAGTATATTATTGCCAATGGAGTTGCGATAGTGAATTTTGGTGTTTTCAGTTTTCATACTTTGGACGCGATGAGCGACTAAATCTGCAGTCAGTTCCTGTTTATTGCGTAAAATATAAAAAAAATATATATTAATATGTTATTATATTAGTAATGTATACTTACTTTTACAACGCCTGCAGTGTCACATCGGAAATTAAAATCTCCAAATAAAAAAAAAGGGACGGATTCATTTTTGTCATCCAAATGGAACCTGATTAGATGTGAGAATATTAAAAAGATATAGCAGACCTAATAATTAAATATGTACCCATACATATTTGTATAAAAAAAAATCTCGACTTTAACGAACAGAAATGTGACGTAAAAAAACGTAAGCGAATGTATTAAAAATCGAAAAATAAAATCTTTCTTGCTTAGATGAGAAGAACAAAGTTATAATTACCTTTCAATAGTATGTATAAGGGCTCTTCTCCTTGTTTTGCAGTAGACAGAAGGGAAATCTGAACAAGCTGCCAAATTAGAGGCGTCATGAAAAAGGTGTATATTGACTAGCTCAATGACAGTGCCATTAATATCCCAACGTGTTCGCATAAACCCCTTACGTGACCATTTGCACTAAAGTAAAAAATAATCTTTTTATTCTCATTCAAATTAATTTCAAGGTACTGAAAATAACCAAAATAAATAAAAATTTCAACTAAAAATTAATTTAAAAATAAGTGAAATTTTTTTTTCAAATATACAAAACATTTTTTATTTACAATATAACTGCAATCACTTAAAAAAAAACTATATTGAAAGACTTGAATTTATAAATCAAATTTAATAGTTACTTGTGAATTTAACTTTTCAGTCGTTAAATAAGTCTTTAAAGACGGTTTCTTTTGAGGAATAATATAAACATTTTAAGAGCGCTGACTTAACTTGCATGCACTTTAAGGGCCACCTTAGCCAACTGATATATAGGAAGTTAGGAAATATAACAGTTATTTGTATTTTGAAATGACTAAATACTAATAAAGATATTCACAAAGACGTTTATCCAATAATATTCAAATAATAAAAGTCTTAAAGTCTTTATTCCTCAAAAATAATAGTCTTTTGAGACTTTAAAATGTATTATTCAGAAATAAAATAGTCTTTAGACTTTTATTCCTAATAGTCTTTAGAGTTTTATTCCTAATAGTCTTTAGACTTTTATTCATAATAGTCTTTTAAAAACTTTTACTCGTAAGTAATTCAAAACTTTAGCAAAGCACTTAAAAATGAATACAACTAAATAATAATAGTTATTTTAAAAAATTTTTAGCATATACCTCACAACAGTTAAGGTTCCTGTAAATTACTCATTATGATAAATTAATTTTAATATGCTCACAATAAAAAGTTGCTGCTTAAAAATAAAAAATAAGTTAAAATTACCCGTAGATATCCTTCATAATAAATACATTTACGACATATATAAACTTTGAACATCTGAATAGGGGCAAACTAAAACATTTACTTAAATCAGCTATGAGGCTTATTCAGATTTGATTTCGATAATTACAAGAAGTGTTTTTATACCCTGTGCCTATAGAATTGTACAAAAAAATTAAAAGGGGTTTCGTGAAATGTATTTAACAGACAGAGCACAGGGTATCATACTGTCGAGTGCGCTCAGCTGATCCGCTTGTTTTTCAGCGAACATGTCCCATCTTTAAAGAGAAGAAGGATCAGCAGCTTAGGAGCTCTAAAGACAATGGGTGCCGGAGCATGAAAAGTGGTTCAGGAAGATGATAGTAGGGAAAGAGTTGAAAATATTTAATATCTTGCAGCTAAAGCATAATAAATAAGTTCGTAAATTATAAGCAGACTATTTTTTTCGCCCTTTTCTTTATAAAAATTGTCAATCTACTCGATTAGTTTAAATCAGCATATTAATACCTTTACTATTTCGATCGATAGCCATGTTCTAAGTATTTTACTCAAAAATATTTGGAAATGTGTGGACATTATTTTAAGACAACTTACTTCCGGAAAAAAGTGTTGGGGAAACTTTGATTTTTCTTTGGTTGAAATTGCTTCGATATTTCCAGAAAAAATTTGCTCGTCATCAAGTTTATCCTCCCAGTCATGTTTCAGAAAATTCCAAATTTTTAGAGTGCATAAATCCTTATGACCAAAGTAAATGTTTCCAAGGGCCTTTGGGATAAATAACGATTAATATATAAAATGGGCGCGAGTGAAAAAATTAATCATCGGAAAAGACTATTGACTAAAACGGAGATAATATAGAGATAATTAAGATACCCACCGTAAAATGCTCTGCAGATTTGAAATCTTCGTCCATATAAATGCGTACGTATGGGTATTGCTTGCTTTTCATAGTCTCGCACAAACATTGGATAAACTGCTGTACGTGATCCATGGAATTCTCATAGGTCTTCCCACCCACTTCTTGTAAATGTAATGCTAAGAATCTTGGCTTCGTTTCCGATACTTTCTCAATAAACTCTTGCAGCCATATTGAAAGAAGTCTTTTGGGCTGCATAGCATGGCCGATCATGAAAAATGTTTACATTCAAAATTAATTAGTTATTTACATATTTACACGCATATACTCAAGCTTTTTAACATATGTGTAAAACAATGTTTACAGTTGTGCATGCATCTGTTCAAAACAATATATGTACGTACATCTTCAAACAAACTTCCAACATTGGCTGTTACTAGCATTAATTCAGTATCCAATTTGCCTTCATTTATGGTTTCCATTTTTCAGATTATCCCTAAATTTATGTATCTTTTGGTATGTCAGAGCAGAGCTGCAAAACTATCGATACCGTCATCGATAGTATCGATAACTTATTTATAAAAGATATCGTCTTCTCGTGAAATTGACCATCAATATTTAAATACCAAATATACCAAGTTTTTTCCTACGAAAAGCGGGCTGTGTGTCGATTTAATCGACAGCAGCTCTAACCAAAAAATAACCCAAATTAGATTTAGCTGCTTATAAACTGGGTATATGAAAGATACTTTTACCACCGTAGTCGCAAATAATATTTTAAACATATCGCTTTGAAATGTAATATAAAATGAAAAAATTACAATGATTAATTACATAATTAAAAAAGTTGTTTGACAAATTGTTTTTGAACAAACCAGGTTATCGGTTTCAATTACGGTTTCGGATATGTTTGTATTTTAGTTCACGGTTAGAAAAAAATATTTGAATATCGATCTTGTAACGGATACCGCTTTCTTGTAGGTTTTGGTTTCGAGGTACAGGTATCATTATGATTCACAAATAAATATAGTAGTAAAAATGTTGCAAAAAATAAATTCTTCTATTTCAAAAAATAACTATTAATTTAGATTAAGAATCGCCGAGATATGGGCATTTCCACAGCCCCGTTCCGTTACATTCGTACGGCAAAATGTGTAAAAAAAAACAGGAAAAAGATCAAAATTAAAAAAAGGTCTCTATATATGAGTAGCAATTCAGTTGGACTATATTTAATAAAAAAAATATCAAAAAAATCGGCCGTTGGTTGAAAAACTAAAATTTTTTCGAAATGGTCAAGACTTTTTGCATAAAACTTTTCTTAATATCATGTAAATTTACTTACTTAGGCATGATTTTTAACAAACTTTTTTAAAACTTATAATGATAACGGTCTCTGCGAGTTGCTTTATATGTATAAACATACATACTAATTTCAACATACATGTTCTTAATCACTTATTCGTAGGTACTCACTGAGGAGCGAAAAAAGTGATATGCTTGGACGCCTAGCGTCCATACTGGCATATTACCCTATGCTGAAGAAAGAAGCGAAGGAGGAACGCAGGCGACGCGCATATTGGGTCAATCTATCACTTAGTGACGAAAGGCGACTAACTATATATACAGCTAAGTTGGAAAATTTGCTACGACTGTCCGATCAGATCGAGTTATATACCGATCGAAAGGTTTAGTCCTAACTTACAAAATGCCATACTAAAACTTTTTCTAACCAACCTGGCTCATGAGATATGTGGGTATATGTGGGAGGGAAAAAATTTTAATGATTGCAGCTAATGGGGCTGTTGGCCTTTTGGTAAAATTTTTAAAAAATTTTACTTAAAAATACGCGTTGATTGATACCTCAATCACCCAAATCCGACAACTGGTTCAAAAGATTCTGTTAATATATATGTGTGGGGTATTTCAGAAATGTGCTTATCCCGAAACATATATAACTCTTCAAGCAAGAATCACAAATGTTAAAAGGATTGGTTTATAAGGTCTTTGGCTACCTACTTAGAGTCGCCGACATGTAAAACAACTAGGACTTCTTTGAAAAATTACAGTTCAAATCCTGCCTCATTGTATAAATAAAATAAGCAATTTCTCTGGTCGACACATTGGACGATTGAACTTTACTTGTATCTGTTATTGCAATCATTCTGTATAAATAAGCGTTACCAAATTTGTAAAGCCCAGAAAATATCGAAAAACATACATTGTTATATTGGATAACGGTTACCATTAAAGTTTTATTCCCCGGTTAATATACATATTTATATATTTTTTATTACATGTCCTATAATAAAATGAATGTAAAATTAAAAGCTTGCCCTAACATCTACAAGTTAATATTTGTTCTTTTTAACATTTCCCTAGTGCTTTGTATCCATTAGAACTGTATCCAGGAATGACATTATATTTCTCTTCATAGATGTGATCTTAAAACAGAATTAGCGCAATTATTAAAAAATAAAATACAAATTAAGGAATGGACATACATACATATGTTGTTGGTTACAAATGTGGAATAGTCATATTTCAAATTTCTCAATTACAAAAACTCGTAATAAGCAAATGTACGGCATTATTAACATAAACTAGAAGTTGTTAATTTTTTTTGATTTTCAAACAAATCCAAAGTTTTTGGATTTAATGGCCATCAGCATTTTACCACGTAAAATTGATTTGCTGGAATATAAGGGAATATATAGACGAGATATACAAGTGTTTGCAGTAGGAAGATGAGAATCATCAGCTGGTCGTATGGTAACAGACGGTAGAGGTTGAAATCCTTCCTCCGAAGCTGGTAATGCTGGTGATCCAGTCCAGAAATATACCTTAAATTGTACGTGTTAATAAATTGTATACATTTTTAGCTAAACAATGATACCAACCAAATCTTGACGTTCTAACGTATTCATTTTTTCCACAATGCTCCAAAACCATCTTTTAAATTTTAAGAGTTTATCTGGTCCTTCACTTGACTCATCATTAAAGTTCGTATAAGATATTAGAGTGGATACATTAATATCGCCGACACCATTCAGGAGCAATCGTAGATCTTCGGCAGTTAAGCTATTCATGCAATTGTCCGGAAGAACGTCAAAAACTCCGTCCTTTAAAGCCTGTAATTTTACAAAACTTTTAAATAATAAGTAAATTACTAAGCTGGCAAATCGTACCTCGAGCGCTTTCTCCTGCGATTTAATAAGCCTATACTCTGTATAACGTCTTATATACTCGAATATGTTACTTGAGGTTACAGGTACATCGCGTCCTCCTGGGATCAACTCGCGGTTACCACAACCTTCCTCTTTCATTAAATCAATTCTTAAACATGAAATAATAATGTTTAATTATTATATATAAGCATATTATGTTGAAAACAAGCAAACTTACACAAAGCTAAGCTCCATTCGATTAATATTCTCTTCCCCCTCTTTTGTTGGAGCGTTTTGGATGATTTGCCTAAATGATTCATACAAAGCAGGATCAAAGAATGCCAGATCATGAAATTTGATTTTTCGCCCTAGCATGTATTTCAATACATGTCTTTGAAGGAACAACGGGAGCAATTCGTTTTGCAATAAGCAAAGTCCAATAAGTCTAGTAAAAAATCGAATTTAAATAGAAGTTTAAGTCTTTTGAAAATAATTATGTATATAATTTTATAATTCTTACCTGCCAATATTTCTAAATGCGTTAATCCGTTCAAAAGACGCCAGCCCTTGTCGTGGAGTATAAAAGCCACGTTTACCCGGCGAGTAGAACAGTGGTTCATTATCGTCTTCAATCGGTTCAACAAGTGCAGCTGGCGATTTTTTTTGTTGACTTTGCACATTTACTTCAGACTTTTGCTTGAAAGTGATTATCTCAACAGCCTCATTAACTTTTTGTCTCAATGTTTCATCTGACGACAGTACAGACAGAAGCTGGGGCGTAGGTATTTCAAGAAGCATGCCTGTTACCTTCGGTGCGTGTGTTGAGTTTATTGAGTGAATCTAATGAACATATTGATTAATAACTATCGGTCTCTACAATATACCATTTTGTTTACCTTGGGATAGAGTCGCTCTCCAAGCTGTTGCAAGTGGACAGACAAATGATCGTTGGAGCTATCCGCAGAGTTATCTACATTTCAAATTAAAAGCACATGTGACTCATAGAAAAATTATATTATATTTCTTTACATTACCTGCATTGATGGCAGGAGTGTAGGGCCTAGCATCGACATTTAATGATTTTCGCTCACGAGCCGTGCGCCACAATATTTTGCTGCCTGTTCCACGTCTCTGCAATGTGGGCGGATCGCGACTAGATCCAGAAACGGTTCTACTGCGCAGTATGCTTGAAAACGGCACACCGTATTTACTTTGTGTACCTCCCACTTGCACTGAATCAAGATTGGGCAATTTGGCACTCGCCAATAATGCTTCTGATATGGATGTATAAAAGCTACGCGCCACACCTGATCCTTCACCGGGCTCATCTTTGAATGTCACTTTAACTCTATTGAATGTAATGGGCGGCTGAGCTCGACGATTTTGAGTACCAAATTGGGCATTTAATTCCTTAAACGTTTGGATTATTAAACTCTCACGATTTCTTTCAAGCTTACAAAGCACCAAATCACGCTGTTGCCCGTTTCGAAGCTTTTCCATATGGCGTCTAAAGCGCATTTCCTTAACTGGAAAACCTCTTAATTCTGGCAATACAGAGCCGTGTTCCATGCCAACATCGTCCATAAAAACTCTTCCGAAAAGATCAAGTGCTAGCTTCCAACGACTCAACAAAAAGTTCCATGATGGCAGTTCTGAAGAACTGCTTTTATAAAACAATGATCCACGAATTGGAAACAGCATTGCCTGGTTTGGTAACTTTTCACGACTATTATCACATTTAAGTTGTTGCGCCATTTGAGATGCTGAAGATGATCGATTTCCCAATTTGGATAAGTTATTGTCATCGGATTCTAATTTTAAACTGGATGCTCCAGCTCGAACGATAACGCTACGAACTGCTGATACTGACAAGGTACTCTGCAAAGGTGTCACATCCTCCCTAACGCCACTACGTGCATGACTCTTAGTAGGTGCGATAATAACTTCAGGCCGAGTAGTTATTAATAGATCTGCCGATCTACTGGATCCGGCAGTATCATCGCCCATGTGCACATCCTCCCCATCCATGTCGTCATCAACGTATTTATTATCTGATTAAATAAAATAGATTTCAAATATTATTAAGATATTAAGCACTCCTCTTAGCAGGTATTGTAACGATTATAATTTTTAAAATATTAATTGTAAAATTAGAACTATTTGACTTGCATCAATAAATTAAAAACTGGCTCTTATTTTTTGATAACAATTAAAATTTAAATAAATTCTTTTATTATTTTCAAAATTTAATTCCTTGTTTCAATATTTTTTATAAAAAGTTTACTTAATATTAGTTTTATAAAGTGTATAATGTAAATTCTGATATGATTTGATAAAAAATAAAAAGAAATTTACCTTTATTTCCGTCATGTGACTTGGTATCGTCTAAGCATTGTTTTTTCTTCAGCTGTACGTAAATATTTAAGTCTGCAGTATCATCGTCCTTATAAGTTTCGTTTCCCTTCTTTGGTTCGAGCGCTTCAGTATTTGTTTCCGATACCGTAGGTTCATCTTCCGTATTAGTATTGAATGGCGTCTCGATTTTCATGAAATTTGAGAATCCCAAACGTGTGGGAGGTTGATCAATGGAACCTTGATGGGAAATGTTGCTTTTCGTATTGCTTTTTGAAGCAGGAACTGCATGTAATGGTAGGTTGGCAAAGAGCTCTTGTCGCTTGGAATTCGGTTGTAGCAAGTGCGGTTTGTCAGCTAGTGGCATTGCCATATCAATTGGCAAATCAAAACCATCTGGAGCCGAGCAACCTAAACTCAGTGTTGACTCTGATCTAGTAAAGAATGCATATTTTCGCGTGTTAGCATTCGAGTATAAGTTTCTTGAACACTGTTTGTCGGCATTTGAATCCTCAATGTTACTTAATTCGTCGTCGGTATCATCGTTTTCAACACTATTTGATAAATTGTTAACACGTCCTGAAATAGAGTCGCTTTTATCATAAAAGCTAGTATCGTTACGCATGTAGAAAACGAAGGCATCAAGAACATAGGCAATATGCCGCAATGCAGTTATGTCTAATACTGGCAGCGCATCCCGATGCTCCGATGTGTGTGCACGCATTAATGAAAGACAATATGTGAAGAAATCTCGTCGAGAGCTTGAGCCTACGAAATGAATAAATAAAATTAATATACATATATTTAATAAAATACTTGGAGCTGCAAAAATTGCAATCACTGGGGGAATGTAGTAGGTAATTTTTTTTTCACCAATCATGATACCTGATTAATACTTTTTGCATTCAGCTGAATAGTTTACACACTGCAAAACATTTAGTTTTTCTATAAAAAAAAAGGGATCGTGTCATTCAGCAGGTACTGATTTCTCATTTATCACACCTAAAGAAGCGATTATAGATTAAAATTAACTTTTGAGTGCCCGATCATGTTTAGCAATCAATTATTCTGCTACAAATTATAATGCAATCGTTTCTGCTTGCATTCATTCAAAAGATTGCAATCGCTTTGTTCGCTCAGTAAATGTAATGAAATTGTATTCCCAGAAAATATAGTCAACATTTCAGAAAGGGAAGTGTGCGACAGTTTTTCGTTGGCGGTATAACCGCAAATATAAAAAAGTTGCAACAAGATGATTATAATCACGAGATAATTATCTCACAAAAAAGCTTCGAAACATTTTAAACGTCTCAGTTATCATTATGTGTTTATTGAACACAATTTTATAAAAATGAAATATTATTTTAACTGAATCTTTGGACGAAATTGAGTAATTTTCCAAATTTGATAGAGTGATGAAACTGAAAAGTGAGTGCAATGAAGTGAATTTAAAGACATCTTTAATAGTTTTTGATTTTAACCAAAAAGTTTTAAATCATTTTATAAATTATACTAATGTAATTGAATTGATTGCCATTAAGTACAGCTCTGAAATTTAACTATGTCTTACCAATCACATTAGCTCCCACGGTTGTGGAAGTTGGGATTGATGCTTGGCTTGTTGTAGCTTGTTGACTGAGATTAAGCGGGTGCAAAGGGTGAGTTGGATCAGTGTAGTTTGTCAAATAGGCACCAAATTTGAGCTGCGCCTCTGTACCGTCCATTACTGTAAACATCCAATCCCAAGTAGGTTTCAAACGCCTTTCAACAAACGCCTTTGCGATAGAAATAATAAATAAAGAAATTATTTAATCTTTATAATATACATTCACCTATTTTAAAATACTCACTTGTACTGCAACAGCTTCCTCAACGTGTATTTTGAGTGAGGTTTCAATATCATTCATCATATTGTATGACATAATACCTAAGAGCTCGGAAATTTGTCGAATCGTAATGCCAAAAGCACGACCCAAATTACTGGCAGTAGTCGCCATTGTGTGGGACTCGGCTGATGCTGTGTTGACAGCAGTACTGGCTGGCACAGTTGTTCGGCGTAATGCCATGGGATCAATAAAAACAAGATTGGATCCAGTTGGTACACGAACCGATGGTCGAGAGTTATCGCGGCTTCTGATTGCCCATTGCATTGTTTGTGGAGTGAGATCGTTGCGTGAGTTCGGATTTATGTTACGACGCTCTAGTTGTTGATCGTTAAAACTAAATTCATCGGACTGGTCGTCGGATTCGCCATCTTCAGATCCATCTTCCTCTTGAGCAGAGGAATCGCCAGATTCGTCTTCCAGAAATAGAACTCCAATGTCTGTAATAAAAGTTAATTGTAAATAAATTTGTATTGTTCCCAACTAAAACGCTGTCTGTCTAATAAATACCCTAGTTGTAATTGCTGTGAACGGCAGTTCACATAAAGGAAAATTATTTTAAATTAATTACAAAATTTGCATTTTTTGTTTGTTAAAATCGAGGAATGTAAATTCAAGCATAATAGCCGAAAGCTACGCCGCTAGTGCTATAATTTATTTTAAGTTTTGTAAACTCTGATAACTTTATAATAATGCAGGAACAATTCAAGCTATAACAATATTTTTATATATAATATTGATCCAAGGTTGAAACCAAAACTATAGGTTAAAGTAGATTGATTTAATCTGTTCTTATTTTCTAGCATAATTATAGAAATGTCGGTTATATTTTCGTGTTTTTGAGAAAAAGGACACTAGATTATCGGGAAATAATGGTGACTGTCCGATCGAGCTATATACTTTAAAATTAGCATACTAAGACTTTTGGTAACTCACTCAAGGAGTGTGCCGAGTGACAAACTTTTTTTTTTTTTAAATTTATGTATCGCTCGGCACAAAATTAAAATTTTGGGGCACTGAAAGACGTTCGTCGTTAGATCTTTACCTCGTAAAGTCGTTTTTTTTTACAATTAATAAAGTCATCTAAAATCTAATATGAGTTTTTCTTAACAAAAAAAAAGGGATAGGAATTCGACTATATGATTTAGGGGTCCGATCCAAAATTAAAAACAAACTTGTTCAGACAGACAGACGGACATGGCTAAATCGTCTCGGCTATTGACACTGATAAAGAATATACAGTGGGGAGCAAAAATGAGTACATGTTCACAAACTCTGTCTTTCGGCATCTACATCGGCAAAACTATAATAGCAACGGGCAAAAAATGATTTTTTCCATATTTATTATATTATTTGTAAGAAATAATACTAGCTAGCAAACAAAAAATATTTATTTTCAAGAAGTGGAAAATAAAAAACCAAAACAATTCGTATGTACTCACTTTTGCTCTTTTCGTGAAAACTGAAGATAATAAATAATTTATATTATTTCGACACAGGAAAAAAGTTTTGTTGACTTAATTTATAAACTTATATATATTCTCTACCATATTCTCAAATAACTGTTTTGAAATTCGATTTCACTCAACTTGTACACGGCTCTAAAGATCGTTTTTGGCGGATGGGGCTATATCATAGTATGCAAGTCGTTGTTCAACATTTGGCCAAAGATTTTCAATCGGATCGGGCTCGGAATATTGTGCTGACTATTCTATCAATCTAAAATTTTACATTTCAATCCATATTTTAACTGTTTTGGCTTTTCACATTATGTGGCCACCTAGTTGGAAAGTAAGTAATTGTTCGAAATAACCACTTTTCTTGACTAAGAAAGTCCAACAAATTTTTTCGGGTCTTCGTCAGCAATATTACTTTCAATCCCACGGAAAATGGCTAGGTTTAGACTCCCAGTCCAGACAATACGTTTACATGTACTCATTTTTGCTCCCCACTGTATATAGTGTATAGGGTCGGAGATTCCTCCTTTCTCCCTGTTACATAGATTTTAACGAACACAGTATACCCTTTTGCTTACTTTTTAAGTAACGGGTATAACTACATTACCTGTTTCCGAGCCAACAGTAGCACCAGTTTGAACGCTTCGTTGTGCATCTTGATTACTCTGGTTGTCATCCGAGTCTGATTCAGTTTCGGCATCATTAAATGTGAAATCGTTATCACTTTCATCATCTTGCATTCCTTCTTCATTTCGCTGGTTCTCAATTAAGTCATCCTCATGACTACTTAAATTGTTTTCTCGATTGGGAATCTCCTCCGATTCTGAAGGGTCTCTAAGGGCTAAAATAGACGATAAAGAAAATAGAAATCGTACAAATATTCTAGTACTCACTGTCCATAGCAACGACATCATAGTTTTGTTGTACGCTGAAGCTTGAATTCTGAACATTGATAGCATCGTGAACAATATGCTCGGGTGTGGACTCAACATTACTTGGGGCTAAGGGCTCAACGCTAAACAAATCGTCAGAATTCTACAGAAGGAAGCATAAAACAAGGTTATAAAATATTTGTGAGCAATACCTAAGCAATAACTTACATCCAGGTTTGATGAGGACATGGCAAACGGAGCTGTGGGTCGCACCACTCCAAGCCTTACTGGTGCAATCAGTGCCTCAGATACCTCACACAGTTCCTCAATAGAGATTTTATGCAGTGTTTGAAATACCTTAACGCAGCCTTGAACGTATTTGTTGCTTGATGTGTGATTCTTACGTTTCTCAGGGTTTGGCTGCTTCTCCAAATTAAAAATGACAAATACACGAGCCACCGAGCGTACAAAACGTCGAGCAACCTCTTCAGCTTCCCTTGGGCGATCTTCAACTACAAAGTTTTGCAGCTCACGCACCAAAGTCAGCAAGAGCGTGTCCAGATGATCACTTGTACATTTCACAATTAAGTTATGTGTAAATTTATCAAGCAGTGTAGATCCATGCTGTGATTGCATAAAAACATTGAAATTTTCCGAATTGGCGCTTTCATTAGTATTGCCATGGATATTTTGCAAATTAGATTCAGTTCTTTCCGCGCCGCTCATTATCATTGAACGTACGGCTTGCCAATCAATTAAAAGACGCTCAAGTGCTTTTCTTGCAAATTTTGGTGGCTCGAGATCATGGTCTGGCATATCATTGTCAATGTCTAGAGAAGAAGACTTCCGGTTGGTTATTACTGTATTGCTTCCATTTGAATTGCTAGTATTATTACCAACATTGCGCACCCTCACATTAAATCGATACTGACGTTGTTCTACAATCTGTCGACCAACAGTTTGAATGAGGAATAGCAATATAGATTCACCCTTCGAGTTAAACTTTGTGACCAAATCAGTACAAGACACAAGTTTGCATAGCAATGTAAATCTCTTTGTAAGATTTCCAGCGATCAGTGCTTTACATTTGCATTTCTCCCAACAATCACAATATGCTGTTGGCGCTGTGCGTTTCAGTTTACAGTCGTGTCCTTTATGGCAGACTCGTGCACATTCGGTGCAACAGCATAGGGAGCCAGTTAATCCGCATGTTTTACACTCGAAAATGTTTTGATTTATGTGATCCGCGCCAGTCCACGTAAAAGAACACGTGTCGTTGTAACAAATAACATGCAATGGCGATTGATCAGCTGGTGAGCCGCTTGGGAAAATCATGGCATCTTTAAGCTGCGTGTCTTGTTCGGATACTGTAAGAATTGTATTCAAAAGTATTATTCCAGCCTCGTATGCTCGACATGAAACTGCCAGCATAAACGGAGTTTGTCCCTGAGCATCCTTGGCACTTAGCATCTGATATAGATAACTACGCATAGCAACACTGTTGCACATGTGTTGAAGAATCAGAATGGCGTGTTCTCGCCGTTGTAATACATCGAATGTATAATTTGGATTACCCATTTTGCTGTTGGATACATTAATGCTTTGGGACGTTGATGGCAATACTTTAGACACATCATCTTCAGCAATATCAGCTGTGTTCTGTGCTGCATTAGTACTAAGATTGCTAGCCGTTCCTGATTCAACAGTCCAGGGCAATGGAATATAGGCGTGATCTTCACCAGCACTAGTGGATGCCTGATGGTTCTGTTCCGTGTTCTGTTCTGTGTTGATTAGACGATGCATCATGTCACGCAGACTTATTCGATTTTCCCTGGTTATGGATGCGGACGTTGACGGTGAATTGATGCCAGCAGAGACTGTGGCAAAGCTACTGGAGCTTTCACTAAAATTGCCTCCATTGCCTCCAGCAAATGCGCTGCCATACGACAACGATGATCCTCCCGCTCCAGTACGGGGCAGTGAAACCCCCGAGGCAAGTGGTTTCTTTTCTGAGCTAGTACTGCTCGCTAAATCTGGCGAATGCTGTGAATCCTTGTTGGATGTTGGTGCACACATTATTACACAGGCATGGAATATATTCCTGTTACCATCGCAGCGTTCATCAACGACAGTAATCGTTTCCTTGCGGTCCTCTTGTTCAAGACGCTTTAGAACAGCAATGCAGTTCTTAATATCACATCGTAGTATATGTGGCATTAGCTTTTGGGTTATAAAAAGCAAGGCAGTCATGCAGACCTTTGACTTGAGATTGATACAAGATGCTGATGGTGGAAGCGATATGGTTGCCATGGTTATGGATTTAACAGGCGGCAAATCAAACCATTGAGGATCTTTTATGGAACCAATGCAATCCTTCGCCATTGGATAAAGTGCACCGTTACCATCCCTAAGCACAATCGTGCTGCTGTTTCCATTACAATCATTATTACAAGCCATTGTAATGTTATTTGCCGAGGCGCCAATAAATGACACACAATCTGTGGGGAATTGGCAGTTTTGTTCCTGCTTGCTGTTGTATAAATTATACAAACTGTAATGAATTTTGCCAAACACTTTTTTGATTGCATGAATACCACGCGTATCAACTGCAATAGTTAGAAGCTGTGCGCTTGATAGATCCGCACCAATATTGATTTTCTTTGGTTGCTTTTGAAGCCAATCTGGACCACGTGATGACACAGCAGAGCGAAAGATTTGTACATCTTCGCGTCGCAATAGACGACATGATTGCCAATCATCCTCTTTCCCTTCATCTTTGGTTGCTAAACCGGCGGCAACATTAACGTTTACGTTATTGACGCAATTTAATGGTGGAAAACGGACAGCCACATAGTCTCCATCAACTTTAAGGACTTTTCCAATGGGTCCAACTTTGTCCTCGACGAAGACAACGTCTTTCAGTTGCCACAGTTCCTCGTCTTTTCTGCCTTCTTGAGAATTATTACCATCATCCTTCGCAGTCATTCTTTTGGTGCGTTTGTGAGACGTAACGCTTCCTGTGTCGCTGCAAGTGCTAGACGCTGGAGATGGTGGTGGAGGCATGTCAATACGATCAGTCGATTCCTTGCTAGTTGAACTAATTTGCCCACTCTTGCTAGATGTTGTCGCTTGCACAGGAGGTGCCTTTGAAATGGTGTCTTTATCAGCAATACTACCTCCATGAGTATTGGATATTGGCACGGTTACCTGGCACTTATCTATAGATCCTAATGTTGAACCGATATTCAGAATTTTCATACGACAAACGTCGGAAAAATCCCACACAGAGTTTAGTAACTGTCCAACTTTGGGAACCCCATTTGTGCAAGTAAATCCAATTGATCCAGTCTGATATATGGGACATTTTTTCATAATCACTTGTGAGCCTACGTTTATATCTGTCGCAACCATTTTAAATGGCTTTTTTGTCTTTGTCCGAAACTTATCCCACAGATATCGGCGCTGATCAAAGGGTAATACTCCCCACCAATAAATATTGTTATTATCGGTACGAACTGCGGTGTATAGAGAGCAAACATGTATTGTTGAAATGGGATCAATGTTAAACTCATTGAACGCTGTTGCAACATGCTCCAATTTTGCTCCCAGATATCCCAACTGTTCGTCCATCCAAGTGGCAACACGATTCGATTCAGTAACTACGGAGCATCTTATAAAGTTAGCTGATATAAGCTCGACCTTTTCAGTAATGCCAAGTGCCACTGTCTTGGGATGATATACATTTTCCGTCTAAGGCGAAAGGTAAAAAATATAATGCAATATAAGTATATGTCGATGTGTAATTAAATATATTATCAATATATTTAAATTATTTCGGAAAAAGTGTTCTATTTCTGGTTAAATCGGTTTAAAAATAAATTAATTTCTTTAAATTTGAATTAATTGCGCTTCTGCTACTCAATATGAAACGGAGTATTTTGACTAGCGCTTTCGGTATCGGTATTATTCCCTGGTTTTAATGATTTCTAAAAATAAATTATAAATCATTATAAAATGTATACAAAAAAAGTCAAAAATTCTGATTCACATTCTAAATTTTCGTTCACAGATTTGTCTGAAAGTGGCTGATATGATAGCAGTTAACTTGGATGTGACGATTGCCGATTGTTGAATTGGCCCATGTTATTATTGTAAAATTTGAGGTGGGCTTAGCAAAATAATGAAGTTCAATTTAATTTTTAATTTGCAGCTAAATATATTGTAAGCTTCATGTGCAAGTTCTATTATTGCCTGTTATAGTGTGGGGACATTTTACAGATATACTACAAGTTTGGATGTCTCCAATTCCACTTCCAAAATCTCTTAGCGATTCATAGAAATATCAATACTTTTGTTTAAGATAGTGGTCCCACTTACATCAGATTTATAGGGTTCCAAGTCCGACCAACGCCATTGATGCAATTCTCCATTTTCCGATAGCGCCAAAAATTCGGAATACAAAGCTCCAATAGTCTTAAATCGAACTGAATTTTTGTCGGGCCAAGGTTGCCACTCTTCAGATATCCATATTGGTGATGGCATAGAAGAGGGTTCTTTCTTTTTAGGATCTGCGATGAAGGTTTGTAAATAATAGTGTATGTGAATAAGAATAAAATATGTATTAACCTGTTTCTTTATCCCATGTATAATCGTCTTTATTAATCCAGCGACGTGGACCATAATACTGACGATCACGCCAGCGGCTAAATGCTTCACGGTCAGCATTAGCGGACGATATTTGACCAGGAAGAATGCTACTTCCTGCTATAACGCCGCTAGAAGATGCCGATGTCCGATTAGATTGATTATTCTCTGCTCCGCTTGAGCTTGCGTTAGTCCGTTCACTTCGAATACGATCAAACAGCAAACTAGAAAAGAAATGGAAGGTAAAAGAAAATTTTATTAATTTTGCAGTACTGATATATGTTTGGTATTTAGTTATAAAAATAAAGAGTATAAAACTTTTGTCGTGCCAAAGATAATATTTCTTTCTTCCTTTTTTAGACTCTCTGCAGAAATTATGTAATAATATCTGGAACTAAACAAACTTTAAAATAAATTAAAGACCCTTCATTAGTCTAAATTTACTTGATATTTTCGATTGAAGCAGACGAATAATAGATAGAAGACTGTCTGCATGCATATATTGTTTTCGAAAATTCCGACTGACAGTTACCATATTCTAAAATTCCTTGTACATATGGGCACAGATTTGTTAAAAACTAGATATATTAATATTTTTTTTGTGAAACTTACTTTCTTATGCTAGAATAATTACTGAAGATTTCTTCGGAGAAAAGCCCATCAGAGGGATCAATAATTACGCTGCTATTATCACCGGAAAACCCATTGTCCAACAATGAAATTAGGTCTTCAGGAACATAATTATCGCCTCCTTCTTCAGTATCTTCAGCCTCTTCATCATCACGTGAAAGCAAATTGTTAACAGCTAAATTCACATCAAGATTTGTGCGCTAAATTTATGAAATGATTGATCGAGGTGTTAGTGATAGGGTCGATACAATTATATCGTTAACTACACTTACCTGAAGCTCTCGGATAATTAGATTTCTGCTCTTTCCCTGAAGTACGACTTCCGCTTGCGATATAAGTTCTTCAGGCACATATGTGGCTGGCACTGTCACTAGTGGTCGATTCGATGAGCTACCTCCAATTATTACACCTGTACTTCTGGAGCCAGAGCCTTGACCACTTGAGGTTGTTCTTCCTGTTGCTCTGAGAAGTCGAGCTCGGGACCGAGCCATTGGCCGTGACGACGATGGCGCCTTTGGGGCATTGCTTGCTGCAACTCCACCCGATGGGGCACTTCAAAATTTATAAAATACATTATTGCATATTTGATATAAATTGCAGAGCATTCAAATAAACATACCACTTGTTGTCGGATTTAGTCAAGTCAAGCTTTTCCGAATTTATAGAAAAGGCTACACGAAATGCTTTCCCATCTTCCAGAAGCACTCCAATATGGTTAGGTCCAATGACAACTTCTCTTACTGGTATTTTTAATTGCTCAAATATCCGATGAGTACCGGAACCAAAGCGGTTTACTTTATCAGAGACTTCTCGTATTCTACATAAGAAAATCGAGAAAAAGAAAAATGATATATAACTATATATTATGTTTCTCTTTGCAACGAAAACTAAAGCATATTATAATTTTACATTCCGGGTCTGTGATTATCTGAAAATCTCGAACTTGATATAATAGTAATATTGTATTCTTACATAAACACTAATTTTTTTTTAACTTGGCGAAGGAGTTCAGTTATATATTTATAGAAAAGAACTTAACTCTAAAATACAAATGATTTTTAAACTTAAGCAACTAAGGCCATCTAAGTTATTTAAAAGTTCCTGTCATTGTAATTATTAAAAAACGTATTAAATTGTTTTCCATCTCGACAGTTAGGAATAATTTTGGCAGAAAATTTGAGCCGTGACAAATAAATTAAATATAAGGTGTATAAAAGAATCATAGTATAAATAAATATTATTGACTTAACTTCTGGCAGTCTTGCAGATGTCCCACTTTTACAACGTGAATAGCCTTACATTGAAACTCTGGCCAGTTAGGTGTTTTTTTGCGTATAAATGGGTACTATTTTTTTTTGTTTGTTAATTATGTGACTATATTTAGTTGTGTTTGGCAACGAAAAGCGTTATTCATGTTTTAGGAAGTGGCACATCTGCAACGCTGCCGGGGTTAAGTGAATACCCAACCTACCCTACTACATATACCTATTTTGGCTGGTCCAAAACATGCATCGGCAAAGGTGCCAATTATTCTCAAAATATAAGATTTAATAACTCAATATAAATGACCACATTGATTGTTAACTATAAAATTTATTTTTTGGTATCGTTCTTCTTTTTCATATATATATTTGATGGCAAAGGCGCAATTTAAGAAGTGAATTAACAGAATGAAACAATTTGTGGAAATATAGCGGATGATTTATACATATGTACATAGGCTCTACATAAGCGCGATGTGCACATGCATTTATGTATATATATACAGATAAAGATTTTGTGGTTATACACATACATACATACATATAATCCATAAATGCATTGTAATGTGCTTCATTCTATAAAAGCAGAATATTTGCATATTCGGCAAGCGAAATGTACGGACACACATCCATAAGAAAACAAATTCATATGTATATATACACATTAAGCAAGAATAATCTAAGTATGTAAAACTGATTGTTACCAATATATATACATCCATAGATAGTACATACATTTAAAATGAAAAACGTCATAGAATTTGATGTATAAAAAAGCTGTATATATTTGTGTGTATATAAGTATGCATTTATAAGTACATAAAAATATCGTTGTACATACTAGCTTATGTTTGTGGAATGATAAATATATAAGTAGACACATTATATACATATGTACATATAATTTAGGTGTATGTACATGTGTTTGACATGTGCAGATGATATGTACGTACATATACACATATACATACGTATGCATGCATTTGCAAACTTTTAAATTCTCTTCTTACCTGTCAATGAATTGTTCATCAGTTCCCGGAAGTGGTTGCAACACAAATTGCATAGAAACCATTGTGAATTTCTTTATTATACGAAACACGGCTCTTTCTCAATTTTCATTTCAGCTTGGAAAATGTAACTAAAAATAGGGATGCCACAAAAATTCTGAAAATGCATCAAAGATCGATTAATACATGATATCGATACATCGAAGAATAGTACAAAATAATAATTTAAAAGAACATTGAATCGTATTAAATCGATATATTTGTGCAAGTAAGAAGTCATCTACATTGGAACGACGGAATAAAACAATATAAATTTGTAACATTTCATTGAACAATAAGGTAAATGTCTATTGTACGGTTCTCATCTCAAGAAAAATATTAAGAAAATCAACAATAAAGGTGTGATTTATGATGAATTTAGCAGAAAAAATTAGATTTGGGACTCACTTAGTTTATTTGGTAATTGTCTATTATATGGGCGTCATCTCAAAAACAAAAATCAAAAAAAAAAAAAACACAAATAGTGTTGGATTTATGATGATTGATAGATTGGGGACTCAATTGGTTTATTTTTAAAAAATCTTTGAAGTTTCCATGCAAAATGAACTCTTTTATTGTTGTTTTGTGAAACTTGTCATTATTGTGGTCCGTTTTCCAACACTGACTTAGTCACACTATCACAAGAAGCTTCTTTAACATCTACATAATCTATATCATAGAGGTTTTGGGAATGTAAAAAACGGGCCGAAAACAAAAATTTTTTTTTTAAAAATCGCGCGATGTTTGGCATAAAGATCGGTCGTATAACTTGACAAAAAAAACCGTTTTAAAGTTTGCATTTTTTGGAAAAAATGAACATATGTGCGCGCAATGAAAAATTTTTCAACTTTGAGAGGCTGTCACGCTCACAATTTTTGCCCGATTTCAAAAATCTTTTTTTTTTGTAATCCTTGAAGATTTATCTGTCGATTGCATTTATTACTTTTGAAATCGCTTTCATCGAACAAATGATTTAAGTACAGCCCCCACCCCTTTCTGTCCCACTGTGTGGCGCCAAACTTGAAAAATAAATAAGATGGAAAGTTTTTAAAATATGGAGACGGCTTTGTTACCATATGCCCTGTGCTAAAGGAAACAGAGGCGTCACGCTTTTGGTTCAATCTATAAAAATTACATCAAAATGCTATTTTTATTTAAGTCATATAGGATCGGTAACTTCTCTACTTTTAACAACTTTATCTTCTTCTCCGTTGTAAAGAAGTCCAAAAGTCCCCTCTTTATTTTTATGTGCGTCCTCAATAAACAGCTGATACTTATCTAATGGCTGTCCAAATAATGAACACGCCATATACTTATTCGGTTGACAGAGAAATGTCAGCTGCTGCCTACAGTGTTGTAAAAACGCCACACCCTATTCTGGCATCTTTTACTCAATGCCCTTTGTGAGTACCACAGTAGCGGAACTCAAGCGAGATAATTTATCTTTCGTTTCACCACCATATGGAGCATGTCGCAGCGAACGGTTTTTTTCGATGTGAGTACCTACCTTTAAGCTGGGTATGGTCACCCATGAAAAGTGGAATTCATTAAACTGATTCAGATTTGATTTTGATTTCGAGAATTAAAAAAAAAGGGCGGGAAAACACAAATTGACAAATGAAAGTGTGAAAACTATTTTTTCTAGACTTTTTATTAACAGTTAACTTGCAGAATAGTATAGTTAGAATAATTCTATTTGTGTATGATGCATAGGTTCCATTTCGTCTTTTTAAACTATTTGGTAATTTTCTATTATATAGATATTTAATGATCAATTCTTAAAATGCAAGAAACTTTAGACATTCTTTAAATTAAAAGCACCACAAAATGTAAACTAACACTAAACTAAGTGTGGCCAAATAATGTTATCTAAATGCACGGTCTCACATGTTATCGAAATGAAATCAAAACTAAATTAGCCTCAGACCTGATTTTGTGAATTCACTTAGGGCTACCACACTTTTCGTATAGTTTTTTAAATTTGCCTGGCAGCTCTACAAATTTTGTAATGAGAAACTGTGAACAGCTGATCGGCGAAATTAAATCTGTAACGAAACCAAATCCGAATCTCTATCACAAATACCACCAAAAGCTTAATGTCAAATCCATATAATGTTTTATTGCTGAAATATTTAGATTAAATTTAGCCAGCGTTTTAGCTGGTGTGTTTGGAGAACGAATTACACAGAGTTGCCGGATCAAGAAATTGTCGTTTTTCAGCACAGTTAGCTTTTAGCTCAGGTGACTGCAAAAATATTAAATTGTTCAAACAATTTTCGCTTGACAACCAGGACAAAATTGCAAGAATATAAGCTAAAATTAAACATTGAGTTGGCCCAAATTATATAAGTTATTAATTTTTTTTATCAAAAATAGAAGAATCCACACCTTTAAAATTTAAATAATAATATAACCTAATAAAATAAACACGAAAAGTGGCATTTGGCACTGCGCAATAAGTAATTTTTATGTTCGTGGTTGTTCACCCTTTTTGCGTACAGTGCAGAATTTTAATTTTTATTGATTTACATTTTAATTTATATTTTTATTTAAAACTTGTTTGTTTTATACAACTTTTTTACATAGAAAAAGTTGCTTATATAGATAAAGGGAGTATAAATTTTAAATTGAATCCGTTTTGCGACAAAAAGATAACTTGGAAGTTTTATTTGTTAAAATAATATCAATTGGGTCTATTAAAAACAGTTTTTCTCTGATTCATCGCAAAAACAATGGTTATGGATATTGCACCTTCTGTACCCTCTGATGATTTCTTGCATCTTGAAATTCATTCATTAAAAAGAAATACGTTTTCGGTCTTTATTTCATTTTTATGGAAGTATGGATTGAAAAAAAAAAACAATTGCTTGTATAGAAAATTGGAAATCAAAAGAGTTGCTAATACAGAGGTTGCTCAATAGAATGTTGCTTTTAGAAAGGTTGCTTATAAAGAATGTTATCTGCATTATAAAGCTGTCATGAGATTTATAGATCGAAAGCGACACTCAGAAAAAAGCGAAAAATATCAAGGATATTTGGTTATGATTCATGACCGAATCGTTCTATTTTTCTGACTGACCAAATAACTTCATTTGTTTTCTAACTGTAACCCCATGTTCTCGATACATAAAGTATAATAGGCGTATGATATTTAACAACCTTACATTGACGTGTGAACGAGTGAAACGCTTCAGTTTGAAAAAAACCGGGCTCGTTTCCACTTCTGCCAAGTACAGATTTTAGGTTGAATAAAATATATGTAAGTACACATTGTACTAAAAACAATTCCTTTATTTATAATTTTTACATTAATTGCTATTAATTTATTTAAGACGCTATCTTCTATTTATTCTAATTATTTCGAATTATTCTTTTTAATGTTATTTCGTTCTTAGAACGACCTCAAATTGTTTATAGTCTAATACCACTTCGTTACAAAATTTTACTCCATATTTTCTTGTTTTAAGCCCATTTGTTCGTAAAAAAGACCCAAAGGCTGGTTAAAGTGATAATTGCTTTTTTTCACGAAATTATCGATTAACATCGTGTGTTCGATGAAAAAATAATCATTCGGATTTTGTACTGAAATTAAGTCCACATTCGGGACAAATGATGAAAATGGCGTCGAATGAGCCAAATGTGCTGTCGTGGAAATAGGCTTTAATATGCATTTGGCTGGTATTATACATCCTTAGCAGATTTGATTTAAATCGGACCACTGTATTATAAAGGTGCCATAGGAGCAATCGGTCGAACCTGACTGCGAGGAAGGGACCCCTGTTTTATTTGTATTTGTGTGTGTTAGTGTGTATATGTATCCGTCTGATCGTTTTCTGATAGTTCTTACCCAGCAAGCCAAGATCAGAGGGCTCGAAATTATGTGTCCGAAAAGAGCCGAGCTTAAGAGCGTTTTTGGAGTAAACACATAAATTTGAGGGTTTTCGGAGCACATTCAGGGCTTTCTAAGTAAGGGCTTATAAAAAGCACTTCTGTCTGAGTATTTTCAGAGTCTAAGTAGGCAGGTAATCGAAAATAACGGTGCTGAACATAACGGAATGCAGAATCATGCGATATGCAAGATCACAGTCAATTCACGCATTCATTCAGTTGTGCAATTAATTGTGAAAGACAAAGACGTGTTTGCGTAATGATCGTTTTTGCAAACCTTTTCCTAAGTTTCTAAATTTATCCTTTTGTCACCCTTTTAGGCGCTTTCAATCGCAAATTTTCTGTCGACGAAAAGCAATTCGCCTCAATATGCAGCAAATGGTTTTAAACTGCCAATGACAGAATTAAATATTATAAGAAAACAAAAAAACAGTAAAACAATAACATTTAAGAATGTAAATATTCATATGTAAGTTTAAATTTAAGAATATAAATTTGAAATGCAGACTTTTTCCTTAATGAAGGTGTTTATGCTTAAGTTTCTACTTATATCTCATTTTGTTTATTTTTAAGTCAAATATAATTTAAAAAAAAAATACATTAATTAATTTAAACTTTTTTTAATTAATCTGCACTCCAATATGCGTCTGAAAAGAACCTTTCAGGAGGCTATTCAAGTGCCTGGAAAAGTAACTTTTATGTGTCTTTTCTGAGGTTTTTATTCCTTTATTGGGAGGGTGAAAGCACTTATATCTGTGTCAGAAAAAGAGTCATATTAGACTCCGAAATCTTCCACATTAAGTGCGACCGTTTTCATAGAAAAAAACGCTCATTTCGGACTCTTTTTTGGGCACATTATGACGGTGAATGCTCATAAAAAAGTGTCCGAAAAGTGTCAGAAAACGCACATATTGCTTGCTGGGTATGAGCATTTTATATCATAAAGTGCCCAAAAAAGAGTCCGGAGAGAGCATTTTTTCCGTGAAAACGGTCGTACTTTAAGAGGTCAAGTTCTGAGTCTAATATGACTCTTTTTTGACACAGAAATAAGTGCTTTCACCCTCCTAATCAAGCATTGAAAACGCACAAAAAATGCTAATAAAAGTATCATTTTTAGGCACTTAAATCGCCACGAAAAAGGTTCATTTCAGACACTTAATTAAAACATTTTTTTGGAATAATTTCAATCAATGAAATTCAGATTTTATATTAGCTTTTTATTTTTCTCAAAAAGTATACGGAAAATTGGAAAAATCTTAAAAATTAATTCTTAAACTCTATGTATATGTGTATTATTATATAAAAAATATGGAAATCTTTCAAACTAAATTTTAAATTTTAACCCATATATAAACCATTAATTTTCCTTAGTCAAATGTTTTTTAGCTTTATTATAATCTTTAATTCTGTCATTTGCAGTTTGAAACTATTTGCTGGAAATTGATGAAATCTGTTTTTCATTCACGACAAATTAAAAGCACCTTAAAAGCGTAACAAAAACGTTGTTTTAAAAACATAGAAAAAACATTTTGGTAAAGGATGGAAGAATGGATTAAAGTCAAATATTTGAAGTGCAACAATTATTACTTCTCACGGCTGTCGTTATCGCCATGCTCAGAACACACTCACACAGTGTGAGACCCCTTCCATGAATACTTAATTTTAAACACTTTGTTACACCTTTTTAAGCACGCCCAACTTACACTTCTTCAATGTTCAAACTAAATAAAATTGTCAATTTTAAAACATTTTGCGATAAGCTATCTGCACACCGTTATTTTAAGCGAGGTTTTTAGTTGTACTTACTTACCGCAGCTCCGAATATGCTCACACATATGAGCTCTTTTTGAGCCTATGTGGAGCAACCCCCAAATTAGCTCAGAAAATGCCCTTATTTGTGTGACTACTCAGAAAACACTCTTAAAATCGGCTCTTTTCAGACACATAATTTAGAGCGCTCCTAACTTTGCTGGCTGGGTTCAAACTTGGTATGTACGATCCTGGATACTGAACGTATTTCAAGATTTGTTTTAAATCGAAAATGAAGATTTGGTAGGATTCGCTTCTTGGTTTTTGATACTACTCAACCAATCTGACAAAATAATCATCTTGGCTGTTTTTATACATCCTGACCAGACAGAAACAATTAGTCGTGATTCAAGTTTTTGTACTAAATTTAGCTATGGATGTGTGCATGTATTTATGTATGCCTGCGTCTGTGTATCTATTAATTTTGTTATTTATGTGTGTGTGAAAATGTGTATGTATGTGTGTAAGAGTGTACGTATGTCTTAATTTTTTTTATTCAATTTTCTATACTACAAAACTTTACAAAACCAGCAATGCTATTTGTGCCTCTCCATTACCGACCCCCTCACCGCGGAATCCCCTATCACCACCAAACTTGCCCGTACAAGTCGCTGCTGCTAACGCTACGGCAACAACAACGTTAACTGTGTCAACAGTCGTCGTACCATCTTTTGCTGACCAAGCGCAAGCTCTTTCAACTACTGCTTCGATTGCAAGCGCAGCGTCAAAAGCAGCGGGTCCGGCTAGGCAGACCGGAATGGATCGCTACATTCAAATAAAGCGAAAACTTAGCCCACAAAAAACACGGGAAAATAAATCAAAAATTAACCGCGGTAACTCAAACCAAACTGCTGGGGACCAAGTAAACACCAACAATAGGTTTGCACCGCTGGCTGATACTATCAACGACCAGCCTACCGAAGCTGAAAATGGACCAAAAAAACTAAAGCCCCCACCTATATTCATTCGGGAAAAGATATCCAACGCATTAGTGAACAAGATCGTTGACCTAGTTGGAAACAACAATTTTCATGTCGTTCCTTTAATTAAAGGGAACATTCACGAAATCAAGCTTCAATCAAAAGACGAGGAGCATTTCCGTAAAATCTCCAAGTATCTAAATGAAGCTAAGAAAAACTTCTACACTTATCAACTAAAAAGCAGCAAGGGCCTGCAGGTTGTAATTAAAGGTATTGAACCGGATGTAACCCCTTCCGAGGTCGCAAGTGCGTTAAAAGAGAAGGGCTTTCTCGCTAAGAGAGTTACAAATATCTTAAACAAAAACAAAATTCCGCAACCTCTCTTCAAAGTTGAGCTGGAGCCAGATAGTAAAGCTCCAAAGAAAAATGAAGTGCACCCGATCTACAAACTACAGCTCCTGTTGCATCGCCGGATCACTGTTGAGGAACCACACAAACGGAATGGTCCAGTTCAATGCTCAAACTGCCAGGAATATGGGCATACCAGGACGTACTGCACGCTACGTTCGGTATGTGTAGCTTGTGGAGACTCCCATGGTCCTGATTCCTGCCAAGTCAACAAGAATGACCCTAGTACAAAAAAGTGCGGAAACTGCGGTGGAAATCACACAGCTAATTACAGAGGCTGTCCAGTGTACAAGGAACTAAAAAGCCGCATCCGACGTGTACCAACAGCACGCCATCCGCACCTGCTAGGTGCAACTATAGCTTCCCAAACTACACCCGACGTCTTCTTCGCCAAAGCAGCCAGGTCCTCATTTGGTCCCGCGAACACTGTCAACGGCATATCTTTCGCCAATGTTTTAAAATCTGGCCTTCAAAAATCAGCTCCCTCAGCAGCGCCCCCAAGGGTAATACAAGAAGATTCGAGTATGGATAACGCGCAGCAGCCCATGCAGCAGTCACAAAGCCCTATTGAAACGATGATCTTCACCCTACAACAAAGTATGATGGAGTTCATGTCGTTTATGAGATCAACTATGCAAAATCTTATGCAAAATCAAAACACCTTGATACAGATGCTTGCATCTCAACAATCCAAATAATCAATGGCGCCCCTACGAATATCTCTGTGGAACGCCAATGGTGTTTCACGGCATAAACTTGAACTTACCCAATTCCTACACGACAATCACATTGATGTAATGCTGCTTTCTGAGACGCACCTTACTAACAAATACAACTTTCAAATACGTGGATACGTATTCTACGGCACAGATCATCCGGATGGAAAAGCACATGGTGGTACCGGTATTTTAATAAGAAACCGCATCAAACACGAATTCCACAAAAGGTTTGCGGCAAACTATCTACAAGCCACATCTATAATTGTACAATCGGACATCCGCAATCTTACTATAGCCGCTGTATATTGTCCTCCCCGCTTTACAATCTCTGAAGATCAATTCATGCAATTCTACAATTCACTGGGACAGCGATTTATAGCAGCAGGAGACTATAATGCGAAACACCCGCACTGGGGTTCTCGCCTTGTGACCGCAAAAGGAAGGCAGCTATACAACGCAATCATCAAGCCAAGCAACAAACTCAACTATATTTCTCCGGGTAGTCCTACATACTGGCCAGCAGACCCCAACAAACAACCAGACTTAATAGATTTTGCTGTGACAAAAAACATCCCACGCAATCTGATAAGCGCCGTAGCACTTCCGGATCTTTCATCCGACCACTCCCCCGTGTTATTAAATCTACTCCAATCCCCGGAATATGTGGAATATTCTAATAGACTCACAACACACAGAACCAACTGGCTTAAGTACAAGAAATACGTTAGCTCTCACCTCGATCTTGCTCCGCAGTTCAACATCGAAGCGGACATCGACTTCTCTGCTGACTTATTAGAATCAGTACTTGTTGCAGCAGCTAAGATCTCTACTCCACAACGCGCGCATGTGCAGACGAATAAACGTAAAACTAATCTTCAAATAGAACAACTTGTTCTGGAAAAGCGACGATTGCGACGTGAATGGCAGTCTCACCGGTCGCCATCTACAAAACAACGCTTTAAAGATGCTTCACGCAGGCTCAGCAAAGCTCTTAAGCATGAAGAAGCAGATGCCCAACGCCGCTACATAGAGCAATTATCACCAACCAGTACCAAGCATCCTTTGTGGAGGGCTCACCCTACACTCAGTGCGCCGATCGAAACGGTAACGCCTATAAGAAACTCGTCAGGCTGTTGGGCCCGTAGCGACAAAGACAGAGCTAACACATTTGCTGCTCACCTACGTCATGTATTCCAACCAAACCCCGCAACAAATTCGTTTTTACTATCATCCTGTGTATCTGATAGTCCTGGCGAGCCTGAACCACCTGAATTTCGTCCAAATGAAATTGTAAAAGTCATAAAAGAACAGATGAAACCAAAGAAAGCTCCAGGCTGCGATCTAATAACTCAAGAAATGATCATTGAACTTCCAAACTGTGCTATTTCCCTCATCTGTAAACTTTTCAACGCGATTACAACCATCGGCTACTTCCCAAAAAAATGGAAGAAATCGGTCATTATAATGATTCCCAAACCAGGAAAAGACCATACAATACCATCATCGTACAGACCAATTAGCCTACTACCGTGCTTGTCTAAGCTTTTTGAAAAATGCCTCTTGACGCGCATAATTCCTCATCTGAGAAGACACAACACAATCCCAACACATCAATTTGGCTTCCGAGAAAAGCATGGAACTATCGAGCAAGTTAACCGAATAACATCAGAAATACGTACAGCATACGAACATCGGGAATACTGCAGCGCAATATTCCTCGACGTCTCCCAGGCCTTCGATCGAGTGTGGCTTGAAGGTCTCATGCATAAAATCAAATCGACGCTCCCAGTGTACACTCATAAGCTTCTCGAGTCGTACCTCTACAATAGAGTCTTCGCAGTGAGATGCAACACCACTACATCTGATGATCATATTATAGAAGCTGGAGTTCCCCAGGGAAGTGTATTGGGACCAACACTATACATAATTTACACAGCGGACATCCCCATAAACGAGCGGCTAACAACATCTACGTTTGCCGACGACACCGCAATTCTTAGTCGTTCCAGATGCCCCATTGAAGCAACAGCACGTCTATCTGAACATTTGGCGGTAGTAGAGAAATGGCTAGCCGACTGGCGTATTAAAATAAATAACCAAAAGTGTAAACATATCACGTTTACTCTCAACATGCAAACATGTCCTCCGTTAGCACTGTCTAATACGCAACTCCCACAAGCCAAAGAAGTAACGTACCTTGGCGTTCATCTTGATAGGCGGCTTACCTGGCGTCGCCACCTTGAAGCAAAAAAAACGCAGATTAAGCTAAAAGCTAATAACCTCTATTGGCTTTTGAATCCCCGATCTCCTCTCAGCTTAGACTACAAGGTCCTACTCTACAATTCCACCATAAAACCAGTGTGGACCTACGGCTCGCAGCTGTGGGGAAACGCGTGCAGTAGCAATATTGATGTCATCCAGCGAGCACAATCAAAAATCCTGAGGACTATCACTGGGGCACCATGGTATGTTCGAAACGAGAACATTCATAGAGATTTGAACGTTATATATGTCAAAGATGAGATAGCAAGACAAAAAGCGAGCTACAACATTAAACTATCTTCACACCCAAATCCTCTTGCTCAAGGGTTAACTCGGGTTTGCAGTCGGACCCGCCTTAAACGAAACGACCGTCCAGCCCAGCAATAAACCCTTGGGGCACCGTAGATCATATTAAGTCAACATGACTGTTAGTTAAGCTTAAAATATAAGATTTGATAAACTTATTGTAAGTCTCCCTTGGAGAAGATTCAATAAATAAAGGCAAAGTAATAAAAAAAAAAAAAAAAAAAAAAAGCAATGCTATGACTACAAAAGACACTAGATTTTTGCGGTACGACCGTAAGGCAATGCTTCGCAGTGCCGCCTGTAGCTATTATTGTTCTGCAGTTCTAATTTATTGTGCCCATCTGATGCGCTCCATCCTTCTTAGGTCGGTCATGAGCGCTGCTGCAAAGGCACTGGTTGCTTCCCATTTTGTGACCGATTGCAGCATGCCACTTACAAGGTTGTCCACGGTGATTTGGCCACCCATTACAGCCTCCAAATTATGCAAATAATGTCGCGCAAAACGAGGGCACTGAAATACCATATGGTAGACATCCTCAACAGTTCCACACGATGGTCACTCGTTAGAAATGTCGTGGCCAAACCGTTTGAGAAAGCATCCATGGCCTGACAGGATCTGGGATGTAAAAGTTCACCTCGCTATGTTTTCGGTTGAGCCAAGCCGATGGGTTGGTGATCAGCCGGTGAATCCAGAGACGTTTTGGCGAGCGGTCCCAGTGGGCTTGTGGACACGCTCTGATGTACTGACTTGCTTGTCAATAGGCATCATTCCTGCGATTACCAATGTAGCGTCGTCCGAGATGGTGCAAAAGGCGCAGCACACTCTTATGGCGCCTAACCGATACGTCGAGCGAATGCCGCCAGTGTAGCTAGAAACAGTTGCTGCTTCGAACCAGATGGGAGCCGCATATTGAATTGTTGCTCTGGCCACGCCCATTAAAAGCTGACGACGATGTTGCTTAGATCCTCGAGTATTGAGCAATTTTCGTGAGAGTTCCCGATTCTCTTTTGTGAATATACTCCAGGTGCTCCCGAAAAGGCAGTCTTTTATCTATCATAACGTCAAGATATTTGATCGCACGTTTTGAAGAGATTGTTGTGCTGCCCACCGCGATATGCGCACCTTTTTACGGCTACTGATGAGGACAGCTTCGGTTTTGTGAGCTGCCAGTTGTATACCCGCTGCAGTTAACCAATGCACTAAGGTCCAGATGCCGTTTTATTTTTGGCATAAAGTCGATTTTTCGACGTTAATATATCGTTGTTTTCTTATTTTAGTCTTAAAGTAAATTCATCATACATTATAAAAATTTTAATTAAAAGCTTTAGAAGCGCCACCAAAGCATTTTGAGAGCTCCTAAAATGAGCTAGAGATCAGTTGATTTCCGAATAGAAATTTTCGCCAAAATATTCAATTGCTTTGTGTTGAGCCACACGCGTTAAGCTGGTCCATAAAATTCAACTAAATTATGGAAAATAATCTTTAAGGTATGCACTCTTTAATGTATATTGTTATTTTATGTGTAGTTCTAGGCATTTAGTGTTGTGTAATGTCCAATTTATGTGAATTTTTTTAGTAAACTAATATGTGTCCTCCATGTTTTGTGGAATATAACTAATAAGCTGTTCCATGCTGAAAGCAACTAATTGGTCCAGAATGTACTTGTGAGTGTTGTCTTTAGCCACAAACCAAAAACTCATCCCCGTTCGTTCCCCCTTTTCTTTCATTTTGGTAATATATATAGTCACGTTTGAGTTTAGTCACAGGGAACTTATCGAAATATGGCGTAGTAACAATCGAACAATTCAATATTTATCGGACTGGATATATACCAAAATTAATAAAAACACTGTGGAATTCAAAATTATAAAGGAAATAGAGAAAAAAATCAGTAATTTTAATAGTTACATTCATAAATATTCAGATATTTCGGAAAATGCATGGTATTTGTACAAAAAGTGACTTTTCAACCTATAATTATTATTATTATTTCTATATGATATAGTAGTCCGATTTGGATGAAATTTTGACAAAACGTTAGGAGCATAGCAACACGCCTAACCTGCAACTTTTGTGTTGATAGCTTGAAAAACAATTTAGATATCGCAGAATCCAAAATATACGCGGGACCACGCCCACTTCTCTAGGCCATTTGCGTATTGATATTATAAGCCGAATGCACTTATTCTCGGTTGCTTAGAGCTTCTAGCCAATAACTACTATGGCCACATCAACGGCGAATCCAATTATGTGAGATCCTGGGGGAAAAAGCAGCCGCAGGATTCCGTCATACATGACGTTCCATAGTAGAAGTCCAAAACATATCCCAGGGGGACTCCAGCAGACACATGGTGTGTTTTTACTCCATCCAAAGTGAAGCACTCTATTCCGAAAGTAGCACGCACTATTTTATCCCAGCTCGCTGTGTTGAAGGCGTTCTTTATATCAAGCGTGGCAGCTAAGCAGGACTGCATGGTGCCACCTTGCCATCTTAAGCCTTGAATAGCCTGTGCTGCTGTACTGATTACCATTCTATTGCATTGATAGTTGAGCTTGCCTTCCTGAATTTAAACTGGTTTGGAGCAACCCGCCACCCTCGGAAAAAGACACCTCTAGTCTGGCGCAGATTAGTTTTTCCAGTACCATTCCCATAGTACTTAGAACGCATATTAGTAGACGATTTAGTGTCCGCCAGTTGAGTTGATGGAGCACCGCACTCCCATATTGCAGCTCTCACACTAGTGCCGGCAGTCCATGTTCTTGGGCAGATCGATACAGAATGGTGTGGCTCTCTATTGATTACAATATCTGCACGCATCTCTTTTGTCGTCTGATCCAGCAAAGCTTGGGCAGCTATGTACCAATCTTAAGATTTCATTTTAATAATGATGTCTTTATAAGCTGGGCATTGAGCTGCCCAGATTACAGCAGCCTTTGGCTTAGCTGCCATGTTCGCCGAATTTATCCTAAAAAAAAACTTTCTGGCAACTCTGACAATTTTTACGTAATATAATATATATAAATTTATTTGTTAATATCTTGAGAAAGCAAATTTTGACGGACATGTGTGACATGTCAAAAATTACGAAATTTTATTGACTATAACATATTACAATTTAATAAAAATTTTGATTGTCAGAAATTTTGGGGCATCTAGTCTTTCGTCTAGAAAGGCCAACTAGTTTATTTTCTAAAAATCTTTGACATTTCCATACAAAATGACCTTTTATGTTGTCGGCTTGTTGAGCTTTTCACTCGTCGAGCCGAATCCCTGAGACTGTAGAATTCTTCAAATGTTGCAGTCATTAATCAGTATATTCAGTTTGATGTAGTATGATAATGATGGAGGAACACCGACGAAGGCAAAAAACTTTCTACATTCTTCAAATTAAAATCACCACAAAATGTAAGCAAACTTCAGGAGTGGCCAAATAACATAATGTTATCGAAATGCACGGTCTCACATATTATCGAAATGAAATCAAAACGAAATCAGCCTCACCCCTGATTTCGTGAAATCTCTTAAGCTTTTAACATTCTCCAAATTAAATTCAGCGAAAAATGCTCAATCATTTGCTGACGCCTAGAGTATGCCAGTATTGCCAATTTAATACACCAATGTAAAGTGGAATGGTAACTCTGCTAAGTCAGTTGCGCGCTCTCTTTAAATTTTGAAATTTTGTTTAAAATACATTGGGAAGACATATAGGGAATGGAAATGTAAAAAAGACAAAACAACTCCAAACATTTTTGTTTTCTTTTCAAATGAATGGCAGTCATTTTTGTTAATTGGTGTAAGAAGATTAAAAGTTTTACTGTTTTCACAGGCAGCCGAGTGAATTTAAGCTGTTTCATAAGCAGTGTTGGAAGCCGACAAACCTCAGCTGTTTGTTGTCTATAGAAAACAAAACACTTCTACTGGCTACTGGACCTGTTCACAACGAATGACAAGATAAAATTAATTATAGAAGTCGAAAGTATCTTATTTTGTACTTATTGAATAAAAAAAGCGGTTTGATGCAGTTTTTATGGATTGACCCAATATGCACGACGCCTGCGTTCCTACTCCTGTTCTTCTTTAGCATAGCGCAATTTGCAAAGCAATCGCACATTGAGAACGTTTATCACTGCCTCTGCATTTTCTTCACATCTATCACACTTTTCATGCTTTTATGTCCAAATTTTTCGCTTTATAAAATGTTAGCAATGTGCAGTTGATGCACCAATGTGACCACTCACCATATTGTTTCATTTTGGTGTTTCGTTTTTTCCGCACTGATAAAAATTTAGTGAGTACCTGGTCATAGCTTGATAGTATTCATTCAAGCAATATTTTATCATTACGTTATGTTTTAAATTAAAAATTACACAAAATTATAAGTTATTTTTGACCGCAACATTCACCTTTCCGTAAGTAACAGCTATTATTTACTTAATCTTAAGTTGACATCCACTACCGCAGTCTGTTTTTTCTGGTCTGGTTTGCTCTTTACATTATTTATAAACGATCTTCCATCTGCTGTATCTCACTCACGTGCACTCATGTATGCGGATAAAGTCAAGCTTTCTTTAACCTAAAGTGAAACCTTTACTGATATTTTTTTGCTGGCGGACTTAAGTGCACAGCTTCTTTGGTGTCGAGCCAATTTGACTGGCTGCTGTTGCAGTCAATAAAGCAATGGGAGTTCTTGGGTTTATTAAGCGATGGTCCATGAAATTTGATGATTCTTAAATTACTAGACTGTTATATACATCTCTTGTTCGTCCGTTTCTTCAGTATCGTAGAATAAAATCGGTTCAAAAACAATTTTTAATATTTGGTCTTCGCGGCTTGAGCTGGAACTCAGAAATTTAGATGCCTTCATACTCTAGTAGACTTCACTTACTCAATCTTCCCTCTCATACTAATCGTAGAATTAAGCTTGGAGTAATGTTCGTCCATAAATTTCTACAGGATCAAGTAGACTCTGTTAGTTCGTTGGACGAAATAACTTTCAACATGCCTTTTAGATTAACTCGTAACTTTAATCCTTTTTATCTTCAGCATTACACCACCAACTGAGCTTTTAGTGAACCTTTTCGTATTCTGTGTGCTGATTATCATTGCGGACGGCAGTTCGCGTTAGTGACGAAAGCAGCACGAAGGGTGCGAAATGCGACTAACATTATATACAGCTAAGTTTGAAAATTTGCTACAACTGTCCGATCAGATCGAGTTATATACCGATCGAAAGGTTTAGTCCTAACTTACAAAATGGCATACTAAAACTTTTTCTAACCAACCTGGGTCATGAGATATGGGGGTGTCAGTGGGAGGGGAAAAATTTAAATGATTGCAGCTAATGGGGCTGTTGGGGCCTTTTGGTAAAAATTTTACTTAAAAATGCGCGTCGATTGATATCTCAATCACCCAAATCCGATAACTGGTTCAAAAGATAAATAAATTTGAAAATTTTAGTAGAATACTAAAAATGAAGGGAAAAGTTAGTTTATTTGTTTGTCTGTTTGTATCAAAGCGCTAAAAAAGCGTAGATGTTATGATGGGGATTTGTTCATTTTTGAAAATCTAGAAATGTTTGTCTTACGACCTTTTCAATTTCCCGCTAGTTTAGCGGGAAATCGCTAAATCCCGCTAAATTTGAAACCTCACCAGTTTCCATACCATAGAAGCTATAGATATGTTCTGGATATCATTGGAAAGGTGTGCTTGAGTACCTTTAAACTTTTTTTTTCTAAAGTACTCAGGTAACATTTTACAGGTGAAATAAAGTTTTTTAGCTTACATTTTGGCGATTTCTGACAAAACGGCTATAACGATTTTTATTAAATTTTAGTATGTTGTAGTACGTAGAATTTTGCGTTTTTTAGTATATGAAACATAAACTTTGACCAAGGGGTTTGGAAGATATTAACTGAATGTATACATTTTTCTATCGGTCGAAAATCAGGTTTTAGTACGAAAAATTTTTTGGTTGTATGAAATATCTCAAACAAACTGACACAATACGCATTTAACTTGGTTTTATATATTCTGTGCAAAGTTGGTTCAAATCGGACCACTATAACATATAGCTGTCATAGGACCGATCGGGGGAAAATGGAGTCTTAGTACAAAAAACTTTTTTGTTTTATGAGATATCTCAAACAAACTGACACAATACGCATTTAACTTGGTTTTATATATTCTGTGCAAAGTTGGTTCAAATCGGACCACTATATCATATAGCTGTCATAGGACCGATCGGGCAAAAATCAAGTCTTAGCATAAAAAACTTTTTTTTTCACGAGATATCGTAACAAAACTAATAGAATATGCATTTAAGTTAGACTTATAGATCCTGAAGAAAGTTGGTTCTAATCGAACCACTATATCATATAACTGTCATAGGAATGATCGGGCGAAGTCTAAGTCTTAGTATGAGAAAAATTTTTTTTTCTCACAGTAGGTACGGGGCTTCCGACAGTAGAGTAGCAACTTAAGCGATGCGAGCAGGGGGCGGAGCCCCCTACTTTTCTTTATAATTAAAAAATTTTTTTTTTTAAATATGAAAAAATATTCAACAATGATAAATTTACAATGTCAAAAGCAAAAGCAATTTCAAAAATTTCTGATATCCCACAAAAAAAACCTCTAAACGAGGTAAAAGTCTAGTGACGAAAGCAATTTCCAGCCCCAAAATTTCTGATATCCAATTTTGTGACGAACAAAATTGAGTTTAATATACAAATTTTAAACAAAAATATAAATTAATATGCCATGCTTCAATAACCGGAAGATTTTCTTCACTCCATTTTATTTCTTCTTTGATGTTACGAAGAGATTTTTCAATAATGTGTTGTGCACTATCGAATTCGCCAGATCTTTCTTGGTATAGCTGATGGACCAATTCATAGCCCTTTTGGGTTAAGAAAAAGCCGGTGGCCGATCCAATTAAATGATCCCATAAATTGGTTTTATGTTTAAATCTGAAAATAAAGAAAACTTCTATATATATGTCCAATGAAAAAGTTGTTTAATAACGTCTGGAGTTAAAGAAGCTTGATTACATCAACATTTTAAAGTTGTATTGTTGGTACCACAGATGAAATTATATAAAAAATAGAATAAAATCACAAAACTAGTCGGAAAGGCTTTAGTCGAGATCCCGACCATATACCCGTTACTTATTTCAATATATTTCACTGCGGACGGATCTCGCGCTAGTGACGAAAGCAGCACGAAGGGTGCGAAAGGCGACGAGCAATATATACAGCTAATTTGGAAAATTTGCTATGACTGTCCGATCAGATCGAGTTATAAAATATAAATTAATAAAAAAAAAAACAATTGGCATTCGGCACTGCGCAAAAAGTAATTTTTATGTACAAAGAAGCTCACCCTTTTTGCGCACAGTGCACAAGGCCAATTTTTTTTTATTAATTTATATTTTTATTTTAAATTTTTATATTAAACTCAATTTTGTTCGTCACAAAATTGGATATCAGAAATTTTGGGGCTGGAAATTGCTTTCGTCACTAGACTTTTACCTCGTTTAGAGGTTTTTTTTGTGGGATAACAATCTGTACAGTACGATTAGTTCCGAATGTTCTTCGCTTCCCGTTAAAGCCTTTATATAATTATATCTTACTAATTTAACTAACTAACTAATAATTAATTTTATCTTGGTCTCATTGGGTTTTTCTGGGTTTTTCCCAATCCATGCAACAATTGTTAAACAAATCACTTTCTTATTATATATTTATATTTACATTAAGCAGTAATAATTAAATTTATTTTGCTAACTTTTATTTTTAATTTAAATGTATAGCTAAGTGTCGGCTGCTTATAGCCTGACAATAAACAAGTAAATAAATACCTCTTGCAGTTTGAATCGAAGCACGTCATACTTGCCCATCCTTAGCAATGACTGTGTTGATGACACGACCTTTAAGCAACACATTCCTTGGAGGATCCTCGTCCACGATGATAATGACGCTCTAACCATTAGACACGTCTGGTAAGCATTTGCCTATTTTCTTTCTTGCCCAAACCGATCTCGCTGCCCTGGTTTAAAATAAGCGCGATATTGTTTGCAGACCCAAGGCTTACAAAGGGCAGTGGGCGTGAATTAATTGTATACTCGGCTTTCATTAGCGCACTTCGAAGACGCTCGTCGTTGAATGAGTATGACGGGCATAAGCACTTCATCACTGTTTAGTGCTGCGAACAATACGCTTTCAACCTTGGCGCTAAACTGTTGTGGTAGACTGTCCCCCAATTGCTGGCGGTATCAAAGTATCCAACCGGAAGTCAGTCGTTCAGGATATCACCTTGGAGCTGAATAGATAGGTGCTAGAAGCATCTTCTATCATAAATATGGATGGCTTTCCGTACAAACGAGTGGGGACGTGCACTTTTCGGCTGTGAAGTGGACAAGGAACCTGACACTAGTTGATTGGCATTCACGCCTTAAGGCTTACAATCTCAAAATTCTTCTGCTCTTGTCCCGATCTGAGCCACTGATGGTATGAAGTATTTTAAAAAATCATTTCTAAACAACCTATGCAAACTAACTATTAGGACTCAAAGCAAAATGGCTTTATTCATTACTTTCGCTAATCATTTATTCCAAGGCTTATATAACTTATTTCCATGAATTTGGCAAATTTAAGAGTTTGTTAAATCATCTGTATGGACATGGGAACAAAGAAACAAATAGATAACAATTAAACTATTCTTATAAAATATAAAAAGCAATGTTATGCACAACTTAACTGTAACAAATTTACCATCAATTTTTGAAAATAAAATCTTTAAATATTCCTTAAAAAATTATCTAGCCATGCTTCAATAACCGGAAGATTTTCTTCACTCCATTTTATCTCTTCTTTGATGTTACGAAGAGATTTTTCAATAATGTGTTGTGCACTATCGAATTCGCCAGATCTTTCTTGGTATAGCTGATGGACCAATTCATAGCCCTTTTGGGTTAAGAAAAAGCCGGTGGCCGATCCAATTAAATGATCCCATAAATTGGTTTTATGTTTAAATCTGAAAATAAAGAAAACTTCTATATATATGTCCAATGAAAAAGTTTTTTAATAACGTCTGGAGTTAAACAAGCTTGATTACATCAACATTTATAAGTTGTATTGTTGGTACCACAGATGAAATTATATAAAAAATAGAATAAAATCACAAAACTAGTCGGAAAGGCTTTAGTCGAGATCCCGACCATATACCCGTTACTTATTTCAATATATTTCACTGCGGACGGCATCTCGCGCTAGTGACGAAAGCAGCACGAAGAGTGCGAAAGGCGACGAGCAATATATACAGCTAATTTGGAAAATTTGCTATGACTGTCCGATCAGATCGAGTTATAAACCGATCGAAAGGTTTATTCCTAACTTACAAAATGGTATACTAAAACTTTTTCTAACTCACCTGGATCATGAGATAATCGGGAGGGGTGTAAGTGGGAGGGGAAAAATTTCAATAATTGCAGCTAAAGGGGCTGTTAGGGCCTTTTGGTAAAATTTTTACTTAAAAATACGCGTCGATTGACACCTCGATCGCCCAAATCCGATAACTGGTTGAAAAGATAAATAAATTTGAAATTTTTAGTGGACTTTGCAAAATGAAATGAAAAGTCAGTTTGTTTGTCTGTTTATATCAAAGCGCTAAAAAAACTTAGATGTAATGATGGGGATCAATTCCATTTCGAAAATCTAGAAATGTTTGTTCGACGACTTTTTGAAAAACTGCTTGTTTAGCGGGAAAACGCTCAACAGTTTCCAAACCATAGAAGCTACAGATATTTCTATATATCATTGGAAAGGTGTGTTTGAGCGCTTTTAGGCGTACCTTTTGCCTCTCTAAAGTACTCAAGTAACATTTTGCGATTTTTATTAAATTTAAGTATGTTGTAGTTGCTCAGTTAACATCTTACGATCGTACGTAAATTTTTGCGTTTTTTGGCTAAAACTTTGGCTGAGGGGTTTGGAAGACATTACCTGTTAACTGAATATATACATTTTTCTATCAGTCGAAAATCACGTTTTAGTACGAATACCTTTTAGGTTTTATGAGATATCCCAACCAAACTGATACGATATGCATTTAACTTGGTTTTATATATCCTGACCAAAGTTGGTTAAAATCAGACCACTATATCATAGAGCTGTCATAGTAACGATCAGGTGTAAATTAAGTCTTAGTATGAAAAACTTTTTTGTTTTACGATATATCGTAAGCAAACTAATAGAATATGCATTTAAGTTAAACTGATAGATCCTGACCAAAGTGCGTTCTAATCGAACTAATATATCATATAGCTGTCATAGAACCGATCGGGCGAAATCCAAGTCTCAGTATGAAAAACTTGTTTTTCATAGCAAGTACGTGGCCTCCGAAAGTAGGGGAGCCCCCTAGTTTTCTTTATAATTTAAAATTTTTTTTTAATTTGAATAAAATTCAACAATGATGTCAAAAGCAAAAAGAAAGCCTCTACACGAGGTAAAAGTATAGTGACGAACGCAATTTCTAGCCCCAAAAGTTTTGATATCCAATTTTGTGACGAACAAAATTCAGTTTAATATAAAAATTTTAAATAAAAATATAAATTAATAAGGAAAAATCGAAAATTGGCATTCGTCACTGCGCAAAAAGTAATTTTTATGTTCAAAGAAGCTCACCCTTTTTGCGGGATCTAGGGGTTTCAGGCCACATAATAATAATAATCAAGTCGACTTTTAGGTGTAAACTGAAAGCCTTGCAACGTAGGGTGTACGGAAAACCCCAGTCCCATCCGTCGTCAAAGCCTTAGACGATGGAACAATTCTATGGCTAATAGACATGTATAGAGCATGCCAAACATTTAAATTTGTTTTCTATGCAAAAGAAAACAGTAAAAAAAATATAAGACCCAAAACAAGAATAATAAGGGCCAGTACTTTCAAAGTACCACAAACTCATTAGTCTGACGTATTTCATTTGGAAAACGCTAGAAGGAATTATAATCATTCACATACGTCATAAAATCGAGGGCAAATAATTTGTATTCCATTGGGAAAAAAGGGTGTAATGTTTTTGGCAGAATGTATGTAACAGGCAGAAGGGGCGTGGCAGACCCCCAAAGTATATATATTATTGATCAGGTTCAACAGCCGAGTCAATTGAGCCATGTCCGCCTGTCTGTCCGTCCGTCCGTCTGTTTGAACGTCGATCTCAGAAACCTTAAGAGCTAGAGACTCCAACTTGGTATGTAGGTTTTTTGATACCACAGTCAGATTCAGTTTGTTTTTATTTTTAAATCTTAGTGTGAAAAAGTTTTTTGTTCTTGAGATATCTTAATCAAACTGATATAATAAGCATTTAACTTGGTTTTGTCCATCCTGACCGTAGTTTGTTCAAATCGGTCGACTATATCATATAGCTGTCATAGGACCGATTTATAAATGGATTTATAATTTTTGGGATATTTCTGCGGCCAGATCCACATAAAATACGACAAATTTTTGATATACAAAAAAAAAAACACTTTCCGAGATTAAGGTCTAGGGACAAAAGCCTTCCCATGATCCAAAATTTTTAATATACAACGATTTCCACTAATACAGGTCGAGCAAATTCAACAAAACGTGTTAGGTTAAATATCGAGCTATAATAATTTTAAAATAATTTGTAAAATTCAAATCGTAACCGTGGCACACTAGGGGTCGCAGGCCGAAAATATTATTTTCATGAAAGCGTTCGATAGAGAAATTTTTAAGGATTACAAATCCAAAGGGTTTTTGAAATCAGCTTCTCAAAGTTGACCCATTTTTTTAAGTGCGCGCATAAATGTCAAAATTGTACAAAAAATACAAATTTTAAATATTTATGTTTTTGTCTTCATATGAAAAGTACGTTCAATTCTAATAAAATGCCAGCTATGTTTTAAAAAAGCTCTAAAATAAGGATGTTTTTTAACTTTAATGGAATATAACTCACGGTGGGCTCATTTTGAGTCCATCGCACTACTACAAGAGTCTTTGGTAATCAATTCTCTAAATAAATTGCCCTTTGCGTTCAGTTGCGTCAACGGATGCTGATGCCACCTCGCCATAAATTGGCGGTAGACGAAGATCGCAGAGCAATTTAATTTTTTATCGCTATGCTAGGGATCATAGATTTAAAATAACAATTTTTTTTATTATGTATTAAACAAGACCGACAAGTCTGAGTTATCCCAGTCGGCCAATCACATTTTGTAAGTTATCATTTGAAAACTTTAGAAGTTTTCTTTCAAATGCTTTTTAAATTCTTAAAATATCTGCACTGGTTCGAAAGATATGATTTTTGCTACGCAAAATAAAAAATGGCCCCACTGTGCGTTGGTTAGTTTTTATCAATTTCGCAAAAATATTTTTTTAGATTTACTTCTCACCACGGTGGCTCAAACCAAACTGCTGGGGACCCACTAAACACCATCAATAGGTTTTCTCCGCTGACTGATACTTTCAACGACCAGCCTACCGAAGTTGAAAATGGACCAAAGAAACTGAAACCCCCACCTATATACATTCGGGAGAAGACTTCCACCGCATTGGTGAACAAGATTGTTGACCTAGTTGGAAATCACAATTTTCATGTCGTTCCTTTAATTCAAGGCAATATTCACAAAATTAAGCTTCAATCAAAAGACGACGAGCATTTCCACAAAATCTCCAAGTATCTAAATGAAGATAAAGAAAAACTTCTACACTTACCAATTAAAAAAGCAGCTGCAGTGTACTTAAAGGGATTGAACCGGATGTAACCCCTTCCGAGGTCGCAAGTGCGTTAAAAGAGAAGGGCTTTCTCGCTAAGAGAGTTACAAATATTTTAAACAAAAGCAAAATACCGCAACCTCTCTTCAAAGTTGAGCTTGAGCCAAATAGTAAAGAAGCAAATAGAGCCAAAACGAAGTGCACCCGATCACTGTTGAGCAACCACACAAACGGAATGGTCCAGTTCAATGCTCAAACTGCCAGGAATATGGGCATACCAGGACGTAATGCACGCTACGTTCGGTATGTGTAGCTTGTGGAGACTCCCATGGCCCTGATTCCTGCCAAGTCAACAAGAATGACCCTAGTACAAAAAAGTGCGGAAACTGCGGTGAATATCACACAGCTAATTACAGAGGCTGTCCAGTGTACAAGGAACTAAAAAGCCGCATCCGACGTGTACCAACAGCACGCCATCCGCACCTGTCAGGTGCAACTATAGCTTCCCAAACTACACCCGACGTCTTCTTCGCCAAAGCAGCCAGGTCCTCATTTGGTCCCGCTAACACTGTCAACGGCATATCTTTCGCCAATGCTTTAAAATCTGGCCTTCAAAAATCAGCTCCCTCAGCAGCGCCCCCAAGGGTAATACAAGGAGATTCGAGTATGGATAACGCGCAGCAGCCCATGCAGCAGTTACAAGGCCCTATTAAAACGATGATTTTCACCCTACAACAAAGTATGATGGAGTTCATGTCGTTTATGAGATCAACTATGCAAAATCTTATGCAAAATCAAAACACCTTGATACAGATGCTTGCATCTCAACAATCCAAATAATCAATGGCGCCTCTACGAATATCTCTGTGGAACCAACGGTATTTCACGGCACAAACTTGAACTGACCCAATTTCTATACGACAATCACATTGTTGTTATGCTTTCTGAAACGCACCTTACTAACAAATATAACTTTCAAATACGCGGATACATATTCTACGGCCCAGATCATCCGGATGAAAAAACACATGGCGGAACCGGTATTCTAATAAGAAACCGCATCAAACACGAATTCCACAAAACGTTTGGGACAAACTGTCTACAAGCCACATCTATAATTGTACAATCGGACATCAGCAATCGTACTATTGCCGCTGTATACTGTCCGCCCCGCTTTTCACTTTTTAAAGATCAATTCATGCAATTCTACAATTCACTAGACAGCGGTTTATAGCAGCAAAAAACTATAATGCGAAACACCCGCACTGGGGTTCTTGCCTTGTGACCACAAAAGGAAGGCAGCTATACAACGCAATCGTGAAACCAAGCAACAAACTCAACTATGTTTCCCCGGGTAGTCATACATACTGGTCAGTAGACCCTAACAAACAACCAGACTTAATAGATTTTACTGTGACAAAATACATCCCACGCAATCTGATAAGCGCCGTAGCACTTTCGGAACTTTCATCCGACCACTTCCCCGTGTTATTAAATCTACTCCAATCCCCGGAATATGTGGAATATTCTAATAGACTTACAACACACAGAACCAACTGGCTCAAGTACAATAAATTCGTTAGCTCTCACCTCGATCTTGCCCCGCAGTGAATGGCAGTCTCATCGGTCACCATCTACAAAACAACGCTTTAAAGATGATTCGCGCAAACTCAGCAAAGCTCTAAAGCAAGAAAAAGCAGATGCGCAACGCCGCTACATAGAGCAATTATCACGAACCAGTACCAACCAGTAAGAAACTCTTCAGGCTGCTGGGTGCGTAGCGACAAAGACAGAGCTAACACATTTGCTGCGCACCTACGTAATGTATTCCAACCAAGTCCCGCAACAAATTCGTTTTTACTATCATCCTATGTATCTCCTAGTCTTGGCGAACCTGAACCACCTGAATTTCGTCCAAATGAAATTGTAAAAGTCATAAAAGAACAGAAAAAACAAAGAACAAAGAAAGCTCTAGGCTGCGATCTAATAACTTATAAAATTATCATTCAACTTCCAAACTGTGCCAAACTTTTCAACGCGATTACAACACTCGGCTACTTCCCAAAAAAATGGAAGAAATCGGTCATTATAATGATTCCCCAACCTGGAAAAGATCATACAATACCATCATCGTATAGACCAATTAGCCTACTTTCGGGGTTGTCTAAGCTTTTTGAAAAATGTCTCTGGACGTGCATAATTCCTTATTTGAGAACACACAACACAATCCCAACACATCAATTTGGCTTCCGAGAAAAGCATGGAAATATCGAGCAAGTTAACCGAATAACATCAGAAATACGCACAGCATACGAACATCGGGAATACTGCAGTGCAATATTTCCCGACGTCGCCTTCGATCGAGAGTGGCTTGATGGTCTCATGCATAAAATCAAATCGACGCTCCCAGTGTACACTCATAAGCTTCTCGACTAGTACCTTTACAATAGGGTCTTTGCAGTGAGATGCAACACTACTGCATCTAATGATTATATTATAGAAACTAGAGTTCCCCAGGGAAGTGTATTGGGACTAACACTATACTTAATTTACACAGCGGACATCCCCATAAACGAGCGGATAGCAACATATACGTTTGCCGAAGACACCGTTCTTAGTAGTTCCAGTTGCCCCATTAAAGCAACAGCACGTCTAGCTGAACATTTGGCGGTAGTAGAAACAAACAAAAGTGTAAACATATCACGTTTACTCTCAACATGCAAACATTTCCTCCGTTAGCACTGTCTAATACGCAACTCCCACAAGCCAAAGAAGTAACGTACCTTGGCGTTCATCTTGATAGGCGGCTCACCTGGCATCGTCACCTTGAAGCAAAAAAAACGCAGATTATACTGAAATAAAAATATCTATTGGCTTTTGAACTCCCAATCCATTCTCAGATTGGACTACAAGGTCCTACTTCACAATTCCACCATAAAACCCGTGTGGACCCACGGCTCGCAGCTGTGGGGAAACGCGTACAGTAGCAATATAAATATCATCCAGCGAGCACAATCAAAAATCTTGAGGACTATCACTGGGGCACCATGATATGTTTGAAACGAGAACATTCATAGAGATTAAAACGTTATATACGTCAAAGTTGAGAAAGCAAGACAAAAGGCGAGCACCCAAATCCTTTTGCTCAACGGTTAATTCGGGTTTACAGTCAAACCCACCTTAAACGAAACAACCTTCCAGCTCAGCAATAAACCCTTGGGGCACCGTAGATCATATTAAGTCAACATGACTGTTAGTTAAGCTTTAAATATAAGATTTGATAAACTTATTGTAAGTCTCCCTTGGAGAAGATTCAATAAATAAAGGCAAAGTGAATAAAAAAAAAATTTACTTCTTTGCTAATGGCTATACCGTAGAGATAGAAATAAAAATAAATAAAAATAAGAAAAACATAAAATAAGGCACAACATTTAAAATCAATATAATTTGAACTTACTTTTCACGAATCACCATCCAGTTATGAGTCAAGAAGTTCAACAATGAATAATATCCACTATATCCACCAGTTAATGAAGTCAAAATTAAAAATTGATCGTTTTCAGTAAAATTGGAATGATCTTCCAAAATCGATGATTGCAAAAGTCGATTAATCTTTTCAGGTTGTATTGGACAACCTGCTAAAGCTTTTAATAAATGCGTTCTTTCACTTTGTGTTCGTGATTTTGGAAATTGCATCACGCGTTGTAGTCCAAACTCCCACTCCTCTAAAGAGCCCCACTTGAATACGGGACACATATAATGATTTGGAACCCTATATAATGATAAATTTAATTTTAGATCAATAACAGTCTACAGTCAAAGCAAAAGCAAAGTTGATAGTTATAATAAGATTTTTAAACTGTTTAAGAACTGTTCCATTTTCTGCTACAACTTTGATTCGACATTTTTAAATGTCTAAGCAACAGCTTATTGTAAACAGTTTAATACACTCGAAGTAGGAATAAGAAAAATTTATTCAAATTTTGCTGCTTCCACTACAAGTTTTTAAGAACTTGCCTACAAACATTTGTAGGTATACTAACGGATTTTCGTAGTTTGGATTGACGGTGTGTTGCCAAATTCGAAACGCTTCTTCAGCTTCTTCAATACATGGTTTATAACCAGCATGGCACAAAAATCTTTTAGATAATGATCGAAGATCCGTCTTCCAGTTCTCCTCGGTTTCTTGCTCGAGTCGTAACTCTTCGTATAAAGGCGTTAACAAAAATAACACATATGCCTAAAAATGTACAATATCTAGGCTTTGAAAATTGTTATGTTAATATTACGATGTATTTTACTTGCCTCAAATTTTGAGTGTACTTCTGACATATCAATATGACGACCAATTTGATCAATGAATGTAAAGACTGGATTCCATACAACATGATTCCGTTCAAATTTCATAAATAAGGTCATATTGAAGGCAATGGTAAAGCTAAGATCGCCTGCGTATGCCAGATTCCAAGCATCATGTAGTAGTTTAGCTCTGAAAATTTTAACAAGCTCATCTTTGTGCAAATCAACGTTTAACAACGTGTAATAACTTAATGCACTGTTAAGAATATTACAATCTAAATTTTTAATCAATATTTATAACATATACAATATGATGAAATCATTGATCTTATTGGTGATGGCGTAAACAGTAAGACTGTAATTAATAATAATTTCGCTTGTTATAGCGTAATTTATGTTATCGGTAAATTTAATTGATACACTAGGCAACAGAGTCGAACTTTTTGCGAGTTAAAAGAACCAAATGCCAGATATTTTAAAAATTCTAAAAAAAAAAACTCATCAAAAAAAAAATGTTTTTCGTCGGGTTTTCCCCCAAATCTATCCAAAAAAATTGATTGGTTCTTTTAACTTTTGGGTTGTTGCCTAGTGTTATGGCTTATTACTTTGAACACCTTTATCTCACAGACTATAAAAGTTAAAGTTGATGAAAATACTTCGAGGATGTTGACCTATATTAAATATGTTGTATTTTATTGCGCTGTCAGTGCTAAATTAATGACAATTACCCGATAAATTTTTGATTAAGCAACTCGTACCTTGTATACGTCGGAACATATTTTCGTCCAATATCCGTTTGCAAAAAATTTGCTAGCATTCTCCAATTTTCATCATCGTAGTTAACTGGAAATGGTGCAATTTCTTCCTGATTTATAATAATAAAAAGATCTTTCTGTGGCATATTTTTTAAAATTATTTGCTTAGTTTTTTCCATCCAGACATATGGACTGCAATTTGAAAAGTTTAGAGAATCTTGAAGATTTAGAATGATTGGAATCCACCAGATCATTTTGTCTTGCCCTGGTACGTCATGGGGTCTTTCTCTAAGATACACTTTTTGTTCAACAATCGCAGTCTTTTCTGCATAATCTCTGCGGACTTTAACGACTGGAAGGCGATGATGTGCAAACCATGTATTGACGATATCCGCCACTTTGTAGGGTCTTTTAAGTGTTTCATCTTTTAGAGCTTGGGAAGTTAACGATTCCCATAGATCGTCACCAACAAATGTATTATATTGATGATCAGAAATAAAATTTCTGATTCCATTTTGAAAGGTTTTTTGGGTTAAAGTAAAATTTAGCATCCGTAAGATTAGCTCTGTTTTATGAGAAATTGTCTCTTGCTTCATTCCAGTAATGCGTGAGTGGGGGTAACGCTTACTGAATTCATAGTACAATGAATAAAGCGCAGTCATGGGGTATTTTCCGTTAAACTCGACGCCTCCATCTATCTATGTATTTGATTCAGCTTATAAACTTTTTCATGGGCTCAAAAAACTTACCTGTATAACAATTTCCGATGCTAAGAAACTCGCTAGTGCTTTGTTAAGATGTGCATCATTCCACCACTCGGGAGTCACCCACGATCCAATCCATTGGTAAATAAATTCTTGAGTTAAGTCATAATAACCTTTTTTCATGAGATCGCTCTCCCTGGTATAAATTGGTTTTAAAATAAGGTTATATTATTAACACTATGAAATCAACATACTTTAAAAGCAATAAGCCCCAGTTGTCTACAGGGTGTACTATTGAAAGATCCGGTATGACAACCACGTCAACTTTTGATAGGGGAATAGGCACTCCAAAGTAATTTTGAATTGTTTGATAAATAGTTAAAATTTTACCATATATGCCCTAAAATGAAAACAATATAATCTATAAATATAAATAAGCAGGAAAGACTAAGTCGGGGTCCCGACTATAAGATACCCGTAAAATACTGTGTGTTTTACTAAATTCTTATTGCACAATGCCAATATCAGTCGATGGAAAACAAGTCGCTCGTCTGGAAGACTGCTTGGAAACTCGTGAGTCGGATTTGGCGGCCCACTTGACGCTTGAAAAGGCTAAAGAAGATTGCATTTAGCACACCACGAAGAGTTGAATTGCTGTTACAAGCGGCCGTCAATCACGTAAACGCACGCAACCTTAAGGCCCTATTCTCTTTCAGCAAAAAATTTTTTTCGACTTTTTTTTTTGCATTTTTTTATAGCTTGAACATTTAAGAATATAACCCTAAAAGGGTTTTTTGAAATTCGAAATACTTTAGAAGATATGGCCGTTTTTGTGGGGTCATGTCTTCGCTAAAATGAGTAGTTTTCAGTAAACTTCAAACTTTGAACGCGTTTATCTCGAAACCACGTTTTTCGAGCTGGCGGCCACGATTCCGCCAGTTCTACTGAACCGAATGGATGAAACAAAGTTTAATCGACGTAGAATTGTCACCATTCTGGCCCGGAGTAAAATAAAAATTTTGCAATTTTTTTTACTATTTTTTTTTTACACTGAACTACAAAAAAATGGGTCCAAAATCGATTTCAAATTTCAAGTGGCCGCCATTTTGTCAAAAAAAATCGCAAAATTTTTATTTTACTCCGGGCCAGAATTACATCTATGCTGATCATAACCCTATATTTTTTTTCATTACCGACGCTCCGGAGACCCGGAATCGTGGCCGCCGTGACGACACCTTTTTTCTCAGCCCCCAACTTTGAAGTCTCATTACTTTTTGAACACCCCTCGTATCAAGGCAAAAAAAATTTTTTTATTTACTTTGAACCTTTTGTAATACAATAAATAAAAAAAGTTCTCAATTATTCTGTGCGTTTTCAAATAAGAATTTTTTCAAAAATGGTCCAAAAACTGCAAGCTGAAGGAGAATAGGGCCTTAAGGCCGAGTTTCGCTCCGGTTACGCCGATCACGGGAAGTGACTCTGGGCTGAGTCAGCGCCAGTCAGCAGATCGATGTGTATTCGCCGTCGACTCCACACGCGCCGCTCGAGCAGATAGAGCCAGCCTTTAACTGTAGCACCATCATCGGTAAAGTAAAAAAAGTCAGCCTACCAGGTGGAGGTCGCTGCAAAATGCTGCAGTTCCGAAGACTTTGTGGGCACGTTCTTTAGGTATGGGAAGAAGGATCACTTGACTAAAGACTGCACCAACAAACCGAAGTGTGCACTGTGCACAAGGAGGGGGTCGGATACAGACTAATCACGCCACTGGCAGCTAAAATTGCCCGGTCTATAAGGAGACGATTTGAAGGACGACGTGTTAAAGCTCTTACAGCTAAACGTGAACCACTGCATAGCAGTGAAAGACCTCATAAGACAATCGGTGAGAGAACTGTTTTCGATGTGGCGATCCTGTGCGAGCCCTACAAGATCGACGAAGGTAGCCAATAAGCGGTAGACTCGAGTGACAAATCAGCTATATGGGCATGTGTGAACTCATCATAATCTGCACATTAACTACAAATTAAACGGCTTTGTGCGTGAGGTCACCCGCCTATGCAGCCAGCGACCACAAGGCTATACACTGTTCAGTCGGAGAGCCTAGACTAAGTATGGAAAATGCATTGATGCCAGACGCTGATACTAGCGATCAAGGGGCCAACTATATTTTCTAGAGTGACAGGTGACTTACAAAGAGAGCAGAAAGACACTAAAATCGGCCATTAAAGCGAGTAAGATACGTTGCTCCTTGGATCCTTGGGAATCCGCTGAGCACGACAGTGGGACAGGAACTATAAGCTCGTGAAACGGGTTCATACCAACAAGGGTATTGCGGAACAGCTGTTCTCCCGTAGCGAAAAGATCGTGCCCAGCGTAAGAGTGCTATAGGGGCCATACACCAGCCAGAATACAGAATTTTCAGGTGGAGGAAGTATTGAGAGCAGTGAGTACGAAAATCCCTATGAACAGATGCCATCCCAAATTAAGCTTTGAAACTTGTTATCTCATTTGCAAAACTTTGCACATGGAAGGTACAGAAACTGGTGCTTATTCCGAAGCCAGGGAAGCCCCCGACGCAGCCTCATCATAAAGGCCAATCTGTCAACTGGACACCGTAGGAAAAGCCATATCCGACAGAGGTGGACTGTCCCCCAACTAGAACGAATTACGCAAGGGCCGCTCGCCGCTGGTGTCAATTGGCCTGTGAGGTTATTGAGGGTACCAGGTGAAAAGAAGACGGCAAGAAGTACTGCCCAATTATAACACTAGATATTTAAAATGCGTTCAACATGGCCCATCAATAATGCACTTACGGAACTCGATATTTTGGGGTACCTGTTGCGCATTAAGTCATGTATGTCGGCATCCTGCGCCTTGGCGTACCACCAAGTAGTCACGTTATAGACTTCGCAGGCGATGTAGTCGGGGTCGCCAAACAACTTCACAGTGCTGAGTAGACTGCCATCAGGCGTATAGAACGGTGGTTCTTTACCATCTGCTTTGAACTGGTACACCACAAGACAGAGGCGCTTCTGGTGAGCAGTAGGAAGAAGGTTGAAACAGCTCACGTCCTGGTTGGTAGTATCGAAATAGAATCAAAGCGGTCTATCAAGTACTTGGGAGAAATGCTGGACACCTCGCTGTCATTCCGAGAACATCTGGCGTATGCGAACAGCAGTGCGGCAGAGACAAGCAGAGCACTCTCAATCATTAAGAGCAGCATGCGTGAACCAAGTTAGGAAAATAGGCGAATACTGACCAGCTTAATAAGGTCTAAAATGTTTTACGCGGCCTTAAATCGACGCATAGGCTATGCGCAATTCAAATTAGTTTTAACTTCGCGAGTGGACCGATTTAAACCAAAACTGGCTAAGATGTATATTACTATCCCAGCAGTATATTGTGTCAAATTGGTTGAGATATCTCAAAATAACAAAAAGCTTTTCATACTACAACTTAATTTTCGAGCTATTTTTTCTAATTACACAGGGCACAGAGTCATTTTGACTATCATAGTGACACGTAGCAGTGTGAACACAAATGCTGTGACATTAAATTCAAGTGGCACAAAACATGTGTCATTGTCAATGTGAACACCAGTGTCATTCCGTGCCTTATATTTTTTGTGCCAGAGGCTGGCACGGATTTGAGAGAAAATAGTTTGACATTTTATAGTTTTTAAATTAATGTGACTTTGAAGCAAAAGGTGATATTGAATGAATGGCACGGATTTGACAGAAAATAGTTTGACATTTTATAATTTTTAAATTAATATGACTTTGAAGCAAAAGGTGATATTAAATGAATATTTTTTCATTGACAATGTTAATTATAATCTCAAGAAAGAAGAGATACCAGCAAATTGGTGGAATATTCAGAAATAATCAATATTTGAAAAGTATGCATTTAATTAATTTTGTTTTCTGGAAGAAAAAGCGTGTCAACCATTTTTAATTTAACCGTTTTGTGGAACTTGCTTATTCCTCATGAACTTGTTCAATATTTTTGAAATATGTCGCTGCACAGTGGGATCATTTCTCATTTTGAGCAATTTAAGATATTATAAAAATTTAAATAGGTTTTGATAGATAACTTCTTGGGCTTTAATAAGGATGCATACACAGAGTGATTCACTCAGGCTTGTCAGTCAAAAGTGAAAAAATTTTCTGTGCATATTTTACATGTAAAATTAAAAAAAACATACATTTTAATCTATTTTCATCTCTTAAACAAGTAGGCGGTTACAGTCGGGCACGCTCGACAGTAGGATACCCTGAGGTCCACTACACTGAGATTGAATTTCGACCAATTGTTCCAATGGCAGCTATATGATATATGCAACCGCATTAAACAAAATTTGGTCAGAATGTACAAAACCAAGTTAAATGCATATTCTATCAGTTTGATTAAGATATTTTAAAAAATAAAAAACTTTTTTAGACCCCGTACTTAAAAAAGTACAGGGGTCTATTGGGTTTGTTTTACCGGATATGTGCGTAACAGGCAGAAGGAGGCGTGGCAGACCCCATAAAGTATATATATTCTTGATCAGCATCAATAGCCGAGTCGATATAGCAATGTCCGTGTGTCTGTCTGTCTGTCTGTCTGTCTGTCTGTCTGTCTGTCTGTCTGTCTGTCTGTCTGTCTGTCTGTCTGTCTGTCTGTCTGTCTGTCTGTCTGTCTGTCTGTCCGTCTGTCTGTCTGTCTGTATGAACACCTAGATCTCAGGGACTATAAGAGCTAGAGACACCAAACTTGGTATGTAGGTTCTTCTATGCTGCAAGCAGATCAAGTTTGTTTCAAAATTTGGCCACGTCCCCTATATCGCCCACAAATCGGAAAAAAAATTTTCATATCTAAATTATAAGAGCAATTTAAAAGCTAGTGACACCAAATTTGGTATGTAGATTCCTCTATATTGCAGGCAGGTTAAGTTTGTTTCTTTTTGGAATCGGACCACTATATCATATAGCGCCCATAGGAACAATCGGTCGAAAATCAAGTTTTAGTATGAAAAACTTGTTTGTTTTATGAGATATCGTAACCAAACTTATAGCATATGCATTTTAGTTAGTCTTATACATCCTTACCAAAGTTGGTTCAAATCGGTCCACTATATCATATAGCTGTCATAGGACCGATCCGGCGAAAATCAAGTCTTAGTATGAAAAACTTTTTTGTTTTATGAGAAATCGTAAACAAACTTATAGAATATGCATTTAAGTTAGTGTTATATATCCTTACTAAAGTTGGTTTAAATCGGCCCACTATAACATATAGCGCCCATAGGACCGATCGGGTGAAAATCAAGTCTTAGTATGAAAAACTTTTTTGTTTTATGAGATATCGTAACCAATCTTATAGAATATACATAAAACTTGGTCTTATATACCCAGTCCAAAGTTGGTCCAAATCGAACCACTATATCATATAGCTGTCATTGGACCGATCGGGCGAAAATCAAGTCATAGTATGAAAAACTTTTTTGTTTTTTAAGATATCGTAACCAAACTAATAAAATATGTATCTAGCTTGGTTTCATATATCCTGACCAAAGTTGGTTAAAATCGGACCACAATATCATATAACTGTCATGGGACCGATCCGGCGAAAATCAAGTCTCAGTATGAAAAACTTTTTTGTTTTTTAAGATATCGTAATCAAAATGATAGAATATGTATCTAACTTGGTTTTATATGTTTTGATGAAATCAAATCGGACCCCTATATCATATAGGACTGAAAATCAAGTATGAATTTTTATCAGTCTTAGCTCTTGCCATAAGAAGTACGGGGTCTCCGACAGTCGAGAATGCTCGACTGTAGCTCCGTCCGACTAGTTATACTAAGACTTGACTTTCACCCGATCGGTCCTATGACAGCTATATGATATAGTGGGCCGTTTTTCACCAAATTTTGTCAGGATGTATATTAATAGCCCAGATGCATATTCTATAAGTTTGGTTCTGATATCTCAACAAACAAAAAACTTTTTTATACTTAAACTTAATTTTCAATGTACCGTTCCTATGGCAGCTATATAATATAGTTAACCAATTTTAACCAAATTTGGTCAGGATGTATATTACCAGCCGAGATGCATATTCTATCAGTTTCGTTCTGATATCTCAACAAACAAAAACATTTTTATCCTAAAACTTAATTTTCGATGTACCGTTCCTATGGCAGCTATATGATATAGTTAACCAATTTTAACCAAATTTGGTCAGGATGTATATTACCAGCTGAGATGCATATTCTATCAGTTTCGTTCTGATATCTCAACAAACAAAAACATTTTTATACTAAAACTTAATTTTCGATGTACCGTTCCTATGGCAGCTATATGATATAGCCAACCGATTTTAACCAAATTCGGTCAGGATGTATATTACAAGCCGAGATGCATATTCTATCTGTTTCGTTCTGATATCTCAACAAACAAAAAATCTTTTCATCCTAAAACTTAATTTTCGATGTACCGTTTCTATGGCAGCTATATGATATAGTTAACCGATTTTAACCAAATTTGGTCAGGATGTATATTACCAGCCCAGATGCTTATTCTATCAGTTTCGTTCTGATATCTTAACAAACAAAAAACTTTTTTATACTAAAACTTAATTTTCTGCCACGCCCCATTCTGCCTGTTACATACTTTTGGCCAAACACATTATACCCTTTTTTGGCCATTTTCAATGGGCTTAGGGTATAAAAAGTTTTGTTACGTTATTTAAAAAAAAAAATTGTTTTTTGAGTTTCGTATGATGCCGATAATAGCTTATGTAATTATACTGCTCTCTTCTTCCTCTATCACCATTTTATTGCTTCAGTTTTTGACTATAAGTCGACTTAGGCGCACTCAGATGCGTTAAACACCGGGGTAATTTTGTTAGTGAATTGACTATCAAGACTCCTGTAGTAGTGGGATGGTCTCCAAATGAGCCCAATTTAAGTTATTTTCCCATAGATTTGAAAAATAGCTTCATTTTAGTGATATTTTAAAGAATGCTGCTTTAAAATCGAAGCTGGATCAACTTTAACTGGCTGCCACGCTCACAATTTTTATCTGATTTTAAAAACCTTTTGGATTTGTAATCTTGGAAGAATTCTCTATTAAACGCATATATTACTTTTTACGAACGCTATCTTCAAAAAAATGATATTAAATACGCGTTTTGTCCTGCGCTCTCATTTTTGCTATCATATATTTATTGATTAGCAGGCTATGAAATGTTTTGTCTCGCTCTCACGCAACTATTTCTTAATATCATATTTGGCTTTCGCTCTGATACATCTGCTGCTGTCTCTACCTTATATATATATGAATTATGATCCGAGATACTTGTGAAAGATGGAGAAAAATACTGCTTACAGACGCAAACGGATACAATTTACTCTTATAGTTATTTTGTAATTTGCATTTATTTTTAAATGGGGAACATAATTAATCAGAGTCTCAGTGGCGAAGACAGCTAACTATTGTACTAATAACTAGAATATGTCCTCAAACAACGGAAAATTAAAAAATTTCTTACCTCCAATCGAATTTGACGATCTGCCAAAGTCCAGATATCTATTTCGGGTTGTGAGAGCACTGTTGAATCTTTGGCCTCTGTAATTTTAAGACCATCTCCATTAAATTTCTGAAGTTTTGATGTCACAAAGCCAAATGTAAACGAAGACATGGGAGGTGTTTTTTCAAAGTAATCTATTACATGGTCTTTTAAAATTGGACTGAAAAGGAATTTAGGGAAGAAAAGTAAATTTAATATTTAAGTTACATCGGATTGATCACAGTTAACAATATCGCCTGAGTCTGACTTTAACACAAAACTTAAGTGTCATTAAAATTTGTATATAAATATATTATATTTACAAAAATAAGTATAACCAAAGCGATTTTTGGTGTTTTGGATGTAATTATCCCTTAATTATCACATAATTATCACTTTAGAATTTTATACTCGATACGTAGCTACGACTTACGAGATAGACATTAGTACAACTACTTACTGTTCATGCGTTTGATTTAGTGGTGTATTGAAAATCGTTATAAAATCCTTATGTCTTGTAATGGAGACGGTTAACGGTACCTGTTCGAAAATAAAATAAACATATTAGGAATTGTATCAATTAATATCCACAAATTTTTCATACCTTAAACTCGGGCTCATCAAAGCAGGGAAATAACCGGCGTGCATTATTTAATCTTAAGTTAGTAGCAAAGTAGGTTAAATTTGTAAAAGATCCTGTGAACAGTCCTTCTGCACTGTTCCAAATGTTTCCTTTAAATGGAATCTCTAAAACACATTCAGTACCTTGCTTAATTATTTCTTTCAAATATACTACATATATGGTTTTCTTTGGAATTCGACTACCACGCAGAATTGTCACGTTCGTTGAGTTCATATCACTAAAACAATATTGATTACGATTAAATGGCATTTGTTATTACAACAAGTTACCTGATATTGGTGTCAATTTTTTGAAGCTTAATTTTTCTGTCGTTTATATTCAGATCAAAATGGGCATGAAACGAAATCTTTTTCGAATCTTTTTTCCAAAACAAGTTCATCTTGATTAGTCCGCTGAATGTACACTCTGCATAGTTAGGTTCCAGATTAAGCTCGTAACTACTCGGAATTACATCCTTTGTCAACCGATCATCTGTACTTAGTGCATAGGAAGCTGGCATATCAATACTGCGTTTAACGGCACCCTAAAAATACATATATATAAAATTTATTATTTGTAAAGCTGGACAACATAATAAAACTTATAACATAAATTCTATTGATTACACTAGGCAACAAAATCGCACTTTTTGCGAGTTACAGAAACCAACCCCACTTTTTTGGATAGATTTGGGGCCAAAACCGACGAAAAACATTTTTTTTTTTTATGATGAGATTTTCTTTTTAGAATTTTTCAAAATTTGGCTTTTTTTCTAATATTTTTTTTCAGAGGTTCGCACACATTTGTCATCATTGCACGAGAATGCCAAAACCGATTTATCAAAACTTTACTTTATCTAAATGCTAATGAATATATCTATATTTCATTTATACACAGTTTTAGATTTAAACCAGTAGCTTTAGAGATATCAATTTTTGAATTAAGAAAATTATGATTTTTTCTTAGCTTTTTTCACTTAAAAATTCGAGGAAAATCCGAAACAGTTTTTTTACATTTTATTAACTATTTTATTTGCGTAGCTGTTGTAATTACGCGTTGTTTTAGATATGATTCATTAAAATCTATGGTGAGACGGCGATATGATATTATGTTGAATTGAGCCATGTTTTTGTCGACTTTTTTTGACTTCGTTGTGGTGCGGCAAGACCTTTAGTATGAACATTTTTTGTGTTTTTTGAGATATCCCAACCAAACTTACAGAATTTGAATTTGTTATTGTTTTACACATTGTGACCAAAGTTGGTTCAAATTGAACCACTATATCATATAGCTGCCATAGGGACGATCGGTCAAAAATCCATGCTTAGTATGAAAAATTTATTTGTATTTTGAGATATTTTGAGATATTTTAACTAAACTGACAGAATATGTATTTAAGAGGGTCATTTGAACTACATAATTTGTTACTATATTAATTACCCATCGTTAAGTATGTTTGCCATTAAAATCTATGAAAAGAAGACGGAGTTATTAGCATATAAGCAATGAAACAGGTTTTTCGCAAAGGTTGATTTTCGACTGATCGGTCCCATGGCAGCTATATGTTATAGTGGTTCGATTCCAGCCAAATTTGGACAGGTTGTATAAGACGACGCGAGATTCTTAATTTGTAAGTTTGGTACAGATAACTTAAATAATAAAAAAAAATTTTAAACTAAAGCTTGCTAATCGACTGTTCGTATCGATCGTTCCTATGGCAGTTATATGATATAGTGCTCCGATTTCAACCAAATTCGGTAAGGATGTGAAGAGCAATTAAAAATACTCAATTCATGAGTTTGATTAAGGTATCTCAAAAAAACAAAAAGTTTTTCATACTAAAACTTGATTTTCGACCGATCGTTCCTATGGAAGCTATATGATATAGTGGACCGATTTGAACCAACTTTGGTAAGGATGTATAAGGCCTACCTAATTGCACATTCTATAAGTTTGGTTACGATATCTCATAAAACAAAAAAGTTTTTCATACTTAAACTTAGTTTTAGACCGATCGGTCCTATTGCAGCTATATGATATACTGGTCAGATTTAAATCAAAATTGGTGAAGATATAAAGGACAACATAGAATACACAATGTGTGAGTTTGGTTAAAGTATCTTAGAAAATAAAAAAGTTTTTCATACTAAAGGTGGATTTTTGACCGATCGTTCCTATAGCAGCTATATTGAATAGTGATCCGATTTGAACCAAATTTGGTAGGGATATATAACACATTTCCAGATATACAACCTGTGCGATTGGTTGATATATCTCAAGAAATAACACAACCTTTCATACTAAGCATGGATTTTTGACCGAACGTTCCTATGGCAGCTATATGATATAGTGGTTCAATTTGAACCAACTTTGGTCACAATGTGTAAAACAATAACAAATTCAAATTCTGTAAGTTTGGTTGGGATATCTCAAAAAACACAAAAAATTTTCATACTAAAGGTCATGAAACACCACAACGAAGTCAAAAAAGTTGACAAAAACATGCCTCAATTCAACATAATATCATATCGCCATCTCACCATAGATTTTAATTAATCATATCTTAAACAACGCGTAATTACAACAGCTACGCAAATAAAATAGTTAATAAAATGTAAAAAAAAAAAACTGTTTCGGATTTTCCTCGAATTTTTAAGTGAAAAAAGCTAAGAAAAAATCATCATTTTCTTAATTCAAAAATTGATATCTCTTAAACTACTAGTTTAAAGCTAAGACTGTGTATAAATGAAATATAGATATATTCATTAGCTTTTAGATAAAGCAAAGCTTTAATAAATCGGTTTTGGCATTTTCGTGTAATGATTTCAAATGTGGGCGCACCTCTAAAAAAAAGGAATAAAAAAAGCCAGATATTTGAAAAATTCTAAAAAAAAAATCTCACCATAAAAAAAAAAAAAATGTTTTTCGTCGGTTTGGGCCCTAAATCTATCCAAAAAAGTGGTTTTGGTTCTTGTAACTTTTGGGCTGTTGCCTAGTGTTATTGTGGACGGCAGTTCTCGATAGTGACGATAGCATCACGAACAGTACGAAAAGCGACAATTGCAAAATATATATAACGGAATGGAAATCTGTATAACGACTTTTTAATCAGATCGATATATGTACAGATTAAAATGTATAGTTTTAACCAGGCATTATATAAACGAAACTAGAGCCCTGCATGAGTGCAAACTAATCAATTTGTGTAAAAACTCATTTATGAGCATGAGTCTATTATCCAGTCGAGTCATAATTCAAAGTAAGTGTGAGTCCCGTTCAAAGAGAATGATTTGCATGCATAGACTAGCAAAACAAGGGCGTAGGCAGGGTGAACAGGGGACACTTGGCTTCTCACATTCTGGCTAAAAAGTTTTTAGCTTCCAAAATCCATTCTGATTGGTATAATTTCACATAAAATAACAAAATAAAATTGAAGCTTTGAATCTTTCATTGCTTGAAAGTTGTCCACTTTCAGTTGTATGGGAAGAGTTTTGTATAGGTCATTTGCTTAGTGATAATCCCAACTCTAATGCATTTTCTATCAGTTTGCTTACGACAATTCATATATGATGTATATAATTATTTTTTCATACTAAAACTTTATTTTCGTTTGATCGGTCCTTTCGGGAACTGAACTCACAATTAAAATCTTATAAATAAAATATTATTAAATGTAAATGCATTGTGCTTATGTTTGCTTTGTCATAATTAAGCTTTGTCATTATCGTAATCAATGCTCTAAAAGCTCGCATAATTTACATACCATCTCTCTCTGTCGTTGCATTATAATTAAGAGTGATCTTTGTCAACTCATAATGCTCTCATTTGTTCACTCGGTCAACGCAGAAACGCAATATATTTTAGAACTAAAAAAAAATCATAACTAGTGCATCAAATACAAATTAATTTATTCTTGACAATTAGTGCGAGGGTGGAAATCGATCTTACTCCAAACAGGTCCATGGCAGCTGTACGAAAATTATATTTTCGCTCGATAGGTGTAGTGGTTCGATCCAAAAGAAAACAAACTATATCTGCAGGCAATATACATAGAAGAGTGTTCATACCAGCTACGCCTTGCTCAGCTCTGCCATGCTCAGCCCTTTGCTCTGTGGGCATGCTTTAATTTAGTAATTGCCAAGTATATAGGAAATCAGGGATCGTATACATTCACGCCACCAAGTATACAAAAATCCAACACATGCACATACAGGCAAAATGTTTAACTTCGTAGAATATATTTGTTCCCTTAAAATTATTGTTGTTTACAGCAGTACATTATATGATATACAAATTTACTAATTAATGCAACATTTAATGCACAAAGGCATTTAAAGAATGTGTATAGTTACATAGCTATGGCATCAATTGACGTCATAGAAGCAGAATACAAAAAAAGTATAAAATTGAATGTGGTAATACTTCTTAAGGCATTTCCTTGTTATATAGTTAAGTTATATTGTGAGCTGAAATGTATTTTGAATTATGAGACTCGCGGCTATGATAACCGCTTATGTTAAATACTCAAATGGAAATGTTAAACGCATTAACAAGGGAACGCGGTTGTAGCGCTTACCTTAGAATGAAAATATATCAAGAAATTGGAATCGCGATGAACAGACGTACGTTTGGCAATATTTTCTAAATTTAGTACTAAACTAACCTACCCTAACTCCAATAACACTAGGCAACAGCCCTAAAGTTACAAGAACCAAACCAACTATTTTGGATATATTTTTTTTTATGGTGAGATTTGGCAGCTATATGATATAGTTAACCGATTTGAACCAACTTTAATCATAATGTGTAAAACAATAACAAATTCAAATTCTGTGGATTTGGTTGGGATATCTCAAAAAACACAAAAAATGTTTATACTAAAGGTCATGCCGCACCACAACGAAGTCAAAAAAGTCTACAAAAACATGCCTCGACATAAAATTATATCATATCGCCGTCTCACCATAGATTTTAATCAATCATATTTTAAACAACGCGTAATTACAGCAGCTACGCAAATCAAATAGATAATAAAATGTAAAAAAATTGTTTCGGATTTTCCTCGAATTTTTAAGTGAAAAAAGCTAAGAAAATAGCTAAGAAAAAATCATAATTTTCTTAATTCAAAAATTGATATCTCTAAAGCTACTGGTTTAAATCTAAAACTGTGTATAAATGAAATATAGATATATTCATTAGCATTTAGATAAAGTAAAGTTTTGATAAATCGGTTTTGGCATTCTCGTGCAATGATGACAAATGTGTGCGAACCTCTGAAAAAAAATATTAGAAAAAAAGCCAAATTTTGAAAAATTCTAAAAAAAAAATCTCACAATAAAAAAAAAAAATATGTTATTCATCGGTTTTGGCTCCAAATTTATCCAAAAAAGTGGATTTGGTTCTTGTAACTCGCAAAAGGTGCGATTTTGTTGCCTAGTGTAATTATTGGATTATAATCTGACCGATCCACGGAAAGTTGTCGTGTGCAGGAGAAGCACGTTAGTGAGTTTGCCGCTGCAATTGCAGCTTCTTGGCAAAACATTTTTGCGCCCCGAATGGACTTCGGTCGGAGTTGGTTTTTCATCGAGGTATTTCAAAGTAAATTATTAAGTCAGCGTTGTACTACAATGTATTGCAAACAAGCCTTGGGAAGTAATCAGGTAACGAATTTCTAATAAATTGTGCGCTTCGCGAAATATTGCTGGTTTTTTTTTTTTTTTTTTTTTTTTTAATTCATTTTTATTTACTTCTATTTGCTAAATAACTCTAAAATTAACATAATAATAAAAATAACGTTGGATAACGCTGGAAGTGGAGGAGCCTATCCCCAGCGCCAGAGTGCGCTGTGGAGTAAATCAAGCTGTGCTATATTTTCGTTGAGAATCATGCTTCCCAGTGGACCAAACTCTCGTTTTAGGGCTTAAGAACGGTCGGTAAACGGATCATAAGCGAGCGAAAACTGGAGTTCCGGTTAACACTCGCCAGCGAGCGCATCAGCGCGCAGGAAACGGACATGAAAGTGTTGCAACTCAACATTTTCGTTCTGTCGAGTGCGATGCTGCTTCGGGACTGTAAATTAATGACTTCGGCCTAGAAAAAAAGTTTCGGGCCACGACACGACAGAAAATGTATTGACAACAATTGTTGTTGTTGTTATGTTTTTGGTTGTGTCGTTCGTTGTCGTTCTCTATGCAGTTCTACAATTGTGTTCTTTCAAATTTTGGCAAGAAAAAAGAAAAAAAATTGTGAAGAATAAGTAAGTATTCAACTGAATTCTATTTATATGTTTAATATATTAGTGAAAGCATCAAAATATTAAGTTGTAGTTAGTCGTGCTTGTCGTGCGTGGTTCACTTTTGATTATTCACGTGCTGCCCCGCTGCGAAGCCGTAAGCAACAATAACAACAACTTAATAGTTTGAGAAGTCTTGCTATATTTATAACTTGTATGTACGTATAATATATACCGTTTGTTTTTTTTACATTAAAGCATGGAGCATTATACCTGCTAAGATCGCCACAATTTAAAGGGGAGTATATTTATTTTTATAACATATACATACATATATAACTTATAAAATGTCTCAGAAGCGTAGAAGTCGAACATTTATATGATGATGTGCATATTTACTTTCCTTTAATTAATTAATTTCAGATTAATCATGAGCTATGAGGAGTTATTTTATGTAAACATGGACGATGACAACAGCGAAATAGACGAAACGCCAATACCAGCGAACAATAATGTTCAACCAAGTGGTAAGACAGCGTAATTTTAAAATGAGTGATAATTAATTAATAACTATTTTAATTATTTTCAGATGTCCTCAATAATCATCTATGCGATGTGAAGAAAATGCTTCAGCAGGTGGCTGCAAAACTGGATGGGAATTCAGCAGAGATGATTTCCCTAAGATAGTTTAACATTATTATATGAATTTGTATTTTAAGCTTTAAATATAAAAGTATATTTTAAATCGTGCTTTTTTAATGGGGGAATACATTCGGAAAAAAGCACATTAAATTATTGCAAAACGTATTTTTTTCGAATTACAAATGATATCGTTGCCGATACTGTTTCGATATTGTTTACGAGTCAAAAACAATATCATTTAAGATACGTTTTTAATATCATTAGCGTATCATACAATCAATTACTTCTGACTCGTTTTTAATATAAAAAGCGTCCGACAAAAGTATCAGAAAAGGCTCGCAAACAATACTTTTGTAAACTATCGCGAACGAGCGTTTCGCTGCCACAAACTGAGTGACAGATGATTCGTTTTATTATCGTTCTCGGATACGCAACTGAGAGTTTTGCACGTTGTAGATCCGTAAAAGTTATCACAAAAGGCTCGCAAACGATACTTTTTCGAGCTATCGCAAACGAGCTTTTCGCTGCCACAAACTGAGCGAGAGGTGATTCATTTTCCTATCGTTCGTGGATCTGAAAACGGACGTTTTGTCCGCTTGAAACCCGCAAAACTATCATAAATGATTCCGTCAACGAAGTTTTGGCCCACTGGGTTGAGCATTTGTGCAAGCAGTGCCTTTCTAAATCAACGTATCGTGGAGCAAATAATACAAATTGAAAATAAAAACAAATAATAAAAAATAAATTAAAATTAAAAGAAAGTAAATAAAATAAAAATAAATCATCGAATCGTATTCGCTTTGGAATTTCATAGTTATTTCTCATACTTAATATTCTTAAGTGGGAAAAAAGGGACGAGGCACTCAATTCTGTAATGAATCTGATGTAGAACAGGTAGTGTGTCTTCTTCAACTCCACAAAATGTCATGAAAAACATTCAACGGATTAGGTCAGTTAGTGAAATGTCAGACATGGATCTGCTATATGTTCTGTGTTAAGTTGAGGTACTGAGCCGCTACAATGACCGAGTCTTTCAAGGTCAATTAGATATCGACAAAATAAATCCTGATTTAACGTCTCGGCCCTAAGAAAAATTGTGCATCTCCACAAAGGCAATGCTGCAAAGCAAAGGTGATCGCCTCAGTTTCACAGAGAGACCAAAGCTAACTCCACAATGATAACTCCTGAGAGGAAAACGAAGTTGCCTTATACTAAATTACCAAAGTTTAGCGGCAACTACTCCGAATGTAAAAATTTTGTTGGTCTGATCCAAAGTTTGGTTGATAGCGACTCGACGTTGTCGAACTTAGAGAAGTTTAATCACTCCATTTCTTGCTAAGAAGGAGCTGCATTATCGTATCAAGTGACGGCTGAAAATTATAAATTTGCATTGGAAACAGTAAAACAGGCTTATGACAAAAAATTTCTATTCATATTCGATTTTATTGCTGACCTAGTAGATCTTCCAAAAATGCAATACGCAACCGCATCGTCCTCGAGAGGAATCATTAATAATGCGAAAGCGACTTATGGATCATTGTCATCGCTAGGTTAGAGTAGTCACACGTGGTAAATGGGATGAAATTGTAGAGTTTTGTCAGATTGCATCGTGGTTTGACTGCTTGTCTGCCTTAGATAGGCGTTGTAATCAGTTGTCGGCTGAAGGGTTGCAAGAAGTCCAGTAAGGACTCCACACCAATAAAACGTCCTTATCGACAATGCAATCAAGCGAAGCAAAATGCTTGTTTTGCAAATCCAATGATCATTTTGTACAGTCTTGCCCGTCGTTTACAGCAACTCCTTGTAATAAACGATTTTCGTTTGTATAAACTGCTTGCGAAAGGGACATTCCATCTCCGCGTGCAAGTCAAGTTGTTGTAGGGTTTGCTTAAAGCCTCATCACACGCTTTTGCATAGATGCAAATTTATCGATTGGTCAAAATCAAACGACCAACCTCGCTATGAGTAGTCAGACTACCCCTCAAAAATTCCAGTTTCGCAACAATCTGCCGCTCAAACTTCAACAAGCATTCGCTTCAACTCACCACGATGGTAGCGACTACGAGCAAGTTATTTTAGCAACAGCAGTCGTGAAGGCAAAGGATCAGTATGGATCAGTAGTTTTTAATGCAAGTACAGAACTTCGTCGCAAATGTTCTTTAATGACGTTTTCATGGTTGGCCCTCCTATCCAATCATGTCTCTATGCTACGTTGCTTCGTTTTCGATTACGGTCATGTGCAGTCACGGCGGACATCGCTAAAATGTACCGTCAAATTCTCGTTGACAAGACCCAGCGCAATTTCCAATTGCTCGTCTGGAGAGAGTCGCCTGAAGACTCACTGCAAATATATAAACTTAATACGGTGACTTATGGAACAGCTCATGCCGCTTTTCTTGCTGTACGCTGTCTCAAATATTTGAGTGATGAGCTCTCGGATTCTCATCCTGAGACATCAAGAGCATTCGCGAGCAACTTTTCCGTCGTCGACCTCCTCGCATGTACCGACAATGTTGACGAATTGAACATACCACATGCTGAGTTAACGTCGCTTTTAAAACAATATGGGTTTTCATTAACCAAATGGTCATATTACTGCGCGGAATTTAAGGCTGAGGGAGAAGATTCTGTGGTTATTACTAATCAAGATGAGACCAAAACTCTCGGGATTACGTGGACACCTCGAGATGATACTTTCAAGTAGTTGACAAAATTTCTGTCACTGAAAGTTTTAGCAACAAAACGTTCTATTTTGTCCTTTGTATCGCGAATTTAAGATCCTCTTGTGTCCACTTGTTGCTTGTGCGAAGATGCTTATACAGGAAATTTGGCTACACCAGTTTGATTATGATGAAGCGTTGCCTGCCAGCTTACAGCAGAGCTTTAATACACTGACCTCCCAATTTAAAGGTCTAGACTCTCTGTGTATACCCCGTCATGTTGGCTTGGTAGGTCACGCTAAATGTCAAATCCACGGATTTGCTGATGCATCAACCCGTGCTTAGCGATGTTTTTTATATATCAGAGTAGAACGAGGCGATTCTATATTGGTCCGACTATGTCCGGCTAAGTCAATTCACACCTCAAACTTGCTGATGAGCAGCTAATGTCAGAGAAAAGGAAATCCGATTTGTCTTGAGCGCGGCCGATGCACATTCTCACCCAATTTTAAAGTAAATAGATAATGCATAATCCTATTTGAAAATTATACGCATAGTTACCTTTTTTTTTAGATTTAAAAAGCAATCAAGAGAGCTTATTGTGTCTGCTGAGCTGGAATTTGCATTTATTACAATAAAACACTTGAATCAGCAGTTATACTTTAGAGACGAGTTTATAAAACTGAAAAATTTTGTCCAAGTCCAACCGTCTATTCAAAAACTAAATCCGTTTTTGTATCCACACAAGGATTGCGATCGCTGGTGGTAACCTAACGCCAAGCATCCCCTACTTATGCCAAAAGGGTGTAGATTTATTGTGTTGTTATTGGAACATCTGCATCGGTCAAATTGTTGCGGCAACAAATTTGGCTTATAAACGCAAGACGTGAGTGTAACTCGGTAGTGCTAAACTGTGTGCAATGTTTTAGCCCATACTCGCGACACAGATAACACTAGACAACAAAATCTAACATTTTGGCAGTTACAACAACCAAACCCACTTTTTTCTAGATATGGGGCCAAAACCGACGAAAAACATTTTTTTTTATGGTAAGATTTTTTTTTTGAATTTTTAAAAAATCTGGTTTTTTTTTATTACTTTTTTTCAGGGGTGCATCCACATTTATCATCATTACTCGAGAATGCCAAAACCAATTTATCAAAGCTTTCCTTTATCCGAAAGCTAATGAATATATCTATATTTCATTTATACACAGTCTTAAATTTAAACCAGTTGTTTAAGAGATATCCATTTTTAAATTAAGAAAATTATAATTTTTTCTTAGCTTTTTTTTCTTTAAAATTTATTTACTATTTTATTTGCATAGCTGCATTAATTACGTGTCGTTTAATATATGGTTCATTAAAATCTATGGAGAGACGGCGATATAATATTATTTTGTGCCTAGGCCTTTAGTATGAAACTTTTTTGTGTTTTTTGAGATATCCTAATTAAACTCACACAATATAAATTTGTTGTTATTTTACACATTATGACCAAAGTTGGTTCAAATCGGTTAACTATATCATGCCGCTCCACAACAAAGTCAAAAAAGTCGACATAAACATGCCTGGCGCAAAATAATATTATATCGCCGTCTCTCCATAGATTTGAATTAATCAAATCAAACAACGCGTAATTAATGCAGCTATGCAAATAAATACAAAATAAAATGTAATAAATCTTATTCGACTTTTCCTCAAATATTAAAGTAAAAAAAAACAAAAAAAAAACTACAAAAAAATCATCATTTTCTTAATTTAAAAATTGATTTCTCTTAAACACCTGGTTTAAATATAAGACTGTATATAAATGAAATATAGATATATTTAATAGCTTTCGGAAAAAGTAAAGCTTTGATAAATTGGTTTTGGCGTTCTTGAATAATGATGACAAATGTGGATGCACCTCTAAAAAAAAGTAATAAAAAAAGACAGATTTTTTAAAAATTCTAAAAAAAAAATCTCACCAAAAAAAAAAAAAAATATTTTTTGTCGGTTTTGGCCCCAAATCTATCCAAAAAAGTTGGTTTAGTTCTTGTAACTTTTGGGCTGTTGCTTAGTGTAATTGGAAATATACCTGCTGACCGTCTGATTGCAAATTTGCAGTGTGAACTTTAGTGGTCCAATCTCAGTGACACTTGGCAATAGAGGCAAGACAGCGTATAACGTATATCCAGGTGTTCCTATGCTTCACATTCAAGGCTGTTCACCTAGAACTTGTAACAGACCTGACATCTAACACCTTTTTAATTGTCTTTCCAGATTTATTGGCCGTCGTGGACCTGCCAAAACCATATATTGCGACAATGCGACCAACGTTGTGGGTGCTGCGCGCATGCTGGCGGATTTGAAGGTCCAGTTCGATGCTACCAAGGACGACATATTGAGATTTTCCGCAGCAAGAAGAATGAACTTCAAGTTCATACCTCCCAGAGCGCCGCATTTCGGCGGCCTTTGGGTGGCTGTAGTAAAGTCAGCAAAGCATCTTCTTCTTCGAGCAACCGGCAACATGGTACTGCGCCAGGACGAATTGGAAACGCTGCTAGTAGAAGTGGAGGCCATACTCAACTCGCGGCCAATCATTGTGGACAGCAGCAACCCAAACGACAGCTCACTTGCTCGTCGGAACAACGCTTTTGCGTTGCCATTAGTACCGCCAACCAAAGGGGGGAGTAGGCCTACTTAAAGAGATAACAATTGATATGCGGCGTCAAGCAACAGTTCTGGGCAGACTGGTCCAGAGATTACCTCTTAAGTCTGCAGCAACAAGGGAAATGGACCAAGGATTCAGAGAATGTCAGAATCGGGCAAGTGGTAGCCATATACGAAGAAAAAGTTCCTTCCCAGAAATGTCTAATAGGAAGGATAGAGGAAGTGGTCAAAGGCGCAGATGGCAAAGTGTGCGTAGCCCATGTAAAAACTTAGGACGGATTGTATAGACGTGTGATTCATAAGCTAGCACCATTGCCACTTAGCAATCTGGAATATCAACATTGTTATACATTGAATTTTTTCTAAAGCATTTCCTTGTTAGATAGTGAAGTTAAATTGTAAACAAAAATGTATTTTGAATAATACCCATTATGTGATTCGCGGCTATGTTAACCGCTTATTTTAAATACTTAAATGGAAATGGTAACTCGGTAGCGCATCCCTTAGAATGTAAATATATACACATGATTGGAATTTCTTTATTTAATACTAAAGCTAACCTACCCGATCCACGGAATGTTGTCGTGTGCAGGATAAGCACGTAAGTGAGTTTGGCCGCTGCAACTGCATCTTCTTGTCAAAACAATACTAAATTCAAATCTGTAGTGGAATGAGCAGATTTAGAGTCGAGCACTGCATGAATTTTGTTATTGTATAGTGGCTCGAGATTCGGTACTCTGAGCATGAGTGTATTTTGATATTGCAGAATATCAGTTGTCTGGCGAGCAGGTGCCTTTGTTTCATGTATTTTGTTTTTGTAAGCTTGCTTGAAATCGGCACCTGTTCGTTCAAGTGCTTATGATTTTTTTTGACGCCACTTTCCAAAACAAATCACTGCTGACTAAGACCATTTTCCGATGGAATTTTTTTTTTTTTTTAAAGTATGCCAAGTTGTGATTTGTTTTAGTGAAAGTGGGTTGAACTGTTTTGATTCATCCTTACACTCTGGGACCCACAGACTTGAGGAATTCAGCAAGTACTTAGACTTTTTAGTTTGTGTTGGATAAATCATGCGATATTTTGGATATAAGTCAGCTAATATTGGCAATAAGAATGCTAGACCACAATTTCAATTGATGTGTTGAATTGTTACTCAAAATGGAATTCAGGTACCTTTATTCCACTGTTTTATCTACCAAGAGGTTATATGTGCTAAATAGACAAGCGCTGTTAAAACAATGAATAAGGAATGTGAATATGGCGACATACTTACATGTGAGATAGCTAAGTAGAGGAAAGTCTCTTGTGCGATTTTCTGAATTGCGAAAGAAAGTTGTCGAATAATGTAAGACACCATGAATTGTTAAATGAAATAAAGTCACAAGAATTAAACATTAGGCTAGCATTTTTAACCGACTTAACTACACGCCTAAAGCACCTGAGCATATTCCCTCAGGGGAAAAACAAATCAATCTTTTAATAAAGTTAAATCAACTTATTTATATTCGACTTAAATTTAAGCAAAATGTTTCACGTTCAATGTCTAAAAAGTCATTTGATGAGTTTCAGATAAATTTTTTTAATAAATTAATAAACAACTTCGAAAAAAATTAAAATTTTTGAACGAATTACACTAGGCAACAGCCCAAAAGTTACAAGAACCAAAACCACTTTTTTGGATAGATTTGGGGTCAAAACCGACGAAAAACATTTTTATTTTTTTTATGGTGAGATATTGGCTTTTTTTTATTCCTTTTTTTTAGAGGTGCGCCCACATTTGTAATCATAACTCGAGAATGCCAAAACCGATTTATCAAAGCTTTACTTTATCTAAAAGCTAATGAATATATCTATATTTCATTTATACAAAGTCTTAGATTTAAACCAGTAGTTTAAGAGATGATGATTTTTTCTTGGATTTTTTCTTAGCTTTTTTCACTAAAAAATTCGAGGAAAATTCGAAACATTTTTTTTACATTTTATTAACTATTTTATTTGCGTAGCTGTTGTAATTACGCGTTGTTTAAGATATGATTCATTAAAATCTATGGTGAGACGGCGATATGATATTATGTTGAGTCGAGGCATGTTTTTGTCGACTTTTTTGACTTCGTTGTGGTGCGGCATGACCTTTAGTATGAAAATTTTTTGTGTTTTTTGAGATTTATTCCTATGGCAGCTATATGATATAATGATTGGATTTGAACCAACGTTGGTCATAATGTGTAAAACAATAACAAATTCAAATTATGTGAGTTTGGTTGAGATATCTCAAAAAACACAAAAAATTTGCATACTAAAGGTCATGCCGCACCACAACGAAGTCAAAAAAGTTGACAAAAACATGCCTCGACTCAACATAATATCATATCGCCGTCTCACCATAGATTTTAATGAATTATATCTTAAACAACGCGTAATTACAGCAGCTACGCAAATAAAATAGTTAATAAAATGTAAAAAAATTGTTTCGAATTTTCCTCGAATTTTTTAGTGAAAAAAGCTGAAAAAGAAGCCAAGAAAAAATCATCATTTTCTTAATTCAAAAATTGATATCTCTTAAACTACTGGTTTAAATCTAAGACTGTGTATAAATGAAATATAGATATATTCATTAGATTTTAGATAAAGCAAAGCTTTGATAAATCGGTTTTGGCATTTTCGTGTAATGATTACAAATGTGGGCGCACCTCTGAAAAAAACTATTTAAAAAAAAAGCCAAATTTTGAAAAATTCTAAAAAAAAAATGTTTTTCGTCGGTTTTGGCCCCAAATCTATACAAAAAAGTGGGTTTGGTTTCTGTAACTCGCAAAAAGTGCGATTTTGTTGCCTAGTGTTATTCAAATGAAGTCTATTTTTTAAACCCCAATGACATGCAGCATATGCGATCAACTGAAGCTTTGCAATGCAACGTTGAGTTAAAAAAGTATAAATAAAGTTTTTTTTTTTTTTGAAAGCTGTAAATTCAAACAAATATCCTTTACTTCACAAAGACATGTTTCGAAGTTATTCTATGTTTGAAAATTCCTATATATGAGAGATTGCTTTCTCAAATTTAAAACGAATAAAAAAGAAACATAGAAATCGAACCCGCTCCGGATAGACATAGGGTGGAGTGCGATTAATTTCTTAAGGTAAGGTCAGAAAGGCTAAATATTTACCACAAAATTAAACGTCAGATGTTTATACAAAATTAAAAAATGTTGACTAAATTTTGGTCGCCGGTCATACGTTAGGCAAAATCATCGAAATAATAGGCGGATTTAGTACAAATCTCGGTTAGCATTCAAACAATTCGTGAAGTGTTCACACATTTGACTCAAACTTTATATCGTAACAAAATGACAACTAAATTAAATGCCAACTTTTCTCAATGCGTGGCTTGCCACACTGTCATCGATGAATGATGAATTCGGCAAACCATAAAATAATTTATATTGAGAGATTTGCTGATGCAACCATATTTGCCCTCTATGCTGTCGAGGAGGTTAAAAAATAAGCGGAAAGCAAAGAAAATTAAATATATTCAATCATTTCTGACACGGCCTGTTGTGTCATACGCTTAGATCATAGGCTGGCTAGGGACCCGCTTCGCTCGTGGTTATGTGCGACTAGAGTCGAGTGTACTTAACCTAGGACCAGGGACTATTTGTTTCAATGATAGCTATGAGATATTAATCGGACTTAAACCAACTTGGTCGGAATGCAAATTACCAAATTAGATATTTTAAAGAACAAAATAGTTATTTGTACTTAAACTTTATTTTCGACAGATCGTTCCAATTTTAGCTATACGATGTAGTGGTCCGATATAATAAATATAACTTGACCTGCATATCACATATCAAATGTGAAGATTCCAGTTGATATAGTTTCTTAGATTAACGCAACGGACACACGGCCAAGGCTGTTGATACTGACCAAGAATACATATACTTTATGGGATCCACCATATCTGTTCAGCTAATAGACTATTTTGTCAATTTGTAGTCGGATCAGGATATGAATAAATATATTTATATATATATTTATAAAGATATATATTTTTTAATTAAATATCTTATATCCACAAGAAATTGGTAATTAATTCTGCTTCAAATTGTATTTTTAATAGTTAGAAATTTTATACAAGTCTATTCATAGTCCTTAGCACAATTTTCTATTTTCAAAATGTAAAACGTTTGCACAGTTTGTACTAGCATTTTTTTGTAAGTACAAACGTACACAAACTATTTGTATTTTGCAAACGTGTGTTCAAACTGTGTTCAGACAAGGGCAAATACAAAGCACAATTTTAGATTCAAAATGTATGCAAACACATTTTCCCAACCTTTTTATGTTACGAATTTAGGCATTTTGCCTCAAATATTTTGTGTGTCTGACCTTACCTTTAATATCTCTGGACTATGCGCAAGATGTTGAAACTAGCTTCGGTAACCATTTGCAGTTTTCTGTTGCTGGGATCTATCTCATGCTTGGTGGTCTGGTTTCTAGATATTTCTTAATGCTTGGTCCCGTTCCGGTTCCGACTCAGACTCTTGCAACCCTCTGATTCGTAATTTTCCATGTTCTGGAGGACAAAAGTTCGTAGGAGATGGTTAAGAAGCTGAAATATAAATATGAAACTGGAACTTGATCGCAAGACGTCTACGGTCTATTCTTATGCAAAACCGAAGTTGTCATTTCGACTCCCTTTAGAAAGTATAGATGCCCGTAAGCCCTCTAAATTAAAAATTTAAAACTTGACCAAGGTTCGAGCAAGTCTGACTTGGAGAAAGCTTACATTTTAGTTCGTGAACTAGTGGAAAGATTCTCTATTTGTTCTCTTCCTTCTTGGAGAAAGCTAACATTTTTGTTTGTGAACTTGAGGAAAGATTCTCTCTTTGTTCACTTTCCTCTCTTCTCAAGTCCTTCTGAGGTAGACAGTCAGGCTTCCGAACCTCTGGTGATACCGAATCACTTTTCGTTTTCTTGGGAAGACATCTCACTAGATAAATAGATTATAGATAATATTCACGGCTGCATGGTTGAGACATCCGCGCCTCCAGCAGGAATAACATATTTTTCAGCTCTTATTACCATGATCCATAAATCTAGATGTATTTCATAATATCAGCTCGTACAGGCTTTTAATTTAATAAAACTTTTTTAACATCTTATTCTTTGAAGAATTATTATTTATTAGGAGGATGCAAAGTCAACCTCAGGCTTTTAATTTGACTTTCAAAAAGGACGTGGCACCCTGTAGCAGCTGCATGGGGTGCGGGTTTTTTAAGCCCCGTACTTAAAAAAATTGGGTTTGTTTTAAAGAATATGTGCGTAACAGGCAGAAGAAGGCGTGGCAGACCCTATAAAGCAAAAATATTCTTGATCACCCTCAATATTGCAAGCAGATCAAGTAATCGAAAACACAAAATATCAAATCCAACTTATAAGAAAAATTTTAAGGCTGGTTAAACCAAACTTGGTATGTAGATTCCTCTATGTTACTGGCAGATAAAGTTTGTTCTCTTTTGGATCGGACCAATATATCTTATAGCGCCCATAGCAAAAATCGGTCGAAAATCCAGATTTTGTATGAAAAACTCTCTTGTCATAGGACCGATCGGGCGAAAATCAAGCTTAGTATATAAAACTTATTCGTTTTATGAGAAATTGCAACCAAACTGATTGAATATGCATTAAACATTGTTTTATATATCATGTCCAAAGTAGATTCAAATCGGACCACTATATCATATAGTTGTCAGGGCCGATCGGGCGAAAATCAAGTCTTAATATATAAAACTGTTTTGATTACTGAGATATCGTATCCAAACTGATTGAATATGCAATAAACATTGTTTTATATATCATGTCCAAAGTTGATTCAAATCGGACCACTATATCATATAGCTGACATAGGACCGATCGGGCGAAAATCAAGTCTTAATATATTAAACTTTTTTGTTTACTGAGATATCGTAACCAAACTGATTGAATATGCTTAAACATTGTTTTATATATCATGTCCAAAGTTGATTCAAATCGGACCACTATATCATATAGCTGTCAGGACCCATCGGGCGAAAATCAAGTCTTAATATAGAAAACTTTTCTGTTTACTGAGATATCGTAACCAAACTGATTGAATATGCATTAAACATTGTTTTATATATCCTGTCCAAAGTTGGTTTAAAACGGACCACTGTATCATATAGCTTGCATAGGACCGATCGAGCGAAAATCAAGTCTTAATATATAAAACATTTCTGTTTACTGAGATATCGTAACCAAACTGATTGAATATGCATTAAACATTGTTTTATATATCCTGTCCAAAGTTGGTTCAAATCGGACCACTGTATCATATAGCTGGCATAGGACCAGTGCTGCCAGTTTAGCAATTTAGTTGCTAGATCTAGCAACTTTTAAAAAAATTTGCTACTTTATTTTCAAAAATGCTATTAGCCACAAATCTAACAATTTTTAATTTTTCTTTAGCAATTTTAGCAACTTTATTGCAAAACTCGCATTTTTTCATTTTTCTTTAACATTTTTGGCTTTTTTTTATACATTTTTGAAATTGATAGCACAAATTACGATTAATAATGGTTCACAAAAATATCGGAACTTGTATTTAACTTAGTGATTTGATTTTATGAACAACTTGAAATTGTTTGCGCTCTTTTTTTTGCTGTGTTTTGTGATTTGGTTAAAATGCCAAAAATTTAGAAGCACTTTTTACTTGACACAAATTCCCGCTGAATTAAGTGAAGCTGACCAGCTAGATAGCTTTATAAGTATTCTTTAGTTAATATAATTGCTTAAGATATGAAATGATGTTACTTATAAATTTCCATTTTTTTAATTAAATTCATACATATATTTCTTAAAAGCGAACATATTAATGTTAAGCATTTTTTCTGGCAATTTTCACATAATTTTTAGCAATTTCTATTTTTTTTTTTATTTTTTTTTATTACTTTGCCTTTTTTTATTGAATCTTCTCCAAGGGAGACTTACAATAAGTTTATCAAATCTTGTATTTAAAGCTTAACTAGCTGTCATGTTGACTTAATATGATCTACGGTGCCCCAAGGGTTTATTGCTGGGCTGGAAGGTCGCTTCGTTTAAGGCGGGTTCGACTGCAAACCCGAGCTAACCGTTGAGCAAGGGTTTGGGTGTGAAGATAGTTTAATGTTGTAGCTCGCCTTTTTTCTTTCTTTCTCATCTTTGACATATATAACGTTCAAATCTCTAAGAATGTTCTCGTTTCGAACATACCATGGTGCCCCAGTGATAGTCTTAAGGATTTTTGATTGTGCTCGCTGGATGACATCAATATTGCTACTGCACGCGTTTCCCCACAGCTGCGAACCGTAGGTCTACACTGGTTTTATGGTAGAATTGTAGAGTAGGACCTTGTAGTCTAAGCTCAGAGGAGATCGGGGATTCAAAAGCCAATAGAGGTTATTGGCTTTCAGCTTAATCTGCGTTTTTTTTTTTGCTTTAAGGTGGCGACGCCAGGTGAGCCGCCTATCCAAATGAACGCCAAGGTACGTTACTTCTTTAGCTTGTGGGAGTTGCGTATTAGACATTGTTAACGGAGGACATGTTTGCATGTTGAGAGTAAACGTAATATGTTTACACTTTTGTTTATTTATTTTAATACGCCAGTCGGCTAGCCATTTCTCTACTACCACCAAATGTTCAGATAGACGTGCTGTTGCTTCAATGGGGCATCTGAAACGACTAAGAATTGCGGTGTCGTCGGCAAACGTAGATGTTGTTAGCCGCTCGTTTATGGGGATGTCCGCTGTGTAAATTACGTATAGTGTTGGTCCCAATACACTTCCCTGGGGAACTCCAGCTTCTATAATATGATCATCAGATGTAGTGGTGTTGCATCTCACTGCGAAGACTCTATTGTAGAGGTACGACTCAAGAAGCTTATGAGTGTACACTGGGAGTGTCGATTTGATTTTATGCATGAGACCTTCAAGCAACACTCGATCGAAGGCCTGGGAGACGTCGAGGAATATTGCGCTGCAGTATTCCCGATGTTCGTATGCTGTACGTACTTCTGATGTTATTCGGTTAACTTGCTCGATGGTTCCATGCTTTTCCCGGAAGCCAAATTGATGTGTTGGGATTGTGTTGTGTGTTCTCATATGAGGAATTATGCGCGTCAAGAGGCATTTTTCAAAAAGCTTAGACAAGCCCGGTAGTAGGCTAATTGGTCTGTACGATGATGGTATTGTATGGTCTTTTCCTGGTTTGGGAATCATTATAATGACCGATTTCTTCCATTTTTTTGGGAAGTAGCCGATGGTTGTAATCGCGTTGAAAAGTTTACAGATGAGGGAAATAGCACAGTTTGGAAGTTCAATGATCATTTCTTGAGTTATTAGATAGCAGCCTGGAGCTTTCTTTGGTTTCATCTGTTCTTTTATGACTTTTACAATTTCATTTGGACGAAATTCAGGTGGTTCAGGTTCGCCAGGACTATCAGATACACAGGATGATAGTGAAAACGAATTTGTTGCGGGGTTTGGTTTGAATACATGACGTAGGTGAGCAGCAAATGTGTTAGCTCTGTCTTTGTCGCTACGGGCCCAACAGCCTTAGGAGTTTCTTATAGGCGTTACCGTTTCGATCGGCGCACTTAGTGTAGGGTGAGCCCTCCACAAAGGATGCTTGGTACTGGTTGGTGATAATTGCTCTATGTTGCGGCGTTGGGCATCTGCTTCTTCATGCTTAAGAGCTTTGCTGAGCCTGCGTGAAGCATCTTTAAAGCGTTGTTTTGTAGATGGCGACCGGTGAGACTGCCATTTACGTCGTAATCGTCGCTTTTCCAGAACAAGTTGTTCTATTTGAAGATTAGTTTTACGTTTATTCGTCTGCACATGCGCGCGTTGTGGAGTAGAGATCTTAGCTGCTGCAACAAGTACTGATTTTAATAAGTCAGCAGAGCAGTCGATGTCCGCTTCGATGTTGAACTGCGGAGCAAGATCGAGGTGAGAGCTAACGTATTTCTTGTGTATTTAAAAGTTGTATTTGTTAGTAAGGTGCGTCTCAGAAAGCAGCATTACATCAATGTGATTGTCGTATAGGAATTGGGTAAGTTCAAGTATATGCCGTGAAACACCGCTGTTGAGATGCAAGCATCTGTATCAAGGTGTTTTGATTTTGCATAAGATTTTGCATAGTTGATCTCATAAACGACATGAACTCCATCATACTTTGTTGTAGGGTGAAAATCATCGTTTTAATAGGGCCTTGTAACTGCTGCATGGGCTGCTGCGGGTTATCCATACTCGAATCTCCTTGTATTACCCTTGGGGGCGCTGCTGAGGGAGCTGATTTTTGAAGGCCAGATTTTAAAGCATTGGCGAAAGATATGCCGTTGACAGTGTTAGCGGGACCAAATGAGGACCTGGCTGCTTTGGCGAAGAAGACGTCGGGTGTAGTTTGGGAAGCTATAGGTGCACCTGACAGGTGCGGATGGCGTGCTGTTGGTACACGTCGGATGCGGCTTTTTAGTTCCTTGTACACTGGACAGCCTCTGTAATTAGCTGTGTGATTTCCACCGCAGTTTCCGCACTTTTTTGTACTAGGGTCATTCTTGTTGACTTGGCAGGAATCAGGGCCATGGGAGTCTCCACAAGCTACACATACCGAACGTAGCGTGCAGTACGTCCTGGTATGCCCATATTCCTGGCAGTTTGAGCATTGAACTGGACCATTCCGTTTGTGTGGTTCCTCAACAGTGATCGGGTGCACTTCGTTTTGGCTCTATTTGCTTCTTTACTATTTGGCTCAAGCTCAACTTTGAAGAAAGGTTGCGGTATTTTGCTTTTGATTAAAATATTTGTAACTCTCTTAGCGAGAAAGCCCTTCTCTTTTAACGCACTTGCGACCTCGGAAGGGGTTACATCCGGATCAATACCTTTAAGTACAACCTGCAGGCCCTTGCTGCTTTTTATTTGATAAGTGTAGAAGTTTTTCTTAGCTTCATTTAGATACTTGGAGATTTTTCGGAAATGCTCCTCGTCTTTTGATTGAACCTTGATATCGTGAATATTCCCTTTAATTAAAGGAACGACATCATCAACGATCTTGTTCACCAGTGCGTTGGTTAGGTGGGGGCTTTAGTTTTTTTGGCCCATTTCCAGCTTCGGTAGGCTGTTCGTTGACAGTATCAGCCAGCAGTGCTAACCTATTGATGGTGTTTACTGGGTCCCCAGCAGTTTGGTTTGAGTTACCGCGGTTGATTTTTGATTTATTTTCCCGTGTTTTTTGTGGGCTAAGTTTTCGCTTTATTTGAACGTAGCAATTCATTCCGGTCTGCCTAGCCGGACCCGCTGCTTTTGACGCTGCGCTTGCAATCGAAGCAGTAGTTAAAAGAGCTTGCGCTTGGTCAGCAAAAGGTGGTACGACGACTTTTGACACAGTTAACGTTGTTGTTGCCGTAGCGTTAGCAGCAGCGACTTGTACGAGCAAGTTTGGTGGTGATAGTGGATTTCGCGGTGAGGGGGTCGGTAATTGAGTGACACACTCTTCGCTCCAGGTTTTTGGAGTTGTAGTAGATAAAATCGGAGAGCAAGAACGCGCTCTCACATCTTCTACGGCTAAGAGGTTCTGCTTTGATTTTTCGGCTGTTGTGTGTTGCGTTTGTGGTTTTGCTTCTGAGACAAAGCTAAAGTAAGCGTTATTTTTGGCCAACGAAAGTCGCCGCTCGTCTTGCTCTCGCTGACGTTGGGCACGGGTATCGTAGTGACTCATCGAAGTTAACACTTTCTCAATTCAAATTCTATTTTATTTGCTAATAGTTTATATATTTGTTTAATTTACACTTTCAAAACTAAATGGATGATCGTGCGCATTGCACTATGGGGCTCTTGGCCTAATTTTAGATTTTTACTGCACTTGAGTACTTTCTAGCAACTTGTTTTCCCAAATCTAGCAATTTTTGCTTTGGAGTTTCTGGCAGCACTGGTTCGCAGCAGGAACTGACCTCGCATTCGGCTAGTGTTTGTGTAAGCTACCGATAAGGATTCGATAAACGTGAAAACCTTATAGTTGTGACTTGGTATTTGTATTTAATAAATATTTGACATATCGTTTTAATGGCACTTAGTAGTTGTATATGAAAAACACCTGGTTTTGAAGAACATTTTAAAGCGATAAGTGTTCACACCTTCATTTAGCGACAAATTTAGCAAAAGCTTAATCACTGTAATCAATGTAGCGCATTAAAAAATTGGGTATAAAGGTGTTCTAAGATAACTCGCATTCATTTTAAATAGATTAAGCTGTTGTATAAACATTGTAAATGCTAAGTTTCTGTAACTTTTGTAGCTTTTCGGTTTCAGGGATATCATTCCTAATTACACTTTTAAATTTACATTGTTTAATTTTATTGATTATGTGTTTTTTTTAACTATTATTGTTTTTGGTGTTTTTTATTAAATGTTGTTTAACAACACACATTTTTCTTTATTAATAAATTATTGAAACGAAACAATTTGCGATAAATATCTGAAATCGATATCTATCGAATAGTCAAACATCAATATATGCCATCTCTATTGAAAAATACAAGTTGTTATGGTATTGTATTTTCCCTGATTAAATATAAATGGACAGGACAAGTCAAGAGATTTTCTCTGACTTTGACAGCGAAAAAGATAGATCAGGAGAAAAGAAAACAAGACGAGCCAGAAAAGTCGATACGGATTGGTCTGCCGAAAGATGCCATAGTTTAATTGCTTTGGTAAAATCAAAGTCAAATTTGTGGGACGTCGCACACAACGATTACAAAAATCGTAACAACCGGGAGATTGCTTGGGAAGAAATTTCAAAAAAAATGAATCTTCCAAAGGATGAAGTTTCCAATAAATGGAATCTTTTGCGCCAGCAATTTCGTGTAAGTGAAAATCATTAATAATTTAAAATTCATTTATTCGAATACAAATTTACTATATATTTTAACTATTATAGAATGCTTATAATAAAGTGAAGAGATCAAAAAATGGCCAGCCTGCTGTTGCTCGGAAGCCACCAAATCCTTTCTACAACAAATTGTTATTTCTACAGCCCATTCTAAGTATTGACTCTGACAGTCGAACAAGTTATGTGAGTTTTTTCAAATATTTTCATTTTATGTACCTATGCACATCAAAAGCTGGATAGTTACAAGCTTGGTATTACCAACTCACCTCACTTTAATTTAAAAATACCATATAGTAATTGTTTTTAATGTATATTTCCGAACAAGTTTTTTATACTTCGCGAACGAGAACTGAATTGAAAAATTTTCTTCTGACCGAACGAAAAAGGCTTGTTTTAGAGAATAGACAACAACATCATATGACACTGTTGGTAAATGTCTATTATACAGATTTATGATGAATTTAGTATAAAATAAATAGGGGACTCACTTAGTTTATTTTTAAAAAATCTTTGGAAATTCCATACAAAATAAATTCTTTTATTGTTGTTTTGTGAAAATTTTCATTATTATGGACTGTATACCAACACTTATTTTCTTCGACTTGTCGATCTTTTTACCGTCTATATCTAATAGTCTTGTAAATTTTATTTTGAAAAATCTTAATAGAAGAATAATATCATGAAAAATTATGAATACATCGGGTCAAGAAGCTCGAGGACCATTGGCAGAAAACTTTTGTACATGAGGTGTCTGTGGGAGCCTGAAAAATAGGCACCGCAGGCAAACCTAAAAAAAAAAAAAATTTTATCTACGGCCCGCTATTTTCAATCCCAAAACTACTATGATGTAGATTATGTAGATGTTAAAGAAGCTACTTGCGATTGTGTGACCAAGTCAGTGTTGGTAAACGGACAATAGTAGTGACATATTACACAAAACAACCACGCAAAATTTCATTTTGTATTAAAATTAAAAAGATTTTTAAAAAATAAACTAAGTGAGTCCCCAATCTAATATATTCTGCAAAATTCATCATAAATCACCCCCTATTTGTGGTTTTTTTTTTTTTTTTGAGATGAGAAGCGTATAATAGACAATTACCGATAATATTTGTCTCTTGATACAAATGTTAAATAATTTATATTGGTTCTTCTTTGTAATTTAGAGCACAAAGTTAAGGCAGTAGTAGGTATCTAAATGTTTTTTTGTTTACAGATTTTGAGAAAAGACTCAGAAGTGAGCTTGTCACCGTTTGCCACTACACCTCAAGTTGTCGATTTTGATCAAAGTTATGATGATGATTCGGACCCATTGTCATCGCCGTCTCCGTTCCAATCACCGTCGTCAAATTCATCATCGGTTCAACCAAAATTGAAGCGTCGCAAAGTTGCTAACCCTAGTGGTCATTGTAGCGCATTGATAAAACAAACATGTGATTATTTGGTCAACACAAAGGATGAAGATGAGTTCGAGCTCTGGGGCAAATCTGTTGCAGCTACTTTGCGAAATTATCCAAATGGCACTGCTGTGCGCATGGCTAAATCCAAAATGAACCAAGTCATGGCATCTCTCGAAGCTGGAGAGCTAGACGGAGTACCAATCCCTAGCGGTCGATATGCTAAATTTTAAAAATAAATAATATAACTTGTGCAATCTCATGTGTATGATTTTTTAACGAAAGGCCTCAAGGGTAAAAACGAAGTCATTATTTTCATTTGAACGAAATCCTTAAAGCGATCAAGACTACTCGCCCAAAACTTTTTTGACTTGACTTGCTCCACCTCTTTTTTAAGAGAATTGCAAAATATTTGCAGCGATAGTTTTGCTCTTGACATTGTAGCCAATTTGGTTAAAAAAGTTAATACATTTAAAAGATTATTCGAATGTAGAAACAACACAAAAACTTAATAAATCCGTATTGATATTATTATTTAACGTTTCTCGTTGAATGTACAATTCTTAACTGAACTCTCAACCGAGCTACGTTTGGGTGCTAGACCGCCTACTAGGCTATACAACTATTCCCCATTTACATTTATGTTTAAAATGGCTACAAAAATCAATCAACGTCCATTCCAAATTCAGTCCCTTCTTTTCCCAAAAGTTTGGGTAACATGTGTTATGCTTTTATATAAAACGCTTAAGTACATTATTAGTGCGATTCTAATTATTGTATATGTCCTTAAAATTATAATTTGCCATTTGTTCATGTACAATTTCTAATGCTTGAATGTTAGATAGTGGTTCAAATTTGGTTGCATTTTTGTTAAGCAAATAAATTCGCTTAAAATATTTCTTTAGTATTTTGCTATTTTTCAAAATCTGTAAATTCGATGTTTTTCCACTGATCGTAACAGTTTATTTTCAAAAGCAAACAGTTTGGGCTAACTTAGAAAAACTATATTTACATGGTAAATTATTATATTGTGGGGATTAATCACAATTATGACGAGTTTATTGACTCTTTTGACTGATTTCTCAGAAGATCGTCGATGAGTCACCTCAGAGTAACTATCAAAAAATTTAATTTATTTTTATCATCCATTAATAAAACAGGAGTTTTTAGAAAAAAAATTTTTTCGCTCGCATGGCCTGGTTCCGGCTTTGCTTTCATTAAAATGCGTCTGCAGGATGATTTAGTTAGGTAGGACCAGACAGACCTCGAGGGGCCAAACAAATATTATTATTACTATGGCTATTGGGAGTTTTTTTTTTTTTAATTTTCATTGCATTTATTTGTTGTATTTTCCCCTGGGGAGACTTACAATAAGTTTATCAGCTCTTGTCCAAATATTTTACTGTGAAATATTATTGCTATTATTCAACGTTATTTTACGCCCTTTTACATGCAACGCCTTTTTATATTTTATAATCTATGTTTTCTTTAAAGTGTTATGAATATATATTTCAAATATTCGACCGGTTTAAAAGTTACAGATTTTTGCCACCTAAATTCCTTAGATACGCCATAGTGCGGCGTGCACTATATACTAACAATAGATCTATATTTTAAATACCTCAAGAATATTTATCCATTTATTTTACTTTTAAAAGTTTTGCTTAATAATTAGCTTATAAAAGTCACCAAATTTCATAAGCACGTCTAATGAAAAATCAGCTGACTAAATTACAGTACAATAAATTTGAACTTTTTGGCTATAACAAGAGCCAAACCCACTTTTATTGATAGATATGGGGCCCCAAACGACGAAAAACATTTTTTTTTCTATGGTGAGATTTTTTCTTAGAATTTTTTAAATTTTGGCTTTTTTAAATATTTTTTTTCAGAGGTGCGCCGACATTTGCCATTATTACTCGATAAGGTCACAACCGATTTTCTTTTACTTTTTCTAAAAGCAAATGAATATATCTATAATTCATAAATACAAAGTTTTAGACTTAAGCCAGTATTTTAAGAGATGTAAATTCTTCAATTAAGAACACGATAAGTTTGTTTAAGCATTTTTCTTAGCTTTTTATACCCTGAGCCCATTAAAAATGGACAAAAAAGGGTATAATGCGTTTGGCAGGATGTATGTCACAGGCAGAAGAAGGCGTGGCAGACCCCAAAAAGTATATATATTCTTGATCAGGATCAACAGCCCAGTCGATTGAGCCATGTCCGTCTGTCTGTTCGTCTGTTTGAACGCGTCGATCTCAGAAACTATAAAAGCTAGAGACTTCAAAATTGGTATGTAGGTTCCTGGATACCATACAAGATTGTTTTTATTTTTGCATCGGACCACTATATCATATAGCTGCCATAGGAACGATACATCGAAAATGAAGTTTTAGTATTAAAAAGTTTTTTGAGATATCAGAACCAAACTGATAGAATATGTATCTGAGCTGGTGTTATACATCCTGACCAAATTTGGTTAAAATCGGTTAACTATATCATATAGCTGCCATAGGAAATATGTATCGAAAATAAGGTTTAAGTATGAAAAAGATTTGCGTTTGTTGAGATATCAGAACCGAACTGATAGATAATGTTTCGGAACTGGTATTATCCTGACCAAATTTGGTTAAAATCGGTTGGCTATATCACATAGCTGCCATAGGAACGATGCATCGAAAATGAAGTTTTAGTATGAAAAAGTTTTTTGTTTTTTGAGATATCTTAACCAAACTGATAGAATATGCATCAATGTTTGGTTTTGTACATTCTGACCAGATTTGGTTCAAATCGGCTTCATATATCATATTGCTGCCATATGAACAATTGGTCGAAAATAAACTTTTATTGAAGAGTACCTGGGCTCAGGGTACCCTACTGTCGAGCGTGCTCGACTGTAACCGCCCACTTGTTTACTTTAAAATTCGAAGAAAAGTCGAAAAAAATTTATTACATTTTATTAATTTATTACACATAAAAAAATCGAATTTTCGAATAAAATGCACTGCTATCAAAGATTATCGATATGTCTATTGAAATTCATCATATTTTAGTTTGTCAATGAATTAGACGCCTTTAACATTTAAAAACTATATATCAATACTGAGATAAAATTTATATACCAAAAAAATATAAAATATCAAAAAAAGTTTTTCAGTAACAAAAAAATGGGATAACCTTAAGGGGGTCTTGCATTGCGCAACTTTTTTTTCGACTTTTTTTGCATTTATTTATAGCTTGGGTAGTTGTGAATATGCCCCTAAAAGGATTTTTTGGAAATTCAAAATACTTTAGAAGATACAGCCTTTTTTGTGAAGCAAGGTCTTCGTCAAAATGAGCTATTTTCTTCAAACTTCAAACTTTAAACGCGTTTATCTCGAAACCACGTTTTTCGAACCGGCCATGATATCTCCAGTTCAACTGAACCGATTTTCATGAAACAAAGTGGAATCGATGCAGAATTGTCACCATTCTCGGGTGAATGAAGACCATAATTTTAAATAAATTTTACTATTTTTTTTTTTACACTAAACTACAAAAAAAAGCCCAAAATTGAAATTTTTTTTGAATGGCCGCCATTTTGTCAAAAAAAATCACAAAATTATGGTCTTCATTCACCCGAGAATTAAATCTATACTGATTATAACCCCGTTTTTTTTTAAAAAGGGTCCAAGAAACGGGTTTTGAATGAGAAGACCCCCTTAAGCTTGAGTTCTTCAGGATTAGGAGAAAAAACAACCTGCTTATCGCAATTTTAATATAAAAAAAAAATGGTTTAAATTAATAGATCAAGGCTGGAAATTTTTTTTGCATTACTTATAAAATCACAAACAAATATTTAAAGAAAGGTACAAAGTCTTAAGTTTCTCGAAACGGTGTTTTCAAAGTCGGTTCAGAAACGGCTGAACCGATCGGTGAAATTTTTACACAAGCTTAACTTTTCGTATTTCCCCATCTGATGAAAATTTCTTATTTTTATAAACAATTAAAGAGCCGAATTTTGGTCAAAAATAGAACCTTTTGCTTTGAGTAGCCGCCATTTCTTCAAAAAAATTTGTTATCCCTCGATTAATCACTGCGGACGGCAGTTCGCGTTAGTGACGAAAGCAGCACGAAGGGTGCGAAAGGCGACTAACAATATATACAGCTAAGTTGGAAAATTTGCTACGACTGTCCGATCAGATCGAGTTATATACCGATCGAAAGGTTTAGTCCTAACTTACAAAATGGCATACTAAAACTTTTGCTAATTCACCTGGGTCATGAGATACGGGGGTGTAAGTGGGAGGGGAAAAATTTATATGATCGCAGCTTATGGAGCCGTTGGGGCTTTTACGTAAAATTTTTTATTTTTTAAAAATTCTTATCAAAAATACGCGTCGTTTGATACCTTGATGACCCAAATCCGATAACTGGTTCAAAAGATAAATAAATTTAAAAATTTTAGTAGAATACTAAAAATGAAGTGAAAAATTAGTTTCTTTGTTTGTCTGTTTGTCTGTTTGTCTGTTTGTATCAAAGCGCTAAAAAAGCGTAGATGTTATGATGGGGATTTGTTCATTTTTGAAAATCTAGAAATGTTTGTTTTACGACTTTTTCAATTTCCCGCTAGTTTAGCGGGAAATCGCTAAATCCCGCTAAATTTGAAACCTCACCAGTTTCCATACCATAGAAGCTATAGATATGTTCTGGGTATCATTGGAAAGGTGTGCTTGAGGGCTTTTAGGCTTTTTTTCTAAAGTACTCAGGTAACATTTTACAGGTGAAATAAAGTTTTTTAGCTTACATTTTGGCGATTTCTGACAAAACGGCTCTAACGATTTTAATTAAATTTTAGTATGTTGTAGTACGTAGAATTTTGCGTTTTTTAGTATATGAAACATAAACTTTGACCAAGGGGTTTGGAAGATATTGCTTGTTAACTGAATGTATACATTTTTCTATCGGTCGAAAATCAGGTTTTAGTAAGAAAAACTTTTTGGTTGTATGAGATATCTCAAACAAACTGACACAATACGCATTTAACTTGGTTTTATATATTCTGTGCAAAGTTGGTTCAAATCGGACCACTATAACATATAGCTGTCATAGGACCGATCGGGGGAAAATGGAGTCTTAGTACGAAAAACTTTTTTGTTTTATGAGATATCTCAACCAAACTGATAACATATGCATTTAACTTCGTTTTATATATCCTGGCCAAAGTTGGTTCAAATCGGACCACTATATCATATAGCTGTCATAGGACCGATCGGGCGAAAATGGAGTCTTAGTACGAAAAACTTTTTTGTTTTATGAGATATCTCAACCAAACTGATAAAATATGCATTTAACTTGGTTTTATATATTCTGTGCAAAGTTGGTTCAAATCGGACCACTATAACATATAGCTGTCATAGGACCGATCGGGGGAAAATGGAGTCTTAGTACGAAAAACTTTTTTGTTTTATGAGATATCTCAACCAAACTGATAAAATATGCATTTAACTTCGTTTTATATATCCTGGCCAAAGTTGGTTCAAATCGGACCACTATATCATATAGCTGTCATAGGACCGATCGGGCGAAAATGGAGTCTTAGTACGAAAAACTTTTTTGTTTTATGAGATATCTCAACCAAACTGATAAAATATGCATTTAACTTGGTTTTATATATTCTGTGCAAAGTTGGTTCAAATCGGACCACTATATCATATAGCTGTCATAGGACCGATCGGGCGAAAACAAGTCTTAGCATAAAAAACTCTTTTTTACAAGAGATATCGTAACGAAACTAATAGAATATTCATTTAAGTTAGACTTATAGATCCTGAAGAAAGTTGGTTCTAATCGAACCACTATATCATATAACTGTCATAGGACCGATCGGGCGAAGTCTAAGTCTTAGTATGAGAAACTTTTTTTTCTCACAGTAGGTACGGGGCTTCCGACAGTAGAGTAGCAACGTAAGCGATGCGAGCAGGGGGCGCAGCCCCCTACTTTTCTTTATAATTAAAAAAAATTTTTTTTTTAAATATGAAAAAATATTCAACAATGATAAATTTACAATGTCAACAGCAAAAGCAATTGCAAAAATTTCTGATATCCCACAAAAAAAACCTCTAAACGAGGTAAAAGTCTAGTGACGAAAGCAATTTCCAGCCCCAAAATTTCTGATATCCAATTTTGTGACGAACAAAATTGAGTTTAATATAAAAATTTTAAATAAAAATATAAATTAATAAAAAAAAACAATTGGCATTCGGCACTGTGCAAAAAGTAATTTTTATGTACAAAGAAGCTCACCCTTTTTGCGCACAGTGCACAAGGCCAATTTTTTTTTTTATTAATTTATATTTTTATTTAAAATTTTTATATTAAACTCAATTTTGTTCGTCACAAAATTGGATATCAGAAATTTTGGGGCTGGAAATTGCTTTCGTCACTAGACTTTTACCTCAATTAGAGGTTTTTTTTGTGGGATTACTAGATTACACTTGGCAACAAAATCACATTTTTTGCGAGTTACAGAAACCAAACCCACTTTTTTTGATAAATTTGGGGCCAAAACCGACGAAAAACATTTTTTTTTTTATGGTGAGATTTTTTTTTTAGAATTTTTCCAAAATCTGGCTTTTTTTTAATACTTTTATTCAGAGGTGCACCCATATTTGTCATCATTACACGAAAATGCCAAAACCGATTTATCAAATCTTTCCTTAATCTTAAAGCTAATGAATATATCTATATTTCATTTATACACAGCCTTAGATTTAAGCCAGTAGTTTAAGAGATATCAATTTTTGAATTAAGAAAATGATGATTTTTTCTTGGCTTTTTTTTCAGCTTTTTTCACTAAAAAATTCGAGGAAAATTCGAAACAATTTTTTTACATTTTGTTAACTATTTTATTTGCGTAGCTGTTGTAATTACGCGTTGTTTAAAACATGATTCATTAAAATCTATATTGAGACGGCGGTATGATATTATGTTGAGCCGAGGCATGTTTTTGTCGACTTTTTTGACTTCGTTGTGGTGTGGCAAGACCTTTAGTATGAACATTTTTTGTGTTTTTTGAGATATCCCAACCAAACTTACAGAATTTGAATTTGTTATTGTTTTACACATTATGACCAAAGTTGATTCAAATCGGTGAACTATATCATATAGCTGCCATAGGAACAATCGGTCGAAAATCAATCGTTATTATGAAAAGTTGTATTATTATGTATAAATTTTCATACTAAAGGTCATGCCGCACCACAACGAAGTCAAAAAAGTCGACAAAAACATGCCTCGACTCAACATAATATCATATCGCCTTCTCGCCATAGATTTTAATGAATCATATCTTAAACAACGCGTAATTACAGCAGCTACGCAAATAAAATAGATAATAAAATGTAAAAAAATTGTTTCGAATTTTCTCGAATTTTTTAGTGAAAAAAGCTGAAAAAGAAGCCAAGAAAAAATCATCATTTTCTTAATTCAAAAATTGATATCTCTTAAACTACTGGCTTAAATCTAAGGCTGTGTATAAATGAAATATAAATAAATATAAATCGGTTTTGGCATTCTCGAGTAATGATTACAAATGTGGGCGCACCTCTAAAGAAAAGGAATAAAAAAAAGTTTGTTTTTATTTTTGGATCGGACCACTACATCATATAGCTGCCATAGGAACGATACATCGAAAATAAAGTTTTAGTATGAAAAAGTTTTTTGTTTTTTAAAATATCTTAACAAAACAGATAGAATGTGCATTAATGTTGGTTTTGTACATTCTGATCAGATTTGGCTCAAGTTGGCTCCATAATTGGTCGAAAATAAACTTTTATTGAAGAGTACCTGGGCTCAGGGTATCCTACTGTCGAGCGTGCTCGACTGTAACCGACCACTTGTCTTAATTCAAAATTCGAGGAAAAGTCGAAAAAATTAATTAATTAAATACGCGTCGTTAAAGATATGAATTATTAAAATCTATGAAAAGACGGCGATATAGGATTATTTTGTGTCCAAGCATGTTTTTTGTCGACTTTGATGACTTTCTTGTGGAGCGGCATGACCTTTAGTCTGAAAATTTGTTGTGTTTTTTGAGATATCCTAACCAAACTCACAGAATTTGAATTTGTTATTGTCTTACTCATTATGACCAAAGTTGGTTCAAATCGGTTAACTATATCATATAGTTACCATGGGTATAGTTACAAGTTTAGTAAGATATCCTAACCAAACTTACAGAATTTGAATTTGTTATTGTCATACTCATTATGACCAAAGTTGGTTCAAATCGGGTAACTATATAATATAGTTACCATAGGAACCATCGGTCGAAAATCAAGTTTAGTGAGTTTTGAAATATTTTTAACTAAACTGACAGAATATGCATTTAAGATGGTCATGTAAACTATTTAATTTGTTTCTATATATATAGCTATATTAATAACCCATCGTTAAGTATGTTTACCGTAAAAATCTATGGAAAAACGGTAAGTTATTATTATGTAAACAATGAAACAAGTTTTCCGCAAAGGTTGATTTTCGACTGATCGGTCCCATGGCAGCTATATGTTATAGTGGTCCGATTTTAATCAAATTTGGACAGCTTGAAAAAGACGAAACGAGATTCTTAATTTGTAAGTTTGGTACAGATTACCTAAAAAATAAAAAAGTTTTTTATACTAGAGGTTACTTATCGACCGTTCGTATCGATGGCAGCTATATGACGTAGAGCTCCAATTTCAACCAAATTTGGTAAGGATGTGAAGAGCAATTAAAAATACCCAATTTGAGATATCTCAAAAAATAAAAAGGTTTTCATACTAAAATGTTTTGAATCAACTTTGGTAAGGATGCATAAGACCAAATGCATATTCTATCAATTTAGTAAATATATCCTATAAAACAAAAAACTTTATTTTAAACCGATCGGTCCTATGGCAGCTATATGATACAGCAGACAGATTCGAACCAAAATCGGTGAAGATATAAAGGACAACATTAAATACACAATTTGTGAGTTTGGTCAAAATATCTTAGAAAATAAAAAAGTTTTTCATACTAAAGGTAGATGTTCGATCAATCGTTCCTATAGCAGCTATATTGAATACTGATCTGATTTGATCCAAATTTGGTAGGGATATATAACACATTTCCAGATATAGAACCTGTGCGATTGGTTTATATATCTCAAGAAATAACACAACTTTTCATACTAAAGATGGATTTGAAACCGATTGTTTCTATGGCAGCTATATGAGATAGTAGACCGATTTAAACCAAATATGGTCAAAATGTGTAAGATAACAAGAAATTAATATTGTGTGAGATTGGTTAAGATAGTTTAAAAATTACAAAAAATTTTCATACTAAATTTCTACCCTGAAGGAAAGATATGTATTTCAAGCATTTACTATGGTATTTAATGATTTTAATGTTTTATACTGGGCGAATAGATATTTTATAATGTTACCATATGTTGTTATACGGGGAGTTGAAATGTAGTACAAGCTCCACTAGTGACCACATGACCAATTTTAAATATACCGGAAACTGACTTTGTAATATAAATGAAACCAAAAGAACGATGTCGAAAATTAGTCTACCTATACATATTTACATATATTTTGTAGCAATAAAGCTAAAGATTAAAACTGGATAACAGGACCGTAACATGATTATGATTATTTTTAAAAAGAGTATTACTTACATGATTTTTTTGAGCACAGGCAACACAAAGAAGCAGAAATAATATGCAATGTGATTTCGACTTGAAGATGTCCATTACTCTAGAGAAGAAAAAAAAAGAAGAAATGTGTTGCAGATACTAAATCCGAATTGTTCTCTCAGTGTTATATCTAAGTATATGGAGAATTCTAATTTAAAACAAACGGAAAAAGTTATAATTAATTAACTTAAGGTTTCCCCCTTACATACTTTTAATCGCTTGCACTTTTTAACAACTTAAATAGATATTACCGCCGTTCTATTCGTCCAATCTTGTCGCGAATTAGAATTTAAAGAAAAATGTTGTTATTCATGTTAAATGTATTTTTTCTTAGTGAGACTGCGATAATTTGTGGTTGCTGAAATTAAAAAAACCGTTCATTAATATTTAAAAATTCAGGTGTGGGATCCAGTAGCTTTAAAAACAATAGTGACTACTGATATTTAAATTGTTGCTGTCAAAGTAACTTTTTCAACTCGATCAATTTTTATCACCTGCTCTTATACCCCTTCAAAAGCTTCAATTACAATTAGCACAAATTACGTTCTTTCCTTAAACCAAGATAATTTTTAGATGACTTGCTTGATCTCTCATTGTTTCAAATGAATTCAATAAGAAATCATAATGATTGCATTCTTGATCTGATTTTTTTTAATGACTTCGCAAATACTAAGGCATCGACATTAAGTCTTCCTGAAGATTTACATAATCGTACTACAGAAATTTCTATCTCAATCTCTAAGGCTTTTAATCCCCCTTTAATATGTCAGCAATCACCTCGTCGTTGTTTTCGCAAGGGAAATAATTAATTGCTTCATGAACTGATCCTTGCTACCGACTGGGGCTTTTTAAAAAAAGCTACTGACATTGATCTTGCCCTTAGTTCTTTTTATGAGACCATAAATGCACTCTTAGATGTGTGCATTCCAAATTATATTCCACCGTCTCCTCCTCCTTGGTTTACACCTAGACTTTCTTATTTAGGGAAAACTGAATCTAAATATTTAAAAAAAATATAAGAATTCAGGTTCAAGTCTTGACTGGTCTAAGTACACAGTAGCCAAGTCGAACTTCTAACTCGATGCAAAATTCAGTTTTCCCGTGACCCTAAAAATTTTTACAAATTAGTTAACTTGAAGCGTTAATCCCTCAGTTTACTTTCCTCTTTTTTTATGGAACAGATAATGCCAGCAACGACTCTGCAGCCGCTGAACTATTTGCTAACTTTTTTCAATCCACATACTCTCCAATCTCCACTTCCAACTCTTCTTATCCTTATTCTATTTTTGAATCTAACACTATGTTTGATCGCTCTATTTCTTATATCACTAAAATTTTTTCTATTAGCTCTTTAAAATCTTCTTTTATTCCTGGGCCAGACAACATTCCTAGTTGTCTCCTGAAGGAATGCCGTTGCAAAAGCTTTTTAATCTATCCCTTGAGTCTTCAATCTTTTCATATCTTTGGAAAGCTTCTTTTATCATTCCCCTCCACAAAAAGGTGTTTAGTCTGATATTTCGAACTACAGAGGCATTGCAAAGTAGAGCTGCGAAAAAATCGATTCCAACATCGATACTATCGATTCTTTTTTTTCCGTTCAAGCATCGATTCTATTTTGAAAGAATCGATGTATCGTAAACAATTTTAAAAGGAACACACAACTCCAGTTGTAAGTCCAAAATTTGAATAACATTTACTTTTTTTCAAACTCACGCCTCTGAAATGGAGAATTTAAAATAGTGTGCCCTGCGCTATCTTTGCATTCCAGCATGCTCCACCGAATCTGAACGCGTTTTTAGTAGAGCTGGATGTATTATTACCGATAGACGCGCCGCTCTTAAGCCTTAAACAGTAAATAGGCTTATCTTCGCAAGCAAAAATCAATGGGCTATGCAGATGTACATATTTTGTTTTGTTTTGAAAATACTTTTGTTTTTTATGTTTTAAAAACGTTATTTCTTTTAGTTTTTTACGTTATGGATACGTATTTTTTTCTCTTTGTATGTATGATATATGATCTCAATGCTTTGATCTCTGTTAATAAAAAAAAAACCACTTGTTTTTTCGATTTAATCGATTTAATCGATGTTTTTTCTTAAAAAAATTGAAAAGAATCGATGCACTGAGAATCGATTTTTTCGCAGCACTATTGCAAAGCTATCAGCCATTCCTAAATTATATGAAAAAGTCCTTGTTTCTCCTTTGCAGCATCTCTGTAAATCGATAATTTCCCCTACACAATACGACTTTATTAAGGGTCGGTCCACTACGACCAACTTGCTTGAGTTTACCTCCCTGGTAAATTATGCATTTTCAGAGAAAAAGCAAATGGATGTCATATACACTGACTTCAGTAAAGCCTTTGACTCTGTGAACCTTAACCTCTTACTTTATAAACTTAAGTGCATAGGTTTCTCCCTGCCTTTGTACTGCCTACTTAAAAGGTAGGACTCAAAGAGTGCTTCTTAGAGTTCGGTTCACGTTACTTCTTGTGTATCTCAAGATAGTGACTTGGGGTTTTTTGTTTACTCTGTTCATTAACGATCTACCTTATTCTGTCCCATTCATATATTTTAATGAATGCGCATGATGTAAAACTTATCTTTTCATACACTGATCCCCTTCTTCATAATCGTCTGCAAGACGATTTGAACGCTATGCAATTATGGTGCTCGGCCAAAAAGTTGCATCTCAACTGTTTAAAGTGTATGTTCATGACATTTAGTCGTCAGGCCCTATTTAGTTTCTTATACGATTGACAATATCCCTTTGCAACGTATAAAATCTGTAAAGGATCTTGGAGATTTATTTGATTGCAAATTATGCTTCCACTTGCACATCTCCACTATAGTTAATGACGTTAAAGGAGTACTCGGTTTCATTAACCGTTGGTCAAAAGAATTTAATGATCCTTTTACCACGAAACTCCTTTACGTCTATTTAGTTCGTCCCATCCTGGAATACTGTTCATGCATTTGGAGCCCGCAGTATCAAATTAACCAGAATCGAATTGAATCAGTTCAAAAGCAATTCTTGCTTTTCGCCTTACGTGGTTTTAACTGGGATCCCATCCTTCGTTCACCACCGTACTTCCATAGGCCTCGTCTTCTCAATCTTCCGTCTTCATTTAATTGTAGGAAAACTCTTGGTGTTTTTTAGACCCCGTAATTAAAAAAAAGTACAGGGGTCTATTGGGTTTGTTTTACCGAATATGTGCGTAACAGGCAGAAGGAGGCGTGGCAGACCCCATAAAGTATATATATTCTTGATCAGCATCAATAGCCGAGTCGATATAGAAATGTCCGTCTGTCTGTCTGTCTGCCCGTCTGTCTGTCCATCTGTCTGTCTGTCTGTATGAACACCTAGATCTCAGAGACTATAAAAGCTGGAGACACCAAACTTGGTATGTAGGTTCCTCTATACTGCAGGCAGATCAAGTTTGTTTCAAAATTCAGCCACGCCCCTTTTAACGCCCACAAATCGAAAAAAAAATTTTCATATCCCAATTATAAGAGCAATTTAAAAGTTAGTGACACCAAATTTGGTATGTAGATTCCTCTATATTGCAGGCAGGTTAAGTTTGCTCCTTTTTTGAATCGGACCACTATATCATATAGCGCCCATAGGAACAATCGGTCTAAAATCAAAATTTTAGTATGAAAAACTTTTTTGTTTTATGAGATATCGTAACGAAACTTATAGAATATGCATTTAAGTTAGTCTTATACATCCTTACCAAAGTTGGTTCAAATCGGTCCACTATATCATATAGCTGTCATAGGACCGATCTGGCGAAAATCAAGCCATAGTATGAAAAACTTTTTTGTTTTTTGGGATATCGTAACCAAACTTATAGAATATACATTTAAGTTAGTCTTATACATCCTTACCAAAGTTGGTTCAAATTGGTCTACTATAACATTTAGCTGTCATAGGACCGATCGGGGGAAAATGGAGTCTTAGTACGAAAAACTTTTTTGTTTTATGAGATATCTCAACCAAACTGATAAAATATGCATTTAACTTCGTTTTATATATCCTGGCCAAAGTTGGTTCAAATCGGACCACTATATCATATAGCTGTCATAGAACCGATCGGGCGAAAATTAAGTCTTAGTATGTTTCATGAGACATCGTAATCAACCTGATAGAATATGCATTTAAGTTAACTAAATTATTTCTAATTTTTTTCCATTATAAGTTTTTTCCTTAGTAAGTACGGGGTCTCCGACTGTCGAGTATGCTCGACTGTAGCACCGGCCCACTAGTTTTCTTTATGAATTGATTATTAGCGAGATCGATTCTAGTTCCCTTCTGGCCCGCCTCACCTATTCCGTCCCCCGCAGGTCGACTAGAAATTGCAAGCCTTTATTTTTATGTACATACACAACTGATTACACTTCACATAGTTCGTTTCGTTTCTTTCACGTTTTCTCCTCAGACCTGTCTCTCCCTCTCCCATCACAAAAACCCTCACTTTTCCAATACCTATCGTTAAATCTCTGACCTTACTAATACTAATAACTTGTTATATTACTTAATACTAGTCTAACATTCATTCTACTACTATTAAAAATACTAATCTTTATTGATCTGATTGCGTTTTTCAGGGTTTTCCCCAATTCTTGCAACGAATATTAAATCATTTATAATTTTTGCTTACCCCAGATCTAACTTCAATTTCTTAACAGTTCATAATTTATATTTAATTTTATTTGTATTTGTAATCTTTAACTTAATCTTTATACTCTGTAATTTTTTCTTTGTCGACTGCTTTTAATCGTGCATAAATAAATTAAAAAGTTACTCAAAAGTGCATAATTCGATAGGAGCAATACGAAAATTGCATGACAACATAATTGAGGATAGCGAAGCACAGTGCAACAATCTCTGATTTTGCTGTACAATAATCATATCTTGTGAGCCAACAGCATTTAATAAAGAACTTCTAGAGCTTTAAAAAGAGTATTTGCACTGCGTAATAGGCCCACTGGTTGGTTCAGGGCTTTCGGTCAAAGTTAAAAAATATTTTCAGTGCATATTATACATGCAATATTAAAAAAAAAAATTTCAAATTTTGTTAAATATATAAAATAGTTTTATTACGATTATTTAAAAAATTACATTTTTTTTTTGATAAATCTTGTATGATGCTTTGCATAGCGAAAACGTATGAAATTGCACTGGTCTCATCTTCTTATATCACCATTATTATGCGAGGTTGCGTCAGTTTTTGCACTTTAAAAAAAAAGCGCAAATTGGCGCAAAGAAAACTGGAAAATATAGTTAGAGAATTGATATCTTCCATCAAAGTTGAAAAATAATAATAAATAATAATAATAATTTTAATACTTTTTTTAAACATCGCTGGGATAAGAAGTCAACAAGTGAAGAAAAATAAACTCTACGGCATTAAATTAGAAATGAATATGCTTTTCAGATGAAATCAAAAACAAAAAGATCGTATAACTTGACAACTAAACAGTTTTAAAGTTTGCATTTTTAGTAAAAAATGCACATTTGTGCGCGCACTGAAATAACGCTGAACTTTGTGAGGGTGTCACGTCCACAATTTTTACCTGATTTCAAAAATCTCGACTTTTAGATTTTTAATCTTTGAAGATTTCTCTTTTGAATGCATTTATTACCTTTACAACAGCTAATATACAGCTAATTTGGATAATTTGCTATGACTGTCCTATCAGATCGAGTTATATACCGATCAAAAGGTTTAGTCCTACTTACAAAATGGCTTTCTAAAACTTTTTCTTGCTGACCTGGGTCATGAGATACTGGGATGTTAGTGGGAGGGAAAAAATTTCAATGATTGCAGCATTCTAATTAAAAAAAAGCGTCGATTGATGCCTCGATCACCCAAATCCGATAAATGGTTCACAAGATGAATAAATTTTGAATTTTAAGTAGATTTCTCAAAATTAAATGAGAAGTCAGTTTATTTGTCTGTTGGCATCATTACATTTTGGCGATTTCTAAAAATCGGCTGTAACGATTTTTATTACATTTTAGTGTGTGCTACGTAAATTTTAACGTACTACGTTAAATTTTGCGTTTTTTTGGTACATGAAACATAAACTTTGACTGAGGGGTTTGGAAGATATTACCTATTAACTGAATATATACATTTTTCAATCGGTCGAAAATCACGTTTTAGTACGAAAAACTTTTTGGTTTTATAAGATATCTCAACCAGACTGACACAATATGCATTTAACTTGGTTTATTATATCCTGACCAAAGTTAGTTCAAATCGGACCACCAAATCACATAACTTTCAAAGGACCGATCGGGTCAAAACTAGGTTTTAGTATGAAAAACTTTTTTTATTAATGAAATTTTTCTTTATAATTAAAAATAATTTTTTTACATATGAAAGAAATTCAGCAACTAAAATCATATATTTTACTATTTGCCTGCATTAATGATAAAGTTACAATGTCAAAAGCAAAAGCAATTGCAAAAATTTCTGATATCCCACAAAAAAAACCCCTACCCGTGGTAAAAGTCTAATATAACATTTTTTGTAAGAGAAACGAATAACTATATGCACACGGATAGATTTGGCAGAAAACTTTGATATTTGGCTTGAAAAAGCGAATCTGTGAATTTTGTTAAGAAATTGCAAAAATGAAAAAAGTTTTTCATACTAAAGGTTAATTGGAAACAGACGTTCATATGACAGCTATATTATATAGTCATTCGACTTGGACAAAATTTGAAAAGGGTGTAACATTTAGTAAAAAAAGACATATTCTGTGAGTTTGGTTGAGATAGCTCAAAAAATAAAAATAATTTTCATACTAAGAGTTAATTTTTATCCACTAGCTCCAATGGCAGCTATACGATATAGTTACCCGATGCTCACCAAATTTGGTCAGGGTGTAACAGGCAGTCTCAAATAACTTGAACTGAGATAACTTGAAAAACAAAAAAGTTATCCATACTAAAGTTGAATCTAAGCCCGATTGCAGCTATATTATTTAGTAACCCGACTTTGATTATTTTGTAAAATATCCTAAAATTTAAATATATGTTAATTAAATTAAATTAAATTAAAAAATAAAATAAAGATCCTGCCTTGTGTGGTAAATGAAAACGCGAATCCCTGCACCTAGGTCAAACACACCATCCTCCGCACTAATAAGGTACTGAATTCGCAAGCTGACCAAACACTGCTATATGTTAATAAAATAAATGTATGTCTTTGTATTGTCAAATTGATTCTTAAACAAGGGGGCTCCACCCTCTGCTCGCCTCGCTCGCGGTGACATATGAAATTACTACAGTCCAGCCCACTCGACAGTTATTTGCTCGCTACCCATATTTTCGCGGCTGTTTGATTTAATGACCATTAATTAAATAAGTAAATACTTGAAAAACACTTAAATTCGTACAGAGGTTTAAATTAATTGACACCGTACACTTAAAAAATGTTAAAATAAAAGAAAATTTAACATACTAACCATCAAACATACATAAATATATGCAAATTTAACATTTATAGATTAGCAAAATTTAATGAACAGTTGAATTAACAGACGAAATTTATATTAATATAAAATTTATTAACATAACATTCATATAACATGTCTTACATAAATTATAATATGTTAATATAACATTGATGTAACATTTATAACCAAAATTATATTAGTTATTATAACATTAACATGACATGTGTACCTGCTGTTACCTCACCCCTTTCAGACTGTGCCTATTTGCTTAATAAATTCGTTGTTTATTATCCAATCGCAATAAAATTATCAGCATACATCATGAAGATGGTAATCTATACGTGTGCTGAATTTGAAATTTCTACGTATTAAATGAGCCTGAACTTGGTTATTTTATTTTTTTGTCGATTCTAGGAAAATTGGGGGACGTGGCAAAATTCTAAAGCAAACTTGATCTGCGTGCGCTAAATAGCAGTATTGTCACCAAATTCGGTAGCTATAGCTCTTATAGTCTCTGAGATTTTGGTGATTATATGTCCTCCAAATAAAATCATATTTACTTAAATATCTTCTCTGTTTATTAATCGTTCTCAGGTCTCGTCCCCCGATTCTGTGTGCCAAGTCTCAAGACTGTAGCTTTTAAATTGCTCTTGTTATTCGATTTCATATAATTTACGTGAGCCTTATCTCCCGATGAAATTATCTTAAGAATATTATGGCCAAGTTTCAAGGTCGTACGTCATACCGTCTGGGCTATACAATGCTAAGTCAGTCAGTGAGTCAATTGGACAAAGAGATTTATATATAGATTAAGAATATTTTCATCTAAATTACTCGCTACATTTCGCAGATTTTCGGATTTTTTAATTTTTCACATTGTTGCATTCCCAATGCATTAGTATATATTTTTTTTATTTTACACAGGTAGTGCTGTGAGTTTTATACATAGCACCAAATTGTTATAATCACTGCGGACGGCAGTTTGCGTTAGTGACGAAAGCAGCTTTAAAAAATTTTACTTAAAAATGCGCGTCGATTGATATTTCAAACACCCAAATCCGATAACTGGTTCAAAAGATAAATAAATTTGAAAATTTTAGTAGAATACTAAAAATGAAGTGAAAAGTTAGTTTCTTTGTTTGTTTGTTTGTATCAAAGCGTTAAAGAAGATAAAATGTTATGATGGGGATTTGTTCATTTTTGAAAATCTAGAAATGTTTGTTTTTCGACTTTTTCGATATTCCGCTAAACTAGCTAAATCCCGCTAAGTTTCCATACCATCAAAGCTATAGATATGTTCTGGATATCATTGGAAAGGTGTGCTTGAGGGCTTTTAGGCGTACCTTTAAACTTTTTTTCTAAAGTACTCAGGTAACATTTTACAGGTGAAATAAAGTTTTTTTAGCTTACATTTTGGCGATTTCTGACAAAACGACTCTAACGATTTTTATTAAATTTTAGTATGTTGTAGTACGTAGAATTTTGCGTTTTTTGAAACATAAACTTTGACCAAGGGGTTTGGAAGATATTGCCTGTTAACTGAATGTATACATTTTTCTATCGGTCGAAAATCAGGTTTTAGTACGAAAAACTTTTTGGTTGTATGAGATATCTCAAACAAACTGACACAATACGCATTTAACTTGGTTTTATATATTCTGTGCAAAGTTGGTTTAAATCGGACCACTATAACATATAGCTGTCATAGGACCGATCGGGGGAAAATGGAGTCTTAGTACGAAAAACTTTTTTGTTTTATGAGATATCTCAACCAAACTGATAAAATATGCATTTAACTTCGTTTTATATATCCTGGCCAAAGTTGGTTCAAATCGGACCACTATATCATATAGCTGTCATAGGACCGATCGGGCGAAAATCAAGTCCTAGCATAAAAAACTTTTTTTTACACGAGATATCGTAACAAAACTAATAGAATATGCATTTAAGTTAAACTTATAGATCCTGAAGAAAGTTGGTTCTAATCGAACCACTATATCATATAACTGTCATAGGACCGATCGGGCGAAGTATAAGTCTTAGTATGAGAAACTTTTTTTTCTCACAGTAGGTACGGGGCTTCCGACAGTAGAGTAGCAACTTAAGTGATGCGAGCAGGGGGCGGAGCCCACTACTTTTCTTTATAATTAAAAAAATTTTTTTTTTAAATATGAAAAAATTTTCAACAATGATTAATTTACAATGTCAAAAGCAATTGCAAAAATTTCTGATATCCCACAAAAAAAACCTCTAAACGAGGTAAAAGTCTAGTGACGAAAGCAATTTCCAGCCCCAAAATTTCTGATATCCAATTTTGTGACGAACAAAATTTAGTTTAATATAAAAATTTTAAATAAAAATATAAATTAATAAAAAAAAACAATTGGAACAATAGAAGCTCACCCTTTTTGCGCACAGTGCACAAGGTCAATTTTTTTTTATTAATTTATATTTTTATTTAAAATTTTTATATTAAACTCAATTTTGTTCGTCACAAAATTGGATATCAGAAATTTTGGGGCTGGAAATTGCTTTCGTCACTAGACTTTTACCTCGTTTAGAGGTTTTTTTTGTGGGTTAAAGTAAATAACATGGATTAGGAGGGCGACCAAACCCAATATGGAGAAAAGTTATGTGTAAGTATTTTGAGAGCCACACCGATTTGCGTCTCAATTTTTGTAAAAGCAGGCCAAAAATTACTTGCAATTTTTGTGTCTGCTTGCTATAAAAAAAGTTCTCTACAGCTGTTTAATAAAATCGAATTTTTGTTGTAAGATGTTTACAGTTATTTTGAAATTATTAAAAATAAATTTGATTTAAAAACTAAGATTTTTCTACATTTCATATATACATGCTTACGGGGCTGTTCAAAGTTTTTTTTATTGTTTTATGACAATGTCACGATAAGTCGCAGCAAGTAGAACCTGCGATAAGGACAAAAGAATCAAACTTTCTTTGAAAGTGATATGGTTCCGAGGAATCTATAAGTATACTGCCAACTACCAGCTATTCCGTTGGTAAGAAATCAGTTCAGCCAGTAGAAAGTGTGAGATAAACAAATTTGTTGAATGGTGATTAAAAAACTGTGAAAAAGTCCGACCCAAATACATTTTTTTTCTCAACACCCGAAAAAACTGTTTCAAAAACTAAAATATATATGTATGGTTAATTTTTATTATTTTTTAACTGTTTTGGCCAAAGAATCTAGCATTACCTTTAAATAAAAATATTTATTTATATTTAAATTAAATTCAAATTTTTTCACCCAAGTCACTAAGACCGTTTGCAGACGGTCATCCAATTTTTCACCTGGCGCATTCAGGTGAGCTTTGTTCGACAAACCAAATTTAAATTCGAGTTGTTCAGTCCAAAATCATGCTAGAACCAAAATTCTCAGATAAATATTTTTCGTATTTCGATTCCAGTGAATAAAGGGTTAATAATCAGGAAACCAATAATATGAAAAAAGTATATAAACTGATCAAATCAATAATAAAGACTAGAGCGATGAAAAGCTCAGAAATATGTGTTCCTGCGTTGATATTATGATAATAGACTTCTTAACTTAGGATTACAATTTGGTAGTATGGTAGATACAAACAATTTTTTTTTCTATGGCAGTCTTTATAGATTTAAATGAATCATATCTAAATCGACGCTTAATTAATGCGGATATGCAAATACAGGTTCAAACTAAAGTTCAAAATTAGTTTTTCGACTTTTCCTGGAATTTTAAAGGCAAAAAACACTAGGCAACAAATTTTAACTTTATGGCTATTACACGATTCAAACACACAAATAATGGGTACTAGGGCCTATTAGATTCGTGACAATTATGGTAAACTAATTTAAATACCTTTATCTCCGAGACTATAAGGGTTAGAGCAACCAAATTTGATAACAATACTTTGAGGGTGTTGCCCTATATCAAGTTTATTTTAAAATTTGGCCACGCCCACTTCCACCCACGTAAATTATATAAAATCGAAAAGCAAGTTAAATTTTTGAGTCACAGTCTTGAGACTTGACACACAGGATGGGGGGGAGTCGTGAAAATTTCATTGAAAATATTTAAGAAAATGTGAAATATAGAGGACACATAATCACCAGAAAAACCAAGAAATCCAAGTTTAAGGCCAATTTAACAGGTAGAGATTTCAAATTAGGCACATGTATAATTACCATCTTCATGATGTATGCTGAAAATTGAAAACTTATTGCGATCGGATAATAAAAAACGAATATATTAAGCAAACAAATTTTGTTTTGCACGCCGTGGTACGCACAGTCTGGAGGGGTACACATGTTATGTTACGTTATAATAACATAATATAGTTTTAGTTATGCATGCTACATCAATGTTATATTAACATAGTATGTTATTAATATACATTTCTTCTGTTAATACAATTGTTCATTAAATTATGCTAATCGATATGTGTTAAATGTGCATATATTTAACATATGTTTGATGTTTCTTTTATTTTAACAATTTTAAATTGTAAAGTGTCAATTAAATTAAGCCTCTGTAAGAATTGAAGTTTTTTAACTATTTATTTATTTAATTAATGGTCGCGAAGATATGGGTAGCAAGCATATAATTGTCGAGTGGGCTCAACTGTAGTCCTTTCATACATCACCGCAAGAGAAGCGAACCGGGGGTAGACGAGCGTAGCGAGCAGGGGTCACAGCCCCCTATATTTTGATAGATATGGGGCCATAGATTATAATGAATCATAAACGACGTGTTATTAATGCAACTATGTAAGTAAAATATATAAGAAATTTTAATACATTTTTATCGAGACTTTTTATAATATTAAACAAAAAAATTTAAAAAAACAACAAGTGGGCGGTTACAGTCGAGCACGCTCGATAATAGGATACCCTGAGCCCAGGCACTCTACACTGAGGTTGATTTTCGACCAATTGTTCCTATGGCAGATATATGATATATGGAACCGAATTAAACCAAATTTAGTCAGAATGTAGAAAACCTAGAGAAATCCATATTTGATCAGTTTGATTAAGATATCTCAAAACAAAAACATTTTTACTAAAAAAACATAATACTAAGAATTAATTACACTAGGCAACAAAATCGAACTTTTTGCGACTTACAAGAACTAAACCCACTTTTTTGGATAGAATTGGGGCCAAAACCGACGAAAAACATCTTTTTTTTTTATGGTGAGATTATTTTTTTTCGGTATTTTTCAAAATTTGGCTTTTTTTTAAATTTTTTTTTCAGAGGTGCGCCCACATTTGTCATCATTACAAATCAAAATGCCAAAACCGATTTATCAAAGCTTTACTTTATCTAAATGCTAATGAATATATCTATATTTCATTTATACAAAGTTGAAGATTTTATCCCGTAGTTTAAGAGATATCCATTTTTGAATTAAGAAAATGATGATTTTTGCTTAGCTTTTTTCTTAGCTTTTTTCATTTAAAAATTCGAGGAAAAGTCGAAACAATTTTTTTACATTTTATTATCTATTTTATTTGCGTAGCTGCTGTTAATTCGCGTTGTTTAAGATATGATTCATTAAAATCTTTGGTGAGACGGCGATATGATATAATTTTATGTTGAGTCATGTTTTTGTCGACTTTTTTGACTTCGTCGTTTCATACATGACCTTTAGTATGAAAATTTTTTGTGTTTTTTGAGATACCCCAAGCAAACTCACAGAATTTGAATTTGTTATTGTCTTACACATTATGACCAAAGTTGGTTCAAATCGGTTAGCTATATCATATAGCTACCATAGGAACGATCGGACAAATATCAAGTTTTAGTATGAAACACTTAAGTGAATTTTAAGGTATTTTAATTAAAATGACAGAATATGTATTTAAGAGGGTCATTTGAACTACATAATTTGTTACTACATATTTAGTTATATTAATTACCCATTGTTAGGTATGTTTGCCATTAAAATCTGTGGAAAGACGGTTAAGTTATTAGTATTTAAACAATGAAACAAGTTTTTCGCAAAGGTTGATTTTTGACTGATCGGTCCCATGGCAGCTATATGTTATAGTGGTCCGATTCGAACTAAAATTGGTGAAGATATAAAGGACAACATAGAATACACAATGTGTGAGTTTGGTTGAAATATCTTAGAAAATAAAAAAGTTTTTCATACTAAAGGTGAATTTTCAACCGATCGTTCCTATATCAGCTATATTGAATAGTGATCCTATTTGAACCAAGTTTGGTAGGGATATATAACACATTCCCAGATATGCAACCTGTGCGATTGGTTGACATATCTCAAGAAATAACACAACCTTTCATACTAAGGATGGATTTTCGACCGATCGTTCCTATGGTGGCTATATGATATAGTTAACCGATTTGGCCCAACTTTGGTTTTATTTGAACCAACTTTGTAAAATAAGATCAAATTGATATTGTGTAAGTTTGGTTGGGATATCTTAAAAAACACAAAAAATTTTCATACTAAAGGTCATGTATGAAACGACGAAGTCAAAAAAGTCGACAAAAACATGCCTCGACATAAAATTATATCATATCGCCGTCTCACCGAAGATTTTAATGAATCATATCTTAAACAACGTGAATTAACAGCAGCTACGCAAATAAAATAGATAATAAAATGTAAAAAAATTGTTTCGACTTTTCCTCGAATTTTTAAATGAAAAAAGCTAAGCAAAAATCATAATTTTCTTAATTCAAAAATTGATATCTCTTAAACTACGGGAAAAAATCTTCAACTTTGTATGAATGAAATATGGATATATTCATTAGCTTTCAGATAAAGTAAAGCTTTGATAAATTGGTTTTGGCATTTTTGAGTAATAATGACAAATGTGGAAGCACCTCTGAAAAAAGTAATAAAAATAGGCCAGATTTTTGAAAAATTCTAAAAAAAAAAATCTTACCATTAAAAAAAATAAAAATGTTTTTCGTCGGTTTTGGCCGCAAATCTATCCAATAAAGTTGGTTTGGTTCTTGTAACTTTTGGGCTCTTGCCTAGTGTTATTTACCACTAGTCATCACCTGTATAAGAAATGGCCAATTTTATTACGTTTGGCTAAGATTTCACACATGAAAATTTAATTCTTCGCGGAGACAGTATTGGATCAAAAGTTTCGTTTACAATGTCATACGCCTTGCTTGCATTTTTGACTTAAGCAGGCCATCCACAGTCCAATTTGTTAGACGAACTGTTCGTCGAACAAGAATTACATTTGCCCACTAACTATTTCAAACATTGCTTGCAAACATCATTTGTAGAAAGTTTTCACAGAGTAAACATGTCATCTGATAACGATACAATAATTGCCTTGATGGCGATACATATTTATTCCATCAACTGAGGACTCCTGGTCATACAGAAAATGTAGCTAATGGAAGTACCAGATGTTTGGCTTATAAATATCGTCCACTCCAGCGCCATATCTTTCGCACCTCTTTTTTTTTGAAGCTCGCGTCTGTATGATGCACGCAAGGAATTCACCTTTTTTTTTAACAGCCTCAACGGTTGCCTCTTCATCGACTTCTTTGTATTTATTTAATAATAAGTACCACGATTTGTTTCGCATATTCTTGTTTTTGTATGCCTCGCTTTTTGCTTGCCACAGTGCTGGCTCATTTTGTAGACAATAATTAAATTCTAGCAAAAATTGCTTCGACATTTTTGACATGTGTTTACGCTACGAAAACTTTTGACAAATGATGTTTGTGCCAACATTGCCATCCATTATCGAATTGTTGAATCGAACACACGAAAAATAGAATCAGTTCTATTTTTCTCGAACAAAACAAGCAACACAAAATTTGAAAACGAACACTACCACCAACGACGAATATTTCGTCGAATCAAACACGTTCGTCAAACAAATTCGACTGTGGATGGCCTGCTTAATCAAACAGAAATTTTAAAATAAAGCGACTTTTATCTTTGTTTATCTTTATTCTTAACAAAATTTATCGTTTAATGAAATCGACCTATTATAAAACGGACTACAGTGAGTCCTAAAGGGGAGTTCCTCCTTTCCCAAAAACCGCAATTATAAATCATTGTGATCAATGCTTTACAAACTAAAGTAAACTGAACCTATTATGATTTTCTTTTTGGGCCAAAATTAAAATAAAATAAAACAAAAGGGTTTTCAACAGCTAATCGTAAAATGTAATGATGAAAATTTTATTTCTTTTATGATTAAAATAAACAGTTTATAAAGTGTTAAACTTAAGCCGCTTAACACTTTTTTGAAGAGCAAAAAATAATTTCAGAACAAATCTTAAGAATTTTTTTGGAAAAAGTGCCATTGGCCCGCCGCAGTGTACAACTGTTTCTTGAATAACTTTTGAATTTATAACAGTAGGCAACAAAATTAAGCTTCTTACGTTTGCAATAAATAATATCTTAAACAATTAAAAATAAAAATTTTAATTGATTAATACATATGTACATCGAATTTTATTTTATAGATTTTTCTTATAAGCTTTTTACAAATTTTTGTGAAAAATAAACTAAAATGCGGGCAAAACTTGTAGCGCTAGGATGGTAATGGAAAAATTAAATGAGTTTATTTAATTTATTAAATTTTCAAAACCGAAAAGATTTGGTGGCGTTTGAGTTTAATGGTTAGCGAAAACAAAAAAAACTGAGAGCGATTCGTGCTGTATATGAATAATAATCTTTGACAACTGCTTTTCATGTTCTAAGTCTAGCTTAGCTAAGGTGGCGAACCGAGGCGATTTCGCACTCAGAGCGACCAACGACAGCTTTAATATGCTATAGTTTCGCCCTAAGCCTAACTTACACTAGACTGCGAAAAAATATAAAAATATTAATTTTAAAGCACTGATGTGCGCCAACAGTAATAAAAACAAGTGGGCGGTTACAGTCGAGCACGCTCGACTGTAGGATACCCTGAGCCCAGGTACTCTTCAATAAAAGTTTATTTTCGACCAATTGTTCCTATGGCAGCTATAGGATATATGAAGCCGATTTGAACCAAATCTGGTCAGAATGTACAAAATCAACATTGATGCATATTCTATCAGTTTGGTTAAGATATCTCAAAAAACAAAAAACTTTTTCATACTAAAACTTCATTTTCGATGCATCGTTCCTATAGCAGCTATGTGATATAGTAAACCGATTTTAACCAAATTTGGTCAGGATGTATAGTACCAGCTCCGAAACATAATCTATCAGATTGGTTCTGATATCTCAACAAACGCTAATCTTTTTCATAATTAAACCGAATTTTTGATGCATATTTCCTATGGCAGCTATATGATATAGTAACCCGATTTTAACCAAATTTTTTCAGGATGTATAACACCAGCTCCGATACATAATCTACCAGTTCGGTTCTGATATCTCAAAAAACTTTTTCATACTAAATCTTCTTGTTCGATGTATCGTTCCTATGGCAGCTATATGATATAGTGGGCCGATCCAAAAATAAAAACAAACTTGATCTGCGTATGGTATCCAGGAACCTACGTACCAAGTTTGAAGTCTGTAGCTGACGACGACGCGTTCAAACAGACGGACAGACGGACAGACAGACAGACGGGCATGGCTCAATCGACTCGGCTGTTGATCCTGATCAAGAATATATATACTTTTTGTGGTCTGCCACGCCTCCTTCTGCCTGTTACACACATTCGCCCAAGCACATTATACCCTTTTTTGCCCATTTTCAATGGGCTCAGGGTATAAAAATAATTATTATTATAAATCAGCTCAAGAAAAATTTTTTCATGTTCTCTTTATGTTGTCACGATCGGATAAATAACACAATAGATTCCAGAAAATATTTACCGTTGTACAAAATGCATAGCACACAAAAAAAATTAAGGTGTGGTACGATTTATCTTAAAGAACGCGATGAAAGTTTTTGTTGACAGACACTGCTAAGATACCCTAACATATATGTATTTTAACTTAACAGGCCTAAGATATCTGTATACTGAAGATCAAGGCATTGAATTTACATTTTATTAAGCCTTTAAAATGAAAGCACTATTCACACTGTGAAGCTTTATAAATTACTGCGATATATTTATTCGATTCATTTACGATTAGGTAAAGTTTGAAAGCCGTCCAGGGTATCTCGTACTTGATCACCCTATTTACTATTAAGGTTGAGAAATGCTTCATTTCCCAAAAAAAGATGATCATTTGGCCATAAGTTAATACCCAATGTGAACTTTTTAATATGTACTGGGTATAAAATACACATCTGATAACAGAGATAATGTACTTTTACTCTGAATCGAGATAATGAAAAAAGAGATATCTCTGATTGCGCTTTGGCTTTAAAATTTGAATGAGAATAAAATTAGTATTGTGCACAACTTGAAATACAGTTAATCAATTAAATTACTGATGCTCGTTACCAGCGTAAATTGTAAAATGGCCGAACGAGTCCTATTATTGATCATTCTTTTGAGCTTAAATGTGTCCCACACTCTTCCATCAAAGGTTGGCATAGAAATAATACTTACACAATTGTCTTGAATAAATTTCTTAATGTTTAGACTGAGAAGTGTGACGACAACACAACGAAAACAACTGGGGGAATAGCATACTGGAAATTTCGAGGCGTTCGTTACACAACATCTGAAGACTTTCTCTGCTGGAAGGAAAATGGGGAACTATTCTTGCGTGAATGCAACACAACAACTGGTCAATGGCATCCTGAGAGCGTAGTATGTCAGGAACAAGAGAAAAGAAACAAATATTGCCCTGAAGAATTGGTAGAGATTCATAATAGCGATAATGAAAATCCTCTTTGTCTCAAGATTTCACTACAACCTCAAAAATATGATGACGAATTTTGCCATGGCTCTAATGTAGCTCTCCCTTCAGATCTTTCTAAAGATCAGATGTTAGATCTTGTGAAGTTTCTATACAAGAGAAACATTAAGGAATATTGGTTACCATTACGACGCGAAAATAATACTATGCCATTTAAAATAAGGTTACCAGGTAAACATTGGGGACAAATAGTCGACGATAATATAGAAATCTTAGATTTCAAATCTGATAGATGCTGTGTGTCAACACAATATTCTCAAGCCAAGAAAATAAAAAAACAGAAGAATATGCCTAGCATGATGATTCAAGATTGTGAAGCCTTGTTGCACTCCATTTGTATATTTCAAGAAGAATTTGTAATTGGTTCGGGGTGCCCCGAAGGACTCGGAGCATTAAGTTATAGACCAAATGTATGCTATGGTGTCAACTGGAAAAATCCACATCCAGAGGAGAAAACTCAGATATCAATTAATGAGTATTTTCGAAATCACAATACCCTAAGGCAAGTGTTAAAGAGATCCATGCCAAAAAATAAAAAAGAAGACGAATTCTTTCAAGTTGACGATTTTTCAAGCAATTCAGGAGACAATTATGTGATTCTTATGAACCAAAATGAAAGGATTAAAGTTGCAGATAAAACTGCTGAAATATTTCCGGTTCTATACAAAGAAGTTGTGAACATTGAATTAAATGCTGTGGAATTGATATTGAAAATGGATGTAGATCTACAAAAATTTATTCTGATAGTTTATAATCGCCAGTATCTTTGGCGTACCGATAACGAAGATAATGGTGTCACGTGCTTTACGAACTCAGATTATGATCTTCTCCGAAGCACAAAAATTAAACTAGTTTGGGAAAATGAAATGAAGACCAAGTCCATATTTGAAGTGAAGCTGATTGGAGATGGACCAGGAGAATACTGGTGTGAAGGACATACAATCGAAAACTTTCAGTTAGTGAGCAGCACAAGAGTAGTGACTATGAAGGAAAGTCGCGGTCATGCCTTTTCCATAAGATTAAATGCGCCATGCATTCTTAAGACTGTAAACTTGTGTAACAATATTTCCAAAAATGCAAAAAAGATGGCCAAACATATTCAGGAAGTGATTCGAGAGAAAAGCAGAGCGGTTTCTCGAGACCTTGTTATACACAATGTTCGAATCATGAGTATCGAGAAAATTCTCCATAATCACATTGATTGTTGGATCCATTTAACGGCTTCATTAAACTATTCAGCAGTTGACAATAGCGATGAAGAAAGCAGTGAAGAATTCAAAAGGTTTGAAAATGACGAACGTATAAGACACCTTACTTCAGTACGCATGAAAGTTTGGATGTTGTTGAGAAACTTAGTTTCAGTTTCAATTTACAATCCAAATAGCCCAAATGATCGAATTGTAAGAAGCACTGAGTATTGTTTTCCAGACACGTTTTATTCTGATAAAGGTGAAATGTACCAGTGGAAACAGGCGGTCAGAGGACAGATGGGCACATTATCCCGCCTGTGTCTTCAAAGTAATGGATTACCGTATATGCGTCAATGCCAGGGCGAGTTTTTACGCGGTGCCTATTGGGAAGAACTTAAAAAAAATGTAACGTGCCAACTTGAAGAAGAAAATACCATAATAACGAAAACTTTGTACAGCTTGGAGAGCTCAAAGACTCTTAGATCTTCCCCAGAAAAGGTTGTCAGAGAAGTAAAAAGCATTCTGAAGATATATGCAAAGAATATTTCACCTGCCGACATACACTTTACTGCCAACATTCTGCAATCTTCTGTGAAATTTTTAGATCAGCAAGTCTTGAGCTTAGGAAGGAACATTACTACGTTGAAAGATACCACTCATGATCTTATATCTATATACAATTATATGGTAGATGTCAAGAGAAGTACCATAAAGATGTCAGCTTCGTTAAACTCCACGAATAAATTGCTGGAGGCATTTGAAAACGCAATGAATACCTTATCATCGCAGGCAATTACTGATGACAATAGCCTGAATTCGAGTATGGATTTCGAAGTATTTGATTTTGAAGATATTGGAGTCACACTAAAAGCTTCAAACAATTTATTGTATTTCATCCTTAATCCAACCATAGCCAATATTTCGGGGATTGCAATGTTTAAAAATGATAATTCTACTGAGCAGCCAAATCTCTTAAGAGGTGCATTTCAAATGGAACATTTTCGATTTTTACAGTCAAATCATGATGTTACAGATTTTATTAATGAAACCAACTTGCAGTTTGCCACATATGTGCCAGAGAAACTCCTTACTCATTTGAATACAATTTCTAATACACTAAATGTCACTGAGAAACATGAAACTATTATTGTTATCAAAGTTTACTCAAATGATATACTTTTTCAACAACAAAACAAACAGGATCATCGCAATGCTTTTGGCCGTGTCGTATCCATATCCTTACCTGGCCACAGTACACAGTTACCTGAAGATTTGCCACTTGTTTTTCGAGCCTGGGGTAATGCATCCATTAGAGACAATAGTTCGAGAAAACTGTGCAGTTATTGGAATTTTGAAAATTGGGTCTCCGATGGGATTCGAGCTTCAAGCGACCAAGATATTAACCAAGACATTGTTTTATGCCAAGTGAGTCATTTAACGCCATTTGCCTACTTAGTGGGGTTTAACTTCACAGTGGAAGATGAAATTGGCGTCAGTATTCGGCAAGTGCATGTGCAAGCTTTAGACATTATCACGGTAATAGGTTGCTCATTATCTCTTCTGGGCATATCCGGTATATTCATCACAGCTGCAAAGTTTCAGTCCTGGCGACAAAAAGCTTCTTCCAAGGTACTCCTACAACTTTCAGCATCAATAGCATTGCAGATGATAATCCTATGCTTTGTCAGCACAAAGGAATATTCACTGCACTTAATTATAAATGAGATTATATCTAGTTGTGTGGTCATTGGAGCAATGCTACACTATTCTGTATTGGTACAATTCTTTTGGATGATGGTTATAGCATATCTTCAGTTCAAAAGATATGTTCAGGTATTCGGCCGTACTCGACCAACCAGATTCTTTATAAAATCGACCGCATTCTGTTGGGGTGTGCCTCTCGTACCAGTTGTTCTCGTAGCTCTTCTAGATCATGATTCCTTTAGTAAGGGAAACATTTGCTATCCATCAGGGTATGCCCTTTATTTCGGCATCATATTGCCAGTTTGTGTTATCATTATTGCGAACTTTATTATTTTTTGTCTTATCATATATAACATTTTACTTAGCAGTAATCCACCTAATCGGCACACTGAAAAACCTGTGCTAATATACCAGATACGGTTATCGGTTCTATTATTTTTCCTATTGGGATTTACATGGTGTTTCGGTATTCTAACAATCATGAAGGCTGGCATAATCTTTTCGTATTTCTTCTGTCTCACTGCAACGTTACAAGGGTTCGTTATATTTCTATATTTTATTATTCTTGATCCGGTTACGCGCCGACTGTGGGGCCAGTATTTTTATAAGCTTTGTTCAATTGACAAAGGTACCCTTCAGAGTACAACAAGCCTTAAGGACACCACACAAACTTTTTAACCAGTGCACTTTCAAATTTATATTATTATAGCACGCAATATATGTAATACTTAATAAATTTACGAATTGTATTTCTTATAAGCAATAATCTTTATAAAAAAAACTTTAAATATTTTAGCTTAATATGAATCGAATTCTTAAATTTTATCGTTTATGTTTGTGTATTAGATTATTTATAACAATATTCAATTTAAATTTAGTTGTTTCTATTTACCTTTCGTTTTTTATACCATAGGAGAAGTATACCGACTCATCGGAAAGAAAAACTTGAACTAATGCAGCTTATCATGCTTAGCATGGTCTTGTGGGATGCTCTTGTGTCTGCATTATATTTTTATAAAAATAGATTTTCTCTAACACATTTCTATGCGCCTTATACTGCAACACAATGGACTAATTTAAAAACCATCAGCTTTCTCAATTGGACTAAATTTTTGTGTACCCTGGCTAAAACTAATTCTAAAATGTATTTGCGGGTACCCAAAATATCACTTTATAACCCGTATCGTTGGAGAATATGCATTATTATATAAGAAAGAAAGTAAGCTAAATTAAGTTTATAACGTTTCGAATGATTTTTGAACTTCTGCGCTGGGGTATGTATCATGACATTCATTAATAAGTATAACGATATGATGTTAATTTTAAATCTTATATATTATATATATATATATATATATACTGATGATAATACAGGGGGTAGGGTATCTTATTGTCATCTAGTTGGACACTTTATTTGTTTAGCATTTTTTTGAATTGCACAAACAGTTATTTATTTGTTAAAAGCCTGTAAAGAAATATTCAAGACCTTAGGGAGGTATAAAGTAAGTATAATTGTATGCGGACTCTAAACTAAGTTTAAAAATTTAGCAACGTCATTTCTCTAATTTACTTCGCACAGTAATTGTATCGCAGTTCAAGTGACAAAACCATTTAAAAAAAAGACCCTATTGTTAGTTGTTTCAATTTATTGTATAGTAAATTTATAGTGCAATTATATGTTATTATTTTAATGAGCAGGCTTAAGATCTTAAATTGTTGCGACATTTTTCAAGAATATCTTTGCGTATGATAGTATATTCGGGGTGAATTTTTAAAACTTGCTGACAAACATTAACAGCATTTGTATACTCTTTTTTCTTCATATTGTTTAATGCTAATTTATAACCGATTTGTGGCTTAGAGCGTCCACAACTTGTCCAGGCTTTTTCATAGTATTTAGCAGCATCGTTATATGATTGCGTTTTTTCCGCAATATATCCAGCCAATTCATAAGCTTTTGTGCATGATTTGTTATATTCCAAAACACGATCAACAAATGTCTCAGCAACATCGAACTTATTGGCATGAATATAAATGTCAGCCAAGAGCAACCAGCTTCGCTCCAAATACTCGGCGTCCTCATAACTCCAATTTAATCGAGCTATGCGCTTAAGATGGTTTTTTGCTCGCTGAACTTGCTTTAGCTGAACTAAAGCCAAAGCTATTCCATACACAACTGTTATCATTAATGGGCTTCCTTCATTCTGCAAAAGCTCCGTAAAATCTTTTAGTGCTGATTCAATTTGAAACTTTTGCTTAGAAGCCATCTGAAGAAAGTTGCAAAGTATACGATGAGTTAAATCATTTTCATAAATTTCTCCAGGTCGAGGTCCCATTTCTTTAAGCAGACGCTCAGCTGTCCGCAAAGCGATTAAGCGAGATTCACAAAACTCTCCACTATCTCCAGCTTCTAGGACGTCATTTGCATTTGGTATTTCACCATCTGGATTAATGCATATTTCAATCATATTTAGCTTAGCCTGTTGACCCCATATATGATCTCTACGGGATAGATTAAAGTAACGCAACGCGCTATTTAGGTTTCCATTGTACCATTCAAATAATCCGTTGCAATAGTTAAGTCCTGGTGAATTTTTATATTTCGCTGACGCCTGCTCTGCGCGTTGTAAAAAGGGTAAACTTTCAGACAATGTGCCAAAACGCTTCATAACCTCTATTAGTCGAGTCAATGCTGTCCAGTTGCAAGGCTGGGATAATAAGAGTTGTGAGAAGTGGTACGCAGCGTTCTCAAATTCCATCTGAAATAGTAGAAGGGGCATAGACTTTATTAAACCTATATTGATAAAATTATTAATATGACACTAGGCAACAGCCCAATTCTGAATTTAACCAAAACGAGTTTTTTTTTAGAATATTTTAAAATTTGTCATTTTTTTGCTGTTTTCTTTAGAGGTGCGCCCACTTTTGTCATCATTACTCAAAAATGCCAAAATCGATCAAAAGCTTTATTTTATCTGTAATTCATACATACACAGTTATAAAAAATTGATTTTTTAAAAATTCTAAAAAAAAAATCTCACCATAAAAAAGAAATGTTTTTCGTCGGTTTTGGCCCCAAATCCATCCAAAAAAGTGGGTTTGGTTCTTGTAACTCGCAAAAAGTTCGATTATGTTGCCTAGTGATATAGGTGTTAACTACTGGCTTAAATCTAAGACTGTGTGTAAATAAAATATAGATATATTCATTAGCTTTCAGATAAAGTAAAGCACTGATAAATCGGTTTTGGCATTCTCGAGTAATGATGACAAATGTAGGTACACCTCTGAAAAAAAGTAATAAAAAAAAGCCAGATTTTTTAAAAACTCCAAAAAAAAAAATCTCACCATAAAAAAAAAAAAATGTTTTTCGTCGGGTTTAGCCCCAAATCTATCCAAAAAAGTGGGTTTGGTTCTTGTAACTTTTGGGCTGTTGCCTAGGGTAATTTGTTAAATTAAGAAAATGTTTTTTTAAGCTTTTTTTACTTTGAAATTCAAGGAAAACTCAAAAAAAAATAATTTTAAATTTTATTTTGCAAAGCAGCATCAATTGAGCGTCGTTTAAGATATGATTTATTAAAATCTATGGAGAAACGGCAATATAATAAAACCTTATATCTATGCATGTTTTTCTTTATTTTTATGACTTCCTTGTAATGACCTTAAGCATGAAAATTTTTTGTATTTTTGGGATGCTCACAGAAAGTCAATATGCTGTTGTCTTACGCATTTTGACAACATGTGGCTAAAATCGGATTACTATATCATATAGCTGTCATAGGAACGATCGATCGAAAATCCATCTTTAGTAAGAAAAGTTGTGTTGTTTCTTGAGATATATCAACCAATTGCACAGGTTGTATATCTGGTAATGTGGTATATATCCCTACCAAATTTGGTTCAAAGCGCATCAGTATTCAATATAGCTGCTAAAGGAGCAATCGATGAAAAATCCACCTTTGGTATGCAAATTTTTTTTTTTATTTTCTTAGATATTTTAATCATTTGTGTGTATTATGTTGTCAATTCTATTTTGTCCTTTACATCTTCACCAAATTTGTTTCAAATCAGTCCACTTTATTATATAGCTTTCATAGGACCGATCAGTCTAAAATCAAGTTTTAGTATGAAAAACTCTTTTGATTTTTAAGATATCTTAACTATACTGATAGAATAGGTATTAAAGTTGGCCGTATGCATCCTTACCGAAGTTGGTTCAAATCGGTTTTACTATATCATATAGCTGTCATAGAACCGATCGGTACAAAATCAAGTTTTAGTTTAGAAAACTTTTTTATTTTTGAAGATATATCCATTAAACTCATGAATTTGGTATTTTTTATTGCCCTTTACATCCTTACCAAATTTGGTTGAATCATATAGCTGCCATAGGAACGATCGATACGGACGGTCGATAAGCAAACCTTAATACGATAAACTTTTTTATTTTTTAAGTTATCTGTACCAAACTTACAAATTAAGAATCTCGTATCGTCGTACCTGCCCAAATTTGATTTAAATCGGACCATACTGACCATAGCTGCCATGGGAACGTTCAGTTGAAAATCAACCTTTGCGAAAAACTTGTTTCATTGTTTATGTGCTTATAACTTAGCCGCCTTACCATACATTTTAACGTGAACCTACTTAACGATGGGTAATTAATATAGCTATATATATAGAAATAAATTTAATAGTTCAAATGATCATCTTAAAGCCATATTCTGTCAGCTTAGCTAAAATATCCCAAAAAAAAAAAAAGTTATTTATTCTAACGATCTATTGTATATCAGTTGTATACTGTTTTGAAACTTCCTTCCCTAATTTAAATCAATTCATATTTTTTAAATGATTAAAATTTGGATAGAAGTTTCATAGGCGGTCGTCTATCATATCATATCATAAATTTAAAATGAATAATATTAAATGAGTTGTCATTACATACCTTCCTAAATGATAAGTCTGCCATCAACACGGAGGCTGCTTCGTTATTACTATCAATTTGCAAAATCTGTAAGCAAGTATTGCGACACATGTCCATTTCCTTAGACTTCATTTGGAGTTTAGCGAGTGACACTAATGTTTCTATATCATTGGGAGTATATTTAATGCATTCCTTGAAATTAGTCAATGCCAAATCGTTGTTTTTAATGTATATTGCCTGTTGTGCCAGAAGAAGACATATTCTGCAATAAAAAATAAATTTATTTTACTGAGTATTAATATAAATTATTGTATGCGTGTTAAAGTCGCGCGCAATAGTATATTTTGGTGTTTCTAACAAAAAAATTTTCGAGAGATTGAGGTTTATCATAAATTTGGATGTATGAAATTAGTTGTGGAATTTGGCAATATTATGCCCCGAGATGCATTGAACGACTTTCTCTCAGTTTTATGGTGAAATCTTAAAAATTTTAATTATTTCTATCAAAATATGCGTCGCACGATACCTTGATATTACGACAAGTGGCTCCATAGATAATTTATTTTGAATTTTTTTGGTAGCTTTTTTGAGGGCACAACGATATGTCCCTATAATTATAGTTTTAATTGAAAACATGATCAATAGCAATTTACACTGCCGCTCAACTGAATAGGTTCACGACTTTTATCAACTTATATAGGATAAATCTTTTGAATCAATTGGCCGATTCTGATCAAATAATTTTTTTTCGATATAGACTTAAGTTGTTAATAAAATGTAAAAGTTTCTAGTTTTTACTAGAATTACAAATATTCAATTTATTTCATTTTCCAAAAGTCTACTTGAAATGGCATGCTTATTTTGGCACAACTGAATAAGTTCACGAACTTTCAATTTAACTTTGTGATCGACAGAGATAACTTAGAGACGCCAATTCTTTTTTGTTTATTAATTTAGAGATGTAAAAGCGAAAATGAGTGTGTAATACGCTAAAACATCAGTAGAAGACGACTTATCGCTAGAAAGGCATCAAATTTATCACGTTTGGTTTCATAAATCAGGGAAATATGAGGTGTTAATGCCAGTGAAGCGACTGAAAAACGCATTATTTGAAGTTCCAAATGTTAGGAGAGATTGAAACAATAAAAAAAACACACCTCAATGATGTGCTTTAAGCCCCACGCAGCTGTTTTGCTCGAGAGCGTTTGACATTGAGAGAGGTACAGCAGAGTGTCGGGTTTTTCGATCAGAAAACATTTTATCTAAATTGGTCCTCATGAGTTTAAGTAATACCTTCAAGACGTACGATAACAATAATGTGTTTTAAGTCATCACCACACTTGTGAATGTGGTATAATTGTGTCCGAAGGCATAGCATATTGTGGAATTTGTAAACTGCAGTTCGTTTTTTTAGAAATAAACGGAAATGTGTGCAAAACTGAACTATTAAATAGGTTTTCCCAACTTTTCGAATTACTTGACCGCCGTTCATGAACATTTCGGCATGATAACGCCCATGCTCCGTCTGTAGGGGAATTAAACAGTCAACTGAAGACCGAAATGTGAGATTGCCTGAGTAATAATTAGATTCCCCGGACCTAAACTTAATGGAGAAAATATGGGGACTCTTGTACACGAGGTTAAGAGACAATTTGAAGATACCGCGTCGTTAGTTAATGCGATTAAAAAAGTTTAGACCGCGATTTCGCTTCCAGTTATTATAAAATATTTTATATCCTTGCCAGGTCATATTTAAGAATTGATACTTAAGGCAGGAGATCATACTCATTATTAAATTATATTATATTATTTTAAAATTTTAATCTCATGAACCTATTCAGTTGAGCCAAAAAATGCATTCCATTTTAGGTAGGCTTTCGGCAAATGAAATAATTTTAATATTTGTACTTATATTAGAAACCGGAAACTCTTACATCTTATTAGCAACTAAATACTCTATTAAATAAAAATTATTTCATCAAAATTGACTGATTGGTTCAAAAGATCTGCCCAATTTAATTTGACGAAGGTCGTGAACCTATTCAGTTGAGCGGCAGTGTAGGATGCGGTTATTGCCGGTCGAATTATATAAGTGAAACGTTGCAATTTTCTGCATAACATGAGCGTGCCAAAATGAGTATAAAAATGCCCTAACATTTTACATAAAAAGTCCATGGTTAACAAATTTGTTGCATACAAACAAGTGATGGATGAAATTATTTACATGTTATGAATATTAAGCAATGCACTATGGTCCGGATGACGATTTTTTTGAAATAGATTAATAACTCGAATGAAGATTTTTGGTCTAGTTTTTTGCATTGGGCTTATAACATCAATACGCAAATGGCTTAGAAAAGTTGGCATGGTTTTGGATCCTGCAATATGTAAATTTTTTGTTTTTCAAGCTATCAGGACCAAAATTACAGATTAGGCGTGTTGTGTTACTATGCCCGTAACGTGTTCATCCAAATCAAGCAACTATATCAAATAGAAATAATAGGAATTATCAGTTAAAAAGTCACTTTTTGAAAAAAAAAACTTAATTTTTTTCAAAATATCTGACAAAACTGAACGTTTTTAAGTGATATTGTGATCCTGACCTTCTGGTTAACAGATATAAAGATCGAAGTACTATAATTTACAATATTTTATTGATCACATAGAAAAAATCGGTCGATAACTTACATTTTGTATGGAAATTTTAATTATTTCATTTTTTTTAATAGTAAATAGTTAATATATATTCATATTGTAAGCACAAGCTTTTATCATTTTTATGAATTCACGCAATAAAATAATCCATCTTTTTCGATCTTTTTATGAATAAAGAAAAGTGATGTTAACTGCAATAAAGTGAAATTGTGAAAAATGCGCAGCTTGATCTTAACATTTCAGAATTGATGAATTTTCAAAATGCATATAGTCACATTGCTGACAAGTGCTGACAAAATTAGTTATCTCTTTGGCAAGATAAAATTGTATAGAAATATTTTTTTTCAAGCAAGTTTTTAAATTACAAAAATAAATATATAGCACGTTGATTTTTAACAACGCAGATATACCAACACAAAGTACAAGCTACAAGAAATATAATTTATAAAAAATGTTGTTAAAAAAAACTTTGAAATCAGTGTAGTAATACAATTGAATTTAACCTACAAAATGGAAATATGCAACAATTGAGTTGGATATATATTGAATTCATCGCCATCAAAAAATCGAAATTTGAACAACTTTAAATAATGACTTTATTCTAATTAAGAATATTTGGGAGAAAATCTATATGTTCTGCTCCGAACACTAGCCTTGCCATAATGATATGAAAAGTATGTTTGTTTCCTTGCATCAAAGATTTAAGAATGTTTTGAATTTTGTATCTCTTTATTTTCAAAGATTTTAGTTTAATTTTTATTGGTATATTAATCATAAATCACCCCTATTTGGTTTTTTTTATTTTGAGATAGACCGACATGGTAGACAATTACCCAGATTTAAGACAAACACAGTTTTTTTTGGTTGTTTTGGTTGCACACAACTTGAGTATTTGCTATGTTGCTGTTGTTCGTTAATATGAGGGATTGTGCCTTCGTGTCGCCATTACGGCGCTAAAACGGTTTAACATAAGATCAAGTAAATTTCAAATTTGGTTCGATTTAGAAAAAAATTGAGATTATGGAAAAAAATTTAAATTTGTTTGTATTATATAATAATATCGGACCGGTCCTGACAAGGCCGCACTTCATAAAAATGGATTTCGGGCCCGGACCGGTTCGGGTCACAAAAATATGACCCGTGCCCATTTCAAGTCGACTTGCAACTGCAATTAATAAAGTAATGAGTGAAAATATGTTTAAAAGGTAAACTGTGCATTCGGTAATTATATTGCGTGTACCAAAATGATTATTAAGCTCGTATTTGCGCATATTCATTATTTTAATTTTCCTTTCGCGCTATAATTTAAATTTTTTTCGATTATCGATGACATCAGCTGTTTGCTACCAATACCCCGAAAAAATGAAACATTTCGATAAAATACGAGATAAAACGCTGTCACACATTCATAAGGTGCGGCGCATGTTGAAAGATGCGGACGCATCATTGCCTTCTTCTATCTACAGGTCTCTTATGGAATACAGTTCCGACTCTCTAATTTAACGGCTAAAAGTCAATCATGCGGCCAGTGTAAAGACAGTATTACATAAGTCGAACCGTTGCTGCTGCTACGACCAAGGCTTCTGAACGAAAACAGCAGAAAAGCAAAATCAAAACTTTTAAAATTACGACGCTGCTGCTGCTTTGCATTTAATTATTTGTCGATTTCGACTGTTGTTTCGACTGCTGCTTTCGGTTTTGTTCAAAAGCATAAGCTAAAGCAACCGCTCATACGAGGGTGGGCCGATATGTATTTGACCTTACCCAATGAACACATTTCTAGCGACCTATATATGTTTTGTTCAATAAGTGTTTTCTATTAGCTGATTCCTAAGAAAATTTCATGCTGTTTCGTCAGCCCTGGTAATTTTGACGGGTATTTTAGCACGGTCACTTTTGCATTTTCTTTAAAGTGAGCTAAATCGAATATCGAGATGCCATTAGCTTTCTGTTTTTAACAAAGAAATTCAACGAAGGATTTGAAAATTAGTTAAAATAAGTTTATGGGGAATAAGCTCTATTGTTGTCAACCAATAGAGAGATGACAATACCTGTAATGGTAGATAAAGTCCAAAAGATGATACTAAAACAAGCTGCTAGTAATTGCTAACATTTTTCGTGAGCGAGTTGGAAATGTTTTACATGAATATTTTAAGAGGTGTCAATATTGTCAAGGTGGCCGCTTTGTTTGCTCTCAGCGAAAACAAACGCAACCGTTGTGGCCACGTTAAAATTGAGTGAATTACACTACAATATTCTTCCCCATCACTAGACTTGGCACCCTGTGACTATTTTATCCTTTCAAACTTAAAAAATGGCTTGGAGGAAAGAAGTTTAAGTCAAATAAACAAGCTTTCTGTGAAAAAGCAACTGCTTTGAGTACTTGGACAAGTCATATTTTATAGCAGGTGTTAAAAAATTGGAGGACCGTTGGACTTAGGCTGATGTCAGAGTGCGCGCGAGAAGCGATGCGATAATATTGGGCGACATCGCGCGATAAAGCTCTGCAAGCTTTTTTGAATGCAATCGCTTAAAAGGTGTCAGAGTGAGAACGGAGCGAGATGCGAGTTCAAGCGACAAATCGAGAGCGAGGCGAGAAAGCAGTTTACAACCTGCTTTATCGCATGGTCTCGCTCAGACTGCTGGTCTCTTTTCTTGCATTCTGAGCTTTAATAACCGTTTATTTTCAAATCATGCATATTTGTAAACTTTTGCGGTAAATTTTTATCTTAATTCCCATCTTTATTCACCGTTTGTTATAATGAAATGAAATTTGACCAACGCTTCTCCAGTCTACTGCCAATTTTATTTAATATATAGTCAAAAGTTGAAATTGACATTCGCGTATACTTAAAAAACTTTTCTGGATGCTTTCGTAAATCATTGTATAAATTACAAAACTCTCTTTTTACATTTCTATTGCTGTTGAGTGGGTGAACACTTCTCTTTTTGTTTAGCACAAAATTAAGAGTTGCGCTCGAACAGAAAAATTCCTCGTCAGAATCCATCAAGCCCACATTAATAACTAAAATAGAGCAATGCAACTCGCTTCATGCAAAGCTTTCACTCTGACATCTAATCGCTTTGCTCATCGCACGCAATATTATCGCTTCTCGCATCGCATCGCTTCTCGCGCGCACTCTGACATCAGACTTATATTGCGATGCGATATGCGACTTATCGATAACAATTTGATTTACTATTTTATAACTATGTATTTTGTTCACTCTCTAATTAAGCAAGCGATGGAATCACTCATGGTGAAATGAGAATAAACTTTAATATCTGTTTAAAAACAATATGCACCTCAGAATATAATTTACAACTGCTTATTGTGTATAATGAATTTATTTTTTTAATACTATCATTGCCATTGTGTATATTCAATTTATTTAATGAATATTATCATTACAAGAACCTATTATTCCACAAAAAAACCTCTACACGAGGTAAAAGTCTAGTGACGAAAGCAATTTCTAGCGCCAAAATTTCTGATATCCAATTTTGTGACGAAAAAAAATTAAGTTTAATATAAAAATTTTAACTAAGGATATGAATTAATAAAAAAAAAGAAAATTGGCATTGTGTGGCAAATGGCAAATGTGTGCAAAAGGGTGAGCGTCTTAGTACATAAAAATTACTTTTTGCGCAGTGCCGAATGCTAATTTTATTTTTTTTTTTATTAATTCATATCTTTTCATATTGAAATTTAATAAAATTCGTTAGAGCCGTTTTGTCAGAAATCGTCAAAATGTAAGCTAAAAAACCTTATTTCACCTGTAAAATATTACCTGAGTGTTTTAGAAAAGAAGCTTAAAGGCCCTCAACAGCACCTTTCCAACGATATATAGAACATAACTGTAGCTTAAATGGTTTGGAAACTGTTGAGGTTTCAGTTTTAGCGAGAAATAGCGTTTTCCCGCTAAACTAGCGGGAAATTGAAAAAAGTCGTAAAACAAACATTTCTAGATTTTCAAAAAGGAACAAATCCCCATCATAACATTTTAGCTTCTTTAGCGCTTTGATGCAAACAAACAAACAGACAAACAAACTGACTTTTAATTTCATTTTTAGGAGTCGACTAAAATTTTCATTTATTTATTTATCTTTTGAATGAGTTATTTAAGTTAAATTTTTAAAAAATAAAAAAATTTACCAAAAGACCCCAACAGCCCCATTAGCTGCAATCAAAATTTCAAATTTGGTTCGATTTAGAAAAAAATTGAGATTATGGAAAAAAATTTAAATTTGTTTGTATTATATAATAATATCGGACCGGTCCTGACAAGGCCGCACTTCATAAAAATGGATTTCGGGCCCGGACCGGTTCGGGTCACAAAAATATGACCCGTGCCCATTTCAAGTCGACTTGCAACTGCAATTAATAAAGTAATGAGTGAAAATATGTTTAAAAGGTAAACTGTGCATTCGGTAATTATATTGCGTGTACCAAAATGATTATTAAGCTCGTATTTGCGCATATTCATTATTTTAATTTTCCTTTCGCGCTATAATTTAAATTTTTTTCGATTATCGATGACATCAGCTGTTTGCTACCAATACCCCAAAAAAATGAAACATTTCGATAAAATACGAGATAAAACGCTGTCACACATTCATAAGGTGCGGCGCATGTTGAAAGATGCGGACGCATCATTGCCTTCTTCTATCTACAGGTCTCTTATGGAATACAGTTCCGACTCTCTAATTTAACGGCTAAAAGTCAATCATGCGGCCAGTGTAAAGACAGTATTACATAAGTCGAACCGTTGCTGCTGCTACGACCAAGGCTTCTGAATGAAAACAGCAGAAAAGCAAAATCAAAACTTTTAAAATTACGACGCTGCTGCTGCTTTGCATTTAATTATTTGTCGATTTCGACTGTTGTTTCGACTGCTGCTTTCGGTTTTGTTCAAAAGCATAAGCTAAAACAACCGCTCATACGAGGGTGGGCCGATATGTATTTGACCTTACCCAATGAACACATTTCTAGCGACCTATATATGTTTTGTTCAATAAGTGTTTTCTATTAGCTGATTCCTAAGAAAATTTCATGCTGTTTCGTCAGCCCTGGTAATTTTGACGGGTATTTTAGCACGGTCACTTTTGCATTTTCTTTAAAGTGAGCTAAATCGAATATCGAGATGCCATTAGCTTTCTGTTTTTAACAAAGAAATTCAACGAAGGATTTGAAAATTAGTTAAAATAAGTTTATGGGGAATAAGCTCTATTGTTGTCAACCAATAGAGAGATGACAATACCTGTAATGGTAGATAAAGTCCAAAAGATGATACTAAAACAAGCTGCTAGTAATTGCTAACATTTTTCGTGAGCGAGTTGGAAATGTTTTACATGAATATTTTAAGAGGTGTCAATATTGTCAAGGTGGCCGCTTTGTTTGCTCTCAGCGAAAACAAACGCAACCGTTGTGGCCACGTTAAAATTGAGTGAATTACACTACAATATTCTTCCCCATCACTGGCACCCTGTGACTATTTTATCCTTTCAAACTTAAAAAATGGCTTGGAGGAAAGAAGTTTAAGTCAAATAAACAAGCTTTCTGTGAAAAAGCAACTGCTTTGAGTACTTGGACAAGTCATATTTTATGGCAGGTGTTAAAAAATTGGAGGACCGTTGGACTTAGGCTGATGTCAGAGTGCGCGCGAGAAGCGATGCGATAATATTGGGCGACATCGCGCGATAAAGCTCTGCAAGCTTTTTTGAATGCAATCGCTTAAAAGGTGTCAGAGTGAGAACGGAGCGAGATGCGAGTTCAAGCGACAAATCGAGAGCGAGGCGAGAAAGCAGTTTACAACCTGCTTTATCGCATGGTCTCGCTCAGACTGCTGGTCTCTTTTCTTGCATTCTGAGCTTTAATAACCGTTTATTTTCAAATCATGCATATTTGTAAACTTTTGCGGTAAATTTTTATCTTAATTCCCATCTTTATTCACCGTTTGTTATAATGAAATGAAATTTGACCAACGCTTCTCCAGTCTACTGCCAATTTTATTTAATATATAGTCAAAAGTTGAAATTGACATTCGCGTATACTTAAAAAACTTTTCTGGATGCTTTCGTAAATCATTGTATAAATTACAAAACTCTCTTTTTACATTTCTATTGCTGTTGAGTGGGTGAACACTTCTCTTTTTGTTTAGCACAAAATTAAGAGTTGCGCTCGAACAGAAAAATTCCTCGTCAGAATCCATCAAGCCCACATTAATAACTAAAATAGAGCAATGCAACTCGCTTCATGCAAAGCTTTCACTCTGACATCTAATCGCTTTGCTCATCGCACGCAATATTATCGCTTCTCGCATCGCATCGCTTCTCGCGCGCACTCTGACATCAGACTTATATTGCGATGCGATATGCGACTTATCGATAACAATTTGATTTACTATTTTATAACTATGTATTTTGTTCACTCTCTAATTAAGCAAGCGATGGAATCACTCATGGTGAAATGAGAATAAACTTTAATATCTGTTTAAAAACAATATGCACCTCAGAATATAATTTACAACTGCTTATTGTGTATAATGAATTTATTTTTTTATACTATCATTGCCATTGTGTATATTCAATTTATTTAATGAATATTATCATTACAAGAACCTATTATTCCACAAAAAAACCTCTACACGACGTAAAAGTCTAGTGACGAAAGCAATTTCTAGCGCCAAAATTTCTGATATCCAATTTTGTGACGAAAAAAAATTAAGTTTAATATACAAATTTTAACTAAGGATATGAATTAATAAAAAAAAAGAAAATTGGCATTGTGTGGCAAATGGCAAATGTGTGCAAAAGGGTGAGCGTCTTAGTACATAAAAATTACTTTTTGCGCAGTGCCGAATGCTAATTTTATTTTTTTTTTTATTAATTCATATCTTTTCATATTGAAATTTAATAAAATTCGTTAGAGCCGTTTTGTCAGAAATCGTCAAAATGTAAGCTAAAAAACCTTATTTCACCTGTAAAATATTACCTGAGTGTTTTAGAAAAGAAGCTTAAAGGCACGTCAGAAAGCCCTCAACAGCACCTTTCCAACGATATATAGAACATAACTGTAGCTTAAATGGTTTGGAAACTGTTGAGGTTTCAGTTTTAGCGAGAAATAGCGTTTTCCCGCTAAACTAGCGGGAAATTGAAAAAAGTCGTAAAACAAACATTTCTAGATTTTCAAAAAGGAACAAATCCCCATCATAACATTTTAGCTTCTTTAGCGCTTTGATGCAAACAAACAAACAGACAAACAAACTGACTTTTAATTTCATTTTTAGGAGTCGACTAAAATTTTCATTTATTTATTTATCTTTTGAATGAGTTATTTAAGTTAAATTTTTAAAAAATAAAAAAATTTACCAAAAGACCCCAACAGCCCCATTAGCTGCAATCATTTAAATTTTTTCCCTCCCACTTACACCCCCATATCTCATGACCCAGGTTGGTTAGAAAAAGTTTTAATATGCCATTTTGTAAGTTAGGAATAAACCTTTCGATCGGTATATAACTCGATCCGATCGGACAGTCGTAGCAAATTTTCCAACTTAGCTGTATATATAGTTAGTCGCCTTTTGCACCCTTCGTGCTGCTTTCGTCACTAACGCGAACTGCCGCAGTGATACCAATGAAATTTTCATACAAAATGAAATTTTGCGTGGTTGTTTTGTGTAATTTGTCACTACTATTGTCCGTTTACCAACACTGACTTGGTCACACATTCACAAGTAGCTTCTTTAACATCTACATAATCTACATCATAGTAGTTTTGGGAATGTAAATAGCGGGCCGTAGACAAAAATTTTCTTAAAAAAAATTTTCCGTACTGCGCTTATTTTCCAAGTTCCCACAGACACCTTATGTACACCAGTTTTCTGCCAATGGTCCTCGAGCTTCTTGACCCGATGTATTTATAATTTTTCATAAAGTTATTATTCTATTGAGATATTTTAAAATAAAATTTACATGACCATTAGATGTAAATAGTATAAAGATCATAAAATCGACAAGTTGAAGAAAAATAGTGTTGGTAAACGGTCCACAATAATGACAAATTGCACAAAACAACAATGAAACAGTTCATTTTGTATGGAAATTTCAAAAAAAAATTGAAAAATAAACCAATTGAGTCCCCAATCTAATTTTTTTTTGCTAAATTCATCATAAATCCCCCCTATTTGTTTCTTTTTTTTTTTGTTTTTGAGATGAGGACCATATAATAGACATTTACCGAAATTTTTGATTTCGCGATCGTATTGCTTCAATATGGAGATGATAACAGCAGTGATTAACGTCCTCACTGTGGGATTGTAAGGACTTAGCCAGCAACACTGGCCGAGCTTTCGTCATTACGTGGACTCTACCAGGGGTATCCCAAATATATCAGGGACGATATTAGAGAGGTTGCTAACTCTCAGAGTGGCTCCTTTGCTTGGCAACCAGATGCTGCTGGTACTCAAACACAATATCAATGAAAAAAAAATTAGACGGCTTTGGTGAGTGACGCATCAGCTTAAATCAAGTGAAATACTTCATCTTGCGTTTCGACACTATATTTTTTTTTATTTGAAGTTTAGATTCAGCAAGAGGAAAAGTAGCTCGGTTAATTAAAGACATATGAAAGTCTACAAAAAATTACATTTGCATAATCGTAGTTGATTGGCCAAATATATTTTATATTTTATATTCATCGCTTAAGCTGAGTATGGACATATGATTTGACACTTGACACTTTGACACAGAAAGTTGCCAACGCAACACACAAAAATAACCAAAATTATGGTGGTAACTTTGTTGCGTCAATTGTGCTTTGTTTACATTTTTAAGAACGCACAACTGATTAGATTACATTGTGTAGGCACAGGGAATGAAATATGACGAAAGTGTAGAATATTTGGTGTGTTATAAGTCAAATAAGTGGTATATGCAAAGACACATAAAAGTTCTTTGTGGATTCTTCTATTTTATTAATAAATATTATTAATTTATATAATTTGGGTCGACAGATTGTTTTAGTTGTAGCTAATACTCTTGCAATTTTGTCCTGGTTGAAAAACTCCAGACGTCTTTGTTCTGTTTTCTTGATCTGGCACCTCTGTGTTATCCGTTCTCCGAACTAGTCTGCTAAAACGCTGGCTAAATTTCTCCCTAGCTAATTTAGCAACTGTTTTTTTCCTATGGATGCGACATTTAGCGTACAGCTTTTATCATACCTAGCCTAAGAGTGAAAATAAATTAGTTACCGATTGTTCCTCTCCCGCAATAACAAACGACTATACATACATACAATACATACAATACGCTTTACTCCGTTCGAGCGAACCAAAGTTTCAAAATTCAATTTTGCATTAAAGTAACTGTGAGCGCCTAAATCTCAGAGACTATAATAGTTGAAGCAACCAACTCTTTTGTAAACTCCTTTCGCCCCCAAAAATCCCGAAAAACCACCACACCCACAGTTTAAAAGATAATACGCTCTTATGGTAATTTACGTTATCCATTAATATTATCTATTATCTCACTTAACCGCATAAAGATAGGACAAACGGGCAGTAATAGCTAACCAATCTTATAAAAAATTAAGTCAATACAAGCACCCAAAAGTAAGCAGAAGTTTTTTAGGTAGTAATTTTTATAAAATACTATTATGTATATTGAAATAGGTAACGGGTATTCTATGATCGGGACTTCGACTGCAGCCTTTTCGACTTGTTTTTCACTTGAAGCACATAAAAACAAAACTTCACCGTAATTGCATCTAAGTCTTTCAAATATAATTCATTAACATGCGATAAGCTTTAGTCATGAGCAAAAAAATAAAGTTGGGGAATACCGTTGTTAAAGGTACAGGGTCGGCCGAATCCGACTAATAATCAGTCCTGGCCTCTCGATAGATTTGTAAGGTGTAAGTAATCGGTTATAGGATTGAATTATCATCACTAAAAAAAATAAGGCATAAGTTTACAATTATTAATTACAACATTTTAGATACACACATAACTATGGCTGACGATTTGCAGAACTACAAATGCCAGTTACAGCAAGTAAGTAGCTTATATGCATACTAAAATTATATTGGTACGCGACATTTTGTTCAGGTATATACAGTTAAATGTGTACAGTGCACTCGTCTTCATATGTATATACATGTGTACATTCAACAAACAATCGCGCATTTGTATACACACATTTGTCAATAAATATACATACATACGTATGGTAACAATTAAAATACATAAAATTATATTGCGAAATTATTATTAAACGACATAATAAACTAAACATATATATACTTATATATTCAACTTCTAGGTAGAAGCAGCTTTACAAACAGATCCAAGTAATGAGGAACTTTTAAAACTAAAAGATGATCTGGAAGAAGTCATCAAACTTACTCGAGACTTGATAAAAACTCAATTAGAAGAACAGCGAAAGTCATCGTACATAGAACCATCTTCCTCTAAAACAGCGTCGTCAAATTACTTTGACGATATTGAAGCTGCTCTTTTAGAGGCTGAAAAACTGGTGACATCCGCTAAAGTCTGGAAAATTGGAGACAAATGTCAAGCGAAATGGACAGAAGATGGTCAGTACTACGACGCAACCATTGAAGGTATAACTGGTAAGGGCGAGGTCAGCGTAATCTTCGATGCTTATCAAAATCGATCCACAACTACTATCAATGAATTGCGAGAGCGCACAACGCGCAATGAAGTGTTCCCGTCAAATAAGTATGAATATTGTTAATGATTTTCAACTCAAATATAAATTAAAACTATTTAATATTTCGCAGACGACATCGCCCAAATCAAAAAGAATATTTAAAAAAGCGCAAACAGAAGAAACAACAACGATTTAAAGACTTGGAGGAAGAGCGCGAGTCTGACAAAAATAAATGGCTTAACTTTACTACTAAAAATCAAAAGAAACCAGGCATGAAGGTCAACAGTATATTTGCTTCCCCAGATAATGTCAGTGGAAGAGTTGGCATTGGCACGTGTGGAACGGCCGGAAAAGGTATGACTGATTTCACAGTTGGAGAAAAGTATCGCAAGGGCTTATAAATTAATAAAACAGTATAACTTGGGAAATATATATAAAAAAAAAGTTGCTTGTTTGTTTGGTAATCTTGTCGTTAAGGATCAGTCGAACAATTTGCGAATTGACTATATCTTCTACTATATCCTGAGCAAAGAATAAATCGGAGACACGTACTGATAATTTTAACAAGTCGATCATTTACAAAAGGATATAAAAATCAAAGAGCTTCGTAGAAAAGAGTCAACTCATCGTATTTTAGTGATTACTTACTGTTGAACTGTTGAAATCACATTAAAAGTTGTACTTACTTTGACAATATTTTATTCTGTTCGTATATGTTTTCTGACTGATCAACAGTACAACGTTTCTGCACAATGTATTGATTATCACGAGCTTTATCCAAGGCCTTCATCGACTCGGGAATATTTCCAGACTTCTCATGAACACGTGCCAGTAATAGAAGCTGTTTTGTTCTTAATTGTAGTTCTGTAAGGCTGTCATCGGTTCTAAAATATATATATCAAGTTAGATATTTTTCAAATTAATGGATTTTTCCATTACATTTTATGACCATCAGCATCCGACAATATATTTATGGCATTCTGAAAGTGTTTCAGCTTTAAAAACAACTCGGCCAAATCCAATTTTAGGGCAGAACAATCTGGATTTTGAATTACTTCATGATAGTACTTAAGAGCCTTGGCATAATGATGACTTTTAACGTAGGCTCGGCCAAGCTTTTTAGCCAATAAAGCATTTGATGGACACATATTATATGCCTTTCTATATGCATCAATCGCCATAGCCGTCTCTATAATAAAACTCGATATCAAAATAAGTTCATAAGAAACATTTAAATTAGGTGCAACCTTGGATAGATAGGTATGCGTCCCCTAGCATCAAAAAGCTTTTAGGTTCCGGGCGAGCTTCAACTAATTCCCTGAAGCATTTGGAAAATCCACTACGATTTTTTTGATGATGCAGGTAAATATTTGCCAAATGTGTCCGAGCCTTTAAATCAGAGTCAACAAAAAATACAATACATACGTTACACATATGAACATAATTGCTCAGTAAATATATTAGCATAAAAATAACTAAATAAATTTTCAAACGTTAAAAGTCTATACTTGAGATGTACCACTTTCATATCTTTAAATCTTCAGAAGTCTTTACTCAAATCAACTTTAATCACATTTTGTGGGGTTGCAAACGTATTATTCGGACTTTTACTTCAATTATTGCTTTTTTTTAGACAATTTGCGAAGTTTTCAAAACTATGAACTTACCTGTACATAGTACAATTGATCTGGTTTAATTTTTGAAAGCAGACCAATTGCTTTGGAAATGTTACATTTCTCTAGCATAAGTTGCGAATGTGCAATAACTAAGCGACCCATCTCAGTGGTTCCGTTAAAATCCTCAATCGCAGACTGTAAGATGCGTTCGCTTTCGTAGAGACTCTGAGAATCGCCCATCTCACGAAGAATATAGATTAACTCTATATATAATGTCATTTTATCGGAACTGTTTAGCGTTTTATCAAAACTGTCGCTTGGCGTAAAAGTATCTGAAGGTTGCACAACTCCAACTAACTGCAATGCAAGCAGAAAGCTCTGATGCGCTTCAGATAACTTTTGTTGCCTCTTTAGTACGATACCCTTTAGCAGATGGTACATAGGCCGGTCACGCACTGTAAAGTTTTGGGCTAACGAAAGTTCAAGGTACTCTAATGCCTTAGGGTATTGCCTCTTTTCCACCAATATTTGAGCCAAAAGAAGGTATGCATCTGTGAAAGTCTCTCCAAAGACATTCAGTATATGCTGAAGGCGACTCATGGCTTTAGAATGCTCGCCGCATAAAAAGTCAACCTTAGCTCGCGCAAACATGGCCTGTATAAGAAACGTTTGTATTACAAATAGGTATATTCGACAATTAATAGATTTAAGATCATACTCCTTGGTGTCCGGGGCATACATGAAGTATGCTTTCCAGTATGTTGAGACTGTGTTTAATAGTTATGTGCATCGATTTCTGGTCTAAGTTTAGCTCAAAGTGAGCTTCTTGAGCTGCATTTGGAGTGTGACGAATCAGAGCTGCGCATAGCTCAAGCATAAAGTCGGGATTCATGCGACAAATATATTCAACACCGAAAGACAATAAATCTATTTTGCGAAAATGCAATTCAATTGCCTCCTCCAATAGTTGCACTGGTGATATCTGTTGCTCATTTAGATCTGTCATCAATGCGGACATATAAAGGACCACAGGTTCAGGTTTATAGTCAGAGAGCTTCATGAGATATGCCAACTGCTGTCGTATCTGCTGCCTACTCTCAACATCAACAGGAGCCCTAAGTATGCACAACGTCACGCCACAGAGCGCTTCAAAGTTACTTCCGTCGACATTACAAGCCGCACGAAATGCCAGCTTTGCATCGGCTACGTTATCCAAGAGTAGCTTCTGATAGCCCAGTTCGGTGAGAAGGCTAACGTTGCCTGGATTTTCTTGATTCGCTTTTTCAATGCATTGATGGGTGACTTGAAGTAAATCCGGGTTTCTCGAGCATATTCTTGAGAATAACTGACATATTTCCAGCAAAAGTCCGTGATTTCCGGGCTCAATACGTTCTACCGAAGCCAGGAGTTGTTGAACAGTAACTGTCCCCGCTTTAATCTTGCTCTCACGGACGATATTTAGCACGGCTTTAGTGCGCAGAGCAGCAAGATTAAATGGTTCCAAGTTGACAACCCGAATAGAAGTATCCAGAGAATGATCCCAGTCAAGGGCTGACAACTGTAAATCCATTTTCTCGATCAGAAAAATGACTATCTCGGGAAACCGAATACTGAGTTTATTAATGACTAAAAGCGCTGCTTCAAATTCTCTTGTCTTTTGATAAAATCGAACGAGAGCCAAGGAGGCATCTATATTCTTGCCATTGCTCCTAGAAATACACACTTCCAGCAAGCTTTGTATCTTTCCGTTGACCGATAGCCCCAAATTTGAAGATAGTTCACACCATATCTTCAAAATCAGGGCCGCATCAAAAGTGGCATCTATTTTGATAACCTTCCCGATGCAATCAAAAGCCGCATTAATGTCACCAGTCAAATAATGGAATACGGCTGTATAGTAAAATGATTCGGCACTATTCGAGTTGATTCCGTCAGATACTCGACTCTCTAATGCCTGTACGGCATCACGATCAATGTGCCGACATTGTTTGTGGGCGTATATAAGTGTCATTGTTGCTGCCAAACCCAATTCCGATTCATTTTTTAATGGATTCAATTCACGGATACATTCCTGCATTCGGTTTCCCAGAGCAAGTGCAACACCGTTAAACAATCGAAACTCTGGCTGCATTGGAAACTTGGCTAAGCCGTCTAATGCAGTTTTCTGCATCGAGTGATAAAATCGTGATCTTCCATAGTATAAAACCAAGCTTTTATAATCATTAGAATCCATTTTGATGCAATTTTGGTTTATTAATCAGTTACAGCAGTTAATGCATGATATGTTTCACATATTGCGGTCCATAATTAAAAACGTAGTCCTTTACGAAACTGCAGGATATCTTTATAATTAGTCCATGTTGCACTCCATAATCCAAAGCAGCCTGAAATAATAAAAATGTTGAGCAAACTTTATCTCACATATTTATATGTACAATCATTGACAAATTACATTTGTGTAGTATTAGATTGACTATATACACATACAAAATAAAAATTGATTTATTAACGCATACTACATATACACGTATTTATGAAGACTATATAAACAGTATCATGTCGAACTTGAACTGTCAAAAGAATACTATAGGCTTATGAATGTGTGTTGTGTTTGTTTGTACACTTCTTGAGTTGATTAGCAACCGAATTGCGACTGCATGGAAACAGTTAATGAACTTGGTAAACAAATACCTTCGCCAATAGCTTGCCTATACCGTGTCCGCCCAACGCTCTAGGGACACCAGTGTGCTTTATTTCCATTATTCCATCGTTAATCTCAAACTTCAACTGTGCGACGCCTTCTTTCGTCTCAATAAAAAACCTGCTGTCATCATGTTTTATTTTAAAACTTGTACCCATGGACCTACAATGGGTCAGAGCATTTAAATTAGGAAGTAACACATCCGGTTTCTTTAAAACACTAAAATTTTGAGATTGTTGACAAAACTTTAAGTGCGACATTAGATCACGATTAGCTAAAGCAATATAATTTCCCTTTAGAGATTTTATGCCGCAGATCAAAAGTCTTGATATTGAATGCATATTACCTATATTTAAAATAAATAGCTATTAATGAATATCAGAAATACTTTATAGAAATAATTATTTTATTCAATACTTAATAGAGCCGCAAAATTTAAGATTTTTATCGAAACGGCCGGAATATGTTCAACTGAACTAGTGAGCTGAACGAACGAGCTAGATTCCTATTTGATTGTCATATAAGCTAATCGGTTTGTTCGTTTGGGTAATTCTCATTTACACTTAGGGGATTCCTGAAACAAATTCAAAGATGGTTTTGTCGTAGATTTCGTTTCGCCGATCAGCTCTTTACAGCTGCTCAATAAAATATTAAAAAAAACTGGTCAATTTATAAGCTTTATAGAATTTGTTAATATGTGTGATCGCTCATTGCGATAGCATTATTGGGTTATACCTGGAGTTTGTTGACATTTTATCACTGTAAACGGCAGTTCGCTCTAATGAAGGGTGAGAAAGGCTATGTAAAAATCTGGTACGACTGTCCAATCCGATCGAGTTATAGATTGATCGAAAGTTATGGTCTTTATTAACAGAATTGCATACTTAGACGTTTGCTAACTCAACTGGTTCATGTGATAAGGGGTGCAAATGAACATGGCATTTAAGCAACCCGCGGAATGTGCTGTCAGAAATTAAACTCAATACATAATATATAAGAAGAAATAATACCAACACATAAGATTCAATAACGCAACAAGAAGAAAAAAATAAAGAATTCTTTACTATAATAGTGATCTCTGTCCTTTAGTACATAAGGTAAAATATAAAACCCCATACACATCAATAAGCGATGTCAGTTCTTAATCAAACGTGTGAGTATAATTAGTTAGGGATTGGCAAGCATCTGACGTTGCGACTATCATCGCGACAAAGTTCAGGTACAGTTTTGCATGAAAGGTGGCTGAACTGGGAGGTGCTGAACTAAGAGATATTTGGTAAGTTTTTAAATTAAAAATTCTTATCAAAATATACGCCGATCCTGCGATCTCCAAATCCGATAAATGGTTCAAAAAAATAAATTAAATTTTTCAATTTTAGTGGCTTTCCAAAATGAGATGAAAAGTCAGATTGTATGAATGAAAACCCTTAGATTTGATGATAAAAATTTATTATTCTTCAAAAATATAGAAATGCTTGCTCTACGACTTTTTAAAAATAACGCTACTTAGCGAGAAGGCGCTAAGCCCTGGTAAATTTGAAACCCCATCAATTTGAAAACCAAAGAAGCTACAGGTATATCTTTATGTTATAAATGTACGATTTAGTGCCTTTGAGCGTACCCGTCATATTTATTTTAAGTACTAAAGTACAATTTTATAGGTGCAATAAGGTTTTTTAACGTACACTTTGGCGATTATTGACAAATCAGCTTTAACGATTTTTAAATGTTCTTTTATATTTTGTAATATGTAAAATCTCGCGAATATGATACCTAACTTTTAGCTGAAGGGTTGGAAATATGTTACCTGTTATCTGAATATATACATTTTACGTTCGGTCGAAAATTAAGTTTTACAGCGCTGCTCCAAAACTTTTATTTATTTTTTTTTTAGATACCTTAGCCACTCTTAGCGATAATGCCTTACAGTCGCAATATAATATATCGGCCATGGAATCGATCAGTTGAATATCAAGTTTTAGTAAGAACAACCATATAGTTTTTTTAGGATATCTCAATCAGACAAAATATTGGTCTTATGCATTCCGACCAAACTTAATGCAAGTCGGTTGACTATATTATATAGCTGTTATTGGAACAATCAGTCAAAAATTTAATGCATCGTATCTTCGGTGTGCGGAACGGCTTTTAAATACTTGAGCACAGGATGTCCTGCTTCGATGTAATTGTGAATTGATTTTAAAATTTTGAGTAAGCTTCTTAATAGCCTTAGCGATGAGGCGTGAAAAGGCTACAGGCGAGCCCCCTCTACAGTTATATGCTCGCAACCCACATCTTTGTGGCCGTTTGAATTATTGACCATTTACTTAATAAAGAAATACTTAAAAAAATGAAATTCGTACAGAGGCTATATTTAATTGTCACTTCTAACTTTTAAAATGTACAAATAAAATATATATAAATACATAATACATAAATATATGCAAATTTAACATTTGAAGATTACCATAACTAAATAAACAATTTTTTTTTTTTTTTTTGATTACTTTGCCTTTATTTATTAAATCTTCTCCAAGGGAGACTTACAATAAGAATCTTATATTTAAAGCTTAACTAACAGTCATGTTGACTTATTATGATCTACGGTGCCCCAAGGGTTTATTGCTGGGCTGGAAGGTCGTTTCGTTTAAGGCGGGTTCGACTGCAAACCCGAGTTAACTGTTGAGCAAGAGGATTTGGGTGTGAAGATAGTTTAATGTTGTAGCTCGCCTTTTGTCTTGCTATCTCATCTTTGACATATATAACGTTTAAATCTCTATGAATGTTCTCGTTTCGAACATACCATGGTACCCCAGTGATAGTCCTCAGGATTTTTGATTGTGCTCGCTGGATGACATCAATATTGCTACTGCACGCGTTTCCCCACAGCTGCGAGCCGTAGGTTCACACTGGTTTTATGGTGGAGTTGTAAAGTAGGACCTTGTAGTCTAAGATGAGAGGAGATCGGAGGTTCAGAAGCCAATAGAGGTTATTGGCTTTCAGTTTAATCTGCGTTTTTTTTGCTTCAAGGTGACGATGCCAGATGAGTCACCTATCAAGATGAACGCCAAGGTACGTTACTTTTTTGGCTTGTGGGAGTTGCGTATTAGACAGTGCTAACGGAGGACATGTTTGCATGTTGAGAGTAAACGTGATATGTTTACACTTTTGCTTATTTATTTTAATACGCCAGTCGGCTAGCCATTTCTCTACTACCGCCAAATGTTCAGATAGACGTGCTGTTGCTTCAATGGGGCATCTGGAACGACTAAGAATTGCGGTGTCGTCGGCTAACGTAGATGTTGTTAGCCGCTCGTTTATGGGGATGTCCGCTGTGTAAATCACGTATAGTGTTGGTCCCAATATACTTCCCTGGGGAACTCTAGTTTCTATATTATGATCATTAGATGCAGTAGTGTTGCATCTCACTGTAAAGACCCTATTGTAATGGTACGACTCGAGAAGCCTATGAGTGTACACTGGGAGCGTCGATTTGATTTTATGCATGAGACCTTCAAGCAACACTCGATCGAAGGCCTGGGAGACGTCGAGGAATATTGCGCTGCAGTATTCCCGATGTTCGTATGCTGTACGTATTTCTGATGTTATGTGGTTAACTTGCTCGATGGTTCCATGCTTTTCTCGGAAGCCAAATTGATGTGTTGGGATTGTGTTGTGTGTTCTCAGATGAGGAATTATGCGCGTCAAGAGGCATTTTTCAAAAAGGTAAACAAGCACGGTAGTAGGCTAATTGGTCTGTACGATGATGGTATTGTTTGGTCTTTTCCTGGTTTGGGAATCATTATAATGACCGATTTCTTCCATTTTTTTGGGAAGTAGCCGATGGTTGTAGTCGCGTTGAAAAGTTAACAGATGAGGGAAATAGCACAGTTTGGAAGTTCAATGATCATTTCTTGAGTTATTAGATCGAAGCCTGGAGCTTTTTTTGGTTTCATCTGTTCTTTTATGATTTTTCCATTTTTTTTTTTTTTGGACGAAATTAAGGTGGTTCAGGTTCGCCAGGACTATCAGATACACAGGGTGATAGTAAAAACGAATTTGTTGCGGGGTTTGGTTTGAATACATGACGTAGGTGAGCAGCAAATGTGTTAGCTCTGTCTTTGTTGCTACGGGCCCAACAGCCTTAGGAGTTTCTTATAGGCGTTACCGTTTAGATCGGCGCACTTAGTGTAGGGTGAGCCCTCCACAAAAGATGCTTGGTACTGGTTGGTGATAATTGCTCTATGTAGCGGCGTTGGGCATCTACTTCTTCATGCTTAAGAGCTTTGCTGAGCCTGCGTGAAGCATCTTTAAAGCGTTGTTTTGTAGATGGCGACCGGTGAGACTGCCATTCACGTCGCAATCGTCGCTTTTCCAGAACAAGTTGTTCTATTTGAAGATTAGTTTTACGTTTATTTGTCTGCACATGCGCGCGTTGTGGAGTAGAGATCTTAGCTGTTGCAACAAGTACTGATTCTAATAAGTCAGCAGAGCAGTCGATGTCCGCTTCGATGTTGAACTGCGGAGCAAGACCGAGGTGAGAGCTAACGCATTTCTTGTACTTGAGCCAGTTGGTTCTGTGTGTTGTGAGTCTATTAGAATATTCCACATATTCCGGGGATTGGAGTAGATTTAATAACACGGGGGAGTGGTCGGATGAAAGATCCGAAAGTGTTACGGCGCTTATCAGATTGCGTGGGATGTTTTTTGTCACAGCAAAATCTATTAAGTCTGGTTGTTTGTTGGGGTCTGCTGGCCAGTATGTAGGACTACCCGGAGAAACATAGTTGAGTTTGTTGCTTGGCTTTATGATTGCGTTGTATAGCTGCCTTCCTTTTGCGGTCACAAGGCGAGAACCCCAGTGCGGGTGTTTCGCATTATAGTCTCCTGCTGCTATAAATCGCTGTCCCAGTGAATTGTAGAGTTGCATGAACTGATCTTCAGAGATTGAAAAGCGGGGAGGACAATATACAGCGGCGATAGTAAGATTGCTGATGTCCGATTGTACAATTATAGATGTGGCTTGTAGATAGTTTGCCGCAAACCTTTTGTGGAATTCGTGTTTGATGCGGTTTCTTATTAGAATACCGGTTCCGCCATGTGCTTATTCATCCGGATGATCTGTGCCGTAGAATATGTATCCACGTATTTGAAAGTTATATTTGTTAGTAAGGTGCGTCTCAGAAAGCAGCATTACATCAATGTGATTGTCGTATAGGAATTGGGTAAGTTCAAGTTTATGCCGTGAAACACCGCTGTTGAGATGCAAGCATCTGTATCAAGGTGTTTTGATTTTGCATTGTTGATTTTATAAACGACATGAACTTCATCATACTTTGTTGTAGGGTGAAAATCATCATTTCAATAGGGCTTTGTGACTGCTGCATGGGCTGCTGCGCGTTATCCATACTCGAATCTTCTTGTATTACCCTTGGGGGCGCTGCTGAGGGAGCTGATTTTTGAAGCCAGATTTTAAAACATTGGCGAAACCAAATGAGGACCTGGCTGCTTTGGCGAAGAAGACGTCGGGTGTAGTTTAGGGAAGCTAAAGTTGCACCTGGCAGGTGCGGATGGCGCGCTGTTGGTACACGTCGGATGCGGCTTTTTAGTTCCTTGTACACTGGACAACCTCTGTAACTAGCTGTTTGATTTCCACCGCAGTTTCCGCACTTTTTTGTACTAGGGCCATTCTTGTTGACTTGGCAGGAATCAGGGCCATGGGAGTCTCCACAAGCTACACATACCGAACGCAGCGTGCAGTACGTCCTGGTATGCCCATATTCCTGGCAGTTTGAGCATTGAACTGGACCATTCCGTTTGTGTGGTTCCTCAACAATGATCCGGCGATGCAGCAGGAGCTGTAGTTTGTAGATCGGGTGCACTTCATTTTTCTTTGGAGCTTTACTATCTGGCTCCAGCTCAACTTTGAAGAGAGGTTGCGGAATTTTGTTTATGTTTAAAATATTTGTAACTCTCTTAGCGAAAAAGCCCTTCTCTTTAACGCACTTGCGTCCTCGGAAGGGGTTACATCCGATTCAATACCGTTAAGTACAACCTGCAGGCCCTTGCTGCATTTTAGTTGGTAAGTGTATAAGTTTTTCTTAGCTTCATTTAGATACTTGGAGATTTTTCGGAAATGCTCCTCGTCTTTTGATTGAAGCTTGATTTCGTGAATATTCCCTTTAATTAAAGGAACGACATGAAAATGGTTGTTTCCAACTAGGTCAACGATCTTGTTTATCAATGCGTTGGATATCTTTTCCCGAATGAAAATGGGTGGGGGTCTTAGTTTCTTTGGTCCATTTACAGCTTCGGTAGGCTGGTCGTTGACAGTATCAGCCAGCGGTGCAAACCTATGGATGGTGTTTACTGGGCTCCCAGCAGTTTGGTTTGATTCACCGCGGTTGATTTTTTATTTATTTTCCCGTGTTTTTTGTGGGCTTAGTTTTCGCTTTATTTGAATGTAGCGATCCATTCCGGTTTGCCTAGCCGGACCCGCTGCATTTGACGCTGCGCTTGCAATCGCAGCAGCAGTTGAAAGAGCTTGCGCTTGGTCAGCAAAAGATGGTACGACGACTGTTAACACAGTTAACGTTGTTGTTGCCGTAGCGTTAGCAGCAGCGACTTGTGCGGGCAAGTTTGGTGGTGATAGTGGATTTCGCGGTGAGGGGGTCGGTAATGGAGAGGCACACTCTTCGCTCCAGGTTTTTGAAATTGTAGTTGTTAAAATCGGAGAGCAAGAACGCGCTCTCACATCTTCTACGGCTAAGAGGTTCTGCTATGATTTTTCGGCTGTTGAGTGATGCGTTTGGGGTTTTGCTTCTGAGACAAAGCTAAAGTAAGCGTTGTTTTTGGCCAAAGAGAGTCGCCGCTCGTCTTGCTCGCGCTGACGTTGGGCACGGGTATCGTAGTGACTCATCGAAGTTAACACTTGCTCAATTAAAATTCTATTTGATTTGCTAATAGTTTATATATTTGTTTAATTACACTTTTAAAACTAAATGGATGATCGTGCGCATTGCACTATGGGGCTCTTGGCCAAATTTTAGATTTTTACTGCACTTGAGTACTATTTAATTTTGAATAATACGGAGCGCTTTAAAGAAACACGTCTGCACGGTCCGAAGGTTTGCAATAAACAATTGAATGAAGAAATGTATAATTACATAACATTGATATAACATGTCTAACATAAATTATATTTATGTTATAATGACATTAACATAACATAACACCAGACGGCTTAAATAATGAATCTAATTAGCTTAATATATTCGTTGCTTATTCTCCGATCGCAAAGAAATTTTTAGCATACATCATAAAGATAGTAATCTACACCTACTAAAGTGGCCTTGTAATTGTATATTTAATTTATTTGTCCTTTACAGGAAAATTGGGCGGCGTGACAAAATTTTAAAGAAAACTTGATCTGGGTGCACAACATACAAGGGCGGGTCAATAAGTCCGTGACTTTTGGAATAAAGCATAGACTTTTTGATAGATAAATCATATTATTTTTCAACGTAGTCTTTTTTGAGCTCTATACACTTTGTCCAACGCTTCTCCAATTTTTTTATCCCTTCCAAAAAATATGATTTATCGAGGTCCTCAAAATAGGCCTTTGTTTGCGAGATTACATCATCATTGGAGTCAAATCTTTTTCCACCAAGCCATTTCTTCTTGTTTGGGAACAAGAAGTAGTCACTCGGAGCCAAATCTGGAGAATAGGGCGGATGAAGGAGCAATTCATAGCCCAATTCATGGATTTTTGCCATGGCAACTGCACAAGTGTGCACCCTTGCATTGTCTTGGTGGTGAGCAAACGCGGCACCCATCTTGCGGAAAGCTTTCTCATGTCCAAGTGATCATTCAAAATTGAATGGCTGTATTGTCACCAAATTTAGTAGATCTAGCTCTTATAGTCTCAGAGGTCTAGGTTATTATATGTCCTCCATATCTTATATTTCCTCGATAAAACTTTCAGCACACGTCAGGACTACCTCCATAGCCTGTGTGCCAAGTCTCAACGCTGTAGCTTTAAAGTTGCTCTTGGTATTAGATTTTATATCATTTAATTTAAAAATAAATTTAATATAGGTCAACACACTAGAAGTATTGTCAAGATTGGCTGCTATAACTCCCATAGTTTTGGAGATGAAGGTGTTCAAAGTAGTGTACCATATTTAGCACGAATTTAATAGGCTCTAGTACCCAGTTAAGACTCCTTACGAAGTATGTAAAAGTCTACTGACTAAAGTAGTTTCATGTCCCAAAATTTGTTACATCCAATTTTGGGAAGAAAGATCGTTATTCAATTTTATATATATATTTAAAACAAAATATCTAAATTATAAAAAACTACATTCGACACTGCGTAAAAAGTAATTTCTATGTACTAAGAAGCTTAACCAAGGAAATAGGCCTTTGGCACTCTGGCATAACTGTATAATAGAGTGGGTCAATTTGTATGGAGTTAAATAAATCAATTTTATTTTAAAAGCTTTAGTGCGCAAGAAGCGCTGGCCTCCAAAATAATTTTGACTTATATGAAGTTTGGAAATGACCACATAGACTAATTTAACTACAAAGTTATGTTGCTCATAGAAATGCGTGTTTTACAATTCTCTATAATCAACCCAAAAAGCGGTGTTTCTGAAACTGTACAAGCAATGCTTACAGAATATTTTGGAGAGATTAAATAAATAAAATTAAATAAAATTTGAAATGTATTCAAGAAAATAAAGTATTTTTTAAAACATACCTTAAATTTTATTTAAATAACTCGTAACTCTCGTAAAACAAAAAAGTTTTTCATACTAAGACTTAATATTGGACCGATTGGCTATATGATATAGTGGTCCGATAAGAACTTACTTCGGCCAGGATTTTAAAAACTGACCTAAATGCATATGCTATCAATTTGGTTAAAATATCTCACTAAACAAACAAGGTTTTCATACTAAAACCTAATTTTGACCCAATCGGTCATATGACAGCTATATGATATAGTAGTCCGAATTGAACCAACTTTGGTCAGGATATATAAAACCAAGTTAAGTGCATATTGTACTAGTTTGGTTGAGATATCTCATAAATCCACAAAGTTTTTCGTTCTATAAACATGATTTTCGACCGATAGAAAAATGTATTTATTCACTTAACAGGTAAGATCTTCCCAGCCCCTCAACCAAAATTTATGTTTCATATATAAAAAAACGCGAAATTGTACGTATTACAACATAATAATAATAATAATAATAATAATAATAATAATAATAATAATAATAATAATAATAATAATAATAATAATAATAATAATAATAATAATAATAATAATAATAATAATAATAATAATAATAATAATAATAATAATAATAATAATAATAATAATAATAATAATAATAATAATAATAATAATAATAATAATAATAATAATAATAATAATAATAATAATAATAATAATAATAATAATAATAATAATAATAATAATAATAATAATAATAATAATAATAATAATAATAATAATAATAATAATAATAATAATAATAATAATAATAATAATAATAATAATAATAATAATAATAATAATAATAATAATAATAATAATAATAATAATAATAATAATAATAATAATAATAATAATAATAATAATAATAATAATAATAATAATAATAATAATAATAATATCACCTGTAAAATGTTACCTGAATATTTTAGAAAACAATTTTAAAGGTATGCCTAAAAGCCCTCAACCACACCTTTCCAATTTTATATAGAACATTTCTATAGCTTCTATGGTTTGGAATCTGTTGAGGTTTTCATTTTTCCGGGATTTATCGTTTTCCCGCTAAACTAGCGGTTTTTTTTTTTAAAAGTCGTAGAACAAACGTTTCTAGATTTTCGAAAAGGAATAAATCCCCATCATTTCATTTAAGCTTCTAGCGCTTTGGTGCAAACAGACAAACACACAAACTGACTTTTCATTTCATTTTGAGAAGTCCACTTAAATTTTCAAATTTATTTATCTTTCGAGCCAGTTATCGGATTTGGATGATTGAGGCATCAATCAACGCGTATTTTTAAGTAAAATTTTTAAAAAATAAAAAATTTTACCAAAGGGCCCCAACAGCCCCATTAGCTGCAATCATTTAAATTTTTCCCCTCCCACTTACACCCCCATATCTCATGACCCAGGTTGGTTAGAAAAAGTTGTATGTTGCTTAGTATGCCATTTTGTAAGTTAGGACTAAACCTTTCGATCGGTATATAACTCGATCTGATGGGACAGTCGTAGCAAATTTTCCAACTTAGCTGTATATATAGTTAGTCGCCATTCGCACCCGTCGTGCTGCTTTCGTCACTAATTTATAAGATTTTCATGGTCGTAAGGTGCCTTTGCAGCCATCAGAAATAAGCTCGAAAAGAAAAAAAATTTTTATAAAAGTCTCGAGATAACACGTCACTCAATAAGTCCCGGGTCTAACTTATAAAACAGCAACTTCTACACAAAATTAAATTTTATTCATAAATATTTCTACGATTTTTTATATTTTTCGGAACAACTGCCGAATTTGGACGAGTGGAGAGTTCTTCATCATTTGTGCTTGTAAGACCACGTTTAACCTCATAGTTCCACCACAAACCGTTGTTTTTAACAGAACAGATTCTGAATAACATTTATAAAGCAATTTTTTTGGTTCAAAAGTATTTTTTTCACAAAAAAAAATTGTTTTTTCAATGCAAGAAAATTCAGATGCTTTCATTGCTTGAAAATTTCAAAATGGAACTTTTTTAAGTGACGGTTATTTGCAAACGAATAATCCAATTAACCTTAAATTTCGAAATAAAAAAATATGGAAATATTTATATTTATTAGTAGCACCAATTACACTAGGCAACAGCCCAAAAGTTACAAAAACCAAAACCACATTTTTAGATAGATTTGGGGCCAAAACCGAAGAAAAACATTTTTTTTTGATGGTGAGTTTTTTTTTTAGAATTTTTAAAAAATCTGGCTTTTTTTATTCTTTTTTTTTAGAGGTGCGCCCACATCTGTAATCATTACTCGAGAATGCCAAAACCGATTTATCAAAGCTTTACTTTATCTAAAAGCTAATGAATATATCTATACTTCATTTATACACAGTCTTAGATTTAAACCAGTAGTTTAAGAGATATCAATTTTTAAATTAAGAAAATTATGATTTTTTTCTTAGCTTTTTTCTTAGCTTTTATCACTTTAAAATTCGAGGAAAAGTCGAAACAATTATTTTACATTTTATTGTCTATTTTATTTGCGTAGCTGCTGTACTTACGCGTTGTTTAAGATATGATTCACTAAAATCTATGGTGAGACGGCGATATGATATTATTTTGTGTCGAGGCATGTTTTTGTCGACTTTTTTGACTTCGTTGTGGTGCGGCATGACCTTTAGTATGAAAATTTTTTTGTGTTTTTTGAGATATTTCAACAAAACTTACAGAATTTGAATTTGTTATTGTTTTGTGTTGGAAACGGGCTATAAAAATGTCCAGTTTTTTTATAAACCAACTATAACAGTTGAGTTTTTGAACTAAATTCATCTTAAGTCGCCCTCTATTTGGGGTTATTTTATATTTCTTTTTGAGTTGGCCCAGGCTTTTTGAATTTGATTTATCTGAGAGTCCAGCCAAAACGAAAACTTATTTTTTAATTAAAAAATAATAAGGGGTATTTCACAATTTTAGGTATGATAATGCATTCAGTAGGTCATTTTTATTACCAAATTCAATTGTAATTTAAACCTACTAAATTTAAACGTCTGCACCGCTAACTACTCATTGATTGAATGCTTTTTAATTTCTGATAGCAACACACTTTACAGAGTATTCAACTTAGTGCCTTTTTCACTAATAAAATAAATATACCCTTAGAAATTTATACTTATTGATCTGATTGGGATATTCTCAATCCTCGCAACAACAGTTGAATAAATTATAAAAAGTTTGTGATACCCCGAGACTATTACTTCTCGGTCCTTTCAGTTCTAAATTGATATGATATATAATTTATTTTAACTTTTAATTTTAAGTCACATTTTCTAATTTGATGTTGATTTAAATGACGACTTGCTCTTAGTTGTCATTGAATAAATAAATGCACATAAGCCTTACATTTTCTTATGATCTATAATATTTATAGACCGTAAAAAATGTATGTCAATTAGTCCAACAAGTGTACGGGTCTACAAGTGTGAGATACATGCAATCATTTATTTTATGTACATATGATTAAGTATTTTATAAGATTTGTAAATGCAAATATCTAGTGGCTTTAGAATTTAGTACCAAGTATATAAATAATACCATTATCTTCTCTGGAAATAAAAAGTCTTTGATTGGACATTCAATCGTATCAAATATTGGATTTGCTTCTCAGCTTTTTTAGGAAATCCTTAGCTTGTTTATCTCCTTGCCTATTTTCCAGTGCTCGCAGTGCCACGGAATCTTAAAATAAAATGAAATGAATAAATCTTTGAATTATTTAAGTTCAGAAACTTTACCTGTATATTCCGGTCTGCTAAGATTCATTAGAATTTGCTCGTTTTGACAAGCTATGAGATCTGCAAACGTTATATAACATTCGGCAATATATTGGCTTGTCATTCCAAATAAATCTTTGTCCTTTACACTGAACAGAATCAGACTGTTCTCGTTGTTGCGTTGCTCTTCGTTTAAGTCACTGTTAAATATACTGATGTTATAAAACAAACTTTGCACTTATTTTTATCGAACTAACTTACATACTAAATTGTTCATCATAAAGAGGGAAGCAATTCTTATTATGAACTGCAGTTTTCAGTGATGTGAATCCATTAAATTGACTTGTGGGCATCATTGAGACTTTAACAAACGAATCGCATAATCCATTTTTATCCATAGGACGCAAATTACGGGCGTTCAATATTTTGAGCTGAAATAATAAATTGATCTCCATAAAAACGTATCTATATGTGATCTCTATTTGAAAACCCACCAATAACCGCGAATCTGTAAGTTGCGCACTAATTGTAAGTTGTCCAAATTGTGCTATTGAATCAGCTTTTTGATATTTTAATCGATCGAGATAAAATTGATGAATAAGATCAGATGTTTCAAGAGCATGTAGATCTAGTATACTTTCAATTTCCAATAATATTTTAACATCAGACGTTATAGTGTCGTCAATTTTAAAGCACGATATCATTGTGCGGAGGGTTTCTCTTAAGTTTTGAAAGAAAGCTGGCGGACGTCGTTTCTGTATAAGTACGAACAAATTCGATAAAAATTTAAATCTATAAAACTAATATATATAAATACTTACATCGAGATTCGACTGAATAAGGTCATATATTATTATTGACAATTCTCCCCAAATGCCATCCAAAATTCTGCTAAAGTTTACTTCGTTAAGAGTATTATATAAAGTCTCTAGTGACTGTTCTAAGTATATCATCAGCCTTTCCATGGAATTTGAGTCCTTGTGAAGAACTTCAGCTCCTTCAGTTAGAAAACGTCGAATGGGGGGTGACATTTTACGGGCAACATGTTCTATTAACTCAACAATTTGATTACGTTGAGTATCAAGAGCATTATCAATAACGGCCTTTATAGTATTAGTGCATCGTTCAGCCTCTAAATTTGATCTGAACTCTCCTATACGTTTTATAACATCTTCACTTCCGAGTTCCTGTGAAAATAAATATAAATTAATTAAATTTTTGATATAATTTTTAATTATGGGGAGCGTGGCAGATCCCCAAAAATATATATATTCTTGATCAGGATCAACAGCCGAGTCTATTGAGTCATGTCCGTCTGTCTGTCCGTCTGGTTGAACGCGTCGATCTCAGAAACCATAGATATAGCTGCCATAGAAACGATACATCCAAAATGAAGCTTTAGTATAAAAAAGTTTTTTGATTTTTGAGATATCTTAACCAAACTGATAGAATATGCATTTAACTTAGTTTTTTCCATCCTGGCTGAAGTTCGTTCAAATCGATCTACTATATCATATAGCTGTCATTCGACCGATCGGTAGAAAATCAACAGTAGGATAACCTGTACCCAGGTACTCTGTACTAAAAGTTGATTTTTGACCGATTGTTCCTATGGCAGCTACTTGATATCGGAAACCGATCTGTACCAAATTTGGTGAGGATAAATAACACAAACTTTAATGCATATTCTATGAGTTTGGTTAAGATATTTTAACGAACAAAAAACTTTTTATTACTAAGAATTAGTTTTCGATTAGGCGTCTCTATTGCAGCTATTGGTATAGTGGACCGATTTTAACAGAATTTGGTCAGAATGTATATTACCAACCCAGATGCATGTTCTATCCGTTTGGTTCTAATATTTTAACAAACAAAAAAATTTGGTCAGGATGCATAATACCAGCGCCGATGCATATTCTATCAGTTTGGTCCAAAAAACTTTTTCATACTAAAACTTCATTTTCGATGCATCGTTTCTATGTCAGCTATATGATATAGTGGTCCGATCCAAAAATAAAAACAAACTTGAACTGCGTATGGTATTCCGGAACTTACATACCAAGTTTGAAGTCTCTAGCTCTTATGCTTTCTGAGATCGACGCGTTCAAACAAACGGACAGACAAACGGACATGGCTCAATCGCCTCGACTGTTGATCCTGATCAAGAATATATATACTTTGGGGGGTCTGCCACGCCCCCTTCTGCCTGTTACATAGAATATGCATTAATGTTGGTCTTGTACATTTTGATAAAGGAATCTCTAAGTGATAAAAAATTCGAATATTTGCGAAAAAGACTAATAAACACAGATTTATCCAACAGGGGGGCTCTTTCTTGACATAATACCAAATTTGATTCAAATCGGTGCACTATATCATAGGATATAATGTACTGTCGTAGGAAAAATCGGGGCCAAATTCACCTTGAGTATGGAAAACTTTTTTGTTTTTTAAGATGTCTCAACCAAACTAACAGAATTTGCATTTTAGTTGGTTTTATACATCCTGACCAAATTTTATTTAAATCGGCTTACTATATCATATTGCTATCATAGGAACAATCATATTTTATGAACAAAACAGTATTGAAACGCGATTAAAATGTATGGAAAAAACCTGTACTCTGTACTTCCCAGCGTAACCATATAGTAACCCGAAAATAAAAAGCGTAAATTTACGAAAAGAAGGCTTTTTTTTTAATTTGTTTTTCAATTAAAAAGAATACTCTTTTACCTTTTTAATGATGTGTGCATTGCCTATAGTATAGTTCTAAAATTAGTTAAACGATTTAAATTTACTAGCGACAAATTGCCAAATGCCGTTTTTTGCACTGCAGAATATAGTGAGCAACCAAATGCGCATTTTTCGATCAGCTAACTTCAAGAGATTGTTACAATTAACTTTTTATCACTTAGAGACAACAATTTACTCTTAGAATAACATATTAAAGTTAGTCTTATGTTAATATGTTGTCTAAAAATTAAGTTTCAAATGCATCTTGCCTGTTACCATATGGTAACGCTGGGAACATTCGGGTTAAGCTCTCAAACCCTCGAATGGCGTTTTACATCCACTTTTGAAACCACTGTAGCATATAGCTGCCGTTTGACCCGCAAGTAAAAGAGCCAAGCATATAATACATTTTTTTGATTTTTCCTAGAATTTTAATGACTATTTTAATTTTCTTAACTCAAAAATTAAAAGCAGTAAAACTATTGACGAAAATTAAAAAATGGATATGAATAAATTATAGGTATATTCATTAGCTTTCAAAAAAAGTTAAGCTCTGTTAAATCGGTTTAATTTTTTGAGAAGTTGAGTTGAAATATATACACCTTTACACTAAAAAAAAGCTAAATTAAAAAAAATGTATACTTCACGAAAAACAAAAGTTGTTTTTGAATATTGGAGTTTGGTTTTTGTTGTTTTCCAGCTGCTGTCTAGTGTCATTATTGATTAATTACTTAAATTATAGACAAACCTTAATAAATGATGGTAAACTTTGCCGGATGTAGTCCATGTTGTTGATAGCTAAGCACCACTCGTCTGATAATACTAAAATAAAAAAAAACAATAATGTAAATTAATAATAAATTAAAATTGATTTTTATCATAATACTAACTGAACACGTCGCCATCCTCTCCAACATTTGTTATATTTTCCACACGTTGAGACATGCGTTGTGCGTAGAATACGCAACACCTACAAATATCCTAATCGCAAATAATAATATTAAGAAAAAAATAATGATCTTTTTCAACATCTGACCTAGTATACATTCATTTCGTTACTTACGTTTACAATTTTAGCTACAAATGTGTAGGAACCTTCTATTTCTGGCCAGTCCAATTGTTGCCAAAATATTTTAATTTGATAAAAAATGGCTAACGTGTCCACTGCGGATGAGCTATACTTCACTGTTTCATCCACAGCATTCAGTTGATCCAAATCTATAGCTTTCTGAATGCGATTCAGAGCCTTAATTACTGAAATATCAAGCCAATGCGTAACGCCTCTTTCAAACCATTGATAAAAATCAGTCATCTGCAATTTATCATTGGGACAGAGTGATTGTCCTAATAATTGAGAGTTTCAGACTAGATTATTAAAACAACAAATATATTTTTTTTGCAAAATGCTTACCTAGAGTATTGTACCGTTTAAGCACCAAATAAGCTTCAAATAATGTGGTTCCCATATTTACATTATCTATATTTGGTAAATATTCGAACTGATCATCGGGGACATCGAGCATTTTAATGTTGGAGCACACGTCTATTACTATTGCTTTAGATATTTCCATCAGTTTTGTGTCATAAAACAGATACAACTTCGTGGAATAGTTCAGCCGAATTTTGCTAAAAAGAAGATTAAAAATAATATATAATAAAATATTTATAATTTAAACAATATATAAGGTTGTTTCACCAATCATGGATACTATTAAATGCATATTAAGTTTATTTTAAATCAGTGTGAATATGTTTAAGGATATATACTTACTGGTAAAAAAGTTTATCGAAATATTCCATTGCTCGTTGTAGATCCGATCGAACCATTTGTATAATTTGAATAAGATATTGAAGTTTATCTTCATCAGATTCATTATCTTTTGCTTGTTTGCTGCCTTCTATAATGTATTCCAACCATTCCTTTGCACCAATATTTATGGCATCAACGATAGCACTTTCAATATTATATGGCTCTTTGGGGTCGCCATTTTCTATCCATCCATAGACTGTTTTCGGAAATATTTCAATTGATTGCGGCACATCCAAAGCTTTAAATTTCGCCAGAATATCCAAGACTTCACTAAGTGCTTTAAGTATTTTATTATCACCAATACTTTTAGAGCGTAGCTTCCTTAATACCGAAAAACAAGATGGTAAAATTCGCTTGGCACCATCCCAAAACATTTTAACGTCTTCAGAATCATTCTGTAAACAGCTTATCGTTGGAACCAAAATATCAAGTATGGAGTTAAAAAGTACAAAATTCAGTTTGTGCGTCTCATGAACGGTACTATACGCATGCCACTGACAAAGAGCACACTCAAAAGCGGAAAGCCCACTCTGAACGGCATGCTGTCTTCTGATAGCTTCAGCCATTGTGCTAAAGTTTCCATTCCACCAATAATTAGTCACTTGAGACACATCCAATTCATGCATGAGCAACAGTTTTAAAAGATGTTTATGTTCCTGTCCCGCAACATTCTTGTTTTTCTCAGCACTCAGTGTTACATTCACTAAAACCGAACCTCGGCTTTTGGTTTTGTTCCCCTTTTCCAGCTTGTACCAAATTGTGAGTCCAGAAACTGGTATAGACTATTAAATGTTTAAGAAAAATGTTAAATTTGTTATTTGAATTCCACTATTCTAAATCAATGTATGGAAAAGAAGCAGATAGACAAAAAAAATAAAGCAAACTTCGATCAATACATGTCGATAAGGACGTTCAGCAGGTAACTGTGAAATTTTATCACTGAGACCTTAACTAAGTTAAACAAACTAATTTAAGAGACAAAAAACATTTCTATATAATAAAAGGATGTACTTAATACTATACCTTAAGTGTAATAACTGCCCGACCAATTAATTCATTGTCATGTTTTCCCGAAGAAGCAGTAACGGCAATCTCTTTCATTAACTTACTAAGACCTCTTACGCCTTTGACATCTAAAAGCTTGTTTACTTTTTCCTTAACCGTCTCTGCAGCATCAAAATCCCTGCAAAAATTATTTGATCAAATGGAATATGGTTAATTGAATTTAATTAAAAGCAGATGAATTCATAAAGCTTTATTTTAAAACGCCTAGAAAAAGGTTTTATAAAAATATATAAAATACTTTAACAGAAATTTAATTTAAGTTATACTCGTACTTAATTTAATTTTATCACACCATGTAAATATTTGAAATATGTAACTACAGTACTATGGTTTTTGTGCTAGAGATAAAAATTGGTCTTTTAATTTGTTTGAAATGTATGAATCAGGTTGATCAGCATCAAATGCCGAGTCCATATAGCCACGTTTGTCTGTCTGTCCGACCGCCTAGATTTTAGAGACTGTAAGAACTGAAGAAACCAACTGTTGCACACAGATTTTTTTACGCAGATCAAGTTTGTTTAAAATTTTTAATGCGCCACACAGTGGGACAAAACATTTTTTCGATGAAAGCGATTGTAATAGTAGCAAATTCGATAGAGAGATAAAGAATTTTCGAAATCAGGTAAAAACTGTGGGCGTGACAGCCCCTCAAAGTTGACCCTTCATTCAGTGCATGCCCAAATGTGCAGTTTTTATAAAAAATGTCAACTTTAAAACTGATTTGTTGACAAGTTTTGAGCCCGATCTTTACTTTTTTGATTTTATCTAAAAAGAAGGTTAATTTTTAATGAAATGGCGCGAATATTAGTTACTTTATTTGTTTACTTTTTATATTAGCAATGTTATAAAAGAACACTAAATTTGTGCTATTTTTCAACATTAAATAAATAAAACTAAAATTGGACTCATTTGAACTTCATGCTACTAGCACAGGAGTCTTTGCTAATCAATTCTCTAACGAAATTACCCGGTTTTTCATGCATCTGGGTGCATCACACGAGATTCTTAAAAAAAAAATTTTTTTTTTTTATTAGCGTAACAAAACATTTTGTAATACTTATGAATGGTGTTTAAGAGATGAAAAAAAATTAAAACATATATTTTGGTCAAAAAAAAAATTTATTTATTTTTTAATTTTACATGTAAAAAGTGCACTGAAAATATTTTTTAACATTGACCAACAACCCTAAATCAACCAGCCCTATCACGCAGTGCAAACACTCATTTTAAAGCTTAAGAAGTTTTTTTATCAAATACTTTTTAAAGTTTTAAAATATCTTTATTGGCTCAAAAGATATGATTTTGGAAAGCAAAAATTGTCCCACGGTGCGCCCCCTTCCGCCCCCGAAAATTGCAAAAAATCTCCATATTTACTGATTTTCTTTATGTATGGTATTTGTCATCCTATTTAATCGCAACCATTTTGGGTAAACAGCACAATAGAAAAGTAGTTTTAATTAAAAAGGCCATATAAGCTCCTTAAAGTATGTAACGGGTATTTTTATAGTTGGTATCTCGACAATAGCCTTTCCGAATAGTTTTAAAAAACTTAATTGGGTACCGAGTGTAAAATCTTCTTATGCTATTGATGCCATCGAAACATAAAAATTTAAAAGATATGCTTACCAAACTTCGATGATCAAAACTTCCTCTCGATGGCCTTCAGTAATTGGTCTACAAGTTCAAGAATACATAGAACGTATAAGTTAAATCAATGTTGACAATATTAAATTACTTAATTTATTGTAAATAATTAAAGTCCATTCAAGTCGCTAGTTGCTATATCTACAGAATGTACAGTTAAAAATTTGAACAACTTATTAAATATCGAAATATTGATATACAGTATAATATGATTGATATTCATGATACTACAGTAAAATAATAAAACTAATTAACAAATAATATTATTCTTTATATATTATTATATATATTATTATTATATATATTCTTCATATACATTTTAATTTTAAAAAACTTACAATGAAAAATGTTCCTCCCATATAGGATTTAAAGTTTCCGTTTTTACCGATGTGTTGTAGCGATGCGAGTTATTTGATTCCAAATACAATGTTACAAACGGGTCAGATAAGCCATTTGGATCCTTTGATAATAAGTTTTCAGCTTTTATGATTTCAATATTTAATCTTATTTTTGGTGGTTCTTTCCTCTTTGCAATTTCAGAAATTTCCAGATGCGTTGAGTTAGGTATTTTAAATACTTCTTGAGCAAACTCAACCAGACTATCTGTACAAACCTCACTTGCCTCACATCCAATATTGTTGTATATTTCAAATAAAATTTCTTCATACAAGTCTTCAACCTGTAAGAAAATATATTGTTAAGGGTATACATTTTATGTATTTGATATTTTAAAATTATTTCGTATGGTAGCTCATGAATTTTTTTAAAACATGTAAAAAAACATGGGACAATTTCATAAATTTATATGGATTTATTTATGTGCTTGTTTACGTTTAAAATTAATTTGGTGTAAAAAAATATCTAGAGTATCCTACGCAAGTAAAGTGAATTATTAATTTTAACTAGCTAACTTTCATAAAAAATCTTTTGTATAGTTTTCTTTATAAAATTTATTAAGATAAGTTTTTTAAAAGGGTAGAGAGACAAGTGCCACTGAACATTCCTCCAAGATCTGACTAGCATTTATCTTTAAATAATAATAATCATAAGGTATGCTTCAATCTATAATTTTCTATTTTGTTGAGATCTATTATTACCTTTATTTACTCCCCAAATCCATCTTAGTCACCTATATACGCCTTTATACACCCATATTTGCCCTATATACCTTCTTTAAATGCTTCAATTGAATCTATTTACTCCCCAAATCTATCTTATTCACCTATATACGCCATTATACACCCGTATTTCCCCTATATACCTTCTATAAATTCTTCTATTACCTCTAGTTACTCCCCAAATCTATATAATTCACCTATATACGCCATTTTAAACCCATATATCCCATATATACTATTATATAAATGCTTCTATTACCTTTATTTACTCCCCAAGATCTGACTAGCATTCATCTTTAAATAATAATAATCAGAAGGTATGCTTCAATCTATAATTTTCTATTTTGTTGAGATCTCTACATACTCAAACGAAGCATAAAATAAAACTGATTTTACTACAGCAGAGCGACAAAACTGTCTGCCCTTCAGTTCTAAAAAGAGTTGAAAGAGCTAATTCAAAGACATTTCAAAAAAATTAATTTGTGAAAATTTAATTATGTCTTCACTCGATGAGAGGTTGTTGCACAATTGTGGAACAATTTGGGATATTTTCGTGAACTCTAAAGATTGTACTTTATTGTTAGACCTAGCTACATCAGATTGGGATTGCTTCCGAAAAAAATCATAATGGAATGCTTCTCCACCAGCATAATTTGCCCTACTAAGAAAAAAGGCGACCGTAAATAAGCACAAAGCTTTAGAGGTATATGCTTTTAAACGCCACTATGAAATCTATGGCGTCGGTGCTACTGGTAAGACTGACCAAATTGGTAGCCGCAAACAGCCTGTTAAGCGAAAATCATATGGCGGTCAGAGAAGGATATTCCACAGTAGATAACATATTCGTGCTAACATAACGTCTATAAAGAAAGAGTATCGATTAGAATGTCGAAAGTTGTACCTATTCGGTTTTCGAAACCATCGAAAGACAAACTGTTATACAAACTTAGCCATTAGGGCTTATCGACGAAACACAGCAGCGGTATAGGCCAAATGTCGGCGTCAAGCAAGGCTCCTTAGTCCAACTATTAGCCCTTTTAGTGGATGACATCGCAAACGAGCTGCCGAAAGGCGTTAATATTGGCGAACATCATTTTAAAGTGCTTATATATGCCGACGATATGGTGGTTATGGCTGAGACACCAAAAAGGCTTTAGGCAATGATAATTGCCACAGCCAGATACTGTCTGACAATGGGTCTTCATAAAAACGTTGATAAGTCCAAAATAATGGAAATACGCAACTCAAGAGGAAGGTTTGCTAACAATGAGAGGTGGACATTAGCGGGTAAAGTGGTTAAGACTATTAAATATGTTGGAGTCTATCTGTCTTCAAACACAAGCATGGAGAACCACTTTCAACAAAAGAGGAAGGTTGTAAGACTGGCCATAAACAGCACATGGAACACCCTGTTAGGCACAAAGAATATAAACTGCAGCAGTAAATATAAAATTTTTCAGGCTGCCAAAACAATTACATGCTATGCAGCGCAGGTATGGGATCATACTCCGTACGACGAGGTGAAGCGCAGCGTTACTTATTTTATAAAGAGTATATAACTAAGTCAATAAAGTAATCAAAATGCCGAAATGCAGATATCCCACGATAGTTGCTGAGTACCTCCTACGTAACAGGGCACAATGCTTCCACCATTGGGAAGAGCTAGCAACAGAGCACGGCGTAATATTTGATATTAGCAACACGCTGAACTGGAGCACGAATCAAAAAATCTGATAAACCGAGTGGGCAACTCAGCACGCCGGATGTATGCGGCCCAGGCAAGGCAGAGCGACACAAGATCCACATATAAACAACTCGATTACGACCTGTCTGACAATCACTATTTTACTGATGATTTTGAGAGCCACAAAATATCGCTTGTTTTCAAGACCAGAGATGAGCTGTTGTTTTTAAATTATCAGCCGCATACGCAAAATGCAAACAATTTTTGCACATTGTGCAATCGCATGGAACAAGAAGATTCGGAGCATTTTGTGGCAAGGTGTTCTAGGAAAATCTATATTGTCTACGGACGAATACCTGCGCAAGCTAAATGGGGAGAACTGGCTTGGACTTGCAACCTTTGTGCGGCTTGCTTTCCAATACCGCACACAAATTATGCAAGAGGGTTTTTTCTGCAAAAAAGTACAGTATTCAGGAATATCCGCTTACATTTATTATTATTTTGTGTGTTTATTTCTTATTTTCCTTATTATTTGCTCATTATTTACAGGGTTTCAATTTTTAATCATTTAATCTCTTTCATAATTTAAAAAGTAAAAACATATTCTAATGTGCAGCTCAAAATTGGACGCGATGATATCACCCTAGCTCGTAAAATCTTATCAATATAATTGTAACATAAGAACTTTTGCAAAAAGGGGTCCGTTATCAGTAGTTTATAATAAAAACAAGTGGGACAGTAGGATACTCTGTGCCCAGGCAATCTGTACTAAGAGTTGATTTTCGATCGATTGTTCTTATAGCAGCTATATGATATAGGAAACCGATCTGATCCAAATTTGACCAGGATGTATAACAACAACTTAAATGCATGTTCTATATGTTTGATTAACACATCTCAAACATCAATTAATTTTTTTATTCTAAAACATATGACAGCTATATGATATAGTGCTCCGATTTAAACCAAATTTGGTCAGGATGTATAATACCAGCCCAAACGTATACTGGGTCATATTGGTTGAGATATCTCAAAAAACGAAGAAGTTTTCTATACAAAAACTTCAAGAAACCTACATACCGAGCTTGAAGTCTCTAGCTCTAGATTGACGCGTTCAACAAGACGGACAGACAAACAGACGAACATGGCTCCATCGACTCGGCTGTTAATCCTGATCAAGAATAAATATACTTTGGGCGTCTGCTACTCCCCCTTCTACCTGTTACATACATTCTCCCATACACATATACTCATTTTTAACCTTTTTTAATGGGCTCAGGATATACATAAATTATCCGGTCACTGCATTATTGCTTGTTGCGATTTGAATAAGTATTTAAGTCAACCTAAAGGGTATCTACAAGTCGATAATTTTTGAGTCGAGCATTTAAACAACTTTAAAAAATGTTTCTAAAAAGCATAAATAACTATATTCATGCAAAGGTAAATAAAAGAGTTCTTCCGTATATACTAAATATTTGCTTACAGTCATTGAATGACAAACAGCCTTTGCATGGGATTCCAGTAAATTTTTATGAACACCACGGAAATGCTGGCTTGATATACTTCCATTTCGATTAAGAATTCGTTTACGTCGTTCACCCGTTTCATTTAAAGAAAGTGTGGATAATACTTTCCGCACACTGCGAGTCTCATGACCTGCCGTTCGATTTAAACTTGAAGAGTTTAATTTTTTTCCCGACGAATTTCGTGAACTTTGATTGGATAAAACGCGGGGCAGTGACAAATAACTCATTTTCAATACACAAAAATTCACAGCTTTATTTTAAAATGTACTAGAAATAATTGAATTTATTAATTACTCTCGAAATTATGATCGAAAAGAATAAAGTGTTCACTTCTAATGTTTTTAAATTGCGTACATTTAAAAATTTGTTATGTTTACAAATTGAGATTAAAGTTATCATTGGAAAACTTATTGATCTAAAAACAATTTAGAAATCTGTAAAACCAAAAGTGAAACTCTGTAACAATGTCAATGCTCTACACAAAATTTTTCCCAGTTTTTAAGTATTACGTTGACCGTGAGCTGAATTGAATGCGAATGAAAAAATTCAATATTAGTTTCTATAAGAAGACGCTTAGTGCGTCGAAAGATAAAGAGAAAAGAATTATATTCTAGAGTGCTTTGAGAAAATGTTTTATTTTTGGAACTGAGAAAAAAGCTCAATGATAATGAACGATGTATATTGTAAAGTATGTAGAGAATCTATTCACAGTAGGAAAAACAAATGCTTTTTGAGTATATAGTATATATATGTACACATACTTGTACTACTTGTGTGTAGATAAGTTTTTCTAATACAAACATCTACATTAATATTTAGTGAGTAGACAATACAGTTGTTTCTTTGGAAAAGAGTTGGTTTGTTTACAGTTCGAATTTTGGTTAATATAACAATGAGATAAGACAGATGAAAAATGTTTTTGGCGCACCTCATAAGCAAATATATCTGAAGTACATTTTGAATTTTTAAATGATGATAGCTTGCCAATGCTTTCCGGCCCTAAAATGTTTGGCATTTCCCGGTCCCGTAAATCACACAAATACATGATCCCACAAAAAAAACCTCTACGCGAGGTAAAAGTCTACTGACGAAAGCATATTCCAGTCCCAAAATTTCTGATGTCCAGTTATGTGACAAACAAAATAATAAAGTTTAATATAAAAATTAAAAAAAAACACACCAAAATTGGCATCCTGCACTGTGAGCTACCACGAACATAATAATTATCTTTTGCGCAGTGCCGATTGCCAATTTTCGTTTTTTTTTAATTTTAAAGTTTTTATATTAAACTTTATTTTGTTCGTCACAAAATTGGATATAAGAAATTTTGGGACTGGAATATGCTTTCGTCGGGATATCAGACATTTTTGCAAATGCTTTTTTTTTTACAATGTATTTTAACTATCATTAATGCAGACAGATACTAAAATGTGTTTATTTATTTGTTGAATTTCTTGCATGTTAAAAAAAATCGTTTTCTTTAATATTAAAGAGGAAAAGAATAATTAAAATCATATGCGTTGCAGAAAGACACAACAAGTTTAGGTAAATTGAACTAGATTAAGCCCGAATTTTCAAAAATCAAAACTAAGCTATCTGGCAACACTGGCATTTTCTGGCAAAGGTACGTCTAATAGCCCTCAAACTCACCTTACCAATGCTCCATTGAACATATCTGTAGCTTCTATGGTTAGCAAACTGTTTGGGTTTAAATTTTTGCGGGAAATAGCGTTTTCGCGCTAAGCTAGAGGTTTTTCAACAAGTCGTAGAACAAACATTTCTAGATTTTCGAAATGGAATAAATCCTCATCATTACATCTAAGGTATTTAAGCGCTTTATTACAAACAGACAAAAATACAAACTGACTTTTCATTTCATTTCGAGAAATCCACTAAAAATTTCAAATTTAATTATCTTTTAAGCTAGTTGTCAGATTTGGTTGATCGAGGTATCAATCAACGCGTATTTTTAAAAAATAAAATATTTTACCAAAAGGCCCCAACAGCCTCATAACACTAGGCAACAGCCCAAAAGTTACTAGAACAAAACCAACTTTTTTGCATAGATTTGGAGCCGAAACCGACGAAAAACATTTTCTTTTTTTTTTATGGTGAGATTTTCTTTTTTAATTTTTAAAAAATCTGGCTTTTTTTATTACTTTTTTTTACAGGTGCGTCCCCATTTGTCATCATTACACGAGAATGCCAAAACCGATTTATCAAAGCTTCACTTTTTCTGAAAGCTAATGAATATATCTACAATTCATTAATACAAGTTAAAGATTTAATCCAGTAGTTTAAGAGATATCAATTTTTGAATTAAGAAAATAATGATTTTTTTTAAGCTTTTTTTTATTTTTTTTTTATTTTAAAATTCGAGAAAATGTCGAAAAAAAATATATTACATTTTGTTAACTATTTTATTTGAATAGCTTAATTACGCGTCGTTTAAGATATAATTCATTGAAATCTATGGAGGGACGGCGATATAATATTATTTTGTGTCTAGGCATGTTTTTGTCGACTTTTTTGACTTCGTTGTGGAGCGACATGACCTTTAGTATGAAAATTTTTTGTGTTTTTTGAGATATCCAACCAAACTCACAGAATTTGAGTTTGTTATTGTTTTACAGATTATGACCAAAGTTGGTTCAAATCGGTTAGCTATATCATATAGCTGCCATAGGAACGATCGGTTAAGAATCAATTTTTAGTATGAAAAACTTTTTTGGTTTTTGAGATATTTCAACTAAACTGACAGAATATGCATTTAAGAGGATCATTTGAACTATTTAGTTTGTTTCTATATATATAGCTATATTAATTCCCCATCGTTAAGTATGTTTACCCTTAGAAAGACGACTAAGTTATTAGTATATAAACAATGAAACAAGTTTTTCGCAAAAGGTTGATTTTCGACTGATCGGTTCCACGGCAGCTATATGCTATAGTGGTCCGATTCCAACCAAATTTGGACAGGTTATATAAGAAGATACGAGATTCCTAATTTGTATGTTTGATAGAGATAACTTTAAAAATAAAAAAGTTTTCCATACTAAAGGATGAATTCGATCGTATCGATCGTTCCTTTGGCAGCTATATGATATAGTGCTCCGATTTCAACCAACTTCGGTAAGAATGCGAAGAGCAATTAAAAATTGCAAATTTATGAGTTTGATTGAGATATCTTAAAAAACAAAATATTTTTCATACTAAAACTTGATTTTCAACCGATTGCTCCTAGGCAACTATATCATATAGTTATTCGATTTGAACCAACTTTGGTAAGGATGCATAATACCAAGTTCAATGCATATTCTATCAGTTTAGTAAAGATATCATAAAAAACAACATAGTTTTTCATACCAAGACTTGATTTTAGACTGATCGGTCCTATGGCAGCTATATGTTATAGTGGACAGATTCGAACCAAAACTGGTGAAGATATAAAGGACAACATAAAATACACAATTTGTGAGTTTGGTTAAAATATCTTCGAAAATACATACTAATGGTGGATTTTCGACCGATCGTTTCTATGGCAGCTATTTGATATAGTAGACCGATTTAAACCAAATATGGTCAAAGTATGTAAAATAACAAGAAAATGATTTTGTGTGAGATTGGTTAAGATATTCTAAAAATTTTAACAAATTTTCATACTAAAGGCCATAAGGAAGTCATCACAGTCGATAGATAGATGTTAATGAATCATATCTTAAACAACGTGTTATTAATGCAGCTATTCAATAAAATGATAAATAAAATGCATTTTTTTTTACTTTTCCTCGAATTTTTAAGTGAAAAAGCTAAAAAAAAAAGCTAAGAAAAACCATAATTTTCTTAATTAAAGAATTAATATCTCTTAAACTACTGGATTAAATCTTAAACTTGTATTAATGAACCGTAGATATATACATTAGCTTTCAGAAAAAGTAAAAGTAAAAGTTCGATTTTGTTGCCTAGTGAAATCTGCAATCATTTAAATTTTGCCCCTCCAACCCCCTTTTTACTTGACCCAGGTAAGTTAGAAAAAGTTTCAGGATGCCATTTTGTAAGTTGAGAGTAATCCTTTCGATCGATCGTGTTGTATACACGATCTGATCGGACAGTCGTAGCAAGTTTTTCAAATTGGCTGTACATATTGCCAGTTGCCTTTCGCACTCTTCGTGCTGCTTTTGTCACTAGCCACAGTTTTAACAATTCAACTCTCTTCTTTGAGATTAACGTTTTATTTTATTGTTATCAGTCACCCTAATTAATCTCATCAATATCGGATATATATAACGGAAATTAAAACTGTTTAAAGTTTTTAAGCAACACAAGTGCCTAAAATTAAGTAGAAATATTAGTTCTTGTGTCAGTTGTTGTACACCGTTTGGGCTATTGCCTTTTTGTTAGTTCTGTGACTTAATCACGTTTTAAAAACTGTCATATTGGTCATATATAACGCTGCCTAACTTAAGTGAGTACCCTATATATAATATAAAAAATTTATAAGAAGAATTGTAAAAATTATTAAAGAACTCTCTTATTGAATGATCACTTCGACACGAGATTCCCAGTGCCCTTAGATACCAAGACACATTCAAGTACAAACATATAAAAGCACATTAAATGCATACACAAAAGAACAAATATATAGCAGCTTCGTATGTTGTTCCTAGCATCAGTGTTCTCTTCTTCATTTGGCACGACGCTGCGTAAAATTGTTTTTTGTATAACTTCCGTGTTTATTATCGGATCGTGATGAAACTCAGGGAACATCGGCACCAAAATACTTATAATATATGCCAAGACTCAAAGGTGTAGCTTTGTTTTAAAATTATCCTGTAATTCGTTTCTATGACTTGTGGACGAAGGAAAAGTGGTACCCACAATTTCAAATAAATATGGAGTCAGCAACTATTATATTCGCTGAAGGAGACAGACAGATAAACGGACGGGGCGAAATCGACTCGTCTGAAGAAACTGGTTAAGAACATATATGTTTCATGAGGTCAGTCGTGCCTTCTTATGCACGTTAAAAACATAAATACGTGACAACCCTTTTCTTTACATATCTCATTGTATAATAGCCTATTAGTGCACATTGGGCCCAATGGCCGTTTTTTTGGCATAAAGTCTAAAAACTATGTTAACGAGCTGAAACTTTGTATATATCACTAATACAAATAGCTTAGAACTTAGAAAAAAAAGTTTAAAATTTTGGCCACGCCTACCCATACCGCCCATACAAGAACACATTGCGTATACGTATGGTAATTGTAAAAAAAGAAGTTAGTGAGATATTAAATTAAAGCTAGTTTTCCTAACATTTAAAAAACATATATATATATAATATAAAAAAAAACAACTTATAAAAATTCGGATTCTTCTAACTTAAGCTATAAGTTAAAAGTACAGCCAAGGCCGGATAAAGCCGGATAAAAGTTTATTACCAAACTTTAATACACATATTCAACTTTAATTTAACATACATTACCTGTTGGGCTACCCTGCGCCAAATTAGTTATGGTCTACAAAAGACGAACACTTTGGTTAAGTTATTTCTGTTATTGGACATACATATAACACACATTAATATAATCAAAACAATGATAATTTAGAAAACAAGTTTGGTTTTGCTATTCTACATACCCTGGCTTTCAATTTCCATTTTTGATATTTACTTTTAGTCCAAGGGTTAAAAAGTTAGACGCACACAAAGTGAACAAAAATTTTCCGCCTATTTCATAAAAACAGACCGCTCACTGAACAGCTGACTTTGAAATTCGATAAAAATTTGAGGGCTTAAAAAAATCGATATTTTTTTTATCGATTCTTTATATGTAGACTGTCTACTACAAATCTGTAACATTAGAAGTGATTTTCTTTTCAATGAATTTTTCGACTTTATGCCAAAATAACGGAAATTGGGCCCAATGTGTAGTGTAAAAAAAAAAAAATTATTGCTTAAAATAAAATAAAAAAATACAAAAAATTTCATACTAAAGCTCATGCTGCACTACAAAGAAGTCATAAAAATCAAGAAAAACATGCATAGATATAAAATTTGATTATATCGCCGATTCTCCATAGATTTTAATAAATCATATCTTAAACGACGCCTAATTAATGCAGCTTTGCAAAAAAAAACTAAAGCCAGAGTTAAATTTGTTTGATGAATTCCAGATATATTTATCAGCTTTTAGAAAAAGGAAAGCTTTTAAAAATCGGTTTTGGCATTCTCGAGTAATGCTGACAGAAGTGGGCGCACCTCTAAAAAACGGCTCTCTGCCATAGAAATAAAAAAAAATGTTTTTCGTCAGTTGGGTCCCCATATCTATCCAAAAAAGTCGGTTTGGTTAAATTCAGAACTGGGCTGTTGCCTAGTGTTATCTATCTGGATGTCAAAATCGGTATTTAAACTCCTAAATACTGACGTTTTGAAAGATTCTGACCAATTCTTTGTTTTGAATAGTTTATCCGCAAGCGAGATTCATATTCATTAGTAAAAGTATTTCGACTGTTCATAGATGGACCTTAGAGTATAAACGAGGTCGTACGAGTGTGATGATCCACGTTCTAGAGTCTAGACGGCCAAAAACTACAACTAACCAAGAAAGGACTAATGTTGTGCTTGATATGGTTATCGCAGAGAGACGATTGGCACTGATACAAATAGGCGGAGACTGTGGAAATCTCGGAGGAATGGGTGTTTTATATATAGAAAAACGAATTAGCGTTGTGAAAACTGATGGCAAGATGGTTTCCTAAATTCGGATCAAAAACGCAATCAAATGCAATTATTCCAACAGCATTTGATCTTTTTCAGAAGAATAACATTGATTTTGTGCGTCGATTTGTTGCTATAAATGAAAGTTGGGTTTACCACTACGATTCAGCACAGAACAGCACAGCGTCAGCAAACTTCTGAGTGGACTGAAACCGGTGTTTCGGCTCCGAAGACAAAATCATCGAAAATGGTTATGGTTTCAGTATTCTAGGATGCGAAGGGACTATTGTTGAATAATTATTTGCCAAGTGGTAAACCAATAACAAACTACTGCAAACTAGGAACGATGATTTATAAAAATAAGACCTGGCTAAGCGAAGAAGAAAATTTCAAACTTTAAATTAACAAAAGTAAACAAAGATGCAAACAAACAATCATTATTAAAATATATCAAATTTTACTTACATTCATACAAATCGCCGTGTCAAAAACAGCTTCTCTTATGTTGTCAGCCGTGGGAGCACTTTGTACACTTTGCACATCAACGTCAATGCTTTTTTCGTATTTGACTTCTAACCCACTGTCTGTGCAAGAGCCGTCATCAGTTTTCTCCGCAATACTGTCTTCGTCTTCATTAAATGGAGCCAGTGAGGTCTGGAAGACATTTTCATCCAGCTGCGATTTTTGTCGCAACAGATCTCCAAACTTTTCAAAGAAACCATCATCAGAATTTTGGAGTCTGCAAACAGGAGCAAATTCAAACAAATAGATTTAATTCTAAAATCCAGACGATTGACATCCTCAATTTCTAGATTATAACGCTCATACAGAAAAGGAAATAGAAACACAAAAATTATAATATTCTTAAATTATATAAATATAAAGCCACAATGAGAATTAGGTAACAACAGGGTGACTCGAGAAAACGGAGACAAACATTAATAGATCTAAATTATGTACTAGGTTAGATCATTAAATATAATTTTATCGCATTTTATCTAATCTTAAGCATAAAGAATGGTTTTTTAAACTAGTGTCAAAGTTTTTGATTTATTTGTTTTTAATTTTGAGGTGGTTTTATAATTTCAAGTAAACGAGGTGCAAGAAAAACGTGAATATAAAATTTTGTGCTTGCTCGTTGTGCCTAGGCAGACTGTTTCTAGCGCCATCATCCGTTTCAATAAATTTAGCCATTAAGGCGATCGTCCGGGCGCAAAATTTTAAAAATGCGAAGCTGTCCACCGTCGAGCTGGACCAGAACCCCCAAAATGACAGTATCTGATCCGAAAGCAGTCTACCACCGCGACATTTTCAACGCCGTGGTACTTCCTTGGACCCAATACCACTTCGCCGATGCGGACTGAACTTTTCAATAGGACTCTGCGCCCGCTCACATGGCGAAAATGTAGGAAAACTGGTGCAAGACCCAATTTCCATACTTGATCGCGGATGCTAAATTGTCGCCCTACGCGCCGGCACTCAACCCGATAGACTTCAGCGTCAATATGATTTTCATGTGGAGCGACACGACCTTTAGTAGCAATTTTTTTGTGTTTTTTGAGATATCCTAACCAAACTCACACAAATAAAAATAATTATTAAAGCTTAGAAAAAAGCTGAAAAAAATCATCATTTTCTGAATTCATGAACTGATATCTCTTAAACTACTGGTTTAAATCTTAAAAATTAATTATAGATATATTCATTAGCTTTAAGAAAAAGTTTTTTAAGTCAGTTCTGGCATTCTCGATAATGACAAACGTGGGCGCACCTCTGAAAAATATAAAAAAAGCCAAATTTTAAAAAACTTTAAAAAAACAAGTGTGCGGTTAGAGGCAAGCACGCTCGACAGTAGGATACCCTGAGCCCAGGTACTCTTCAAGAAAAGTTTATTTTCGATGCATCGTTCCTATGGCAGCTATGTGATATAGTAAACCGATTTTTACCAAATTTGGTCAGGATGTATACTACCAGCTCCAATACATAATCTATTAGTTTGGTTCTGATATTTCAACAAACACAAATTTTTTTATACTAAAACTTCATTTTCGATGTATCGTTCCTATGCAGCGCCGTTTCGAAGGGTGGCAAGGGGGGCAACCGCCCCGGGCGCTAAGAAATTAGGGGCGCCGAAAATATGAAAATATTGAAATATTTTAAAAAGACTTTGAACTTGGAAGAAAGTTGAGAGGTTGCACCTAAAATTAAATTAATCAGACAACGCACACTGGGGCAGGAGGACGAAAAGCGTGTCAAAAATCGTTTTTGTGACGAAAGCGTTCGTAAAAAGTAATCAACGTATTCGATAGAGAAAACTTGAAAGATTACGAATGTAAAAGATTTTTTAAATCAGGTAAAAATTGTGGGCGTGACATCCTCTCAAAGTTGACTCATTTTTCCGTGCGCGCAAAAATGTGAAAATTTTATAAAAAATTAAAATTTTAAAACTGATTTGATGACAAGTTATATGAGCGATCTTTATGTTTTTGTTTTCATATGAAAAGTACACTCATTTCTAATTAAAGCCGTAGAAATGTGTTTCTTCACTTGTTTACCTTTTATCCCAGCAATGTTAAAAAAAAACACAAAAATTAGGCTTTTTTTTGACTTTGATGGAATAGAACTAAAATTGGACTCATTTGGACACGATCCCACGATTCTCTAACAAAATAACCCCGGTCTTTTATGCGTCCAGCTGCGTCTGGGGAAGTTATAGGACAAAAACTGATGTAATATCGCAAAAAAAATGGTGATAGAAGTGGAAGAGTGCAGTACAATTACATACGCTATCGCTATGCCAGGCATCATACAAGATTTTCTAATAAATAAATTTTTTTTTTTTGAGCTAGCATAACAAACTATTTTAAATACTTATTAATATTGTTAAAAATATGAAAAAGATTGAAACGTATATTTTGGGCAATCAATAATTTTTTTTATTTAATATGTAAAATATGCACTGAAAATATTTTTTAACTTTGACCGACAACCCTAAATGAACCAGTGGGCCAATTAAGCAGTACAAGCACTTATTTTAAAGCTTTAAAATTCTTTTTAAATTTTGAAAATATCTTCACTGGTTGAGGATCTGTCCCACTGTGCAACGTAAAGTTCGAAAACATTTAGATTCATTTAGCATTTAGCAACTAAAATTGAGATTTGAGACCCATTTAAATGTTTCTGAGGATTTAAATTATTAAACAGGCTTTTTCACATCACCAGATCGTTAAATCAATTTTACGATTTTAGAAATAACAAGTCGTTATATGTTTAAAATTCTTAGTTTAAGCATGCATTTGTAATGTATGTATTAGGATGCTATTGCTAAATTCAGACAATATGCGGATAAAATGCCAACGACTCAGAATTTAAAAAGTCAAAGAAGTCTAATATATTTGATCTTACTAAAATAACATGGGCGGAAATCTAATAGTACCCATTTTTGGGTAACGAGCTAATTACCATAATATAAGTTTTTATTGTTGTAACATTAAATACATTTTAGTAAACATTTTTGACACTGGAGTTGTCAATTTCAATATGTTTTAAAAGGAATTATCTTTGCTTTGTTTATTTGCTAAAAAAAAATGTGATACTAAAAAGAAATTGTAGGGGGAGGGCGTCGCCAAAATCTTTGCCCCGGGAGCAACTTTTCGTCGCAACGGCGCTGTTCCTATGGCAGATATATGATATAGTGGTCCGTTCCAAAAATAAAAACAAACTTGATCTGCCTAAGGTACCCAGGAACCTACATACCAAGTTTGATGTCTCTAGCTCTTATGGTTTCTGAGATCGACGCGTTCAAACAGACGGACGGACGGACAGAAAGACGGACATGGCTCAATCGACTCGGCTGTTGATCTTGATCAAGAATATATATAGGTTTGGGGGTCTGCCAAGCCCCATTCTGCCTGTTACATACATTTTGTATCACGTTTGGACCTGTGCATCTCCGCATGAGGGGCCATTACGAAACCGACTTAGAATGGTGGTCCATGTTATCGTTACTAATTGTTGTTTCGCCTAATTTCTTTCATTTAGTAAAATTATGATTAAAAATGTTTGTTTCCGTTATTTTTGGTCACCCGGTATATAGTAAAATCTATTGTATTTGACATAAAACAAGAATATCATTTAAAATTTAAGAGCCACTGTTAAGGATTATTGATTGCCACATCATTTAACTCCCTACAACATTCGTCATTTTTTTATATTTAAATCACATTCTGTTTTTATACCTTTTCCCTCCACATACTAATATTGACTGCGCACACTGTAGCCTAAAATTATTTAATTTATCGCGAAGCTTCATTTGAAATTTGCCTTTAACTTGCATATTCTCAAATATGTTTAAAACGGATTTTCGTTTAAAAAAAGCAATGGGTAAATCGATTTGTCACAAAATTAAAAAGAAACCGTTGACAAACTGACAAAGATAGATTAACACATCTTTCATACACGACTATTGTGAACTAACTGTTTTAATAGTAGAAGCTTCACAGGTCAGCAGGAAAAGATATGTATGTGTAAGCATTGGACAACATTACATTTGTACGTATGTATATATATATATATATATATATATATATATATATATATATATATACCAAAACAATAGAAACACGCTTACACAGATGTAAAGTTGTATGTAAAGTTCACGCTTCGTGAACTTAGACCTACAATAGTATGTGTATGTTCAGTTGAGTGGCTACTCACCATGCAGAAAATACTCCGTTGCACGCATATAGAAGCGTTGCGCCCCTCAACAAGAACAAACTGCATTGAATACTAAACAGGAAAGTGTATTTACTCACGGGCGTAGGCAGCGTGGCAACATTTATTTTTCTTAGTATATCCCAGACCCAAAATCTGTATACTGCCATGAATACCATGAGTACCACAGTCAAGCCCTTTTTAGCAACGAAAAATACAGAATTTGAGATTTCTTTGCTTGTTCAATGTTGCTGTGAGTGGAGGCGATGCCCCCTGCCTACGCGCTTAGTAGTACTAGTTCGATCAGAGTGAAGCCCATGGTAAATTTACTAAAATGTGACGTATTGCGCTGTGATAGGATTCTTAAATAAATTCACCATTCTTGCGCAACAACAACGTTTCCATACGTGAAAAAAAGAAACCAAAAAGTGTCCAAAAATCTACCTGTGTTATTGTGGTCACAAAACTAAAGCGTTTTAAAGAACGACATGTTGTAAGAAAAACTGTAGTGCGAAACTTGACTATGCAATTAAAGTGGATACTCGATAAAAGAAAATGATAAACTTCATATGTGTATTGTTTTAGAGCATTAATATGCCTTTTATATAGATATTTCTTGACTCGTAGATTTACCTTAAACTTTCTTAATGTGGTTGGGTAAAACAATGCAGGTGAAATAAAGATTTTAATTAAACCCGCCCCATGCTCGCTTCACTCGCTGTAAGGAAAGTGAAAGTCGAAGCACTTCAAATACTTTTCTTTAATAAACTTCTTTAACACAAAAATAGGTTACTAAGTTTTCCCATCGTTCGTACGAAACAATTATTATAAGGAATTATACTATTTGATCAAAATGTAAAATTTTTTATTGTTGGAAATTTCCTGCTGAATGCAAGAATTATTAATTGATTTTTATAATGATTGGACTCCGCCCCTGCTCGCTTCGCTAGTGGAATTCATATTTTTATACCCTGAGCCCATTGAAAATGGGCAAAAAAGGGTATAATGTGTTTGGCAGAATGTATGTAACAGGCAGAAGGGGGCGTGGTAGACCCCCAAAAGTATATTTATTCATGATCAGGATCAACAGCCGAGTCGATTGGGCCATGTCCGTCTGTCTGTCCGTCAGTCCGTCTGTCTGTCCTTCCATTTGAACGCGTCGATCTCAGAAGCAATAAGAGCTAGAGACTTCAAACTTGGTATGTAGGTTCCTGGATACCATACGCAGATCAAGTTTGTTTTTATTTTTGGATCGGATCACTGTATCATATAGCTGCCATAGAAACGGTACATCAAAAATTAAGTTTTAGTATGAAAAAGTTTTTTGTTTGTTGAGATATCAGAACCAAACTGATAAAATATGCATCTCGGCTGGTAAAATACATTCTGACCAAATTTGTTCAAAATCGGTTAACTACATCATTTAGCTGCCATAGGAACGGTACACCGAAAATTTAGTTTTAGTATGAAAAAGTTTTTTGTTTGTTGAGATATCATAACCAAACTGATAAAATATGCATCTCGGCTGGTAAAATACATTCTGACCAAATTTGTTTAAAATCGGTTAACTACATCATATAGCTGCCATAGGAACGGTACACCGAAAATTTAGTTTTAGTATGAAAAAGTTTTTTCTTTGTTGAGATATCAGAACCAAACTGATAGAATATGCATCTTTGCTGTTATTATATATCCTGGCCAAATTTGGTTAAAAACGGCCCACTAAATCATATATCTGTCATAGGACCGATCGGGTGAAATTTAAGTCGTAGTATGAAAAAGTTTTTTGTTTTTTAAGATATCTGAATCAAACTGATAAAATATGCAATTAACTTGGTTTTTACATTCTGACCAATTTGTGTTTAATTCGGTTGCATATATCATACAGCTGCCATAGAAACAATTGGTCGAAATTCAACCTCAGTGTAGAGGACCTGGGCTCAGGGAATCCTACTGTCGAGCGTGCTCGAATGTAACCGCCTACTTGTTCTTGAATAAATTTCTTTAGCGCAAAAATAAATTACTGTACTATTTCAATAGCTCGGACACTTGTTAATTCGGACAACCTGATAAATCGAACACTCAATTTTTATCTTGAAAATATTTTGTAACCTGGGCACCACACAAATTTTTTGATTCTGAAATCCGATCACATTAACGTGTAAGAAAGGAACAAAAGTTGCAAAAAAAATATGTGCAGATGAAGGCATTTCAACTGCAGTTTCTGTCATTTAAAGGCAAAAGGTCGTTATTTCTAACAATGGGTTTATTCGGCAGGTTTTTTAATCAGAAATCTCTTCTTTAACAAATATAACATTTTTTGTAAAAGAAATGAATTATTGTATGCACGCTGCACATTTTGTGTTTCAAAAATCATATCTTTTGAACCAGTGAAGATATTTTCAAAATTTAAAAAGCACATGATAGAAAATTCTTAATCTTTAAAATGCTTGGACTGCTTAATAGACCCACTGGTTGATTCAGGGTTTTCGGTCAAAGTTGAAAAATATTTTCGGTGCATATTTTACATGTAAAATTAACAAAAATAAATCTTTATTTTTTGTCCGGAATACAAAGTGTAATCTTCTTCATCCTTTAAACAGCATTGTTTAATATATATAAAAGTTTTATTAAGCTTATTACAAAAAAGAAAAAAATATATTTTTTTAATCTGGTATGATGCTTGTCGTAGCGTAAACGTATGTAATTACACTGCGCTCTTTCTCTTCTATCATCATTTTATTGTGAGGTTGCTTCAGTTTTTTGGACTAAAAGTGTGCTTAGGCGCACCCATGAAACCAAAAACATAAAGTTCGGTCGCATAACTTGTTAACAAATCAGTTTTAAAGTTATAATTTTTAGTAAAAATTGCACGTTTGGGCGTAGACTGAAAGAAGGTTCAACTTTGAAGGGCTGTCACGCCCACAATTTTTCTTTTACCAGATTTAAAAAATCTTTTGGATTTGTAATCCTTGAGTATTTCTCTATGCTTTTATTACTTTTACAATCGCTTTCCTCGAAAAAATGATTTAAATACAACCCCCCCCACTCCTTTTGTCACACGGTGCGCCCACCTAATACTACTTTTTCAACTCGACATCCCGGATTCGACTCCCACTATCATTAAAACAGTCATCAATAAAAAAAAAGTTTGTACAAATTTAAAAAACAAATAAAAAACAGAAAACAAAGCTAAAAAAAAAAACAAAGTTAAAAGAAAAAAAATAAAAAACAAAGTGAAACGAACAATAAAAAAAAACGAAGAAAGGAAAGAAAATAAAGTAAAAAAAAAATTGTCGAAAAGGCTGCGTCGAGATCCCGACCATAGGGATACCCGATACTTATTTCAATATTCCGAAGGTGTCAGAATTTTCTCATATGAAATCTGAGAATAGAAGAAGAGTCACATCTGTCAAGATGCGACGAATATTTTGAAAGTGCGACCGTATTCGACTAGAATTTTATAGAAATGTAGTATTTTTTCGTTACAAAATCGAAAGAGTTGATAAGCAACAGAAAAACTCATGCCGGAAAAACAAAAATAATTTGAAAAAAAAAAGATACGAATTTTGAAAAAATAGAAAAAGGAGTGAAGAGAAGCAGTAAAGAGTACTCGAGGTCCGTGCACATTCTGGCTCACACATAAGAAATTACATGTAAGTAATAAATATACGTAACAATAATTTTAAATAACAATTTTTATTTATGTGCTAATTCACACACCATTCTTTCGCTGTATTGACGAGGCCAGATATTCATCAACGTCGGCAGTAGAGGAACAAAACTGCACAAAAAAGACAAACGTTGATCTCGCAGGCCGAGATTTTAAAACATTTGAAGGAGACGAAAAATAACTGCAGAGAGCCTGGTAGAAACTGCTTAAAGTCGACGCGCCGTAAAAAAAGAGTAGATCTTGCCAAAATCAATTATAAGAAATGTTAAAAAAATAAAAAATTATAAATGCAAAGATATCGAATCTCTTATAATTCGCACATACTTTCTCCCTCAGTGTAATCCAAGCATAGCTGTTTCCTTACTTTGGTAAGAGCCTATGCGACAACTCCCGTATAAAGCGTTCTTTACAAGCCATCAATCCTATCGTGCACATTTTATTGTTTCTTTACGAGCTCCGTTATTATATTGTTAAAGGCATTGTAATTACCGAATTCAACGAATTTAAGAAATTTTTGCTTATTTTGGATCTATTTTATTGTTTTTGACACTGAAACAGTTCTGAATGATGCGACTTCAATGTATGAAGATTTAGGTATTTTGTTCGAAATGAATACTCCGAAAATAAAACTATTTGTGTATCGATAATTTCATGGAATTTGTAAGTTTGTAATATCGATAAAATTATAAACTAGGCGCGACTTTAAATTTGTCGAGTTTCCAACAATGTTTACGATATTATTGCGAAAGTTTTTAGTTAAATGTACTGTCAGCAATTTTGTCAAAATAGATTTTTACGACAATGTTTCACCAAGAATGTACAGGAGCGTTACAGAAATCTAAACCAACCGAAAAGCAACCAAAAATTTATTGGCTTAGATTGGTTGGTTTGTTTTCCTGAAACAGTTCTAATAAAGTGGTGGCATGGGTTAAAGAAAAGGGTATAACATGGCGAGGGTAATATCTATAGATAGATCAATAATATGGTAGATCATTCTTTATGTGAGTACAACAAGAGTTGGTACGCCTTGGTCGCAAAGAGTTCTTTTTTTTTTGGTACTAACGTTATGTTAATTCTTTTGTTATCTTAATAAATGAAAGTTAGAAAATATTAGTCAGCTTTCAACTGGAGAGGCAAACGTTCATTCATTTCTGACAAATCACATAACCTCTAGGGATTTCTGTAACACCTCTGAATATTCCACTTTAGAAATGAAAGCTTTTCAGACAAATTAACTTGTTCCCAAATTTTACCAAATTTATACCAATACTTTGTATGCATTCATTAGTTTGTACAATACAGTGTATGTACTTAAATGGTAACATGTTAGTTAATAAACAAACCGGATTTGCCATCATATGGGAAAAGTGTATTTCATATGTGAGATTGTGTGATATAGATGTGGATTTATGTACACATAATATGCGTACATTAATATGTAAAATATCATAGTGCTTGACATAGTGATAAACACATGTTCATATAAATATGTATATGTTCTCTACCCTTATTAGATGTATACGCGAGTAATTATAAATGTATAAATAATACATATAGACATACATACATACGTATCGTATACAATCGTAGTGATTCATGCCTATTGTGTGCTCATTATAAAACTTACTGATGCTCGTGCTCCGTAGGAGGGTTCATTTTTATGTCTTGCAATTTATTATAAACGTCTTTCCACATTTGCTCCTCATCCATTTTGTTGGTGTTTCGAATTTGGTAACGGAGAGCGAAAGAAATAAATACAAAAGAAAAAGCACCTCAAAGCACAGAGACAGCACGGAACGAACTGATGTGAAATCAGCAGTGAGTCAAAGCTTCTCTCCAACTTATGACGCTTTTGTTAATCTACGTTCCACACTCACATTTATAAATAGCTTATGTAGGTAGGTACTTGGATGCTGAATTTCTTTACAGTGCGAATTAACTATTGCAAGTTGCAAATTCAACTGAAACTAAAATGGAGGAGCATTCTCCAAATAACTGTATAATAAAGCTTTTTCGTAATTCGTTTGGTATATTTCAAACAAATATCCAACAACACAGAATATGCTTTTCCAATTTTGTTTTACTCGCGCCTTTGTAGGAACCTATAGTGTTTAATCTCCGGATGCTAGATATTTGGACATTGGATTTTGAAATACATACATAAGTCTAATTGATTTTTGATATTTACAATTAATCAGAGTAGTCTTAAAATCCGTATTTATCAGCTTATGTCTTTTTACATGGTAGCAGTAAATAAAACTGAATAGAAGACTGTTCTAGTCGATTATAATAATAATTAGATAAAAGATTTTCAGTTGCATTTCCCTTAAAAAAAATAGTTACACTAGACAACAAAACATCCATTTTAACCCCAAACCATTTGTTGTTATTTTTAGACCGCGTACTTAAAAAAAAGTACAGGGGTCTATTGGGTTTGCTTAAAAGAATATGTGCGAAACCAGCAGAAGGAGGCGTGGCTGACCCAATAAAGTAAATATATTCTTGATCAGCACCAATAGCCGAGTCGATATAGCAATGTCCGTTTGTCTGTCAGTATGAACACCTAGATCTCAAAGACTATATCACCAAACTTGGTATGTAGGTTCTTCTATATTGAAAGCAAATCAAGTTTGTTTCAAAATTCGGCCACGCCTACAAATCGAAAACAAAATTTCATATCCAAAGTATAAGAACAATTACAAAGCTAGTGACACCAAATTTGGTATGTAGATTCCTTTGTATTGCAGGCAGATAAAGTTTGTTTCTCTTTTTTGGATCATATCATATAACGCCTATAGGAACAATCGGTCGAAAATCAAGTTTTAGTATGAAAAACTTTTTTGTTTGATGAGATATCGTAACCAAATTAATACAGTAAGCAAATAACCTGGTTTTATGAATCCTTCCCAAAGTTGGTTCAAATCGAACCACTATATCATATAGCTGTCATATGACCGATCGGGTGGAAATCAAGTCTTAGTATGAAAACCTTTTTTGTTTTATAAGATATCGTAACAAACTAACTTTGTCGAAAATACAATACAGCGCTCTACAAGGGCGTCAAGTGAGCAGAATATTATTGAATGTTGAGTAGTCTTGGTTTTTTACAATCGAGAATGCTGCGTCTATCTAGTTTATTTTAATTTAAATTTTTTGGTCAGTTTTTTTAGGGGTACGCGTCGAAAGTCGATGTCTATTGATATATTTATTAGCATTTAAACAAACTAAAGCTTTTTAAAATCGGAGTTGGCATTTTGGGAAAATTAAGATTAAAAAATTCGGGTTTTCCAAAATCAGCCTTTGTATTGTTACTTGCCGATTACACATATCTCTATTTTTACAAAACCATTTTTTTTATACACTTTAATTTTTAGAATTTGATATTTTTTTATGGCTTAATCCAGAGGTGAATTTGCATTCGTAAACGTTTCTTGAGAATACCCCAACCGATTTTAAAAAGTTGTATAGTTTCTTAAAGCTAATGAGTAAGAAACAACAAATATTGTTATACTAAACCTTAATTTTCGACCGAATATTCCTGGGCAGCTATATGTTAGTGAACCGATTTGAAACAAATTTTGTCCTGTCATAATATCATGTGATTGGTTGAGATATCTCAAAAATCAATAATGTTTTTCTTTTTAAAGGCTTCCATGACAGCTAAATGTATATATGATAAAGTCTGATTTTCAACAAATGTGGTAAGAATGTAAGGGACACATTTAAATTCAAAATCTATAATGTAAGAAATAGAAAAAACAACAAATTTATTCATATCGACTCCTTTTTTTTTAAATGCACTTTCTAAAACTTGAAATGCATCACCTGGTAAGACATTATAACGCAAAAAACCCTATATCTTCGACAGAATCGCACTGTCAATTTTATCGTATGTAAAGTGTATTTTGGATAAGCAGGAAGTAATCGTATGTCCCATACAAAATTTACGGAAAATGTATTTTAAAGAAAGTGAATGTAAATTATATCGGTTCACTTTTTCTAACACCTTCATTAAATTTACAATCAATTCCATGAATTTTTCCATCATGCAAAGAGTGCATTGAATTATATTACGTTTATAGATATTAAAATGTGAAAATTATTTTTCAAGTTAGCCCCACCAAATAGATTGAAGAAAATTTTGAACATGCAATTAATCTGCAATTGCAATAAAATTTTTTTTTTTATTTTGAACTTTAACCAATAACGAATGCCTCTATATTCCTTTAAGTTAAGTATTTCTACTACAAAATAAAAGGATTTGACAAATTAAATTTTTTTAAATAAAATTCTCTCAAAATATCATTTTGAGTACCTAAATCCAAAGCATTCAAGTAATATCAAAGATGACTTGCGACAAAGCACAAAAGTATCGGATGTGTAGAAAATCATTTATTATGTCAAAACTACACACTTTCTTACATTTATTTTTAGTAACAATTAGAAAAGTACAACATTAATGTGCAACTCAAATTCAATTAATCCTAGCCCGAGAAAACTAAAAAAAATCTTAAAAAAACAAATAACTTTTTCACACTAAAACTTGATTTTCTACCGATCGGTACTATGACAGCTATATGTTATAGTGGACCGATTTAAACGAACTTCGGACAGGATAGACAAAACCAAGTAAAATGCATAATCAATCAATGTGGTTAAGATATCTCAAAAAAACAAAAAACTTTTTCATACAAGGACTAAATTTTCGTTTGAGCGTCTCTTTTGCAGCTATTTGATATAGTAAACCGATTAAACTGATAGTAAACTGACAAATTTGGTCAGGATGTATAATACCACCCCAGATTGATACTCTATCAATTTGGTTCTGATATTTTAACAAACAAAAAAACTTTTTCATAATAAAGCTTAATTTTTGATGCATCGTTCCTATGGCAGCTATATGATATAGTGATCCGATCCAAAATTAAACACAAACTTGATCTTTGAAGTCTCTTGCTCTTATGGTTTCGGAGAGCGACGCGTTCAAGCAGACGGACATGGCTTTATCGACTCACCTGTTGATCCTGATCTAGAATATATATATTTTGGAGGTATAAATATAATATATTATATTTTTAATGCTCTTTCAAACGATAATCTTAAAATTTTTCTAGCCCCACTCTTTCTATGCATAAACTGAAAAAACTGGGTGCGGCTATGTATTTGCACCACAGTTTATGTTTTCATAGATATCTGAGCTGATTTTAAAAGTGCTATTTTGGAACAAAGCTCACAACGACACACTGACTTATTAGGAAATATTTAAATAACTCAAGAAAAGGAGTCAACTATGAATGAGGATTCATTCACAAGTTTCTTAATTTTTTAATTCGCTAAGAAATATTTTATTTTCAGGATATTTGTTTATCTTGTACATGTTAATACATAAATTGATATCAGTGCAGTTGAGATTGAGGCAACAATGGGTATAATGAAAATGGTAACTTTAATTATTTCACATACTCAGTTTACACTTTACATGGATGAAAATTAGTTTTATAAATATTAGCAGTGCAGCTACTTCAAGGAATGAATCAAGTAAACCCTTGACTTAAAATTGTGTAAAAATCGATCCAGTAATATTTAAATGAACCGTTCAATGAAAGCGTCAATTTATATAAATATAATAAATTACATAAAAGATTTATTATATTATTGTAGTTAATCCTAATTACCGTTTGTTGGCTTTATTTTCAGCTTAAATCTATCTCTTTAATTTACTGCATGTACAATCGTTTAAAAAATCTTAAGCAAGAAATCAGCAGCGAATTTTACGTGCACACAGGCATGAGGATTGTAAGAGACGTCCATACAACGTCATCATTCAATTAATTATTTTTACCGTAGCTCAGTCACAAGTAGTCATTGTTTCGCATTCTATCATTTTCATTGTTGGTCTGCAACGCAAAATGGGTTATCAGATAATATTATACATATAAATACCCGTGCTCAAGGATTAATGCATACTTTTGGCAAATCCCTTGATGTTGACAGTCCAGTTCTTAAACGCACGTCAGCTTTAATTGGTTCAGTGTTGAAGTCCCGCTTATTTAACCTTGCTTTTGAATGGCTGTGAGAATGGTCGTCTTTTCTGTTGGACCCGTGACGCATTCCAAAATGAATCTCCCTATCAATCTGCATAATTTCTCTGTCGAATCCTCGTCGATAGTCGCTATAGCTATGATTATAGTTTCCGGATCCCGCGCCACTTTTATGGACTGAGTTGCGGTCGCGAAAGTTGTTGTTTCCACCGCTAAAGGAATTCTTTTGAGTCGTATTAATGGTAATGCTACGACTGTCGCGCACATTTCGCTCACGTTCTCTATCATCATTTTGACGATTGAAATGTCTGTTGATTGGTACTTGAGTTTGGCTAATGACATCTGCAATGTGAGTGATTGGACGTTTTGATGAAACTTCCTCTTCTTGCTTCTTTTCGTAATGAGAAAAGTCATCAAAAATGGATGTTGTATGTTTATACGAGTGCAATATTTGTAACACCTCGATGCCTTTTGAGTTTTGTACCTCTTGTGTATCTCTTGAATATGTTACGGGTTTATTGTCATTATTTTCAAGTCGAATGTGTCGGAGCTTTCCATTAGGCACGTCCTTAACATATATCCATTTCACTTTAAACTTTCCCCTCCACTTATCTTGAGACCATACGCTGGATGTGGAGTTATAATCAACCGAAGTCATCATTTGTGCCATACCACAAAAATGCCCTGAGCTATTTACCGAAAAGAAGAGCAAAACATTACCGCCCTCTTTGTACCGTTCCTTAAAAGCGTCATCCAAACGCTTATTACCGTGATCTGTTGAGCACCAGATCTCGTATTTTATACTGCGATGAATATCATCCTCAGAATATGATTTTATTACGAAAAATCTAAAAAAAAAATTTTTTTTAAATATATAGTCTTTAAATTTTATATAATTGATCAAATCAAATTGTCTTGGTTACCGTGCTGTGGCTGCATTATCCAAATCAATCTCTGTGGGATTATAATTGTTTTTATCCTTTAACTCTTCCAACAATATTTGCGGGTCAGCAGCCACCTCTTCAATTACAGAAGAATTTTGGGCAATACGCGGATTGTTTTCATCAAGATATTCATGCTTGATGTTTTTCTCAAACTCGTTGCGATGTCCAGTGAAGTTTCCCCTACGTTCGTTATACCGAACTGGATTACCAGTAGGTACTATTCGTCGAATAGGTGGTGCAGCTGATCCGCTTCCCTGTCGTGGTTCTATATGATGAACTTGCTGCTGCTGACCAACCCAACTTTTTCGATTTTGACCGGTCGAAAACGGTTTTGCACTGCACAAATTACTGTTACTAGCAACCCCGTAACATTCATCCTTGTCAGATTGATTGCCTATGGATGGGGCTGATTCATCTCTAGTTGTCGAGGAACAATTTTTTTCCGAACTTAACAAGTCAATTGGTAAAGGCGGGGATGGTACTGGTGGCGGATTACTATTGGGCAAGTCCCACACATTGACATCTAAATTATGCTTTCCGGGTACCATTGGTGGTGGGGGCATCCCAGGACCTTTCTTTTTATGGCTGGTAATGGTAAATGTTGTCTGCATACACAAAATAAAAAAAAAATTACATTAACATTTGGTAATAAAATGAAAATAAACTGATCAATAACTTACTTTCGAAGTTAGTTTAGCCGGCTGGGAAGCGATTGAGGCCCAAGTCGTCTTTTTGGGTGCAGCGATTGTAGCGTGTGTCTTAGCTTCATCCATAGATTCGCCTGTTCGCTTGTCAAGTTTTGATGATTGACCATCGTCACTTTCATTAATCTATATGTAAGTACACGTGTAGCAAACATGGTTAATTTATTATCATTACTAAATTTAAAATAAATATAAAATGACCACTACAACTCGCCAGCTAACAGACTGGTGAGGTCATCCTGGAGATCTCATATATACGATAACGCGTTATAAGCGAGAAATCAAACAAAAAAAATATGTCATATGACGAAATGAATTTACATTTAAAATAACTATTACTAAACTGATAAGCGGTTGGGTCGAGACTGATAAATAAAAGAAGCGTGATGCTGTAAAAAGGTCTTGTCTAGGATGCATCGACATACAAATTGATTTCTCACTAAAGTATAATTCCGTGATAAATCAATTCATAAAACTTAATAAAATGGCAATGTTTCTTTGAAATGATTTTTATTCTGATCTCATATTTCTTAACTAATTTAAAATAAATTCACCACCTGATTCTCGACCTGAATCTCAATTTTTAAACGTTTCCCCTAATTTACCAGTTACTCAGTCTTTTCGACTGTATTAGCATCTCGTCACCTTCTACGGGCTACTTAAACTTGGTCAATTGTCATAAGCCTTCTACAGGTGATCCTACTATTCTGAAAACAGAATCTGCTCAAATGATCGAATTTTTATTTATACATTTTAAGTCCGTGTTCAATATGTTGTTGCTCCACGTAAGCGGGTATTTTTTTTAATGTCTCAATTTTTAAGTTAAATTTTCCAAACCTTGCTAAGTCTTTATTTCTTTAAAATTAGTGTATCTCAAGAATTCTATTCAGTCATTTGTGATCTTAAATTTTGCCCACCACAGACGTTGTTCACGAAAAGAAGTTCCGAGGTTCTGCCTGGAAATTCTGATCCACAAGTAACCATTATTATGCTCTTTTACATTACTTTTGGAGCAGAGCTCGCAAATAAAAGTTCACCGTTTTTTTCATTCCTTGTAAAACCAACTTAATTGTAAACACTTCGTTTTATATGTTCTTTTTTCTGTAAGGTGTTGTCAGTTGGGTTATACCTGCTACACTTTTTCAATAGCAACTTACAGAAAGCGATCCGATTAAGAGATTGCACATTGAAAGGCTAATTTTCTTCCCTCGTGACAAAACGGACAGCGAATACCTAGAGCAAAGAGGAGCGCAATCTGATATTTTCAATAGACAATGTGTCTCGAAAACCCACCACACCTACCGATTTTAAGACAACGCAATTTCTGAAAACTAACGTTTTCTGTAAATAATAGTAACACTTCCTTCAATAATGTGTGTGACTGACACATAGATGGCGGCACTAGTACTAAATCAATATTTTTTTTCGAAAGTGGCAACCTTTTTTGGCTTACTGTTAATCCGACCATTTGTTTACAAGTTACAGTGCTTTAAATGACGCTACTTTTGAGTTTAAAAAAAATGACCGACCGTAAAGTGAAAGTGAGGGAGATTGCTGCTGAAAAAGATGTTTTCCAAATGGATGCCGCGTTTGCTCACACCGGCGCAAAAACAACAACGAATCGATGAATCAAAGAGACATATTTACGCGCAATAAGTCGGAGTTTTTCGTCGGTACATCACAATGGATGAAACATGGATCCACCATTTCACTCCAAAGTCAAATCGGCAGTCTGCTGAGTGACATGCAGCCGGTGAAAACCACCCAAAGCGACCTAGGACGCAGCAGTTGGCTGGCAAGGTTATGGCGTCTGTATTTTGGGATGCGCATGGAATAATATTCATCGACTATCTCCAGAAGAGGCAGACCATCAACAGCGACTATTATATAGCGTTATTGGAGCGTTTGAAAGACGAAATCGCAAAGAAACGGCCTCATATGGCGAAGAAAAAAGTGTTGTTCCACCAAGAGAATGCACCGTGTCACAAATCAATGAGAACGATGGCAAAATTGAACGAATTGGGCTTCGAGTTGCTTCCCCATCCACCGTATTCTCCAGATTTGGCCCCCAGCGACTACTGGCTCTTCGCAGACCTCAAAAATATGCTCCGTGGTAAGAGATTTCGCTCAAATGATGAAGTAATCGTCGAAACTAACGCCTATTTTGAAGGCAAAGAAAAATCAATTTACAAAGGCGGTATCGAAAGATTGGAAAAGCGTTGGAATGATTGTATCTCTCTAAAAGGGGACTATGTTGATGAATAAAAACGAATTTTATCAAAAAAAATATGTGTTTTAATTAATTAGTCACACACATTATTGAACGAAGTGTTAATAGTATTTATTTTGAAAGCAATAACATGTCCTTAAAGTATGTAACGCGTATTCCTAAATTTAGGGTCTAAGCCTTTCACACTGTTTAAACCCGTTACTTAAAAAATAAGTAAAATTGTATATTGTGTTCGTTGGAGTGTATGTAATTATAAAGAATATATATTCTTGATCAGCAACAACAGCCTCGATCTTAGAGACTATAAGACATAGAGCAACCAAATTTGGCACACAGATTTCTAATAGAAATTTTCTATATATAAAATACATTTTAAATGAATGAGTGAAGCCTGAAATGTCTGAGCTTTATTTCTTCGGACATAGTTTTCATGTCACAAAATCAGCTACCATAAATAAATTTTGAATGTCTACTACTTGATGCTAATGTTATTCAGTTTATCCAAAATTAGTTTGGATTTATTTATTCAACCTTAAATCGTCATCAATCAGAAGAACGCTTTTAAAGATACAGTTTTAAAAGTGTATTCTGCTCCCGATCTGAGTTTAATTTTACCATGGTCAACAGTATTTAAAGAAAGTCCAAAACCAATTTTATACACAGCGGCGTGTCAAATTTTCACGAAAAGAATACTGTCAAGATTCTACATACCCGATTAGAGGATGCAGAGTTTTCCGCAAAGAGTCGCCTTGAATTCCAAGCATTTAAGTGGTGGTTTTCACGCTTGGGATTGTTGTTAGAGCTTGGATTTCCATATTTTTGCTTTGTATCTGAAAATGAATACATATTTTTATTAATTTAAGTAATTAAGGCTGAAAATCAACATTTTGCCAAAAGTAAAAAAATAAAAAAACACTATAAAAAATATAAAAAAAAAATATTTTTTTAATTTACTCATAAATATCTCCTTAGTCTAATTGGACAAAAAAGAATATCTCAAAGTCGTGCACTCACGACCGATTTTAAAAAAGTAAAAAAGAAAAACTATAAAAAAAAATCTAAATTATTATACCCTGAGCACATTTAAAATGGGCATAAAGGGTCTAGGCAGACCCCCAAAAGTAAATATATTCTTGATCAAGATCAACATCCGAGTCGATTGAGGCATGTCCCACTGTCTCCCCGTCTGTTTAAACGCGTCGATCTAGAGACTTTAAATTACCGTACGCAGATCAAGTTTGTTTTTTTTTTTTTGGATCGGACCTATATATCATATAGCTTTGTTTGTTGAGATTTCTTAACTAAACAATACAATATGTATCTGGGCTGTTATTTTAAATCCTGACCAAATTTGGTTCAAATCGGTGCACTATATTATACCTCAACGAAATGAATACTGGTATTATATTCATCACAGTTATTTTTTTAAATTCTTGAAAAGTGGCAATCTTTTTAAAGACCCAATTATTTTTTTTAATGCATCGGTATATTACAAAATTATAGGACGGCTGAAACTTTACATTATGTATACGCGGACTTTTTCTTGCCCAGCCCAGTGAAACGTGTTTTTTCCTGGTACAAAATTATTATTGGTACACCATTAAGAAATTTTTTAAGTTTTTTGCTAACAAAAGTGACTAGTTTAATCTTACTAGGTGTGAACAAGTAAATTTAACTATATACAACTTAATAAATGGTAATTAAGTACAGAGCGACACCTAAAAACAGTAATAAATGTGAAATGGAGCGAAGTTGTCTCGATCTATTTAAAATATTTAAAATAATCTGCGCAATGAAGGTCAAAGTATTTCCGTATAAGTAAGACTAAGCTAAGTATAAGCAAGACTACCATTCAAAATTGTATAAGAACCCGGTGAATTACTAAAATACATTAAAACGAGACTGACCTTCCACAGAGTCTGAAAGAACAAAACGTCAAATAAAAAAATTGAATGTTAATGCAGCAACAAGTTCACTTGATATAAAAGCTAAACTGTCTCTTAAAATCACCCCCCGTCTTATTCGGCAAATAAAAATTCCGATAAAAATGTTAGCTATTAAAAAATTGTACACAAACCTATGTTCCTGCCTACAAGAACGAGTCTCCTATTGGTAGAAAAATTGAAAATTTGGACAACTAAATTGTAAACATAGTTATTTTTAGACGAGATAAAACTTAATTTGGATAGTCCTGACGAAAAAATGATAAACTGGCTAGATTTGCGTCGTGAACGCAAATCATTCTATGCTCGCAATTTCAGGGGTGGCTTGATAATGGTATGGGCTACATTTGGATACCTAGGAAGATCTCTAATGTGTTTCGTATAAACTTGAATGGATTCTCAGATTTACATTAGTCTTACGGACAACGTATTAATAGAGTTTGACCAGATTTACTCGAAGGACGAGTAGATTTTTTAACAGTATAACGCTGCAATCCACCTTTCCAAAACGACAAAGCAGCTCTTTGCGGACAAAAAAATTTATCTTTTAGGATGGCCGCATGTAGACCCGATTGTTAACCAATCGAGAATGTTTGGGGAATAATTTCGGGCAATGTTTATAGCAATAGACGCCATTTCAAAAACTTGCCCGAGTTCAAAAATGCAAATATTGAAGAATAGGAAAAAATAAACCAAAACACCCTAGAAAATTTGGTTTTACTCGAAAATATTTCAAATTGTGGAGGCAGTACCCACCATTAAGTAAGAAAAAAATTGTTATTACTCTAAATAAAATACAAAAAAGTAAGCTCTAGTGTACCAATAATTATTTCTAAGGGAGCCACTTTAAGGATATTAATTCTCATAGAAAGGATTAGTAAATTAAATAAATATTCATTTTTTTTTAAAGTACATTTGCTTATATTTAAAGAAAAAATTAAAAAAAAATTAATTGAAATGCAAAACTGATTCTATTTGAAAAAACAGGAGTGTACCAATATTAATTACATTGAGGTATAGCTGCAATAGAAACGCTAAGTCGAAAATTTAGTCTTAGTATGAAAAAGTTTTTTGTTTTAGGAGATATTCTAACCAGAATAATATAGAATATGCATTTAACTTGGTTTTGTTTATCCTGACCGAAGTTCATTCAAATCTGTCAACTATATCATATAGCTGCAATAGGACCGATCGGTTAAAAATCAACTTATAGAATGAAATAGTTTTTTGTTTGTTGAGGTATCTCAACCAAACTGTAAGAATATGCATTTAAGTTGGTTTTGTACATTCTGACCGTATTTGCTTTAATTTGGCTGCATATATCATATAGCTGCCATAGTAAGAATTGTTCGAAAATCAACCTCAATACGGATTACCTGGACACAGGGTATCCTACTGTCGAGCGTACTTATTTTTATTTTATACTATTTGAATTTTTAACTTTGTCCTTTTTATATCCGATCTTCATAGAGTATAATGTATTCATTGCAATGTATGTATCTTGGAATCATTTCCGATCCTACGCAGCAAAAGTTTGTTTCAAATTTATACCACGTCCCTTTCTTCCCCCGTAATTCATCAAAAACTTTTACTGCTTTCTATAAAGTGAAACCAGATTTGCCACGCACAAACTGCTTGAAGTTAAGGTTAACTACAGTCAAACATACTCGACAGTCGGAGACCCTTTACTGACTAGGGAAAAAGCAAAGACTGCTTTAAATTCAAAAACAATTAAGCCGGTAAGTTATGTAAAACCAAAATTCTATCAGTTTGAATACAATAATACAAAAAAGTTTTTTATACTAACTTGATTTTCGCCCGATCGAACGTAAGACAACTAGTGGACCGATTTAAACCAACTTTGGTCAGGATGTATAAAAAAAGTTTAAATGCTTAAATGGTTAAAGAACATTCTGATCTGCCTGCAATATAGAGAAACCTACGTACCAAGTTTGGTGTCGCTATCTCTTATAGTTTTTGAGATCTCGGTATTCATATACACGTTAGGACAGACGAACACGGCTATTGATGCTGATCACGAATATATATACTTTTTAGGGTCTGACAAGTATTTTACTTAGTACGGGGTCTAAAAATCATAATGATTTTATATTACATATATACATGTAAATATTTATGTACTTTTCTAGCCATCCGATTTTAATAGGTCTAAAGTGAATGGTGGAAATTCTTTAGTGCTTACAAAACTCTAGGTGAGTAAAGTCAATTTGAAATGTTGAATAAATTTAAATTTGAAAATATGTAATCAGGACAAATTTTTGGATGTACTTCACAAAATTATTAAATTTTCAGTTAACAATAAAAATAAGGTCTGCACAATGGAAGCACAAGTCAATGAAAACGATGAGATAAAAATTGGAATTATTGGTGAATCTGGGCTCGACACCCCAATCATATTAAATGATAGAAAGGAATGTGCTGTATGCACACCCTTTGGAAAACCTTCAGACATTATTATAGAGGGATCCATTGAGAACGTCAAATGTGCTCTTCTTTCGCGAAGTGGGCGCCTTCATGATATAATGCCGTCTAATATTAATTATAGGGCAAACATTTGGGCTATGCGTAAGTTAGGATGTACTCATATCCTCGTTACGCACACTGTCAGTTCGCTGCGTGAAATTATTAATCAAGGAGACCTGGTTGTCCCACACGATATTATTGACAACACAACAAAACGTGCTCAAACGTTTTATGATGGTGTTGTGGGCAGCCCTTTTGGCGTGTGCCATCTGCCCATGTATCCTGTATTCTGTGAACGAACACGAGCTCACCTCCTGGAAGCATCAAATGAGCTGGAGCTTCCTGTGCACTCTAAGGGAACTGCAATCACACTTGAAGGACCACGTTATTCAACTATTGCTGAAAACAACTTATATCGCAATTGGGGAGCTGATCTTATAAGTATGACTTTATGTCCTGAGGCAGCATTAGCTAAGGAAGCCGGCATTTTATACGCATCTCTTGGTTTCGTTACTAATAAAGAGTGTTGGTGTGCTAACCAGCAAATAGCAAATACTCATGAAATAATATATACGTTCAGGAAGCAAGTTGACAAAGTACAGAAGGTTCTAATTAATGCTATCAAAGGAATTTCCAAAGAAGATTGGGCAGAAGACATATTAAAAGCAAAGGTTAATATTTATAGCAAATCATTAAACTCTTCACCTTTTATTCATTTATTACTTATTACTTTTTGCAGATTTTGGTGTGCAGTAATTTTTCAAATCGTAACCAATAAAATCTAATAAATCAAAAAGATCCTTTATGTACAAATTGCACATATTTTGAATAAAATGTTAACATAATTTAACTTTTTAAACCCGCGGACAGTTACAGCTGAAAAAACGGAAAAATGTATCCAAAAACGCACATAGGACTGTAGAAGTTTTCTTTTATGCAACGAATACGAGCACAAATACATATATCACTGCAATCTTATTAATATCCATCTGAACCTGATAGGGGGGACTTAAATCGATATATTAATATATAATCTCTCTAAAAACTACCTTTAAAGAGTAAACAATAATAATGTAAAATAAATAATGCAAATACATTGTACAGAACCTAATGGTAGATTGATCTATCATACCAGATAAATCGACGAGCTCTATGAGCTGTACGATATTATTGAAATATTCAGCCGACTTTGCTAGCTGGGTCAAATCGTACGTATGGAATCAGACACTCCAGCCCGTAATGTCTTTGATACAGTACTAGGCGAACATCAAAAGAGAGAAAGAAGTCGGACACGTTAGTACGATTGAATGAATGAAGGCCTTTCAACCCTTGGTGTACCGACTGGCGGAGACGCGCAAAATACTGGACATAACTCAATAGTGGATTCAGGAAATATAATAATAACAAAAAAAAAATCTGCACTTACCATTATTATGAGATGATTTGCGTCCTTTCCCTGTGTTACTCAATGAAGAATGATTATTTTCTTTCACATAAAACGGCGGAAATTGGAATTGCATTGAGTTTTGATTACCTGTTGTAATGGGAAAATGTTTTTAAATTGATGTAGCGTATAATTCATATACATTAATACTACCAGAGTTATCATCATTGGCTGGAGAAGATAAGTTTTCATACGACGCCTCATCAACTTGTTGGCTCCATGGTATATTGCGCTCCCCGACAGATTTTCCTATTTAAGTTATTATTTCGAGTAAGAATAAAATACATTTGATAAAAATCATAATTTAATATGAACATTAGGTGCGAAATTAAGGGGTATTAAAAAAACGCATTATCTGACTAGTCTAGAGATTTGCTATAACCTCCTGTTTGTAAAGTACATTATACCTAATACATACAACTTAAACAAAACAGGATTTTATAAACTTTATTTATAAAAGTAATTTTATATCCTTATTGTTTGGAAACAGGAGATTCTAAACGGTTCATTAATCTTAATTTAATTCGAACTGTACGACTACCGACATATGCATTTAACTTCTATTGGAGATTTTCTGAAGAAGGAAAAGGATGAGTTTCAAACAAAATGACCGTAAAACTTAAATTTTATGTTTTTATTATGTTATTATTAAGTTTTCCAAATAATATCTGAAATTACTGATTTCATACGTTTTTCATCAATATTAAAATAAAACTAGTCGGACGGAGCTACTGTCAAGCATTCTCGACTGTCGGAGACCCCGTACTTACTATGGCAAAAGCCAACACTGCTAAAAATTCATACTTGATTTTCGCCCGATCGGTCTTATGACAGCTATATGATATAGTGGTCCGATTTGGACCAACTTTATACAGGGTGTATAAAACCAAGTTTTATGTATGTTCTATCAGTTTGGTTACGATATCTCAATAAACAAAAAAAGTTTTTCATACTAAGAATTAATTTTCGCCCGACCGGTCCCATGACAGCTATATGATATAGTGGTCCGATTTGACCCAACTTTGGTCAGGATATATAAAACCAAATTAAATACATTATCTATCAGTTTTGTTACGATATCTCAAAAAACAAAAAAGTTTTTCATACTTAGACTTGATTTTCGACCGATCGGTCCTATGACAGCTATATGTTATAGTGAACCGATTTGAACCAACTTTGGGAAGGGTGTACAAAACTAACTTAAATGCATATTCTATAAGTTTGGTTACGATATCTCATACAACAAAAAAGTTTTTCATACTAAATTTTGATTTTCGACTGATTGTTCCTATGGGCGCTATATGATATAGTGGTCCGATTCAAAAAAGAAACAAACTTAACGTGCCTGCAGTATAGAGGAATCTACATACCAAATTTGGTGTCACTAGCTTTTAAATTGTTCTTATAATTTGGATATATAATTTTTTTTCCGATTTGTGGGCGTTAAAAGGGGCGTGGCCGAATTTTGAAAACAACTTGATCTGCTTGCAGCATAGAAGAACATACATACCAAGCTTGGTATCTCTAGCTCTTATAGTCTCTGAGATCTAGGTGTTCATACAGACAGACGGACAGTCAGACAGACGGACATTGCTATATCGACTCGGCTATTAATGCTGATCAAGAATATATATACTTTATGGGGTCTGCCACGCCTCCTTCTGCCTGTTACGCACATATTCGGTAAAACAAACCCAATAGACCCCTGTACTTTTTTTAAGTACGGGGTCTAATTAAGTACAGTTTTCATTCCTTGAAGTCAAAAACGTGGTCACTGAATAAATCAGCCAATACAGCTACAAATTCACCTACAATAAGCACAAAAGCTAACTGAAAATAAAATCTCGATATCCCTTTCAAATTATTTCAAATTATTATTTTTTATTATTTACACAAGGGAACCACAGTTTTTTGCATGAAATATTATGACTAATATTATACTTTTTCAAGGAGCTGATTTCAAATCTAAATTCAGATTGATTGTATCAGATTCTGTTTTGAGATATAATTAACGCGTTTTTAATTAAAATCTATTGTGTTTATTAAGAAAACCATTTGCAAGACAAACACTTCTATCAAAAATGGTTCAAATACCTTTAAAGGTAATTATCCTTGAAACTGCTACTGCTAGAAGTGTGATAACGTCAGTTTAATATGCTCCGCATTGCTTTTATCCTTTTTTGATTCGCAAAAAATTTAGTACATTAAAACCAAAGGAATTTTAATATCAGTCACGAACCTCTTAAAATTTTCTCTTTTTATTTGAAAATTGTAGCTTTAAGTTTCATTTAAAAAGTTTGAGCCTTTTAGATAACTCTATCTTAAAAACTAGAGCTGCTTAAGAAAAAATTTGAGTAGATTTGAAACCGTCGAAATCAAATTAGTAAACTATAAAAATAAAATTTCATGCAATCCATAAAAATGTTTTATTTTGTTCTCTTGTGTTATTATAAATATATTTTAATTATTTTGTTTGATTTGCCTGTCCCGGTTGTGACACCGCAACCGAAAGAACAAAACCTAGATAAAACCTTTTACCGAATACTCCATAAAATCCAAGATTTTACGGTAGTATAATATAACAATAGGTTTTTTAATTTAGAATACATACTTCAGTTAGATTAAAATAAAAAAAATGTTGGAAGCCCTTTTATTGTGACAGCTCTGTAAAGTCATCTGTTTTTTCATGTTTTTTTTTAATTTGGCTAATATTATAGTGACTTTCAAAATCTATGTAAAAAATAAAATAGGCTTAATATGGATAAGGTATTACTGTTGTATTTAAAATAAATATTTGCCATAAGAAAATATATATGTGTTGTGTTTTTGTTGTCCATTGTTGTTGTAACTAAGCAAAAATATAAATAAAGATTTTTTTCCGTGGACTTTTCCTATTATTAATACAAAATTTTAAGTGCTTAGCTTTACTTTTATAGTATAAGCCAATAATATTGGATTTTTTCTAAGAGCCGGATGGGAATGGGGTGATAAGGGAGTATTTTAATTTCCAAACAAAAACTGTTATAAATTGCACTTTAGCCTAACTAACGTGGAAAAACAATTTTAAGTTAAGCTTTGAATTTAGATTTATGCCGCATAAATCTAAAAAGGTAAAATATAATACTGTGTCATCAATGTGGATGCAACATTTGTCCGCAATATATGGAACCGTTTGTATCCTGCGTTAATATATAGCAATTGTAATTAAAATTTTTTACATGGTATATTTATCTAGCATAAGGCAATTGAGGTAGTATTAAAACTAGCGGACGGTTACAGTCGAGCACAATCGCCCAGGTACTCTGTACTGAAAGTTGATTTTCGATCGATTGTTCCTAGCAGCTATATGATATTTTAGACCGATTTTAACCAAATTTGGTCAGGATGTATAACGCCAGCCCAGATTCATATTTTATTAGTTTGGTTTTGAAATCTCAACAAACAAAAAACTTTTCCATACTAAAACTTTATTTTTGATGTATCGTTCCTATGGCAGCTCTATGATATAGTGGACCGATCCAAAAATTAAAACAAACTGCCTATGGTATCCAGGAACCTACATACCAAGTTGAAGTCTCTCGCTTTTATGGTTTCTGAGATCGACGCGTTCAAACGGACGGACGGACAGACTGACGGATATGGCTCAATCGACTCGGTTGTTGATCCTGACTTTTAATGGGCTCAGGGTATAAAAAAATAATGTTATGTAGACCGGCTTTTTTCTTTTTACATCATAAATAATTTTTGCATCGCGCATCCAATGCACTTTATTGTTCATATACCTTTAGAAATCGATAAAAATAAAAAAAACCAAGTTACCCATCTTAGGTACTTGCTTAAGGACTCCACGTAATGTATTATAACATTTAAATAATAATGCAATTATGTCCCTATATTTAAAAGGTATATTCTATCATATATATTCTCTATGGATCCGCTCTTAAATATTTCTATTTACATAGTTAATAAAAAAAAAAAATGTTATGCACAGGTTAATTGATTTATGTACATCTGTATGTACACCCATAAATATGTATGTAGATGAACAACGCAGGCTACTAAATTAGATATGTATGTACCTGCAGTTCCTGATATTTTCTGAAAGCAAAAAAAAAAACGTTCAACGTTCAGTTTAAACAATAACAAACTTAATTATACATAGAATAATATGAATAGATGTATAAATATGAGATTTTGTATGAGCATGCATGTAAATGTTTCTGCATATGTGTACAATTCTAAAGACATCCCAGTTGAACTGAAATTCCCTGCTTTAGATTTTCCCTAACGTTTACTTGATGTTGTTGTAATTTTTTGACGTTTTATTGTTAGTGTTGTAGTAATTTATAAAATTGGAATTAATTGTTACATTATTGTTAATCAAAAAATATCAGCTCCTGTGGCTCAATGGTTAGAGTCGCCGAGTGTGGCAGAACTTGTCTGTCGCCATAAATAAACACCACTAGAACTGCCATAAATAATACAAAAATTTAATAAAATATAAATTAAAAGAAAAAAAAACAAAGCAAAATAAGTAATAAAAAAACAGCTACAAAAAAAAAAACAATACGCTTGAAATAATTTTTTTTAGTTTAGTGCCTAGGGATTTTTGGCAGAGTTCCACGAGGAGTCACCACCGTTTCTTGTTAGGGAAAAATTGAGAAATTTATAGAGAAGCTTCCTCACTTCTTCTTTCTAGGGACTCCCCATGTTAAATTCCTCAATCATTTTCATACCAACGGATCGATGTTTCCTCAATGACCAGGGAATGTTTCTCAGCTTTTCCTCAATATTTCTTTGAGGTCCAGTTCTGCTGGGATATTTTAAATTGTACATACACACATACATGTAAGTCACATAAATTAAATATATTTAACTTAACTCGGAAATTTAAATTATTATTTACAGACACCTACATTTAAATGTATGTACATAAATACACTTGCATGTACGAATGTGCATCAATGTAAGAATGTATGTACATGCACATATGTATGTATACCAAAATGCCATTACCTGATCCACGCCTGACATTTGCTGCCGAATTCAGCTTTCTTTGTTGCTAAAAGCAGGAAAAATACATTTTAAATTGCAATTGATGATTGGAGTTTGTGTATATCTCACCAAAAAATAATAAATTAACAAATGGATATAAAATTTGCAGTTAAAAACGTTTTAATAAAATATTGTATGTATTTTCGACATATAGAACTACACACTTTACACATGAACATGTAAATCGCACACACACACACACACACACACACTTTGAAATAGCATTTATCAAGTTGGAAGCCGCCTTTTTTTACAGCGCCGTTGGTATATCGCATAAGGGTTGCCCTCAAAATATGCATATGTAACCATGTATGACACCGTCACAGATACAACTCAAATTTACAATTGTGCTTAATATCAGATATTAATTTTTAAGCTGACAAAGTAAATAATAATTTATCTTAATGCATAATTGAATTAAAATGTTACCTTTGTTTCGAAAATCCAAGGGTAACGATAATTTGTTTACAGATTTACTCCTCATCTCATATAACTCCTCATCGCTTATGTTATTCTTCGCTTATGGCCCGTATAGCGTAAACCAGAAAACGTTCTGGTAGGTCTAAACACCAAATAAAACAAGTGGGCGGTTACAGTCGAGAACGCTCGACAGTAGGATACCCTGTGCTCAGATATTCTGTACTGAGGTTGACTTTAGAACAATTGGCATTCTGGCAGCACCCATTCACCTATCTTACTCTCAACGAACAAGTAACTCGCAACAAATTCGCAACTTATTGAATATATGCACTAAGCAAATATTTGCAATTATGACAACGGGAAATAAATTAAGCTGTGTACATTAATTAAATAAATATATATATATGTATATTTTTTATTAATATAATCGGAGAATTATCGTACAACTTTCACTCAAATATGTGCTTGCATGCCCTTGAATTTTCCTTCTTCTTGAACTTTCATTTTCAACATATCCCATTGAATTTCAGCATTTTAAATTGTACGCAAATCGTTACTGACATATTTGTAAACACCATATAATTATTTGTTATTATTTTGTGCTTTAAACGAAGTTCTTTGGAAAGAAATGTTTGTTGTTTGTCAACTTAACATAAAACACAAGGTGTCGAAATTAGATAGAAGAAAATTCAGCAAGAAGAAAATTTGCCAGATTTAAGCCTTAAGAGCTTGTTAGTTTCCAACACTTGTTGTGAAACTCCTGACTTTCACTAGGCACCCTAAATGTGTACATTTTTTAATTTTTAAGAAAAAATAGAATAATCTACAAAATATATATATTGGGCTACTAAACATTGAATATCGTACATTTTCCATTCCCCATGCCATGACATAAATAGCCGCAATTCACTTGAAACCCAAACAAATAAGATCGAAGTTATTCAACAAGGATAAAAAAAGCTACAAATTAGGATACAACTGAAACCATTTTTGAACCGTTTACCAACACAAGTTTTGTGTGATTTGTCGATTGTATGCCCAGTTTACCAAGTACTTAATGAATTTGTGAGTTTTATTTGGATAAAACTCAATCGAAAAATAATATAATAAAAAAAGATAATTATTTTGTATAATTCCAAAAGAAGTTGGAAGAGCCCCACAAAATCATTTATAAGATAGTTATGTTCGTGTGTGAGCACCCGTTAAAAAAGAGCGACGCAGGGAAAAATTAAAAAAAAAATCACGCGATTTTTTTTTATTTAAATTTTCTTTACGGTCCTCCATTTCCACTCCGCAACAACACTCCTCTAGAATGAAGTTTATTGATATGTTTAAGAAGCTACTTGTGACCGTGTGATCAGATCAGTGTTGTTAAGCGAGCTGTAAAGTGATAAGTTGCACAAAGCAACAACAAAAATAGGCAATTTTGTAAGGAAACTTCAAAGATTAAAAAAAAACTAGGTTAGTCCCCAAGCCAACTGACTTTTTCTGAGTACTAGGCCTTAATAGTACGTTTGGCTGAGTCAACTCCAAACAAAAAAAGTCATGAATTTTCTCACGATTTATCAATAATTTAGCCGTAAAAATAATTTTAGGGACTCAATTAGTTTTTTTTTAACCCTTTGAAGTTTCCATACAAAATTGTCCATATTTCTTACAAAAATTTTTTTCCGGAGAAAATATCTAATGTACTAATAAATAGTATTGAATAACTTGTTTTGCACTCAAATAGTTTCGATTGTTTTATTTGTCCACAAATAAGACTACATATTGCATTAAAACTATATTGTACGGTATATTAAAGGATATATTTTCATTAAATTTGTTTTGTAGACAAATTGATTTGGCTCTCTGGATTCCGTATTTTCATGTTTGTTTCATTCCACTGTTTCAAGTCAACGTTGATTACACATTTTTAACATTTTTCCTTCGATTTATTTTCGTTACTCAGTCGGATACACAGAATTGTCGTGACATTGATCGTTTGCCGGGAAGTTTGGCGACTGAAGGAATTTTTGGTTATTGCTCTAGCAAACGCCCAAGAAGTTCAAAATGGATGTCGAATTACCTTACATGGTAGAATATGCCAAAAGTGGTAGAGCCTCATGCAAGGGATGCAAGTCGCCGATTCCGAAGGATTCTGTTCGTTTGGCTATAATGGTGCAGGTATGTAAATTCGGCGTTGTACATTGATATACAATAAAGCCCCAACCAATTTCCCGCTGGAATGGATATAAAAGCATTTACTTTAGGTATGTAACAGGTACTCACACTTTTTGCACTCAAATGCACATAACTATCTACATATGTATGAACATACAACAAACACGCAAAGCTGGCCGATGGCGGGTTACGTGAGTTTAGATTTGACAAAGTCTTTGATTAATAGTTGTATATTAGATTGAAGACGCATATGGGCAAATCTATGTGTCAACTCAGAAATGAATTGGTTGCTCACAAGTCATTGTATTTTCATGCAACTCGAAAATTGATTCACGTACGCTTACATACTAAAAGAGTTTTTACACATTTGTATGTATTTCACCAGAATACGAAACTCCTCTATAATAGCAGAGATTAATACCAAAACAACTGTCTGAACAAGGTTATAGTTCCTTTTGGATCTAGTTCATACCGGTGCACGTTGCAATTTAAAATATTTCAATACGTTAAGGATCTTATAAGATTTTGTATCTACACATTTCACCAGAATAGGAGACTCTTGCTAGAAAGCGTTTAGAAAAAGTCTATGTCTTCGCGATCTTATTTTTAATACCAGGGATTAATACCAAAACAAATATCGATACAAGGTTCAAGTTCCAGATTGTCCTTTTAGTTCCGGTTCATACCGGTGCACAGTGCGGTTTTAGACAGGAAGCGTAATTATTATAAGTTTAATTTGAAAAATCATGTCATAATGATTATAATGTTTTTGTGAATTTCATCACCGATAATCGTAATTTTTGATAAAAAAAAAAATAATAAAACTCAAAAACTTCGATTATAAGTGTTTTTTATTTCTTTCGCTTAAAATAAAACTCAACAATACTTTACGGCCTCTGTGATAAAATTTTCGACGATATGATTACATATTCTTGATCTATGACTTAATACCTTTCATATGATACATCACATGTCCTTCAAGGACGAATACTATTAAATTTTATTTATTCCTCTATACCAAAAAAATACATATATGATTTTGTATTTCACATATAGTATTATAATATTGGATAGGATTAAATTTATGTTATGGTTTCGGAACGCTTCCATTTTGCTCCGTTGAAAATAAGACAGATTTGTTGTAAGAAACCTGAAATAACCGTTTTGTACTGGTACATGTACATATTTAAAAATAGCTTTGAATATTTAAATTAATATGTATGGTTACAAAATTAGAAAAAGAAAATAATTATTTAAATAGTTACCGGTTGTAAGGAAAAATTGTTATTATTTCATATCAAAACTGCTGATCTGGTATTTATTGCAATCTTTTTTCTATATTTGTTAGTCTCCTTTTCATGATGGAAAAGTGGCACAGTGGTATCACAAAGACTGTTTTTTTAAGAAGCAACGGCCAGCCTCTGTGGGGGACATTAAAAATTATGAAAACTTGAGATTTGCTGACCAAACTGAAATTGAAAAACTTGTCGGTATGTATAATTGGGTAAACGGATATGTTGAATAGAATTATATAAGGCTATTAATTTACTCAACTTTATTTTTAGGAACTGGTTCACAAATCGTGGAGAGCAAGTCGGGAAAAAAACGCTCTAAGGAGGAACAGCAAGCAATTAAGGATTTTGGAATTGAATACGCCAAATCTGGGCGGGCAGCATGCCGCGGCTGTGAACTTAAAATAAGCAAAGATGAAGTTCGGGTATCTAAAACCGTTTTTGACACTGAAGTGGGAATGAAATACGGCGGTCAGAAATTGTGGCATCATTTGGAGTGCTTCGCTAGATTGCGATCGGACGTTGGCTGGTTCGACACTGGCGAAAACCTGCCTGGATTTAAGCAGTTGAAAGCCGAGGAAAAAGCAGAAGTTAAAAAGCTTCTACCGTGAGTAAACTAGATTGTTCTGCATTTAATAATTCAAATCTTAACCGTTTTTGTAACAATGCATACAGGGGTTTCAAGCATATTATAGTCTATCAAACTTTTTATCATGAATTCTCATTGAACGCGCTGAAGTTGTGAAATTTTATTTAAAAAATGGGGCCTCAAATTATTAACGACGAGCGTTTTCCAATTTAAACTTTAAACAATTAAAAACTCGCTTGTGGGACCCTGAAAATTCACAATCACACCAGCAAACAGCCTTTTTGTTGCATTAAACATTTTTATTAAAAGTATATTCTCTTGTGGTGCTAATTTCAGTTCAGAATTCAGATTGTTTTTATCAGCTTTTCTTTTTAGATGTAATTGACCGCGTTTTTATAGAAAACTATATTTTTTATTAAGAAAGCAAATGGAAAGAAGCACTATTTGTGAAAAACGGTTAAAATGACTGTAACAATGACAATATCGGTTTAATATGCTCTGCATAACTTTAATTGTTTTGGATTTCCAGAAAATTAAGAGCAGTTCAAACAAATCCATTCCAGCCATTTTTAAACTATATATAAATATATATATATATATATATGAACTGAACTTAAATTAGTATTCAACAGGCCAAAAATTCCATAATTTTAATACTAATAATATTGTAAATGTGGCGGCACATTTCCTTCTTCGTGAAACAAGGAGAACCAATCTTTATTGATTTACAAAAATTAAGAGATATTTCACAGTAAATTTATTTAATTACATTAATAGACGATGGCCCGTAATAACACTTGATTACTTAAAAAAAGTCAATACTTGGCGTATCATACATATTCAAGAAAAATAACTACAACACATTGATCCGTTTATAACAATCTGCGTTTTCGCCATTAGATTTCACAATGATTGATTGTAAAGATTTGGACAATATATACAGGAAGAATTAATAAATGTGCTTAATTTGATTGATCAGATCAAGTTATATACTGATAGAAATTTATAGTCGTAACCATTGCTGCAAACCGATTCGGTTCGGATTTTAAAGCAGCCTGAACCGGATCATGAACCGAACCCTTTGAATTTTGTTGTATGGAAATAAACCAAGGTTCGAACCCAAACCTTGGGTTTTAGGGGGTATATGGTTCGAACCGACGAGCAGAACCTTTTACAAAATTTAGAAGATTTGCAGCCCGGGTCGTAACTAACAAAAAAAAAAAACTTTTGGCTTTCGACACATTGAGCACATAGGCCTCGATTTGTTACACCTAAAAACAACTAAGATATCAGAAATTTTGGGGCATGAAAAGTCTTTCGCCACGAGACTTTTTATTAGTGATGTAAGAATATATCGAAATATCGACAACTTGATTATGATTTGATTAAATCGATTTCCAAAAAAAATCAACAACTCACTGGGGATTGTTCATTGGAGTTGTTTTGTAGAATTAAGCTTTGTCGTTTTATTTTTTATGAACGGCCGTAAATAATTGCCAAAGTTTGAATAAAACATAAAAATAATACAAGAAAAATAAAATAATAAAATAAAATAAAATAAGATTTGTAATAAATGAATGCGTGTATTTGTGATTACAGCCGTGTTTTCGAGTTAAGAAATATTTTTTTTGAGAAAACTTGAGATTTTCAACTCGATCTACTGGTTTCCGATATATCGACAGCTCGATTCTTATTTGTGGCAATTTTCTATTTCGATTTAAAACTCGATCCAAAATTTTGATTTATATATTTGTCTTTTTTATGGTTGAGTGAAAAGAATACTCCCAAATAACACTAGACAACAGTCAAAAAATTACAAGAACCAAACCTACTTTTTTGGATACATTTGGGGCCCAAACGACGAAAAACATTTGTTTTTTTTAGGGGAGAGTTTTTTTAGATTTTTTTTTAAATCTAGTTTTTTATTACTTTTTTCAGAGGTGCACCCATCATCTTTACTCGAGAGTGCCAAAACCGATTTAAAAAAGCTTTACTTTTTTTAAAAACTATAATTCATCAATACATTGTTTAAGATTTAAACCAGTAGTTTAAGAGATATCAATGATTTTTTAAGCTATTTTCTTAGCTTTTTTACTTTAAAATTCTAGGAAAAATCGAAGTATTACATTTTATTTTCTATTTTATTTGCATAGCTGCATTAATTATGCGTCGTTAAGGATATGATTTATTAAAATCTACGGAGAGAGAAAATATTATTTTGTGTCCAGTCATGTTTTTGTCGATTTTTTTTTACTTCCTTGTGAAGCGGCATGACCTTTAGTATAAAAATTGTTTGTGTTTTTTGAGATATCCTAACCAAACTCACAGAATTTGAATTTGTTATTCTTACACATTATGATTAAAGTTGACTTAAATCAAACCACTATATCATATAGCTGCCATAGGAAAGATCGGTCCAAAATCCATCGTTACTATGAAAAGTTGTGTTATTTCTTGACATATAGCGAACAATCGCACAGCTTGTGTATCTGGTAATCTGTTATATATCCCTACCAAGTTTGGTTCAAATCGGATAACTATTCAATATAGCTGCTATAGAAATATAGATATCTTAACTGAGCTGAAAAAATATGCATTGAAGTTGGTCTTATGTATCCTTTCCGAAGTGGGTTCAAATCGGTCCACTATATCATATTCCTGCCATAGGACCGATTGGTTCATAACCAAGTTTTAGTATAAAAAACTTTTATTTTTGGAGATATTTCAATCAAACTCATGTTTTGGGTATCTTTAATTGCTCTTCACATCCTTAACAAATTTGGTTAAAATCGGAGTACTATATCATATAGTTGCCATAGGAACGATCGATACGAAGGGTCGATAAGCTACGAAAAATTTATATTTGTTAAGTTATTTGTACCAAACTTACAAATAATGAATCTCGTATCGACTTTTACAACCTGTCCACATTTGGTTAGAATCGGACCACTATAACATACAGCTGCCATGGGACCGATCAGTCGAAAATCAACAGTTGCGAAAAACTTTTTCATTGTCTTTCCATTGATTTTAACGGTTAACATACTTAACGATGGGCAATTAATATAGCTAAATATATAAAAAATTAAATAGTTCATATGACCATCTTAAATGCGTACTCTGTCAGTATTTAAACTATCGCAAAAAAGAAAAAAAGTTTTTCATACTAAAATTTGATTTTTGTCTGATCGTTCCTATGGCAACTATAATCATATTATGATGTAGTTAACCGATTTAAACTTACTTTGGTCATAATGTGTATGAAAACAACAAATTCAAATTCTGTGAAAAATGTTCATTCTAAATAGAGGTCTGCATGAGTCCACTCAAAGCATACGTAAAATTGAATGTATTCGAATAAATTCAGCTGATTGGGTACGAAGCACACAATGGATTGAATGTGTTGAGTGACACACCACACTGTGTCTCATAACTAACGGCATTCAACGAAATGAGCGAGAATTAATAACTGCGTAAAACGGAATGAAAACTTTGGCGAAGCCGAAGACATTCGAATATATTCGAGTTGTGGCATAGACTTTGTGTGTATTCATTTCATTCATTTAACAAAATAATGTTTTTGCACTCGAATATAAACTAAATACATATATAAATATAGGCTTACCAAACATAAATTTAATACATATATAAATATAGGCTTACATATGTAATACATATGAACATATTAGTATACTATAATTCTGTACGCTTTGTGTTCTACGCATTAATGAAAAATCTGTCTCGCAATCGAATATATTCAAAACCAAGCCTCTAATTTTTACGCGTTCTCACTCATTCAATTTATTTCTTTTCGTTTGAGTTGAATGAGACATTGTACGACGCTAGCGTACTCACTCATTCAAATAAATTGTGCGTCGCATTCGAATTCACTCAACTCAATTTACGCATTGTCCATTCGAACGTCGATTTTCTGCCATTCATGCAGATGTCTAGTTGCTGCTGATGATGGGAATTACCAAAGGACATGCCGCTTCACAAGAAAGTCAAAAAAATCGACAAAAACATCGCCGTCCCTCCTTAGATTTTTTCGTTATTTGGGGCCCCATATCTATAAAAAAAAGGGTTTGGTTTTTGTAATAGCCAAAAAGTTCAAATTTGTTGCCTTGTGTAAATATTAAGTAATTTTTAACATTTCTCCTAAAAAAACATTTGATTTATGCCATAATGTAATTTTCTTTAGTATTTTTGCACGTAAAGAAACAAAAAAATGTTTCAGAAAAGGGTAAACGGTGTTTTGCATTAAAACTCTTAAATTTGTTTAATTTTGATGTATACATATATATATATATATATATAGTTGGTATGTAAAGAAATTATTTTAGGAATTTAGTTCACTTTTCCAAAAAAATAAAGTTTAAAAGAAAATCAATAATTTTAAAAAGCACTTCAATTGAGGAACTTTAATGACGCTTGAATTTTGGTCTTCACAAAAGGCAATAAAAAGAAAGCGCCAAAAAGTGATTCACTGTATCATTCGAGCTCCTTCGCAGAAGCACAAGTGAACGAAAATGTATTATTGACGTTTGCTGATGGGGAACAGTCGTTTTCAACAGCTATAGCAACAGCAGATTCTACCATTCTAAATCTAAGATTGTGGAAAACGACTCTGGTTTAACACTAGATTTACCAAGAAATTTGCATACCTATTTATACCAGAGCCAGTCAATTTGACTGGTTAAGAAAAGTACTATTATTTTATATTAAAATTCTTAATCCTTTAAATGAATTGATGAGAAATAAAAAAATATAAATAAGAACATAAAAATGCATCAATTGTGTTTTAGTTTTAATCAAAATAATCATGTTTATTACATGGTTTACAGTACCAGTCATTTTGACTGTATACGTTTTTCACTGAACAGAATTGAACTCAATGAATAAATGATGGTTTTCAACAAAATTCCTGATATTCAATTTTTTTTTTGTAATAGGGGAATTCCCGAAAAATATGCTGTCACACTAATTGATTATTACAGGGATGTGTAAACAAACTTACAAACAGTGATGTTTCAAACAAGGGAACGTCCTAAAAGGGCAAAATATAAAGCATTTGCATATCAAACATATACCCAGTCAAAATGACTGGTTACGGTATAAGTGCCAAAAACAAAAAAAAATCTTTTTTCCTATGAACACAAAATGAAATTAACTTATCAAATTGTATGTATTTAGTGGTTATTTAAAAAGTCATAACATAATATCGAAAAAAAATAAAAACACTTAGTCAATATTTATGAAATAAAAAGTAAAACCAGTCATTTTGACTGGTGTGGTAGATCTAGTGTTAAAACGCAGCTACCAAGGAGTAAGCCCAATTTAAAAAAAAAAACCATCAATAAACCCGTTTATTTCATTCAAAAATGCTTCTATCATTACATTATGATATGCAAGTTTTTTTTGGGTCCAAATTATTTCTTAAAACGATGTTAGATTTAGAGTAACGGCGTACAGTGGGGCAATTCCTCATTTTGCGTTGTAAAAATCATGTCTTTTGAACCAGTAAAGTTATTTTCAAATTTAAAAAACATTTGATAGAAAACTTCCTTAACTTTAAATTGACAGCTTATATATGTTCGCCCACTGGGTGACTCAGGCTTGCACGTCAAAGTTGAAAAATAGTTTCTGTTCATAATTTGCATGTACAATTTAAAAAAATCTATTTTTTTTGTCCGAAATGTACATTTTAATATTTTTTTTATCTTTTAAACAGTATTGTTTAAAACTTCAAAATATTTTATAATGATAATGATAAAAAAAAAAAAAATTTTTTTTTTTTAAATCTTGTACGATGGATGGCATAGCGAAAACGTATGTAATTGCACTGCGCTCTTCCTCTACTACCACCATTTTATTGCGAGGTTGCATCAGTTTTTGTACGATAACTATGATTAGGCGCGCCTTGATGCAGGCAAATCCGGGGTAATTTAGTTAGAGAATTGAATACCCAAGCTTAATGTAGCTTAATGGTGGTCGGCGGTGGGATCTCGTTAATTTCCATCAAAGTAGAAAAATAGCCCAATTTTAGTGGTTTTTATACCCTGAGCCCATTAAAAATGGGCAAAAAAGGGTATAATGTGTTTGGCAGGATGTATGTAACAGGCAGAAGGAGGCGTGGCAGACCCCAAAAAGTATATATATTCTTGATCAGGATCAACATCCAAGTCGATTGAGCCATGTCCGTCTGTCTGTCCGTCCGTCCGTCCGTCCGTCCGAATGTTTGAACGCGTCGATCTCAGAAACCATAAAAGCCAGAGACATCAAACTTGGTATGTAGGTTCCTGGATACCATACGCAGATCAAGTTTGTTTTTATTTTTGGATCGGACGACTACATCATATAGCTGCCATAGGAACGATACTTCGAAAATGAAGTTTTAGTATAAAAAAGTTTTGCGTTTGTTAAGATATCAGAACCAAACTGATAGATTATGTTTCGAAGCTGGTATTATACATCCTGACCAAATTTGGTTAAAATCGGTTAACTATATCATATAGCTGCCATAGGAACGATACATCGAAAATGAAGTTTTAGTATGAAGTTTTTTGTTTTTTGAGATATCTTAACCAAACTGACAGAATATGCATTAATGTTGGTTTTGTGCATTCTGACCATATTTGGTTCAAATCGGCTTTATATATCATATAGCTGTTATAGGAACAATTGGTCGAAAATAAACTTTTATTGAAGAGTACCTGGGCTCAGGGTATCCGACTGTCGAGCTTGCTCGACTGTAACCGCCCACTTGTTTTTTTAGCGTTGAAGGTATAAAAGGCAAACAGGTAGCGAAAAAACTTTTCCTTTATTTCATTATAAATGAACCTTCTTTTCAGATGAAGCCCAGTTTTAAAGTTTGCAATTTTTATAAAATTTTTACATTTTTTCCCGCACTGAACTTTGAGAATCTATCAGTCCATAATTTTTAATTGATTTCAAAAATCTTTTGGATTTGTAATCTTTTAAGTTTTCTCAATCGAATGCATTTATTACTTTTAACGAACGCTTTCGTCAATAAATTATCTTTGCCACGCTTTTCGGCCTGCTGCCCCAGTGTTCGTTGCTACTTCAAGATATTTCACTTGAATACGCAAATAATCAAAAATAAATTGTCTAAAGCTATTTATTTCTGAAATGATTTCCTGAATTAAATGTTAAACATCCGAAATAAATGCATCTTTCAATAAATCAATGTACCAAATATAATGCACCGTAATGGATAAATATAAATCCCAACTTTGAATACAGCTTTCCATCAAATGTAATATCACCAAAAAAAAGTAATTCAGATGTCGATAATACATCGAGTTACACATATCAAGTTTTCTCAAAAATAATTTTCTTTAAAGTTGAAGATGCAATTTTATTTAATTCAAATCCTTTTTTTGTATATCGCTGTAATGCCTGCTTCAAACTGTGCCATCTTTCAGGGCCATTTATTCGACCGTTCCTCTAAAATTTATCGATTGAATTAAATACTTAAAATTAACTACAATGGACAACTCCAGCGAGTTGTTCATTTATTATTAATGGAAATAGATTTAATATTCTCGTTAAATAAAATGAAAAGTAAATGTACTTGAATATCGGTTCAGAGAGATTCGTGTTTTCAATTTATTTTATAACTAGATAATAATCAATTTCAAATCTAAGGTAGATACTTTTAACTTTTAATTCGATTGTGAATTGATAATTTTACTCGTGGATAAAAGTTGCATAAGCGCTGCCTAAAAAGAGGGATAAAAAATGTCAATGTATTTGACGTTTGTAAGGCTTCATTTTTAATATCGACTCGTTTGACCATATTCTCTTACTTTGTTTTGTTATTGGTTGCAAAGGGACACTGAGCGAAAAAAGTAAAGACGCGGCAGGCCGGTGAGTGCTTTTCCAACAACAGAAGCAAAAAAAGTAAAAGGAAAACAAAGTTCCGAACGATCTGGATCAGCTGTATGAGCTGTGCGATGTCGTTGACATGGTCAGTCAGTCGCTGGCTAAATTACGTTGTACGAATGGAAGAAGAAACTCAAGTTCGTAGGCAGTTTAATAAGGTAGTAGTCGAAGAGCGAAGGAGCACAACGAAGAAAGACCCCGGATTCGTGGGCGATCGATTTTTTCGGAATATTTGACTTTGAATTGATATTGGTTGACATTGGGAAATAATTACTATGAGTTTTTTAAAACTTACAAAAAAACAAAACTTAATTTACATTTCTGATTACAGTGCAATTAAGTCGGAGGACACACCAGATGCCAAAAAACCAAAGCTGGAGATAGAAGATGAGTCCCAGAAAAAGGAGCAGACAAAAAAGCTAAAGCAACAAAACGATATCTTATTTAAATTTCGTGATGAATTAAAAACAGAAATGAAGAAACCAGATATTGAAAAACTATTGGAGTATAACACACAAGACCCTATTGTTGGGGATTCTGAAAAACTTTTGGATCAAGCGGCAGATTTATTGACATTTGGCGCAATTGAATTTTGTCCAGAATGCAAGAGTCATCAGTTCACTTTTAACAAATTTGGTTACTCTTGTAATGGTAACATATCGGAATGGACTAAATGCACAAAGGTATTAACAGAACCTAAACGTACTGCTTGCAAGATTCCAAGTGAACTTAAAACTACCTATAAGTTTTTAAGTAAATACAAAAAGAAACCAGAAATGCGAATCGTTCAGTATTTACCACCGAGTGCGTCTACTATAGCTAAAGACATTGCAATCAAGAAAAATCCCGAAGAACTTGATGGGTGAGTAACTTACAACGATTAATTAAATTCATAAAACGTATACTCATTTATTGTCATTGCTGTTAATTCAGTCCCAAAATAAAGCGGGAACGGCCACCACTATACAACTTCAAATTTTCAACAATTGGCATGAAAGAAAATGAATCGGAATTAAAGAAACGTATTGGAAAATTGGGCGGTAAATGCGATTCTAAAATAACTGATGATGTTATTGCTATAATATCTACAGAAAAAGAAGTTGAGAAACTATCATCTCGCATGAAAAAAGCGAAAGAGCTTGGCATACATATTGTTCCAATGAAATACCTTGACTGTGTTGAAAACGATGGTTCTGGTGCCATCACCTTGATAAATAGTATGACCCTGTGTGATTGGGGTACAGATCCGTCAGCCCGACTACCTCAAGAAGAAGTAAAGAGCTCAAAATCCAAAAGTATTTACACTAAATCGGTGCCAAAGTCAGTGACACTTAAAGTAAAAAATGGACTGGCTGTTGATCCAGATAGTGGACTCGAGGATATCGCTCATGTATATGTTAACGGCGATAGTAAATATAACATTGTGCTGGGCTTGACAGACATACAGCGCAATAAAAATTCATATTATAAGCTTCAGCTATTGGAGGCCGATAACAAAAATAAGTATGTTATTAAAATTAAATTATGTTTGTCCGATTCTTTGACATTAATTTTATAAATATCTACAGGTATTGGATATTTCGTTCCTGGGGTCGTATTGGCACAACAATCGGAAATTCAAAGGTAGAAGACTTTAGCACTGTACTCGCAGCAGTACAAAGTTTTCATGAAGTATATGCAGACAAAACCGGAAATTCGTTTGAAAACAGAAACAATTTTGTTAAACATCCTGGTCGTATGTATCCGATCGATATTGAATATGAAGATGATAAGAAAGTCGAAAATGTCAGCAGCTCTCAAATTGATTCTAAACTAGAAGCTTCTGTTCAAAACCTAATAAAACTCATATTTGATGTTGATTCTATGAAGAAAACAATGCTAGAATTTCACATCGACATGGAGAAAATGCCCTTGGGAAAATTGAGCCTGAAGCAACTCAAGTCGGCATATATTGTTATAAACGAAATCTATGAATTGATTCAAGAACGCGCCTCTAACACTCGATTCATTGATGCTAGTAATAGATTTTATACGTTGATTCCTCACAATTTTGGAGTCAATGCACCACCTTTAATTGAGTCAATTGAGCAAGTTGAAAATTTAAGGCAAATGTTGGATTCACTATCGGAAATTGAAGTTGCTTACAATATAATAAAGAACGAAGATAATATTAATGTTGATGGCATCAATCCGCTGGACAAACATTATGAGCAATTAAAAACACAATTGGAACCACTAGAAAAAACTAGCGACGAATTTGTACTTCTAAACAAGTATGTTCAAAATACACACGCCTCCACGCATAGCTCATATGAACTGGAAGTTATCGACATATTCAAGGTAGTCCGTCAAGGTGAGGCTCGTCGCTTTAAGCCATTCAAGAAGCTACATAACCGAAAGTTGCTATGGCACGGTTCACGACTTACAAACTTTGTGGGCATATTGTCACATGGTCTAAAAATTGCACCACCAGAAGCCCCACCTACTGGCTACATGTTCGGCAAGGGAATATATTTTGCGGATATGGTATCCAAATCGGCAAACTATTGTTGTACCAGCCAGCAAAATTCAACAGGACTTATGCTGCTTTCTGAAGTGGCATTGGGCGACATGATGGAGTGTACTGCAGCTAAATATGTCACACAATTGCCGAAGAACAAACATAGCTGTTATGGCCGTGGACGCACAATGCCAGATCCGAAAGAGTCCATCATTCGAGATGATGGTGTTGAAGTTCCTCTTGGGAAGCCTGTCACTGATGATAAATTGAAGTCATCGTTGTTATATAATGAGTTTATTGTATACGATATAGCACAAGTTAACGTTCAATATCTGTTCCGTCTGGAATTTAAGTACAAGTACTAATTATACTTTTTTAAACCAAAGCTAATACTGAATACTTTCCATTTTATTTACACTACAGAATCAAAGTTAAATGTTTAAAATCTGCTACGACTGGAATTCATGTTAAAGTATGAATAATAAAAGTTGCTTTTAAAAAACAATAAAAACTCTTAAGGCGTTTTGCATTTTTATTTTCAATCCTCAAAGAAAAGTATAAAAGAACAAATTTAGATATGAATTTCAAATTTTCAATATATTCTAAAACTATACATCTATATTTCATTTTAATTAAATAAATAATACTTCGAAAAATATAAATATGGGATTTTAAAAACAGATTCAGCGTATTACGTATATTTTTCTTCAAAATCTTGTATCGAGCTAGTTATAAACTCATAAACATCATTTATTTGTTTTTCCAATTTTTCTGAAATTAAAAATAATTAAATGTTCAATTTATGAAAAAATAAATAAATTTATCGTATTACTCTTACCCTTATCGGTCTCCACATGCTTGCTGTTCATTCCATCATCTTCGCCAATCATATTATCGTGAAATAAATTCTTTAGCTTTGGTAATACTAGTAACAAACAAATTATTCCGATGAATTTTACTATTTTTTTGAATATTAAAAGTTTTAAAACTAATTTTCCAAGCGTAAAGAGACTAATTTTCGATTTAAGCTTGGCCAATAACGAATCATGTGAATGATACGGTATAGGATGTGCTGGTTTATAAAAAGGTGCCTGTGGATAATTATATAATGGTGGAGGGCCGTAAACAGGTGGTGGTGGAGCTGGTGGCAAATAGTTATTGTCTTTAGGTGGATTGTAATCATAGCCTCCTCCGCTGATATCTGGTGGTGGACCGTATACAGGAACCGGTGGAGAGGTGGCTGGTGGTAGGTAGTTTATGTCTTTTGGTGGATTGTAATCATATCCTCCTCCAGTCCCATCTAATTAAATGAGAATGAGTAATTATACAAGTTAATCGTTACACTTTAAATAACACTACAATGACATTAAATTATAATAAGAACTCTCCTGCAGTATCAGTTCGCCGATTTCAAATCTTATCTCCTTTTTTTTCCATTGATTTACAGGCCGATTTTCAAAAGCTTGTTTTTATTTCAAAAGGAACAATTACATCTTTAAAAAAAATATAATTTTGAATATTGCCCAATAAGGAGTAAAGCTTTTATTTATAGAAAAAAATAAAAAATTCGATAAGTACCTGTAAATCAAAAACGCGAGCTGATTGAAAAAAATTGAGATCAGATATGAAATCAGCGACCATAAACATCAGTTAAATTCTAGAAAAAGAAGCAAAAACAAAAAAAAAAAATAAAAACAAAATAAAACAAGGGGTTCTGCCCGCTTCTCACGCGGTAATGTATGAAAGGACTACGGTCGAGCCCACTCGACAGTTTGATGCTCGCTACCAATATCTTCGCGACAGTTAGATTAAATGACCATTAAATAAATAAAGCAATAGTTAAAAAAACTTAAGTTCGTACAGAGGCTTAATTTAATTGACACGTTACACTTTAAAATTGTTAAAATAAAAGAAAATTCAACATACTAACCATCAAACAAACATAAAATTAATTAACATAACATTCATATAACATGTCTAGCATAAATTATACTATGTTAATATAACATTGATGTAAGATGTATAGCATAAATTATATAATGTTACTAGGAGGCTCCGTCCCCTGCTCGCTTTGCTCACCAACCCCCGGCCCATTAAAAATGGGCAAAAAGAGTATGTGTTCGGCAGAATGTATTTAACAGGCAGAATTGGGCGTGGCAAAAGTATATATATTTTTGATCAGGATCAACAGTCGAGTCGATTGAGCCATGTCCGTCTGTCTGTCCGTCTGTTTGAACGCGTCGATCTCAGAAACCATAAAAACTAGAGACATTAAATTCGGTATGTAGGTTCCTGGATACCATACGCAGATTAAGATAGTTTTTATTTTTGGATCGGACCACTATTTCATATAGCTGCCATAGGAACGATACATCGAAAATGAAGTTTTAGTATGAAAAAGTTTTGGGTTTGTTGATATATCGGAACCAAACTAATAGAATATGCAGCGGAGCTGGTATTATACATCCTGACCAAATTTGGTTTAAATCGGTTAACTATATCATATAGCTGCCATAGTAACGATACATTAAATAGTAAGTTTAAGTATCAAAAAGTTTTTTGTTTGTTAAGATAATAGAACCAAACTAATAGAATATGCACCTAGGCCGGTAATCCTGACCAAATTTGGTTAAAATCGGTTAACTATATCATATAGCTGCCATAGGAACGATACATCGAAAATAAAGTTTTAGCATGAAAAAGTTTTTTGTTTTTTGAGATATCTTAACCAAACATTCTGACCAAATTTGGTTCAAATCGGCTTCATATATCATATAAAAACATTTATTGAAAAGTTCCTGGGCTCAGGGTATCCTACTGTCTAGCGTGCTCGAATGTAACCGCCCACTTGTTTTTAAACTGAATTTGGTAAGCCGGTTTTTAAATATTCCAATATATGTAGTGGCCGGGCCACTAAAAAAATAAAAAAAAAAAAACAAGACAACATTTTAAAATTTAATTATTTTTCCTTTGACGATCCAGAAAATGCTTATATACAAATAACCCTAAAAGATTTGTGTAAATTTCGAATCGATCGAAAAGGAAATTTAAGTTCTAGATTCAATTGTAATTGTTCACATTTCACCATTTTTGTAAAGTTTCTTCTGCTAGTAGAAATTGTATTTTTAGTTTGCATGGCAGAAAGTTTAATTACAATCGGATTCATATGCTCGTATATTTTAGTATCTCTTCCTGAGTCCCTGTGTGACTTCTCCTTTAGTTATCCTTATGAATAAGGCGACTCACTGAAAACCAGGACACAATTAATTTAGTTTTACGCCGACATATATTGTTTCTTTCAATTACAAATTTTGAGTCATTCGGGGCTGTCCCAACAAACTCTAGTGAAAATTGGTTGGGTTGGTTTGCAAAACATAAGTTTTAAGTCCCGAGCTACCCCAACTTGGTTTCAGCACTTAATCTAAGTTTTGTGTGTGACACAGTTTAGTTAGTTTATTTGATTGAAATTAATATCAATAACTTGTGATTTATAATTGTATATTTAAATTTGCTCAAAAGCAGGGTTATAGCATTATTTAATACTCGTTTACGCACCGAAGTCTGTTTTATGTGAGTTTTGCAAGGCGTCTGCATATGTATCCTGGCTATAGGATATGTCCGATGCATTAGCACTTACAACAATGTACCACACATACGCGAATATAATAAGTAAGCTCGAATTCATTTTTTCAATTGGCCGCAACATTTGCATGTAACCGTTAACAAAACTAAAATGAGCGTTTGTTATACCAACGAGTATGTTTTAAGACCCAAGCGTATGAGTTAAAATTCGAAAATGCATATAATAGTACAATTGGCAGTGTATGTAAAATTGAATATACATAACTGTGTTTTAATACCCTCTACTCAATGAAAGTGGATTGAAAGAGTTTTACAGGATTGTGAATACCAAGGAATCAAACCGAATTGAATATTGGTTTCAGTTAAGGTTATGCTTGTATCTAATTTTTGATTATATACGAGATATCTTTAAAACCGATAGGTTTCGTAACTATTAACGTATTTTTTTGTTAAAAAAAATCTGGTATGTTTTCGGTTCACGAAAAGGAAAAAGAGAAGTAAGTTTTAATAATCCCATATTATTTAAGTTACATGTAAAAGGAGACATCACCTTGTATATATTTCGTAGCGTTCGAGTATATAATTATTCAAGAACAGGGTATACTCCAGTCACATACTTTTGAGTTGAGAACATACTCTTTTTGGTATGTATTAACCGAACAATTGTGGGTTCAATTATGTATTCATGAGACTTGCAGCCGTGCTACGTGTTTTTCAACTTCTGTAGTACGTGCAGTAATGGAATCGTACTTTTCTGGATTTGTAGACGTTGATGAATAACTGGACTTTCACTGTCCAATTTAAATATACTGTACCTATTAATTTGAAAAGAGGTTACTACGTTAAGTTAATGAATGTTAAAAAATATTTGATGCCATTAAAAGCACAATATATCAATTTTTGATAATAATTTGGCTAAATTTAATGCAAATATATTACCTCAATTAATTGTTGTTCAGTATTTCATGATGTTTTAAGCCTAATAAAATTCTAACTTTATAAATATATTAATATAGAGTATTTTGCGGTTGCGCACTTTTAAAAAACTTTCCTCTTTTACTTGTTAAAATTTAGTTAAAAAGAAAAGAAAGTAATGTATAAGACATGTGCATATTTACATTTAGTTACAAATTCTCACAAAAATAAGAAAATAAGTCGCATATACAAGATGTAGCCCAAAAAAGTCTGAAATTTGTTTTATTTTAAGTGCCAATAAATGAAGGAAGCTCATTTTCCCAGCAGTTTCCATATATGACCAAAGTGAGCACTAAATAGTGAGCTTTAATTGTTTTCTCATTTTAATAGACTTAAATAAATTTTCAAATATTAAGAATTTTATTTATAGACGTGGTTGATTGACTTCCAAATTCGTAGATAATGGGCAATTCAATTTTGTACGGGTGAAAGTTGGCAATGGGCCTCCGCACCCTGCTCGCATTGATCGCGATGAGGTGCGGTTACAGTCGAGCGCAATCGGCAGTAGGATACCCTGTACGCTAAAGATTTGATGTTCAGAGCTTTTTAATACATTTTCGACTAATTGTGCCCATGACAGCTATATGATATAACTAACCCATTTATGACCAAACTCGGTGTAAACTTATAAGACAAAACAAAAGTCTTAAACAGCGAGTTTGATTGAGGTATCTCCAGAAGCAACAACAATTTGCATTATAATCCTTTACTACACTAGACAACAAATTTGGATTTTTCTTCTGAACTGTAGCGTACCCACTTTTTGGATAGATATGACAAAAACAATTTATTTTGTATGGCAGAGTTTTTTTTTATATTTCTTAAAGTTTGTCTTTTTTTCTTACAATGTTTTACTTTTTCGGAAAACAGTTGAACTAATATTTAATTCGTTCAATATTAGTCTACGATTTTAATCAGTAGATTTAGAGCTCTAAATTTTTGAATTAAGAAAACGATGACTTTCTTCAATCTTTTTTTACGATTTATTGACTTAAAAATTCTTTTTGTTTGATTCATTAAAATGTATGGAGAGACAGCTTAGTTATTAGAGTATAAACAAAGATACAAGTTTCCCGCAAAGTTTTTTTTCGACTGATCGGTTCCATTGCAGCTATATGTTATAGTGATACAGATAACTTTAAAAATAAAAATAAAAGATTTATGAGTTTGATTGATTGAAAACCTTTGCTATTTTGTGTATCTTAAATTGTACACAATTTATGAGTAATTTATGAAACAGCAAAGGTTTTCAAACAAAACCTTGATTTTCGACGGATCGTTCCTATGACATCTGTGTGATACATACCAAATTTTAAGCCTCTAGCTCTTTTACTCTCTAAGATCGTCGCTCTCAAACAGACGGACAGGGCTTTATGGGTTGGAAGTTTTTATAACGTATAGCAGCGGTGGGCGCTTGTTTTGAATAAAACCCTTTCGTGGAACGACCATATCACTGAAGCTGTAGGCGGGACCTACGCCTCACTTTGGATACTTTACTTGACACAGCCTCTCCTACCACTAAAAATTAAACGCCCTAATGCTTGGACCTACTTGACTCTCGCTCTTTTCTAAGAAGTTATAATCTTTTGCAACACAGATTACATCAGAAAGAGCAGACTTAACGTAAGGTCGAACATGACATTGAGATTTGTGATTAACCACATTTCCTTCTATTCATTTCAAATATATAACCATAGTCTGGAGCACTGAATATATCTTCGGGCATTAATATTGGCACACAAAATAAATAAATAATCACCACCAAAGAACCAAATTACCTGTACGCTGAATAAAATTAACCAAAAACTAGTGGGCCGGTGCTACAGTCCTGCATACTCGACACTCGGAGACTCCGTACTTACCATGGAAAAAACTTATAATGCAAAAAAATTAAGTTAACCTTAATGAATATTCTATCAGGTTGATTACGATGTCTCATTAAACAAAAGATTTTCATACTAAGACTTGATTTTCGCCCGATTGGTTCTATGAGAGCTATATGATACAGTGGTCCGATTTGAACCAACTTTGGACAGGATATATAAAACTAAGTTTTATGCATATTCAATCAGTTTGGTTACGATATCTCATAAAACAAAAAAGTTTTTCATGCTAAGACTTAATTTTCGCCCGATCGTTTCAATGACAGCTATATGTTATAGTGCTCCGATTTGAACGAACTTTAGACAGGAAATATAAAGCCAAGTTTCATGTATATTCTTTAATATTTGAAACAACTTTGGTAAGGATGTATAAGACTAACTTAAATACATATTCTATAAGTTTGATTACGATATCTCATAAAACAATAAAGTTTTTCTTACTTCTGCCTGTTACGCACATATTCGGTAAAACAAACCCAATAGACCCCAGTACTTTTTTTAAGTACGGGGTCTAAAAATTAGAAACTATTCAAAAGGTTGAGCTTCATATCCCATAAATAACTATTCGTTATTACGCAGTGCCAAAAGTATTTTTTTTGTTTGTTAATTTATTTATTATTGTTTTAAATTTATATATTTAATTGAATATTGTTGGAATATTGGCATGGAATGCCCAATGGAATGGAATGCATTCTCATTTTTTGTTTTTCACTAACGCGAGCTGCCGACTCTGACGGTTAAGATAACTCCAAAAACACAAAAAATTTTCACAATAAAGGTCATGTTTCTCTACAAGGAAGTCATCAAAATCGAAATAAAATAATTTTGTATCGCCGTCTCCCCATAGATTTTAATGAATCGTACTTTAAACGACGCGTAATTAATGCAGCTTCATAAAAAGAGAATTTTAAAGAAAAAAAAATATCTAAAAAAAATTTAAAGAAAAAATCATGAATTTCATAATTCTTAGATTTATGTCTCTTAAACTACTGGTTGAAATCTTAGACAATGTACAATATGAACAAATTAGAGATATAGTTATAAGCTTTCAGAATAAAGTTTTGGAATAAATATGGAATAAAATATGGATTTAGGCATTCTCGAGTAATGATGACAAATGTGTGCGCACCTCTGAAAAAAGGCCAAAAATTCCAAAACAAATACCATCATAGAAAAAAAGAACAAAATGTTTTTCGTCATTTGGGTCCCGATATCTATCAAAAATAGTGGGTTAGGCTCGTGTTCAAGCAAAGTTCAAATTTGTTGCCTAGTACTATTTTATATATTATTATATATTATTTGGAACAGAATTAACAGCCGAGTCGATATTACATAGATTTTAGAGATTATAAGAGGTAGACAACCAAATTTGGCACAAACCTCTTGCCGATCAAGTTGGATTCAAATTTTTGCCACTGTAATGGTAATGTTATTTATTTTAACATTTTAAGCATCATAGGCGCCTTAAAGTATGTAACGGGTACAATAATTAATTGATGAAAGTTTCTTGTTGTAAAAATGTTAGAATACAATCACGCGTCAAACTTTTAAATGAGTTGTAAAAAATTACAGTTTTTAAACGATGTTTCCTATGCCAATTTTGAAATGCACATTGATGTGCGTTATGCCAGTCTCTGTTGCTTCATTTTTATTAAATAGAGAGCAGAAATACGTACCCAGCAGATTTCACGTTAAATGTATTAACTACCCTCGCATTCACAATGTTTGTTACACATATGGGCTTATGTGTGTTCAAGTCTTGCTCTTTTAAGAATAGTGTCGCCTATAAAAAAGCTCGTACAATCGCAGCTTCGGTTAGTCGATATTCAGCTGTGTTTCATTACAAACAAAAGTTGGCATATTCCTTTCATCTGCTTTATCTATTAAATAAATATGGTGAGTTTTTTTTCAGCAGAGTTAATACATATTTATGTGTTGTATATAGGACATCAGAACGGTTACTAGGACCTCAGATCCTTATAATTTAAATTTACTTATATCCGGTAAATATTAAATGCATTAAAAGTATATGATTACATGGTGATCTAAAAAATCATCATCATCATCATAAATTATAGTGATTTTTTTAAAGTAATAAAAAAAAAATTACATATAGTCATCGCTTAGTTTTTTTTATTTATTTTTTTATCAACATAAAATTCAATTTCAATTTAAAGCTACTAATAAATCTTTTTGCCAATTTTATGGCACGTAAGGTATAAAGTGCAATTGATTTTTATTTTTATATAAAAAAAAAATCGTAATGATGATATGCGTTATGATCAAATATTAAGTTTGATTGACGGTACAATTACTTTTGGTTTATCAAGTAACAACCAAATGTGTAAAATTTCATTTTCATTTGATCAAAAAATTGGGTTTATAGATCCATATTTATAATCTGCTGATGATTTCAATAGAATTAAATATAATGGAAAAATAAAGTAAGTAAATTATCAACTTTGTTTCATCTAACGTTTCTGGATAATTAATTAAAAAAGATTGAATTTATGCAGCTTATTAAATATAAAAACCTGACAGAGTACTTAAAAATATTGAATACAATTTATAGAAAAGTTACACAGTCTACTAATCAGAAGCTTAAAATTCATGTACAGAGTAGATACATTAATATTTATGGAGTTAATGGTTTTTTTAAATTTGATTTTAGAGGGAGTGTATTTCAGTTCACATAGGACAGGCTGGCGTTCAGATTGGTAACGCTTGCTGGGAGTTGTACTGCTTGGAGCATGGAATCCAGCCTGATGGACATATGCCCTCGGACAAAACAATTGGCGGTGGCGACGACTCCTTTAATACATTTTTTAGTGAAACAAGCGCCGGAAAACATGTGCCACGAGCAGTGTTTGTTGACTTGGAGCCTACGGTTGTCGATGAGGTCCGCACTGGAACATACCGGCAATTGTTCCACCCGGAACAGTTGATCACCGGGAAAGAGGATGCCGCCAATAATTATGCACGTGGTCACTATACTATTGGCAAGGAAATTGTGGATATTGTGCTAGATCGGATACGTAAGCTGGCCGATCAATGTACGGGTCTTCAAGGATTCTTAGTGTTTCACTCTTTCGGCGGTGGAACCGGCTCCGGATTTACCTCATTGCTTATGGAGCGTTTATCAGTTGATTATGGCAAGAAGTCTAAACTGGAGTTCTCAATCTATCCAGCTCCACAAGTACGTATATTTCTTTCAGGTTAACTAAAAATACTTGCGCTTTCATAAAGTCTGACAAATGAAACTAAGAATTCGAAAATCTCTCTAAACGAGCAAACCATATTTGATAAAAATACGAAAAATAGTGAGATTTTAAGTAATATATATATATATATTATTATAATATTCCAATGGTAATTCATATCTAAAAAATACCATCTTTTTGTTAAGTTCCAGAAATACTACAGCCAGCTAACATCTATAAACAAAAAAGTGTAATGTTATTTATGATAATCCTCTAGAATCATTTGAATCTTGAAAAGTAACTATTTGAAAATTAAGTAAAATCATATATTATTATTCAAATAGTTAATCCTTCCCTTTATCCATTCTTATTTTGGGTGAAAATATAATTCCTAGTCTTTTTGTATTTATTTATGTAGTTCTTATAAAAATATTCGGCATTCGCATGGGGTACCTAGAGTCAGTCTGTATGTAATCAATAAGTAAATATCTTTTTAGACTTGAAGAAAGCAAACTAAAACTTCAAATATAATATAAACTAGAATTTATTGATCAATTATGAATTTTTTAGGTATCGACTGCTGTAGTTGAGCCTTATAATTCGATTTTGACCACCCACACTACTCTTGAGCACTCCGATTGTGCATTTATGGTTGACAACGAGGCCATATACGACATCTGCCGTCGCAATTTGGACATTGAGCGACCTACCTACATGAACCTAAATCGTTTAATTGGGCAAATTGTTTCCTCCATAACCGCTTCGTTGCGCTTCGACGGAGCGCTCAATGTAGATCTAACTGAGTTCCAAACCAATTTGGTTCCCTACCCACGCATTCATTTTCCTCTTGCCACATATGCGCCAGTAATTTCCGTTGAAAAAGCTTATCATGAGCAATTAACTGTCGCGGAAATAACGAATGCCTGCTTCGAACCCGCTAACCAGATGGTCAAGTGTGATCCAAGGCATGGTAAATACATGGCATGCTGTATGCTTTATCGTGGTGACGTTGTACCCAAAGATGTGAATGCAGCAATCGCCACAATCAAGACAAAGCGCTCCATCCAATTCGTAGACTGGTGTCCGACTGGCTTTAAGGTGGGCATTAATTACCAACCACCCACTGTGGTTCCAGGGGGAGATTTAGCCAAGGTTCAACGTGCTGTATGCATGCTGTCTAATACTACGGCGATTGCTGAAGCCTGGGCTCGTTTGGATCATAAGTTTGATCTTATGTATGCCAAACGCGCATTTGTCCATTGGTACGTTGGAGAAGGTATGGAGGAAGGTGAATTCTCAGAGGCACGAGAGGACTTAGCTGCACTCGAAAAGGATTATGAAGAGGTGGGAATAGATTCTACAGCCGAAGTTGACGAAGGTGATGAATACTAAAGCATAATAATATAACGATATTATTGAAATTCAGAACGTGCCCTCGATTTGATTTTAACGCAACCTTTTGCAACTTATGTGAACTTACAATTAAACATTCAAGTATATTTTCCTTTTAAAAAATGCGTTTATACTAAAATAAGCAAATAAATATGATGAAAAATCCTTAGCACTTTTCTTATGTATGATATATAATCCATATTATTAGGTTTTTTGTATAATGTCGATCAAGCACAGTTAACAGATTAACAATTGAACTCAACCCACATTTCTTCGATAAATATGGGATCCCATATGACCATTTCTTTTCTATGTAGATTGGTAGAGAAACGACCGTGAAATGAAAAGCCCCATAAAAAACTAGATATCTTATAAAACCAAAAAGTTTTTCGTACTAAAATGTGATTCTCGACCGATAAAAAAATGTTTATCTTCAGTGGACAGGTAATATCTTCCAAGCTCCTCGGCCAAATTTATGAGTCATAAAACATAAAACAAACTGATTAATTAACAAGAATCGTTAGCTTAAAAACCTTATTTTAGCTGTGAAATGTTACCTAAGTACTTTGGAAAGAAAGTAACATAAGTTAAAGTAAGTAAGAAAGGGTGGATGGAATTAAGACCGCGTGAAATAAGACCGCCTCATTTAATTTTGAGAATGAATTTAGACCGCGCGTTCTAAATTCATTTTTAACTGGCGGTCTTATTTCATTCTAAAGAATGAATTTAGACCGCGCGTCCTAAACTCAGTTTTGAGTCGAGGTCTTATTTCCATTTGAAAAATGAATTTAAACTTTGCGGCCTCATTTTATTTTTGAATTATATACTTAATTTTAAATATTAAAATTAGGCCGCTGCTTAAAGTCATGTGAAAGAATGATATGAAATCATTTTGATACGAAAATTCGAATTTTTATTGAAGAAATAAAATAAAATTTTTAACAAATCCTTTTTTTTTAGTTAATCTTAAATTTGTATTCACTTTTGTTAAAATTATTTAACGTAACAATTTCGATACTAAGGTTCAAGCATAAGAACATAATAAAATAAAAAAGTAACGATAAACAAGACTTTATCTATTTTATATTCATTTGATTGTTTTAATATTTCTGTAAAGAACACATGGTTTACGTATATGTCTTTTTTTAAATAATTTTTAACTAGAGTATCACAAAAAGGACACTTCAATTTGGGTCGGTAATACTTCCCAAGTCTCGCTCGATTACCTTCGGCAATTTGGTATTATACTCTGAGATTAATATGTCCCAGCATTCAACCTAGATCTTCAAGTGTCCACATGGGTACACTGTTACGTGACTAGTAACATCCATGCACATAAAACAAGGCATAAGTCTTAAAACGATAATCATTCGATTGACTTAAAACTGACTGCGTGTCCTCTGTATCGTCATCGTCGAAAAGTTCGCAATTTTCGGGATGGACATCATCGACGCATGAAAAGTCATCCAAACCCTGACATATTTTCGTACTCGTATATGACATACGATTAAAAAAATGGCAGCAGTAATCTTTCCTTTTTCCAATTCTTCACCTGAAATTTTTTTTGGCACGTTGCTAATACAATTAAAACTAGTGGGCGGTTACAGTCGAGCACGCTCGACAGTTGAATACCCTGTGCCCATGAACTCTGTATTGAAAGTTGATTTTCGATCGATTGTTCCCTTGGCAGCTATATGATATTTTAGACAGATTCTAACCAAATTCGGTCAGGATGTATAATACCAGCCCAGATGCATATTCTATCAGTTTGGTTCTTTTTCATACTAAAACTTCATTTTCAATGCACCTTTCCTATGGCAGCTATCTGATATAGTTAACCGATTTAAACCAAATTTGGTCAGGATGTATATTAGCAGTCCAGATGCATATTTTATTAGTTTGATTTTGATATCTTAGCAAACAAAAAACTTTTCCATACTAAAACTTCATATTTGATGTACAGTTTCTATGGCAGCTATAAGATATAGCTAACCGATTTTAACCAAATTGGGACAGAATGTATATTAGCAGCCCAGATACATATTCTATCAGTATGGTCCTGATATCTCAACAAACCAAAAACAGCTATGGCAGCTACATGATATAGTGCACCGATCCAAAAATAAAAACAAACTTGATCTGCCTGCAGTATAGAGGCCACGCCCCCTAGATCGCCCATAAATCGGAAAAAATTCCATATCCAAATTATAAGAGCAACTTAAAAGCTAGTGACACCAAATTTGGTATGTAGATTTTTTTATGTTGCAGGCAGAATAAGTTTGTTTCTTTTTTGAATCGGACCACTATATCATATAGCGCCCATAGGAACAATCGGTCGAAAATCAAGTTTTAGTATGAAAAACTGTTGTACCTTATGAGATATCGTAACCAAACTAATAGAATATGTATATAAGTTAGTCCTATACATCCTTACAAAAGTTGGTTCAAATCGGTCCACTATATCATATTGCTGTCATAGGACCGATCCGGCGAAAACCAAGTCATAGTATGAAAATCTTTTATGTTTCATGAGACATCGTAATCAACCTGATAGAATATGCATCTAGGTTAACTTAATTTTCTTTTAAATTTTTTTCCATTGAAAGTACGGGGTCTCCGACTGGCGAGTATGCTCGACTGAAGCACCGGCCCACTAGTTTATGTTGGAGCTGTTGTACCACCACTTTCAACAAGTAGCTAACAAACTTGAAGAAGTTGCCTTGTTTCATCAATCTCTTTTACAAAACACCATTTTGGACTTCAAGTGAACTAGTTGTTCTTGTTTTTAGTTTGAATAAAGTTTCTGGGCGCAGGACGTTTTAAAATAGTAAAACAAATGTAAATACCGCAAATTTCGCATACCGATAATGTAAACTTTTACAGGCTGCACTTGTAAACAAAGAGCAGCTAAGCCGGGCTTCTTCCCCATCGATCAGCATTGATCGAAATAACTCACTGTCACCAGATTTGCGTTCCCAGCCAACGCTGAGTAATCGTTCCCAGCCCTTATAATCTTGTAAACATTTAAATGCCCGAAATTAGCTTTCGTTATAACGCAATGCACAATTATCTGTTAGTCTTAAATTGTTCTTGAATAAATGAACTCGTCGTGTAATAACGCCTTGTCTTTTATTTTATAATAAATTCAACTTAACCGTTAGAGCTGTGCGCGGTTTTTATAAGATTCAAACTCACAGTAAATAAAGAAAAATCTAATTGGCGCAGCCGGTAGAATAACAATAAATTGTGGATCCTGATGTAATAGCTAAGTTATTAATTCTTGTGCCCCGTTTACTGTTATCCGCTAAAACAACTAACGCGAAGGCAACCCAAGCGACGGTCAATATCGCGTCAAGTTATTATTATACCTCGACAGTGACGTGTACACCAAAAATTCGCATATTGTCAAAGCTGCGGATTGTGCAATAAACTTGAAAAACAATTCAAGAAGACGCGATAGAATTCGAAGAGAAAATAATTCCAGAAACTTCTGGTTATCTCAAAAAAATTCGAAAGTGCTATCTGTGCTATCTGAAAACTCAAGCCCTTACCGATTAGATCATTTAAATGAAGAAGAAAGAATTAATTTAATCAGTTTGTTGAAACAATATCAACACATACAATATAAAGAAGGCGACCAACTTAGTTTCAGTAATCAAGAAAAACACATTATAAATACTACCCACAATTCAGCCTTACATACAAAACCAAACAGTTATCCACAAGCATATGAATGGGAAGTTGAACATCAAATTCAAGACATGCTTAATCAAGGTATCATACGGTCTAGCAATTCTCCTTATTGTAATCCTATATGAATCGTACCGAAAAAGCAAAATGCTACACGAAATTAAATGAAGTAACCATAAGCGATAGGCACCCAATACCAAATATGGACGAGATTTTAGGAAAACTAGGTAGATGCACCAACTTGAAATGCATCCAGATTCCATTCAAAAAACAGCTTTCTCTACTAAACATGGCGACTATGAATATCTTCGTATGCCATTTGGATTAAAAAATGCACCCGCAACCTTTGCCAAACCAATGACAACAGTACTTAGAAAAGACTCAAGCATTGACATTAAAAATCCTGAATACATTAGAGCTTTTGAAAAATTAAAACAACTAATTTCTAATGACCCAATTCTAAAAATTCCAGGCTTCAAAAGTAAATTCGTTTTTACCACTGACACAAGTAATGTAGCTCTTGGAGTTGTACTCTCTCAAGACGGACATCCCATTAGTTTTATTAGCAGAACTCTCAATGACCAAGAAACTAACTACAGTGCCATATAAAAAGAGTTTTTAGGCATTGTATGGGCAACAAAAACTTTTAGACATTACCTGCTAGGACGACATTTCGAAATCAATAGTGACTATCAACCATTATGTTGGCTGTACAAAATAAAAGAGCCAAATTCAAAACTAACCCGATGGAGAGTTAAATTATCTGAATATGACTTTGGCATAAAATATATAAAAGGAAAAGAAAGCCACATAGCTGACGCTCTATCACGAGTAAAAATAGAACAGACTTATTTCGGAGAAGAAACACAACATAGCGCTGACGAAGACAATAGTAATTTAATATTCACTACAGAGAAAAGAATAAACACATTTAAAAGACAAATTATATTTTCTAAAGGCATTCCAAACATAAAAAAAAAAATACTTCAAAAAATTAATAATTCACATCACATACGATAACATGACTAAAGATAAGGCCGAAAAATATTTAATAGACCATTTTTGCACGAAAACCAGTGCAATATTCATAGACAGTGATGCAGATTTTGAAATAATTCAAAACGCACACAAGGAAATTATTAACACTAACCATACTAAAATTCTTCGAAGTCTCATTCAATTCAAAAACATTAACTCCTATGCCGAATTCAAAGAACTCATTTTGTAAACCCATGGAAAACAAATAAACTTTTTTGTGAAACCTATTATTTCCCCAACAGCCTAATATTAACACAAAACATAATAAACGAATGTCATATTTGCAACTTAGCAAAATCAGAACATAGAAACACAAAAATGCCAATGAAAATTACACCCAAGCTCGAACACTGTCGTGACAAATTTGTAATTGACATTTTTTCTTCTGAAGGCAAACATTCCCTTAGCTGCATGGACATTTGTTCAAAATTCGCTTCTCTTGAAAATATTAAAACAAAAGACTGGATAGAATGCTAAAATGCATTAGTGCGTATATTTAATCAGTTAGGAAAACCAATTTTATTAAAAGCTAGCACTAAAAAAATGGCATGAAAGTGAAGGAATAAAAATACAATTAAATACAACAAAAACAGGAATAGCAGACATCGAAGGACTACATAAAACAATAAATGAAAAAACAGCTTAATTATCACATTTAATGACGAAGAAAATAAACTCAGCAAAATAGAAACAATTCTTCACATTTACAATCACAAAACAAAACATGACACAACTGGACAAGCTCTTGCACACATTTTCTTATATGCCGGACAACCAAATTTAGATACCCAAGAAAAAAAAGAAAAAGTAATAAATAAAATAAAGAGTGACCGACAAGAATACGAAGTTGATAATAGATATCGAAAAGGACCAATACAAAAAGGAAAATTAGAAAACCCTTTTAAAGCTAGTAAACACGTTGAACAAACAAACCCAGACCATTATCAAATTACTAACAGAAATAGAATTACACGCTACTATAAAACACAATTTAAACAAGTGGGCGGTTACAGTCGAGCACGCCCTGAGCCCAGGTACTCTTCAATAAAAGTTATTTTCGACCAGTTGTTGCTAAGACAGCTATATGATATCTGGAGCCGATTTGAACCAAATCTGGTCAGAATGTACAAAATTAACATTAATGCATCTTCTATCAGTTTGGTTAAGATATCTCAAAAAACAAAAAGCTTTTTCATACTAAAACTTTATTTTCGTTGCATTGTTCCTATGGCAGCTATGCGATATAGTAAACCGATTTTAACCAAATTTGGTCAGGATGCATAATACCAGCTCCGATACATAATCTATCAGTTTGGTTCTGATATCTCAACAAACACGAAACTTTCTCATACTAAAACTTCATTTTCGATGTATCGTTCCTATGGCAGCTATATGAAATAGTTAACCGATTTTAATAAAATTTAGTCGGGATGTATAATACCAGCTCCGATACATAATCTATCAGTTTGGTTCTGATACCTCAACAAACCCAAAACTTTTTCATACTAAAACTTCATTTTCGATGTATCGTTCCTATGGCAGCTATATGATATAGTGGTCCGATTCAAAAATAAAAACAAACTTGATTTGCGTATGGTATCCAGGAACCTACATACCAAGTTTGATGTCTCTAGCTTTTATAGTTTCTGAGATCGACGCGTTTAAACAGACGGACATGGCTCAATCGACTCGGCTGTTGATCCTGATCAAGAATATATATACTTTTCGGGGTCTGCCACGCCTCCTTCTGCCTGTTACATACATCCTGCCAAACACATTATACCTTTTTTTGCCCATTTTTAATGGGCTCAGGCATAAAAACTATGAAAATTAGCCAAATTCAAATTCCACAGGTTTCTGCTTCTTAATCATGCTATCGTTCACCCTCTTTAACATATGTCACACCCAACAAATCCAGATAAATAACTTGGACACGGATCACGGATACTTAATATTTTCAGACAAGCCTTTAGAATTGCTAACAAGGTTCGAACATCACTCATTGCGAATTAACGTAACTGAAATAATAGTAGCAAACGAATATTTCTGTAGATCTATTACTTTATTTAAAAATTCAACACAAATTAATCACTTATACAACAAATTACAGCAAGAACTAAATGGTATAATCTTTCATCATGAGAATCGTAATGTTCAATGTAGTAGGCTCATTATACAAATTCTTTTTTGGTACACTTGACGATAACGACAGAGTAGAGTTCGAAAAAAACATTAATAATCTATCTTTAAATATTGTTCAAATTAATGAAATAAATGATATAATAAACATAATCAACAATGATATGAAAAGAATACAAGAACATCAAAATAAGAAAAATATACAAGATGCTTTTACTTAGCAATTATCACAATTTATAGAATACATAGAAGACATTGAAATGGGTGTGCAATTGTCAAGACTAGGACTTTTCAATCCAAAACTACTTACCTATGACAAACTTGACAGCGTCAATAACCGAAACATAATACTAATTAAAACATCCACTTGGATTAACTACCAAGATAATATCATACTAATTATATCCCATATCCCAATTGACTTTCAGTCCACTAACACTATCAAAATTACTAGTACTACTTCTTATTTTGAAAAAGATAATAAAATTTATAATCGAGATAATAAACCAGTATTTGACGAAAGCATAGCAAAAATTTTGCTACTCACAACACCAATTTGTAACTTTGAACGCATAAATAACAAAGAAATGATAAAATACATTGAACCAAATACCATTGTAACTTGGAATATAACTAATACAACTGTATAACAAAATTTCCAGAAAAATAACGTTGATCTAAATATTCAGGGCAATAAAATTATTATCATAAGTCAATGCAAAATGCAAATAAATGACATAATTTTAAGCGACAACTATCTACAGCCAGAAGTTGATCTTACACCATTGTATCCCCTCTTAGAAATAATTAAAGTTAAACCTATCAAGCATGATGACATTGTAAAAATTGTATCACAAAATAATGTCTTTACATATTCAATTATCATAATCATAACCATCATATTTATAATTATATTCTTATATCTTAAATATGTATCTTGTAATCCCATAATGTTAATCCATAAAAAATGTAAGAAACAAATTTACGAACCCAAGAACCAAACAACGCCATCGGTTCAACCAGAAGAAGAAAAACATAGAGACACAATTATCGAGATGACACAAACAACATTGCCAAAACTTTACCCTTCAGTGTCACCTTCACTCGCAGGCTCGCTTTTTAAGGAGACGAAAGTGACATATTCTATGTCTACGATATACATAATATATTCTATGTCCACGTTATACATAAATCTAGACACCAAATTCTCCATTCCAATAATGTAAACTTTCACAGGCTGCAATTGTAAACAGAGAGTAGCCAAGTCACCCCAAATTTCGCATACCGATAATGTAAACTTTCGCAGGCTGCACTAGAGCAGCTAAGCCGGGCTTCTTCCCCATCGATCAGCAATGATCGAAATAACTCACTGTCAGCAGATTTGCGTTCCCAGCCAACGCTGAGTAATTTCGTTCCCAGCCTTTATAATACTGTTAACATTTAAATGCCCGAAATTAGCTTTCGTTATAACGCAATGCACAATTATCTGTTAGTCTTAAGTTGTTCTTGAATAAATGAACTCGTCGTGTAATATCGCCTTGAATTTTATTTAATAATAAATTCAACTTAACCGTTAGAGCTGTGCGCGGTTTTTATAAGATTCAAACTCACAGTAAATAAAGAAAAATCTAATTATATACACATACATTTGGGAAAAACTTGAATGTTAAACGCGTTACCGTCATAAAGTATTAAACAAAGGGCTTAAACACCATTTCAGCAGTAACTTAAGATTTCACCATTTGGAAACATTAAATAATTTCAGAAGCCGGTAGTAGCGGGAGACATAGCAATTTAATGTTCGCAATTGATTGAATGTGATGGGCAATATTCAAAAGCTGGCTGGCCTTGCGCTTTCCCGTTTGACAGAAATGAAACCAACACGTGTTCCTTTTTAAATTTGGATATACGCTCTAGATGGCATTTCGTATCACAAAATTTTCATTCAATGGAAAAATTTTTTTTCAATGTTTGAAACAAATGCACATAACACTTTTCCGTTTTTCGCGGCATTAGTACGTAAATTAAAGGAATTGCCTGATAGAAAAATTTAATTAATTAACAAAAACTACGTCATAAAATAATAAGAATTATAATTAACCTGGTCACAAAATGCTACATAAATGATTAAAAGCTGGTATAATTGACCATATGGGCAAATTTTAAATGTAGCAGTGTTTCTTATGGCTTTCTAAGGTTTTCTTCAAATATTTATTATAACGTAGTCTGATGCAAAATAGCTGTACGAAAACTCAACGCATTCAAATGATCCTTTGTAAAGCTCGAAGTTTGCGTTCACATTTTTCGTTAGGCTATAGTGCTTAACAACAGTTGTGTTTTTGTATGCCTCAATTACTTCGTGAACGTTTGTCGGCGGCTTAGGAATGTGGCGGTTTCGTATTTGTAAAAAGTTGCGCCGATGCTTATTGAAGTTTAACTGAGAGTCTTGGTGACTTTGAGATATAAACAAAATCCCACAAAAAAACCTCTACACGAGGTAAAAGTCTAGTGACGAAAGCAATTTCCAGCCCCAAAAATTTCTGATATCCAATATTGTGACGAACAAAATTGAGTTCAATTTAAAAATTTTAAATAAAAATATAAATTAATAAAAAACAAAAAAAAAAAAAAAATAGGCATTGTGCACTGTGCGCAACAAGGGTGATTTTCTTTGTACATAAAAATTACTTTTACGCAGTGCCGAATGCCAATTTTCGATTAAAAAGTAAAAATTTTTTTTTATACTAAAGGTGAATTTTCAACTGATCGTTCCTATAGCAGCTATATTGAATAGTCATCCGATTTGAACCAAATTTGGTAGGGATATATAACACATTCCCAGATACACAACCCGTGCGATTGGTTGATATATCTCAAGAAATAACACAACCTTTCATACTAAGGATGGATTTTCGACCGATCAATCCTATGGCTGCTATATAATATAGTTAACCGATTTGAACCAACTTTGGTCATAATGTGTAAAATAATACCAAATTCAAATTCTGTGAGTTTGGTTGGGATATCTCAAAAAACACAAAAAATTTTCATACTAAAGGTCATGCCGCACCACAACGAAGTCAAAAAAGTCGACAAAAACATGCCTCGACACAAAATAATATCATATCGCCGTCTCAACATAGATTTTAATAAATCATATCTTAAACATCGCGTAATTACAGCAGCTACGCAAATAAAATAGATAATAAGATGTACAAAAATTGTTTTGACTTTTCCTCGAATTTTTAAGTGAAAAAAGCCAAGAAAAAATCATCATTTTCTTAATTCAAAAATTGATATCTCTTAAACTACTGGTTTAAATCTAAGACTGTGTATAAATGAATTATAGATATATTCATTAGCTTTTGATAAAGTAAAGCTTTGATAAATCGGTTTTGGCATTCCCGAGTAATAATGACAAATGTAGGTACACCTCTGAAAAAAAGTAATAGAAAAAAGCCAGATTTTTGAAAAATTCTAAAAAAAAAAAAATCTCACTATAAAAAAAAATGTTTTTCATCGGTTTTGGTCCCAAATCTATCCAATAAAGTGGGTTTGGTTCTTGAAACTTTTGGGCTGTTGCCTAGTATAATTGGTGTTCCATTTTAGAATCCAAAAATGTTTTGGCTCGTCTCATTTCTTGAATCATTTCAAACTCACACGGAGTAAAATCATTTTTCTGTGAACTTTCTAACTCTGATACTGAAATCGGCTGTCCACCTATTATCTGCCTTCAGTTCCTCTGAGTAAATTCACAAAAATAAAACACAGCATCACGCAAAGTCAAAACTTGTAACACTATTATTGCGATTTCTTCGCCCTCATCGGAATTTAACGAAACATAACGGCGAAAACGTAGTTACTTTTGGGTTTATATAATCGATTAATGATCGACTATGTATTTCTTAGAAGGAATCAGCCGTTGTTATTTAAACTTGTTTGTCTACATGAGATTTGAAATAACGGCCAGCAGACATGTATTTATTTGTTTTATGTTTCCGCATCTGTTTTGACTAGTAAAATTATTAACCGCTAAACTAACGTTTCTTCCAAAAGTCGTAGAACAAATACTTTAAAATTTTCGAAAAGGAATAAGTCCCTTTTATTACGTCTAAGGTTTTTTAGCGCTTTGATGCAAACAGGCAGACAAACAAATTGACTTCTCATTTTATTTTGAGAAGTTCTCTAAATATTTCAAATTTAATTATCTTTTGAACTAGTATTTGGGTGATTTGGGTGAAAAATTTAAAATTTTTAGCAAAAGTCTCCAACGGCCCCATTAGCTGCAATCATTTAAATTTTCCCCCTCCCACTTACATCCCCTTATCAAACTAGCCAGGTGGGTTAGCAAAAGTTTTGTTAGTTAGGACTAAACCTTATTTTTTGTGTAGCCATAAAATGATTTTACTCTGCACATGCGACTTAACAGATTTATTTTTCTTATTAGACCGATTTTAGTGTTCTTAAAAATCCTGTAAGTCTGATATTTATTTACGATCTTAACAGTCGTTTTAAAAAGAACACGTCTAGGGGTAACTAACAAAAGTTATAACTATATGAAAAATTATTATTGTCTGGGGTTAAATCATATTTATGTCAGATTTTTATAGTTTTTACTATAGATTTCCTAAACATGAACTTAAACCGTATTCCGAAAAATGAGATAATTTCACAGATACTGTTTTTACAAAGTAAGACATTATTTCGCTTCACCCATTCTGCTTTGAAAGTGTAATTAAACAAATATATAAACTTTAAGCAAATCAAATAGAATTTGAATTGAGCAAGTGTTAACTTAACAATGAGCCACTACGATACCCGTGCCCAACGTCAGCGAGAGCAAGACGAGCGGCGACTCTCTTTGGCCAAAAATAACGCTTACTTTAGCTTTGTCTCAGAAGCAAAACCACCAACGCAACACACAATAGCCGAAAAATCAAAGCAGAACCTCTTAGCCGTAGAAGATGTAAGAGCGCGTTCTTGCTCTCCGATTTTACCAACTACAACTCCAAAAACCTGGAGCGAAGAGTGTGCCTCTCCATACCCTCACCACGGAATCCACTATCACCACCAAACTTGCCCGTACAAGTCGCTGCTGCTAACGCTACGGCAACAACAACGTTAACTGTGTCAACAGTCGTCGTACCATCTTTTGCTGACCAAGCGCAAGCTCTTTCAACTACTGCTTCGATTGCAAGCGCAGCGTCAAAAGCAGCGGGTCCGGCTAGGCAGACCGGAATGGATCGCTACGTTCAAATAAAGCGAAAACTTAGCCCACAAAAACACGGGAAAATAAATCAAAAATCAACCGCGGTAACTCAAACCAAACTGCTGGGGACCCAGTAAACACCATCAATAGGTTTGCACTGCTGGCTGATACTGTCAACGACCAGTCTACCGAAGCTGGAAATGGGCCAAAAAAACTAAAGCCCCCACCTATATTCATTCGGGAAAAGATATCTAACGCATTGGTGAACAATTCGTTGACCTAGTTGGAAACAACAATTTTCATGTCGTTCCTTTAATTAAAGGGAACATTCACGAAATCAAGCTTCAATCAAAAGACGAGGAGCATTTCCGTCTCCAAGGAGCATTTCCGTCTCCAAGGAGCATTTCCGTCTCCAATCTCCAAGTATCTAAATGAAGCTCAGAAAACTTCTACACTTATCAACTAAAAAGCAGCAAGGGCCTGCAGGTTGAACTTAAAGGTATTGAACCGCTTTCTCGCTAAGAAAGTTACAAATATTTTAAACAAAAACAAAATTCCGCAACTTCTCTTCAAAGTTGAGCTGGAGCCAGATAGTAAGGCTCCAAAGAAAAATGAAATGCACCCGATCTACAAACTACAGCTCCTGCTGCATCGCCGGATCACTGTTGAGGAACCACACAAACGGAATGGTCCAGTTCAATGCTCAAACTGCCAGGAATATGGGCATACCAGGACGTACTGCACGCTACGTTCGGTATGTGTAGCTTGTGGAGACTCCCATGGCCCTAATTCCTGCCAAGTCAACAAGAATGACCCTAGTACAAAAAAGTGCGGAAACTGCGGTGGAAATCACACAGCTAATTACAGAGGCTGTCCAGTGTACAAGGAACTAAAAAGCCGCATCCGACGTGTACCAACAGCACGCCATCCGAACCTGCCAGGTGCAACTATAGCTTCCCAAAACTACACCCGACGTCTTCTTCGCCAAAGCAGCCAGGTCCTCATTTGGTTTCGCCAATGTTTTAAAATCTGGCTTCAAAAATCAGCTCCCCCAGCAGCGCCCCCAAGGGTAATACAAGAACATTCGAGTATGGATAACGCGCAGCAGCCCATGCAGCAGTCACAAAGCCCTATTGAAATGATGATTTTCACCCTACAACAAAGTATGATGGAGTTCATGTCGTTTATAAAATCAACTATGCAAAATCTTATGCAAAATCAAAACACCTTGATGCAGATGCTTGCATCTCAACAATCCAAATAATCAATGGCGCCTCTACGAATATCTCTGTGGAACGCCAACGGTGTTTCACGGCATAAACTTGAACTTACTCAATTCCTATACGACAATCACATTGATGTAATGCTGCTTTCTGAGACGCACCTTACTAACCGGTATTCTAATAAGAAACCCCAACAAACACGAATTCCACAAAAGGTTTGCGGCAAACTATCTACAAGCCACATCTATAATTGTACAATCGGACATCAGCAATCTTACTATCGCCGCTGTATATTGTCCTCCCCGCTTTACAATCTCTGAAGATCAGTTCATGCAATTCTACAATTCACTGGGACAGCGATTTATAGCAGTAGGAGACTATAATGCGAAACACCCGCACTGGGGTTCACGCCTTGTGACCGCAAAAGGAAGGCAGCTATACAACGCAATCATAAAGCCAAGCAACAAACTCAACTATGTTTCTCCGGGTAGTCCCACATACTGGCCAGCAGACCCCAACAAACAACCAGACTTAATAGATTTTGCTGTGACAAAAAACATCCCACGCAATCTGATAAGCGCCGGATCTTTCATCCGACCACTCCCCCGTGTTATTAAATCTACTCCAATCCCCGGAATATGTGGAATATTCTAATAGACTCACAACACACAGAACCAACTGGCTCAAGTACAAGAAATGCGTTAGCTCTCACCTCGGTCTTGCTCCGCAGTTCAACATCGAAGCGGACATCGACTGCTCTACTGACTTATTAGAATCAGTACTTGTTGCAACAGCTAAGATCTCTACTCCACAACGCGCGCATGTGCAGAAGAATAAACGTAAAACTAATCTTCAAATAGAACAACTTGTTCTGGAAAAGCGACGATTGCGACGTGACTGGCAGTCTCACCGGTCGCCATCTACAAAACAACGCTTTAAAGATGCTTCACGCAGACTCAGCAAAACTCTTAAGCAAGAAAAGGCAGATGCCCAACGCCGCTACATAGAGCAATTATCACCAACCAGTACCAAGCATCCTTTGTGGAGGGCTCACCCTACGCTAAGTGCGCCGATCGAATCGGTAACGCCTATAAGAAACTCCTCAGGCTGCTGGGCCTGTAGCGACAAAGACAGAGCATTTGCACACATTTGCTGCTCACCTAAGTCATGTATTCCAACCAAATCCCGCAACAAATTCGTTTTTACTATCATCCTGTGTATCTGATAGTCCTGGCGAACCTGAACCACCTGAACTTCGTCCAAATGAAATTGTAAAAGTCATAAAAGAACAGATGAAACCAAAGAAAGCTCCAGGCTGCAATCTAAAAATGTAAAGAAATCGGTCATTAAAATGATTCCCAAACCAGGAAAAGATCATACAATACCATCATCGTACAGACCAATTAGCCTACTACCGTGCTTGTCTAAGCTTTTTGAAAAATGCCTCTTGACGCGCATAATTCCTCATCTGAGAACACACAACACAATCCCAACACATCAATTTGGCTTCCGAGAAAAGCATGGAACTATCGAGCAAGTTAACCGAATAACATCAGAAATACGTACAGCATACAAACATCGGGAATACTGCAGCGCAATATTCCTCGACGTCTCGATCGAGTGTGGCTTGAAGGTCTCATGCGTGCAGTAGCAATATTGATGTCATCCAGCGAGCACAATCAAAAATCCTGAGGACTATCACTGGGGCACCATGGTATATTCGAAACGAGAACATTCATAGAGATTTGAACGTTGTATACGTCAAAAATGAGATAGCAAGACAAAAGGCGAGCTCAAACATTAAACTATCTTCACACCCAAATCCTCTTGCTCAACGGTTAACTCGGGTTTGCAGTCGAACCCGCCTTAAACGAAACGACCTTCCAGCCCAGCAATAAACCCTCGGGGCACCGTAGATCATATTAAGTCAACATGACTGTTAATTAAGCTTTAAATATAAGATTTGATAAACTTGTTGTAAGTCTCCCTTGGAGAAGATTCAATAAATAAAGGCAAAGTAATAATAAAACTAGTCGGACGGAGCTACAGTCGAGCATTTTCGACTGTCGGAGACCCCGTACTTACTATGTCAAAAGCTAAGACTGCTAAAATTTCATACTTGATTTGGAACCGATCGGTCCTATGACAGCTATATGATATAGGGGTCCGATTTGAATCAACTTTGGTCAGGATATATAAAACCAAGTTAGATACATATTCTATCAGTTTGGTTACGATATCTCAAAAAACAAAAAAGTTTTTCATACTAAGACTTGATTTTCTCCCGATCGGTCCTATGACAGCTATATGATATAGTAGTCCGATTTGGACCATTTTTAGACAGGATATATATGACCTATTTTTTGGTATATTCTATAAGATTGGTAACGATATATTATAAAACAAAAAAGTTTTTTATATTAAAGCTTGATTTTCGCCTGATCGGTCCTATGACAGCTATATGATATAGGCGTCCGATTTGAACCAACTTTGGTCACAATATATAAAACCAAGTTGGATACATTTTTTATCAGTTTGGTTACGATATCTCAAAAAACAAAAAAATTTTTCATATTAAAGCTTGATTTTCGCCTGATCGGTCCTATGACAGCTATATGATATAGGCGTCCGATTTGAACCAACTTTGGTCAGAATATATAAAACCAAGTTAGATACATTTTCTATCAGTTTGGTTACGATATATCAAAAAACAAAAAAGTTTTTCATACTAGCACTTGATTTTCGCCCGATCGGTCCTATGACAGCTATATGAAATAGTGGAACGATTTGAACCAACTTTGGACAGGATGTATAAAACCGGGTAATATGCTTATTGTATCAGTATGGATACGATATCTCATAAAACAAAAAAGTTTTTCATACTAAGACTGGATTTTTGACCGATTGTTCCTATGGGCGCTATATAATATAGTGGTCCGATCCAAATAAGAAACAATCTTTGTCTGCCTGCAATATAGAGGAATCTACATACCAAATTTGGTGTCACTAGCTTTTCAATTGTTCTTATAATTTAGATATGAAATTTTCTTTTTCACATTGCGGGCGTTAAAAGGGGCGTTGCCGAATTTTTGAAACAAACTTGATCTGCTTGCAGCATAGAAGAACCTACATACCAAGTTTGGTGTCTCTAGCTCTTATAGTCTCTGAGATCTAGGTGTTCATACAGACAGACAGACAGACAGACAGACAGACGGACATTGCTATATCGACTCGGCTATTGATGCTGATCAAGAATATATATACTTTATAGGGTCTGCCACGCCTCCTTTTGCCTGTTACGCACATATTCGGTAAAACAAACCCAATAGACCCCTGTACTTTTTTTAAGTACGGGGTCTAAAAACAAAAAAAAAAAAAAAACCCATTCTGCTTGTTTGAGTCGCATTATCATTCTGCAATTTTTATAAATTTAATATTTTTATAAAAAAGTTTTATATTAAACTTTATTTTGTTCGTCTCAAAATTGGATATCAGAAATTTTTGGGCTGGAATATGCTTTCATCACTAGATTTTTACCTCGTGTAGAGTTTTTTTTTGTGTGATATCAGAAATTTTTTAAATTGCTTTTGCTTTAGACATTGTAACTTTATCATTAATGCAAGCAGATAAAAACAAGTAGGCGGTTACAGTCGAGCACGCTCGACAGTAGGATACCCTGAACCCAGGTACTCTGTACTGAGAGTTGATTTTCGATCGATTGTTCCTATGATAGCTATATGATATTTTAGACCGATTCTAACCAAATTTGTTCAGGATGTATAATACCAGCCCATATGCATATTCCATCAGATTGGTTTTGATATCTCAACAAATAAAAAACTTTTCCATACTAAAACTTCATTTTCGGTGTACCGTTCCTATGGCAGCTATATGATATAGTTATCCGATTTTAACCAAATTTGGTCAAGATGTATAATACCAGCCTAGATGCATATTATATCAGTTTGGTTTTGATATCTCAACAAATAAAAAACTTTTCCATACTAAAACTTCATTTTCGGTGTACCCTTCCTATGGCAGCTATATGATATAGTTATCCGATTTTAACCAAATTTGGTCAAGATGTATACTACCAGCCTAGATGCATATTCTATCAGTTTGGTTTTGATATCTCAACAAATAAAAAACTTTTCCATACTAAAACTTCATTTTCGGTGTACCGTTCCTATGGCAGCTATATGATATAGTTATCCGATTTTAACCAAATTTGGTCAAGATGTATACTACTAGCCTAAATGCATATTCTATCAGTTTGGGTTTGATATCTTAACAAACACAAAACTTTTCCATACTAAAACTTCATTTTCGATGTACCGTTCCTATGGCAGCTATATGATATAGTGGACCGATCCAAAAATAAAAACAAACTTGATCTGCCTATGGTATTCAGGAACCTACATACCAAATTTGATGTCTCTAGCTCTTATGGTTTCTGAGATCGACGCGTTCAACAAACGGACGGACGGACGGACGGACGGACGGACGGACAGACAGACGGACATGGCTCAATCGACTCGGCTGTTGATCCTGATCAAGAATATATATACTTTTGGGGGTCGGCCACGCCCCCTTCTGCCTGTTACATACATCCTGCCAAACACATTATACCCTTTTTTGCCCATTTTTAATGGGCTCAGGGTATAAAAAGTGAATTTATTTGTCGAATTTCTTTCATATTTAAACAAGTAGGTGGTTACAGTCGAGCGTGCTCGACATTAGGACACCCTAAGCCCAGGTCCTCGACACTGAGGTTGAATTTCGACCAATTGTTCCTATGGCAGCTATATGATATATGCAACCGAAATAAACAAAATTTGGTCAGAATGTACAAAACCAAGTTAAATGCATATTCTATTAGTTTGCTTAAGATAGCTTAAAAAACAAAAAACTTTTTCATAGAAAGGCTTGATTTTCACCCGATCGGTCCAATGACAGCTATATAATATAGTGCGTCGTTTTTAACCAAATTTGGTCAGGATGTATAATAACAGCCCAGATGCATATTCTATCAGTTTGGTACTAATAACTCAACAAACAAAAAACTTTTTTATACTAAAACATCATTTTCGATGTACCGTTCCTATGGCAGCTATATGATGTAGTTAACCGATTTTAACCAAATTTGGTCAGGATGTATATTACCAGCCGAAATGCACATTCTATCAGTTCTAATATCTCAACAAACAAAAAACTTTTTCATACTAAAACTTAATTTTTGATGTAACGTTTCTATGGCAGCTATATGATATAGTGATCCGATTCAAAAATAGAAGCAAACTTGATTTGTGTATGGTATCCAGGAGCCTACATACCAAGTTTGAGTCTCTAGCTCTTATAGTTTCTGAGATTGACGCGTTCAAACAGACGGACAGACAGACGGACATGGCTCAATCGACTCGGCTGTTGATCCTGATCAAGAATATATATACTTTTGGGGGTCTGCCACGCCTTCTTCTGCCTGTTACGTACATTCTGCCAAACACATTATACCCTTTTTTGCCCATTTTCAATGGGCTCAGGGTACAAAAATCATTACAAAAAACAAAACAAAACGGTCTGGTAACACTGGATATTTCACAACGAAAAACAAAACAAAACTGTGTGGCAGCACTGGTTATTTGTGCAACGCAAAGCTGTCAGCTGCACTCTCAAGCTCTGGCTGCTACGCCTGCCTTGTTGCTGTTGTCCTGTCTTAATACTTATTAAAATATATATATTTTGTAAATAGGCTATAGCTTCTGAACCCTTTAGCCAAAAGTTATGTTCCATATACAAAAAAAAAAGAAATTTTACAATATTAACAAAAATCGTCAAAGGCATTTTGTCATAAATTGCCTAAATGTAAGCCTACAAACCTTATTTCACATGTAAAGTGTTACCTGAGTACCTTTCCAACGATATATAGAACATAACTGTAGCTTCGATAGCTTAGAAACTGTATAGGTTTCAATTTTAGCGTAGAAAGAGCGTATTCGCGCTAAACTAGCGTGAAATTGAAAAAGTCGTAGAGCAAACATTTCTATATTTTTGAAAAGGAATAAATCCTTATCATTACATCTAAGGTTTTGATGCAAACAGATAAACAAACAGACAAACAATTTTTTCATCTCATTTTGAGAAATCCACTTAAAATTTTATTATCTTTTGAACGAGTTTTCGGATTCGGGTAATCGAGATATTAAACGACGCGTATTTTTAATTACAATTTTTTAAAAATAAATATGTTAACAAAAGGTTCTAATTTAACGGCAATCACTTAAAATTAAATAATAGGACTAGTACCTGGGCTTACTGCCTATTATATATGTCGGAGAATGTATTACGCGGTATTGGATTAGCCATGTCCACGTACTGTGTGGTAGTGAGATTTGCTGTTCGTTATATCAGCCCTGGTTTAGTGGGACTCAGTGCTTATGAACTGGAGTCGAGTGTGGCTCCGTATGCATTGCTAGTGTTGGAAAAGGAACGAACGGTCAAATGACAGTTGAAGTGTTGACAAACGTTCTCTTAAGAAAAACGAACAGGAAGCTAGCAACACGGCTGCGGAGACTCGCTGCACTAACCGAAGAATAATTAAAACATCAAAGCTCAATTACACAAAACAATGGCTGATAATAACCAAGACGATGTCATCCTGACTGAAGGAGATAATATTTCCCCGACATCAGAAGTGGGATACGGCTCTCGTCCAACAACCTTTTCGGAGCAGTTTTATGTGTTGTTTGACCAGCAAGATCGAAATTTTCTGGAGCTGGCGAAAAGTTTAAGGGCATCGGCAAGCGAGCCACAGCAACAAGGCGTTCTTACACTGCCGAAGTATAATCCGGACATTTCTGGAGGCGATGCTACTCAGTGGTGTGCTACGGTGGAGCTTATTTTCGACGAAAAACAACTAAGCGGCAGTGCGCTCATAATGGCGTTGAGCAAATCTTTGGAAGGAAGCGCATCACAATGGCTGTCGCAGATATGTTATCTCGGAATAACATGGCAGGAGTTTCGGCATTTGTTCGAGCAGCGATACGAGACACCGGAGACGCCAGCAGCTACATTCTTGCGTTTGCTCAGTAGCCGTCCAAATAACGGTGAAGGCTTGTCTGCATATGCAAGCCGTATTGTGACGTCGCTATGCACAAAAATACGTAACATGGATCACGAGCAAATTGCCGTGGCGTTTGTGCTAGGACACATGGCAAATTTCGATCGACGTTTGCAGAGAACTGCATTCACGTCGAACATAAAGAATAGACGTGACTTGCAATCAGAATTACAAGTTTTTAACTTACTGAAAAGCCAAAGCAATACACCAAATTGGGAACCGGAAGCCAAGCGTGTCAAAGCAATGGAGGTCAAGTGCTATCGTTGTGGCAAACTGGGCCATAAAAAGGTAGACTGCAGATTTGGAACAGGGTACAAAAGTTCATCAGCTGGAGGAGAACGTCGTTCCGGAGAGCCTTTTCATGAAGGAAAACATGACCAACATCTGTCGCAAGGAAAGCCGAAAGTGACATGTTACCGTTGTCGTGAGCCGGGCCACATCGCCCCTAACTGCCCCAAAAATGTGTCGACTGGAGGAACAGGATCCAGGTCAGAAAAGAGGGTAGAACTATGCGTCGTGGATGAACCTAAGTCTTTTATGATGATACAAGGTGAGAAGTTTCCAATCTCATTCGACTCTGGAGCAGAGTGCTCATTGGCTAAAGAAAGAATTTCCAATAAGATAGTTGGTAAGAGAACAAATAATGTAATTTCCTTAAAAGGTATAGGTAATGCCAATATTTACAGTACAGTTCAAATTGAAAGTAACGCCATTATTGATGGCAATTGTTTAGAAATCTTGTTCCACGTAGTTCCGGATGATTGCATGAAAAATAATGTTGTTATCGGTAGAGAAGTATTGGCTCAAGGGTTTACGGCAGAAATTTCTTATGATGGTTTTAAAGTTGTACGATCAAAAATTGTTAACGCATGTAACTTGTCGGACCCAGTTAATTTCGATAATTTAGAAACAGAAGTTGTTGCTGATGAAAGAGTAAAATTAATATCATTGTTGAAAAGGTACTCAACGTCTTTCATTGAAGGCACTCCGCAAACTCGTGTGGGTACTGGTGAAATGTGTATTCGACTGCTTGAACCGACAAAAACTGTACAGAGACGACCGTATAGATTAATCCCAAGTGAGAGAGAGATAGTACGTGCTAAGATCAACGAACTAATAGAATCTAAAGTCATTAGACCAAGTAGCTCACCGTTTGCTAGCCCGGCGTTGATAGTAAAGAAAAAGAATGGGTCTGCAAGGCTTTGTGTCGATTACCGAGAATTAAATAGCAATACAGTGGCCGATAAGTTTCCGTTGCCTTTAATATCGGACCAAATTGCTAGGTTGCGTGGTGCGAAGTATTTTACCTCTCTGGACATGGCTAGTGGGTACTACCAGATTCCAATGCACCCAGAATCAATTGAATATACTGCCTTCGTTACCCCTGATGGGCAGTATGAGTTTCTGTCTATGCCGTTCGGTTTGAAGAACGCACCGTCAGTGTTCCAAAGAGCTGTAATGAAAGCATTGGGCAATCTCGCACATTCATTTGTAATCGTTTATATGGACGACATATTGATTGTAGCGTCTACTAAAGAAGAAGCATTTGACAGGTTGCAACTCGTGCTAGAAGTGTTGGTAAATGCTGGATTTTCTTTTAACATTTCGAAATGCTTTTTCTTGAGAACTACTGTGCGATATCTTGGCTACGAGGTACAGGCGGGAGAAATACGACCTAATGCAAACAAAATTGAGTCGTTGGTTGCGTTGCCACCTCCAAGATCAGTTGCGACTTTACGTCAATTTATTGGGTTAGCATCATATTTCCGTCAGTTCGTTTCGGGTTTTTCACAGACGATGAAGCCTTTGTATTTTCCTACATCGGAGAAAAATAGTTTCGAATGGAAAGCAGAACATGAAGAGGTTCGTAAGAGAATTATCCGCATACTTACAAACAAACCGGTGTTGACCATTTTTGACCCCCAGTATTCAATTGAGTTGCATACTGACGCCAGCTCTATCGGTTATGGAGCCATTCTGTTGCACAGAATAGACAACAAACCCCATGTCATCGAATATTATAGCAAAACGACCAGTTCTTGTGAGTCAAGGTACACTTCATACGAATTAGAAACCTTGGCAGTTGTAAATGCCGTAAAACATTTTCGTCATTACCTTCACGGAAGAAAATTCGTTATATTCACTGATTGTAATTCTTTAAAGTCGTCGCGAACTAAAATCGAGCTGTCACCTAGAGTTTACCGTTGGTGGGAGTTTCTTCAAACGTTTGATTTTGAAATCCAATACAGAGAAGGAAAGCGAATGGCACATGTAGATTTTTTGTCAAGAAACCCAATTCGTCAACAAAAAACCTTGGTTCAAAATAAGGTGCAAGAGAAGCGAATTGACTTGACAGAAATATCCGACAATTGGTTACACGTTGAACAACAAAGAGATCCGGACATTACAGAAATAATTACAAAACTGACAAATGATGATTTGCCATTGGCTCTGGTTGCAACATATGAATTAAGATCGAATGTTTTATACAGAAAAATTCAAAGACACTCTAAAACACGTTGTTTGCCGGTTGTTCCTCGATCTTTCTGCTGGTCTGTAATAAACCAAGTGCATGAGTCTATCATGCATTTGGGGTGGGAGAAAACGTTAGATAAGGTATATGATCACTACTGGTTTACTGGCATGGCAAAATACGTTCGTAGGTTTGTTGAAAACTGCATCACTTGCAGGGTGTCGAAATCCACGTCGGGAAAGACACAAGTTGAGCTGCACTCAATTCCGAAAATTAGTATTCCCTGGCATACGATTCATATTAACATATCTGGCAAGCTAAGTGGAAAGAGTGACCGCAAGGAGTATATTATCCTACAAATTGACGCCTTCACTAAATATGTTTACTTGTATCACACGTTTTCGCTTGATGCTAACACCTGCATCAATGCACTAAAATCTTCAATTTCCATGTTTGGAGTGCCAACTCGATTGATTGCGGATCAAGGAAGAAGCTTTACAGGTGCAAAGTTTGCGGAATTTTGTTCGTCGCAAAAGATACAACTTCATCTGATTGGTACCGGTGCAAGTAGAGCTAATGGCCAGGTTGAGAGAGTAATGAGTACACTTAAAAATTTGTTGACTGCTGTTGAAACAAGCTCTAGATCCTGGCAGGATGCGTTGGGGGAGGTGCAGTTGGCACTTAATTGTACGCTTAATCGGGTTACCAAAGCAAGCCCATTAGAACTTTTAATTGGTAAAGTGGGTCGTCCGTTGGGGTTGATCCCAATTAGCAACGAAGAAACCGAAATTGATCGGTCAGTATTGAGAGAGCAAGCAGCTAAAAACATGCAAAATGCCAGCGTGTACGAGAAAAAACGATTTGATGAAAATAAAGCTAAGGTAATTAGATTCAATGTGGGCGACTATGTATTGCTAAAAAACAGCGAAAGGCAGCAAACAAAACTAGATCCAAAATTTAGAGGCCCGTTTTTGATTACAGAGGTTTGGGACGGAGACCGATACATGTTAAAATCCACGAAAAACAATAGACATTATAAGTATCCACATGAAAGTTTGCGTAAGATGCCAGATGTTGAGATGCCAGAAGAGCTGGATATTGACAGAGAAGACTTAAGTTTGTCGAATGAGATTGTTGAATCAGACGAGGACAATCGTGAAGCCATTGTGTATGGTGATGGACGAGGTTGATCGTGAAGCTGTTGTGTACGGCGATGGACGAGGTTGATCGTGAAGCTGTTGTGTACGGCGATGGACGAGGTTGATCGTGAAGCTGTTGTGTACGGCGATGGACGGGGTTGGTCGTGAAACTGTTGTGTACGGTGATGGACGAGAAGTAGTTGTGTTTTCATTTAGTATGACAAAGTTCGAGCGATATGTTTGCTATAAGTTCCGTGAAGAAGTTTTAAATGCCAGCACAAGTGCAAGTTTTCAATTGACATGGTGTGCGGGGCATCGAATGAAATAAAGTAGTTGATAAAAAAAAAGTTAAGAAAAGAAGATTGAATTTGATATCATGGTTGTGTACCTTGATTTAAGAGTTGATATAAGACAGTTTAAGTAACGCAATGTAATTTGGTCGATCTAATCAAACACGGATAAATATTTTGTTTGAAATAATTTATAAAGAGAATGTGAAACTAGAGATTGTGTTTATGATCTAAGATGTTGAATCAAAATTATAATAAAGGAAATCAGACAAAGAAATGAGTATTCTGTGGACACGAGGACGTGTGAATGTCAGATTGGCCGTGTCGGAGAATGTATTACGCGGTATTGGATTAGCCATGTCCACGTACTGTGTGGTAGTGAGATTTGCTGTTCGTTATATCAGCCCTGGTTTAGTGGGACTCAGTTTTTATGAACTGGAGTCGAGTGTGGCTCCGTATGCATTGCTAGTGTTGGAAAAGGAACGAACGGTCAAATGACAGTTGAAGTGTTGACAAACGTTCTCTTAAGAAAAACGAACAGGAAGCTAGCAACACGGCTGCGGAGACTCGCTGCACTAACCGAAGAATAATTAAAACATCAAAGCTCAATTACACAAAACAATGGCTGATAATAACCAAGACGATGTCATCCTGACTGAAGGAGATAATATTTCCCCGACATATATTTATACGGAATTCACACATGACCGACACTTTTTTTTATTGGATTCTAAGAGTTTTAGGTGCTCGATATTCCACGATGCATCCTTTGTTAATAAATCAATCATATTTGTATAAAGTACAGGGCAAAGCTCCGGTGTTTGATCCTCATATTTAAAACTGTCTGAAAAAAACTATTATTTTCAGATACTTCATAGACATGTTTTAAATTTCATATCCAATTATGTTTTAAGTTTGTTTGTGATTGTTCAGAACAAAACAATTATATAAAAAAATTTTCTCAGCCTTATTTTCCATGAGCATTTCCCAAAGATGAATATGATGCAACAATAAAACTTCAAAAGGAGCATCTTGTCTACAGCGACTTTTTTATTATATGGAACGAACTAAAGATGAATTGTGAAAATAGTAAAAACTTGCTGGCTAAACTTCAGATAAGAGAAGTTAAACTACTTCATAATAACGCGCTGCTATCTGCAATATACATATATGGATCCACGAATAAACATTGTGCTTTCCGAACAGCAACAAATTCTGTCTAAGCATTAATTGTTTTGCTCTTATTCATTTCTGCATAAATTATTATTAATTGATAATTTTTATTAATTATTTAATTGATTTAAAAAAAAACACTTGCATGTAATACATGACAAACATTCCACTTTTTCGTTTTGCTCTTTACAAGAGCATTTTTTGTTGAGAGTTGGTTCAAAGTGTTTTTCTAAGTCGTTTCTGTTGCGACACTTTTGTAATTTTGCTCAGCATAAAATAGATGACAGAAACACATGCTCTCCGAAATATAGTGTTCGATGCTGAGAAACACAGAGTTGATCAAAATTGTTCTGTTTTGACGTGAGAAAAACAGTTTTAAAGCAGTTGCTCCCTGTTTTCCGGAGTTCTGGTACAGGGTACATAGTAAAACATTAAAACATAATGTGAGTCATCTGGCCTCACACTATTAGGCACAAATGCGTCGGGCACGTTCGTAAATGCTGATCAGTCTATGAACTTGACACGGAAAGCTGGTATTTTACCTCGGAGTAACTTCACTTCATAATAAGATTGAATACGGAGTGTTGCATAGCCGATTTATCTAATGGCGTAGTGCAGATGGCGTGTCTGGCTCTTCAAATACATTCCTAATTGCTGTATGGATGTACTTAGACATGACGTGCTTTTGATGATTCTTCTGAAGTCTTCAATTCGTTGAATAACGTAGATGCGAGATTATATAAGTGACATTTTCAGTCATGATTGACATGGCCAACTGTTAATACATATAAAATACAATGTTCTTCGCTACATTTTGTCTGTATTTAACTTAAAAAAATTACAGTTGTCTATTGGAGAAGGAGGCGTGGCAGACCCCATAAAGTATATATATTCTTGATCAGCATCAATAGCCTAGTCGATATAGCAATGTCCGTCTGTCTGTCCGACTGTCTGTATGAACACCTAGATCTCAGAGACCATAAGAGCTATAGACACCAAACTTGGTATATAGCTTCCTCTATACTGCAGGCAGATCAAGATTGTTTCAAAATTCGGCCACGCCCCCTTTGTATATCGCCCACAAATCGGAAAAAAAAATTCCATATCCAAATTATAAGAGCAACTTAAAAGCTAGTGACACCAAATTTGGTATGTAGATTCCTCTATATTGCAGGCAGGATAAGTTTGTTTCTTTTTTGAATCGGAGCACTATATCATATAGCGCCCATAGAAACAATCGGTCGAAAATCAAGTTTTAGTATGAAAAACTGTTTTACTTTATGAGATATCGTAACCAAACTTATTGAATATGCATCTTAGATATCCTTACCAAAGTTGGTTCAAATCGATCCACTATATCATAAAGCTGTCATAGGACCGATCGGGCAAAAATCGAGTCTTAGTATGAAAAACTGTTTTGTTTTATGAGATATCATAACTAAACTTATAGAATATGCATGTAAGTTAGTCTTATACATCCTTACCAAAGTTTGTTTAAATCGGTCCATTATATATATTATAGCTGTCAGACCGATCGGGCGAAAACTAAGTCTTAGTATGAAAATCTTTTATGTTTTCTGAGATATCGTAATAAAACTGATTGAATATGCATAAAACTTGGTTTTATTTATCCTGTCCAAAGTTGGTTCAAATCGGACCACTATATCATATAGCTCTCATAGAACCGATCGGGCGAAAACCAAGTTTTAGTATGAAAATCTTTTATGTTTCATGAGACATCGTAATCAACCTTATAGATTATGCATTTAGGATAACTTAATTTTTTTTTTATTTTTTTTCATAGAAAGTACGGGGTCTCCGACTGGCGAGTATGCACGACTGTAGCACCGGCCCACTAGATTTTCTGTGGCAGAGTTTTTTTTTTAGAATTCAGAATTTGGCTGTTGCCTAGTGAAATCTTCTAACGATTTTAGCATCTAGTTTATAGATATAGTACAAATAACGGACATAAATTTGTTTTATTTTTTTTTATCAGATATCATCAAACAACAAATCTTATTATAAATATCGAGCCTTATTTGCATAAATAATGTAAGCGCCATTTTGTCGAAATTTGTTTTTTGATGCAAATGTGTTCATAATTACCAACCGCATTTGCACCAAAAATATTAAATTTAAATTTTATATATTTAAGGAGATATTGCCCAGTCAATTAAAGCATACGAAACACGACACACGATAACTCAAGAAAAACTGCCTCCTGTAAAATTTGCTTTTTGGCGCTTACATTATTTATGCAAGTAGGGCTTGATATATCTTATGTTTTTACTTTGAGTATTATAGATCTAGATAAATAATTTTCGTTGCCGACAAAGCTCCACAGAAACTCAAAAAACTGGCAGTGCTGATAACAGCTGTTGTTGTTCCAGCAAGTTTAACAATTATACCCATACACATTGACAGAATAAATTGGGCTAAGAAAACCATGCTGCTAACAATGGCAACGTCGGTACCTAAGCCCCGAACTCCAGATCCCAATTTCGCACAACCGCTTCCGTCTACTTCAAACTGAAATATTAAAAAGAAAATAACCTATTAGTAAAATTATTATTGTTTTTGTAATTTTAAAGCTTATTCTCTTTAAATCAAATGTGACATTCGTACGCATTCAAAGTAAAAAAAAACTAGTTGTAAAGGCTATAGTCGAAACCCCGCCTTTAGGAATACACGTTACATACTTAAATAAGCTTGTATTGCTTTGTACAGCTATTTGATGAGATTAAGTAGAATGATAGATAATAATAATCAGAAAGCGTAACTAATATAATTTTTCTTCCATTACCATTGAAATATAATAATTATTTTAAAACTCAAAATGGCGGATACAACGTGACGAATTTTTCAAAAGAACATATTTGATGGATCCGCCATTTTGATTTTTTTAAAATTGACTACAAATTCGTTACTTTAATCTTTAAAAAAAAAAAACATTTTTACGAGGTAAAAGTCTAGTGACGAAATCCTTTTCATGCCCCAAAATTTCTGATATCCAATTTTGTGACAAGCAATATTTAATTTATTTTATAAATTTAAAACAAAAATATATATTACAAAAAAATTTACATTCTGCAACATGCACAAAAAGGTTGAGCTCATTATAACTTAAAATTTTGTATTTACGTAGTGCCGAATGGTAAGGCTATAGTCGAGATCCCGACCACAACGGGTATAACCCCCGTTACTTATTTCATAAGTATATTAGTACTATATGAAAATTACTTGTATTACTTTGAAAACATTAAATCGCTTTACCTGCCGTTGTACTTGATCGACGTGGATGTGATCCAGTGAGATAATAAATAATACTCATATATAACATAATAACACAAAAAAGTGTTATCTTCAAAACTGTGGGTGTGGTGGTTTTTCGTGATTTGACTTTACCTCTTATAGTCTCTGAGATCCGTTTGTTTATACAGACGGACAGAAACACATGGCTATATCGCCTCGTCTATTGATGCTGATCAAGAATATATATACTTTAGAGGGTCTGCCACGCCTCCTTCTGCCTGTTACGCACATATTCGTTAAAACAAACCAAATAGACCACTGTACTTTTTAAAGTACGGAGTCTAAAATGTTTTTTTTATGAAATATCGGAAAAGCATCCTTCTCCCTGTTACATACATTTCAATGGACACGATATACCCTTTTAAAATTTTTGCTGACTCACATGGTTAATAAATAAGGGAGTGTAAGTGGGAAGGAAAAAATTTAAATGATCGCTGATAATAAGGCCGTTGGGGCCTTTTGATTTTTTTTTTTTAATTCTTACAAATTCGACAACTAGTTCAAATGAGAATTAAATTTAAAATTTGTAGTCGACTTCTTAAAATTAAATAAAAATTCAGTTTGTCTTGCTGTTTGTTTGTTTGTATCCAATCGCTAAAAAACCTTAAATGTAAGGAAATGGACTTATTCCTTTTCGAAAATCTAGAAAAAATTGCTTTTACGACTTTTTGAAAAACGCATTGACTCATGACATCGTTATCAAAATTCAATATATTATAATCACTATATTATTCAATATATAATAATCAATAAAATTTCTCGTTTTTTGGTATATTACGCATATCTGCAAAAATTTGTTTTGGCAAGATACTACTAATTAAGTGTAGATATACATATTATTTAGAGTCAAAAGATGACAGCAGCAATAAAGTGGCATATCAGCAAACCAATGTAGCAGATAGCTTTTGAGCGACAAAAATAACTTGAAAATTTTTTTTGCGTTGCAGAAAAAGTCAGCGTTGCCAGACGGCTTAAACTATTTTAATTAACCTAAACTTGTTGTTTTTACGCATATGAAATTTATTTATCCTTTTTCTTTTTATTATTTAAGAATACAATTTTATTTTTAAATATGAAAGAAATTCAGCAAATAAATTTATATATATATTAATATCTGTCTGCATTAATGATAGTTTTAATACAATGTCAAAAAAAAAACAAAAATTTCTGATATCCACCAAAAAAAACCTCTACACTAAAAAGTCTAGTGACGGAAGCATATTTCAGCCCCAAAAATTCTAATATCCAATTTTGTGTTGAGCAAATTAAAGTTTTAAAGTTTAAAACACGAAATTTTGGCATTCGTACTGCGAACCGGAACCGAAAGGAAAAACCGAAATAGAACCGTTTACCGAAATAGTTGTTTTGAGGCGTACCGAAACTGAAACCGGAACCGATATTTGTTTTGATTTGATTCCCTGATTATAACTTAAATTATATTATGTTATTATAACATTAACATAACATGTGTACCTGGTGTTACCCCGACCCCTCCAGACAGTGTGCAGGGCGAAACTAAATTTTCAGCATGCATCATAAGGATAGTAATCTATACGTATGCTGAATTAAAAATCTGTTCCTGCAATTTCCCTTGTTATTGGATATTTTAGTTTTTTGTCGATTACAGAAAAAAATGGGGGGCGTGGTAATATTCTGAAGCAATACTAGCAGTATTCTCACCAAATTTGGTAGCTCTAGCTCTGATAGTCTCTGAGATTTTGGTGATTATATGACCTAAATATCTCATATTTCCTAAAATATTTTCTCTGTGTATTTACAGATCTCGATGAAATTTTCAGGACACGCCAGGAATCGTTCCGTATCCTGTGTGCAAAATCTTAAGGCTGTAACTTTAATACTGCTCTTGTTATTCGATTTTATATCATTCACGTGGACGGACGTGGCCAAATTTTAAAATTAATTTGATAAAGGTCAACATCCTAGAAGTATTGTCAATAAATTTGGTTTCTCTAACTCCTATAGTCTCGGAGATAAAGGTGATCAAAGTAGTGTACCTCAATTTATCACGAATCTAATAGGCTCTAGTAACCATTTGTTTTTTTTTGGGTACCGAGCTAGTTCTAAAATCGTGACATAGTCATCTTCATCTATCAGTATAAGCACAAAGCACGGTGCTGACAGTGGTTAAGAAAGCATGTCCGCATGTTGATGATCTTTTCTAACAGTTACACTTTCTGGGTGAAAGACAATTGTAAGGTCTGCTTATGTGTAATTTCCAGTTGAAATATTGTTCTCCATTAAATGGCTTTACATTACGTTTGTTAATATTTTATATTAAGTAATAAATAAATTGATCCGTCTACTTAGCTGCAGTTATGGCGTGCTCTGGGCCCGAAACCTAATAGAGACCGCACCCGATCTGTGCATGTGTATGTGTGCTTCTTCAGAAGGCGTCACTTGATTTAAGCAGAAACAACAACAGAACACCTCCAGTAGCAGCAGCATTCTTAATTCATCGTCTGTACAGCCTCCAATATGACTTCCAATAAAATACACAATTTGTTTTTGTTTTGAATTTAATTTTTTTACGAGTATATTAAATATTCTTTACTTTTAATCACGTTTTGCCACTTCAATTCGCTTGTACAGATAGAGACGCCAGAACGAGTGCTCTTCGGAGCAATCTCAACATGTATCAGCGCTACCAGAGCATCAATAGGGGCATTCAGCAGGTAATTTTAATCATCAGTCATGAAACCTGATCATTACTTTTTGCATTCAGCACGGCCTTTCCGACTATCAAAAAATATCAAATAATGTGATTGATATTGATTAGTGATACTTAACGACAAAAAACAGATTTCGTGTTGCTATTCTGTGCTTGTTCACGATTCTTGGCTTAAATAAATATACATTTGCAAAATCAGTTCAAATGTACTTGATTCAATATTTTTAAATAACAAAGATAATAAGATAAATGCATTTTTTTTACGGCATGGAGCTGCCGAGTTATTATAAAAACGTATCATATCATTCCGCAGGTACTGATAACGGATCGATTACCAAGTGCAGGAGTGATTGCTGATTGAATTACCTTACCAATGAGTAGAGCGCTTTTACTTACACGATACAATTATCGATGAATAATGTTAGATATACGTTTTCCGACAGTCACTGCGGAACTGTGACTGTCCGATCAGATCGAGTTATATACCGAGGTTTAGTCCTAACTCACCTGGGTCATGAGATACGGGGGTGTAAGTGGGAGGGAAAACATTTTAATGACTGCAGCTAATGGGGCTGTTGGGACTTTTTTGTAAAATTTTTTATTTTTAAAAAATTTAAAAATATGCGTCGATTGACACCTTGCTCACCCAAATCCGATAACTGGTTCAAAAGATAAATAAATTTGAAATTTTTTGTTGACTTCTCAAAATTAAATGAAAAGTTTGTCTGTTTGCATCAAAGCGCTAAAGAAGCTGAAATGTAATGATGGGGATCTATTCCATTTCGAAAATCTAGAAATGTTTGTTCTACGACTTTTTAAAAAAACCGCTAGTTTAGCAGGCAAACGTAAAATCTCGCTAAACTTGAAACCTCAACAGTTTCCAAACCATAGAAGCTACAGATATGTTCAATATGTGTGCTTGAGGGCTTTTAGGCGTACCTTTTTTTCTAAAGTACTCAGGTAACATTTTAGAGGTGAAAACAAGTTTTTTATAGCTTACAATTTGGCGATTTCTGACAAAACGGCTCTAACGATTTTTATTAAATTTTAGTATGTTGTGGTAGAATGTATACATTTTTCTATCGGTTTTAGTACGAAAAACCTTTTGGTTTTATAAGATATCTCAACCAAACTAACACAATATGCATTTAACTTGGTTTTATACATTCTGAACAAAGTTGGTTGAAATCGGATCACTAAATCATGTAGCTTTCATAGGACCGATCGGGTCAAAATTAGGTTTTAGTATGAACAACTTTTTTGATTAATTAAATATTTTAACCAAATTGATATTGAGTATATGTATTTAAGTTAGTTGCATATATCCTGACCAAAGTTGGTTTAAATCGGACCACTATATCATATAACTGTTATAGGACCGATCGGGCAAAAAGCAAGTCCTAGTATGAAAAACTTTTTTGTTTTATGAGATATCGTAACCAAACTAATAGAATATGCAAGTTAGACTTATAGATTCTGACCAAAAAGAATTCTAATCGAACTACTATATAATATAGCTGTCATAGGACCTATCGGGCGAAATCCAAGTCTTAGTATGAAAAACGTTTTTTTTCCATAGTAAGTTCGGCGTCTCCGACAGTAGAGTTTGCTCGCTGTAGCAACGTGAGCGAAGCGAGCAGGGAGCGAAGCCGCCTAGTTTTCTTTATAATTAAAAAATAATATTCACATATGAAAGAAATTCAACAACTAAATTTATATATTTTACTGTCTGCCTGCATTAAAGATAAAGTTACAATGTCAAAAGCAAAAGCAATAGCAAACATTTTTGATATCCCACGAAAAAACCTTTACACGAAGTACGAATCTAGTGCCGAAAGCAATTTCTAGCCCCAAAAGTTTTGATATCCAATTTTATGACAAACAATTTAATAAAAAAAAAAAACGAGAATTGGTATTCGGCATTGCGTAAAAAGTAATTTTTTGTCCAAAGAAGGTCACTCTTTTTGCGCACAGTGCACAATGCCAATTTTCGTTTTTTTTTTTAAATTAATTTTTATTTTTATTTAAAATTTTTAAATGAAACTGTTTTGGATATCAGAAATTTTGGGGCTGAAAATTGCTTTCGTCACTAGACTTTTACCTCGTGTAGAGGTTTTTTTTTGTGGGATTTTATTATACCCGTTACTTTAAAAATGCGTCTTAAAGCACTAAAGATCTTAATGAAGATGAAGTTTGCTTAAAACTTTTCCCACGGGACAAACCGCGAAAGCTTAACACACCATAATACGTAAGATATAACTTAAAAGTTATCTATCATCCTAAACAATCACAACAAGATCGGTTAAATATAATGACGGTAATAGCGGTTTTAGTTTTTAAAGCAATACAAGCTCTTAAAAGTATTTAAAAGATATTTATATAGTCGGGGTCTCAGCTATAGCCTATCCCGCTTGTTTTTGAATCTTTTTACTACTTACTGTGTCTACGGAATGGTAATGTGCCACCAGCAAGTAGGGCATGGTGAAGAGTGTAGAGTACATTACACCTGCCGTCCAACTAAAGAGAATGACACTGAATTTAGCGCGTGTTAACGCCATTAGTGTCATTCCAACACAATAAAAGAGAAGTCCTCCAACATATACAGATTTTGCCCTTTATCAAATGAAACAAGAAAATATTTTTTTTAACAGTATTACACGTTAAACTCCATATAATACCTAAATCGTTGGATAAGCTTATCTATAACCAGTGAGTAGCATGCGCAAGATAGGGAATACATCGCCATACCCCAGCATCCGAAGCGAACACCTTCTTCGTATTTTCGTTGTGGTATTGTTCCTTCCATTGCTCTTGGATCACCGTTAAAAACAGCTTCTCCCACAAAGTCGGTAAAATAGAGCGAGTAGCACACATGCGACATCCAGCAGAAGAGGTTTGTGAGACAGACTATGCGCAGGGAGTAGGGCATATACACGATAGAAAGTAAATAATGTGATAGGGATTGGACTTCGTCGACATTTTGGGGTACAGAAAAGTCCGATGGGGATTCAATTCTGTGCATCCCATCTTGATTTTCTGTAAAAGATGTTTCGCCCACATTCTCTTTATTTGAAAAGCTTTGTTCCGATGCCGCCACAATTGTTATCTTTTATGAATATGAAATAAGTAATAAAAGAATTTCAATTTTAATATTTAAGGAATGACAGAAATTTATATATATTAGAGGTATCTATTATATCAAGCATGTCGAAATGTCAGAAAGCTTAAAGCAATTCCCAAACCAGAGCGAATAAATAAATTTGCTCATGTTCTGCGCTGATGACGTCACATGTGATGCATGTGTTGAATTTTTGCTTTGTTTACATGTTAAATTACTATATTTTGGCTTTTAATACAATATTATTATAATAATATAATACGAGAAGCAGTTTTTAACTTATAATCATTTACTTTTATTGAAAAATATTTATTAAAAATCATCACATGTGACGTTTATGCGTTTAGCTGTTTATGCGCAATGTCTTTTTTCATTTTGTCATTTATTCACTCGTGCACTAATGTTACCAATGGCAAAAACCGCGAGTAAATTCGCCGCGGTGTAAACACACTTGCGATTTTGGCGCGGAAAACATGACGCGGTTTTGGGAGATGCTTAAATCTTAAAAATAATTTTTATGACAAAGTTAACGAATCCAATGATTTCAAAATAAGCTTAGAGCTGTGGGCGGTACAGCGTCTTAAAGTTGATCTATTTTTCAATGACATTTAATAAAGTATTGGAATTTTAGTTTCTTTACTTGTTTACTTTTTATTCAAGAAAACTTAAGAAAAATCAATAAAATCAGGCTATTTTTTAACTTTTATATAAAATAAGTAGTTTCCACCTCCTACTACTGCTTTCCCACTAATAAAGGTCGCTTTGGCTGCGAGTACGAAAGTTATATTACACAAAGTTCTGCAAGCACGCAATAAATACACGCGAAATGGTACTAGAGGAAGTGAGCAGTTTTCGATATGCCTAAAGGCTGAATCTGAACCGATCTCTCCTATGGCAGCTATACGATATGGTAATCTGATTTAAACCAAATATGGTCACAATGTGAAAGAAAACATCAAATTGATATTCTGTGAGTTTGGTTAAGGTATCTCAAGAAATACAAAAAATTTTCATACTAAAGGTCATTCTGCTCCACAAATCATAAATATCGAAAAAACATGGATACAGATAAAAAAATTGTATATCGCCGTTTCGCCTTAAATTTGGATGCATCATATTTTACACGTCGCGTAATTGATACAGCTACTTATGTAAATAAAACAGAATCGAAAATTTAATTGATTTTTTTTAAGTTGAAAGAAAAACAATCCGTTACTTAATTTAAATATATATATAAAAGAATTGGAAACAAATTTTTTTTGGGAATTAACTATTACACTAGGCAACGTACATGGCTATATTGACTCGGCTATTGATGCTGATCAAGAATATATAATTTCTAATAAACAAAACGATCTCACAGATTAAAAGAGATAGCGTAACCAAATTAGGCAGGCAGATTTTTATGTACACCACGCAGGTCAAGATTGTTTTAAATTTTTGTCACGTCCCTTTCCGCCCTCGCAAATCCCGAAAAACCACTACACCCACAGTTTTTAAGATAATACGTTTTTTGTTTGGCCTAAAATCTTATGTATTAGGTTTAAGCGAAGTCACAACAGCAACACAATATGGCATTCAAACATTTTTATCATTCATGCACCTTGAAATTCTAAGCTAGTTCTAGTCATGCAAATATGGCATTAAGTTTAAATTGTTTTTCAACTAGCAGAAACGGTACTAAGGATGGAAAATAAACATCTTTTGACATCATGCTCCTTGCATTTATGCAAGTGTTGTGTTGTTTGCTGAATATGTCATATCGACAGTAAACCAACAAAAGACACAATTTTTGTTTTGCCTAATTTATCTCATACAATATTTTAAAAACCATAAAAGTTGGAATTGATTTCAAGCTATGCTGAATTTTTTTCTTAGACCTGAAGCAATTGCTACTTGAATTAAACCTGAAGCAATTGCTAAAATAAAGCATTTAATAACACTAGGCAACAGCCCAAAACTTACAGGAACCAAACCCACTTTTTTGGATAGATTTGGGGCCAAAACCGACGAAACACATTTTTTTTATGGTGAGATTTTTTTTTTTTTAGAATTTTTTAAAAATCTGGCTTTTTTTAATTACTTTTTTTTAGAGGTGCGGCCACATTAGTAATCATTACTCGAGAATGCCAAAATCGATTTATCAAAGCTTTACTTTATCTTAAAGCTAATCAATATATCTATATTTCATTTTTTGAAACCAGTAGTTTAAGAGAAATCAATTTTTGAACTAAGAAAATTATAATTTTTTCTATGCTTTTTTTATAGCTTTTTTCACTTAAAAATTCAAAGAAAAGTCGAAACAATTTTTTTTACATTTTATTATCTATTTTATTTGCGTAGCTGCTGTAATTACGCGTTGCTTAAGATATGATTAATTAAAATCTAAGGTGAGACGGCGATATAATATTATTTTGTGTCAAGGCATATTTTTATCGACTTTTTTGACTTCATTGTGATGTGGCATGACTTTTAGTATGAAATTTTTTTTTATGTTTTTTGAGATATCCCAAGAAAACTCACAGAATTTGAATTTGGTATTGGTTTACACATTATGACCAAAGTTGGTTCAAATCGGTTAACTATATCATATAGGTGCCATAGGAGCGATCGGTGAAAATTTAAGTTTTACTATGACAAACTTATTTGTATGTTGAGATATTTTAACTAAGCTGACAGAATATGTATTTAAGAGGGTCGTTTGAACTACATTATTTGTTACTATATATTTAGCTATATTAATTACCCATCGTTAAGTATGTTTACCAATAAAATCTATTGAAACACGGCTAAGTTATTAGTATTTAAACAATGAAACAAGTTTTTCGCAAAGGTTGATTTTTGACTGATCAGTCCCATGGCATCTATATGTTTAAGTGGTCCGATATTGGACAGGTCCCAAATTTGGACAGGTTGTATAAGACGATACGAGATTCTTAATTTGTAAGTTTGGTACAGATAAATTAAAAAACAGAAAAGTTTTTCATACTAAAGCTTGCGTATCGATTGTTCCTATGGCAGCTATATTATATATTGCTCCGATTTAAACCAAGTTTGGTAAGGATGTGAAAGCAACTAAAAATACCCAATTCATGAGTTTGATTGAGATATCTCCAAAAATAAAAAAGTTTTTCTACTAAAACTTGGTTTTGTACCGATCGGTCCTATGGCTGCGATATGATATAGTGGATCGATTTGAACCAACATTGGTAAGGATGTATAAGGCTTACTTAAATGCATATTCTATAAATTTGGTTTCGATATCTCATAAAACAAAAAAGTTTTTCATACTAAAACTTGATCTTAGACCGATCGGTCCTATGGCAGCTATATGATATAGTGGATATAAAGGACAATATAGAATACACAATGTGTGAGTTTGGTTAAAATATCTTAGAAAATAAAACAGTTTTTCATACTAAAGGTGAATTTTCAACCGATCGTTCCTATAGCAGCTATGTTGAATAGTGATCCGATTTGAACCAAATTTGGTAGGGATATATAACACATTCCCATATATACAACCTGTGCGATTGGTTGATATATCTAAAAAAAAACAACAACTTTTCATACTAAAGACTGATTTTCGACCGATTGTTCCTATGGCTGCTATATGATATAGTTAACGGATTTGAACCAACTTTGGTCATAATGTGTAAAATTAGAACAAATTGATATTGTGTAAGTTTGGTTGGGAAATCTCAAAAAACACAAAAAATTTTCATATTAAAGGTCATGCCGCATCACAACGAAGTCAACAAAGTCGATAAAAAACTGCCTCGACACAAAATATCGCCGTCTCACCATAGATTTTAATGATTCATATCTTAAACAACGCGTAATTACAGCAGCTACGCAAATAAAATAGATAATAAGCTGTAATTTTTTCGACTTTTCCTCGAATTTTTAAGTGAAAAAAGCTAAAAAATAAGCTAAGAAAAAATCATAATTTTCTTAGTTCAAAAATTGATATCTCTTAAACTACTGGTTTAAATCTAAGACTGTGTATAAATGAAATATAGATATATTGATTAGCTTTTAGATAAAGTAAAGCTTTGATAAATCGATTTTGGCATTCTCGAGTAATGATTACTAATGTGGGCGCACCTCTAAAAAAAAGTAATTAAAACTAGTTGGCCGGTGCTACAGTCGAGCTTACTCGACAGTCGGAGTACGGCCGTACTTACTATAGAAAAAACTTATAATGGAAAAAAATTAAAAATAATTTAGTTAGCTTAAATCCATATTCTATAAGTTTGGTTACGATATCTAATAAAACTAAAAAGTTGTTCATACTTAGATTCGATTTTCGCCCGATCGATCCTATGACAGCTGTATGTTATAGTGGTCCGACTTAAACCAACTTTGGACAGAATATATAAAGCCAAGTTTAATTTATATTCCATAAGTTTGGTCACGATATCTCATAAAACAAAAAAGTTTTTCATACTAAGGCTTGATTTTCGCCCGATCGGTCCTATGACAGCTATATGATACAGTGGACCGATTTGAATCAACTTTGGTAAGGATGTATAAGATTAACTCAAATGCATATTCTATAAGTTTGGTTACGATATCTCATAAAACAAAAAAGTTTTTCATACCAAATCTTGATTTTCGACCGATTGCTCCTACGGGCGCTATATGATATACTGGTCCGATTCAAAAAAGAAACAAACTACATACCAAATTTGGTGTCACTAGCTTTTAAATTGCTCTTATAATTGGGATATGAATTTTTTTTTCGATTTATGGGCTATATATGGGGCGTGGCCGAATTTTGAAACAAACTTGATCTGCCTGCAGTATAGAGGAACCTACATACCAAGTTTGGTGTCTCTAGCTCTTATAGTCTCTGAGATCTAGGTGTTCATACAGACAGACAGACGGACATTGCTATATTGACTCGACTATTGATGCTGATCAAAAATATATATTCTTTATGGGGTCTGCCACGCCTCCTTCTGCCTGTTACGCACATATTCGGTAAAACAAACCCAATAGACCCCTGTACTTTTTTTAAGTACGGGGTCTAAAAAGCCAGATTTTTAAAAAATTCTAAAAAAAAAATCTCACCATAAAAATAAATGTTTATCGTCGGTTTTGGCCCCAAATCTATCCAAAAAAGTGGGTTTGGTTCTTGTAAGTTTTGGGCTGTTGCCTAGTGTTATTAAATGTTTTATTTTAGCAATTGCTTCAGGTTTAATTCAAGTAGCAATTGCTTCAGGTCTAAGAAAAAAATTCAGCATAGCTTGAAATCAATTCCAACTTTTATGGTTTTTAAAATATTGTATGAGATAAATTAGGCAAAACAAAAATTGTGTCTTTTGTTGGTTTACTGTCGATATGACATATTCAGCAAACAACACAACACTTGCATAAAAGCAAGGAGCATGATGTCAAAAGATGTTTATTTTCCATCCTTAGTACCGTTTCTGCTAGTTGAAAAACAATTTAAACTTAATGCCATATTTGCATGACTAGAACTAGCTTAGAATTTCAAGGCGCATGAATGATAAAAATGTTTGAATGCCATATTGTGTTGCTGTTGTGACTTCGCTTAAACCTAATACATAAGATTTTAGGCCAAACAAAAAACGTATTATCTTAAAAACTGTGGGTGTAGTGGTTTTTCGGGATTTGCGAGGGCGGAAAGGGACGTGACAAAAATTTAAAACAATCTTGACCTGCGTGGTGTACATAAAAATCTGCCTGCCTAATTTGGTTACGCTATCTCTTTTAATCTGTGAGATCGTTTTGTTTATTAGAAATTATATATTCTTGATCAGCATCAATAGCCGAGTCAATATAGCCATGTACGTCTGTCCGTCCGTCTGTGTGTGCGACCAGATCTCTTTGACCATAAAATATATAGCAAGCTTTCACACACAGATTCCAAAATTCCACACAGATTCCATAAATTGCAAAAATCCGTTCGTTCGTCTGTATAAACACAAGGATCTCAGAGACTATAAGAGGTAGTAACCAAATTTGGCACAGATTTCTATATACCCCACTCAGATCAAGTTAAAAAATTTAAGCAACGAACCCCTCCACCCCCGCAAATCGCCACACACTGAGTTTTTAGGATAATACTTTTTGCTATGGTAATTAACGTTGTCTATTAGTATTTTCTATTGCCCCACTGAATCGCATTAAGATCGGACAAGTAGAACAGCAGTTACGGCGATTTTATGTTTTCAAAGTAATACAAGTAATTTCTATAAAGTACTTTAATATATATTGAAATAAGTAACGGGTATCCTAGGGTCGGCATCTCGACTATAGCCTTTCGACTAGTTTACTAGTTTCTTTACATTCTATCTAAAAAACATAATTTTTTATTTTAAATCGGTCTTGGGATTCTTGAGGAGTAATGAAATATGCAAGCTTACCTTTAAAAAAACAAACTAAAAATTAAATGAACATTTAAGAAATCAAATAAAATAAGTTGTTATTTATCATATGAAAACCAAGTATCAGGAAAAGTATAATTTCATGTTATTTCTTTGGTGTTGCCTAGTATAATTCATTGCAATTAATGTAATTTCCATTTTAGGCTGAAACAGGCTTAATTTTATGGACAGTTGGCAGATTTACGGGTGTAAGCATTTTAAAAAAAGGCCTGAATTGAGTTCACCAGAAATTTCCGCCTGCAAATTTTCTAGGAAATGAAGAATTAAACTCACCTCATCACCATTTTTATTGTTTTTATACTCATCATCATTGTTTACAGCTCCATAACTAGTGGATGTGTTTTCCAATTCGGATTTTTCATTTGGGCCCAATTTCGATTTCGGATTTGATAGCACCCATAGGGGAATTTCAGTAAAACTGGTTATTGTGAATGACACACAGGCAATAAAAATAAATGTAATTATCGTGAAAACGGCCTTTACATGACCCCCTAGACGTCTCCCTAGAAAATTTTTCATAAGTCTATTATTAATTTAAATTAACATCAACTTACCTATTTCCGTTTCATCCCAGTTCAAGCCTCCCATTGAATAGCCAAAAAAGCCTCCTAGACCAGCCATTATGGTGAATGTAGAAAGTCCTTTGGCATGATCTTCTGGAATGCACACATCCAACAGGTATGCTCTGGAGGGACTTTGACAGGCATCTGCATCAAAATCAAGTAGAACAGTGCCAAGCACAGTAAAGAAAATACCCCAAGGATGGGAGGTCTTCGAATGAACCACATTATCAGATTTTGAGGCCGTTGTTTTATGAGGAATTATGTTTAAATAATTATACGTTATATTATACGTCGAATTCATTGCAGCAGCTTGCAAATGTGGATCAACATCTCCGAACCAATATCCCAAGTTTTCTCCATTTGGGACCAATATCAATCCTAAATATGAATTTTCAAATATAAAAAATAGTCAGGTTTTCAAGTAATGCCGAAATGTAAATCGGAGACTTATATTTTATATTCATAATTACCGAGAAAAACTCCTATTGATAACAGAATTATGAATGGGCGTCGACGTCCAATGTTTAACTTGCAACGATCTGAAAATGAGCCCAATATGGGGCAAAGAAAGAATCCAACCAAAGGAGACAACGCCCAAACCAATGTCATGTGCTGATGCTCCACGCCAATTTTAAGCAAAGTTGGGGACACAAAGGCTGTTTCTGCCGCATATGAGAATTCAATGCCCATCACAGCAGCGGATACTCGGATAAGCTCTGCTCGGGATTTGTGTCTGCAAATAAAAATGAAAATCAATTTACTTTGCTTTCTGTTAGCTTCTCAGCGGGTTCCCGATTTTATTGGATTTTTACATTTCAGTAATTCACTGGTTTTAAAGGGTCATGAATTCAATTATCTTTTAAATCAATTCAGACTTTATTGATGCATTTTATTTATCGCTTTAACGATACTAATATATTTGTTTGAATTATTTCAATTCTGGCTTATAGATAACTTTATTAAGTTTATAATAAAATTTATAATGATTACTTTCCCATGTGTATATCAAGATGTTCTTACAGTCGTATATTTTACTTTAAGTACTTACCCAATAGAAACCTATTAATTGAAATTAAATTAAAAAAATTAATGGTGAAATGGTCAGATCAGTTCGGGGTCAATAATACACATATTATCTTTATTTGATAAAATAAAAATGTTCGAAATTTTTTACATAGTGCAAGCATGGAAGTTTGAAATGTTTACTAAGCTGATTAAAACTTCTCAACGTCTAATCTATTTTGATGTGGGTCGGCTATTTTATCTTTATCAAAGTCTCGTTGAAATTTATGAAACTTTATTTAATTGTAGCCTTAATGGCATTATTCCCACTACACTACATGGAAACATGTGAAATCGAGAGTAAAAGTAAAACCTTCAAAAACCTTAAAAAAACAACTATGATTTGTTTAAGAAAAAATATTGACTATTAGTATCAGACCATAAGAACCTTTATCAATTTATAGTTGAACTTTAAGGGTCTCGACAAAGTGAAGAAATTCCTTTCGACTATTTGTAAGCTGGCATGGATGGCGACGCATCTTTGAACCTATAAAGTAAATATTTCGTTGATCAGAATCAACAGCCGAATCGAAATAGACATGTCTATATCCCAATGACTATTTTTTATTAGTTAAATATAAATAGTTGTACTTGGTTGAATTTCTTCAAGAAATAAATCGCCTAAAGGTATGCATTATTCTTAATGATGTTGAAGGTCAATATTCATAAAAAAAACTTGTAAACGGACTCCGAACTACAGCTAAAAGCCAGAAAGCCAATAGGCCCGAAAAGTCAAGATTTCACACTTACTTTTTACAAGACTGGTAAAAATTTTTATGTAATACATAGTTAATATTTTATACCATTTACGCATTACATATAGTAATGTTTATTGTGTTTTCTTTGTTTAATGTTAATCGAGTTTAATTTTACCAACTACCAAATGCACAGAAGAAAAAATGAATCGCTTAAATTAGCAAAGAAAAATATCCGATTTTTACATAACAAACAAAATAAGAAAAAGATATATTTATTTAAATTGTTATACCCGTTACTAAAAGTTAACTAAAAGGGTATATTGTGTTCTTTGGAACGGGAGAAGGAGCTATCTCCAACCCTATAAAGTATATCTATTCCTGATTAGCATCAACAGCCGAGTCCATATAGCCATGTGTGTTTGTCCGTCATTATATTTGTGTGAGCGCCCAGACCTCAGAGACTTAAGAGATAGAGCAACCAAATTTGACACACAGACTCCAATTGCGTTGGAGCAGGTCCGCCCCTGCAATTTGCGAAATACCACCACACTCACAAGTACGATAATAAACTTTTTGTGATAATTAACGTTTCTATTATTATTATCTATTACCCTTTTGAATCGCAGAAAGATCGGACAAGTAGAAAGGCAGGAATAGCAAATTAATGTTTTCAAAGAAATACAATTAATTTCTTTAAAGTACTTTTTAGAATATCTGATTTCGCCGGGTCTTAAAAATTGATTTCGTGCCGAATCTCAGAAAGAAGGCCAGTGCCCATTCCTAGTCGGAGCCCCGAATATACAATTAGAAGCTTGCCCAACCTTTTTGCGATTAAGAAATATGATAGATACAGTAATTAATAGCGTAAATTACTAAAAATAAAGAAAAACCATATATTTTAAAGAACGCATTATACCATTTTACCTTTTTTTTATGTAACGGGTGTAATAAATCTTCCAAAAGAAACCATTTCACGAGGTAAAAGTCTAGTGACGAAAGTCAAGATGCCCCAAAATTAATGATACCCAATTTTGTTACGAATGGATTGGGATAATTTAGGTATCATTTGACGCTTATTTTTGTTAGTAAGAAGAAAAACTAAAGAATTGTATCAAAAGGCTCCCGATTAGCTCCCCTATCACATAATTCACGTTGTTTGTTAAGGGTTCACATTTCGATCGCCTTTCGCACCCTATGTACTGGATTCGTCATTAACATCCATACAATACAAAAATATTTTCAGTCACAGGTTTCTTATAGTGCGGAACTATAGCGTTGACAGTGGCATGCAGATGCCATCTACAGATGTGCAGTTTTTTAAAACGTATTCAGCAACTAACGTTGCAATTGTGATTTTTATAAATTTTGTGACTAAATCTGATTGTGCTTGCACAGTATAGTTATGTTCACGTTCTAAAAAAATGGCACATCTGTCACCTGCAACGTTGCCACTGTCAACGCTATAGTTCCGCACTATAAGAAGCCCGTGACTGAAAATATTTATGTATTGTATGGATGTTAATGACGAATCCAGTACAAATGAATACTCCTAATATGTATGGATGGATTAATATTTGAATTTTCTTTACTATACCTAAGTATTGCAAAGCTAATAGTTTCTTAAAAACCATATCAAACTGACTTTTAGCGATTGCTGTACCAATATTTGAAAACAATTTAAATGTCTTCTACATCGGGATCCTAATAGATTGCGATTAAAATTAATTGAAAGAAAAAAAATGAAGTTTCTGAAGAATCTTTAACTTTTATATTCTGATATCGTAAAAGTTATTTAATTAAATTCATTGTTTTTACTACAAAATGGGATTGAGCCGTAATAATTGTTATACTTAATACATTACGTACTATAATTGTTAATTGAATAATGATGAGCCTTCAAATTTCGTTGTATACTTAGAAAAGGATCGACTGCAGTTTAATTTCGTATTATTCTAGGGAAGACTTACCTATAAATATGTGAATAATCCGCATTTGCACTTGCATTTCCTTTCAGTTGATCTCTGGCGGTATTTTTGACTTTTTCCAAAAAGCTGGTTGAATTTTCTTGATTCGTACTGTACTTTTCCCTTATGTTGTCTCTCCATTGGTGGAGTCGACCGGTTAACCCTTGATATTCATGTAACTTTTCCATTCTTATTATTTTATGTTTATTGATTTAGTTATGATAGAAATTTGTTACGAATGTAATGAGCGCGGTTTGCTTTATTATTGTCAATTTAAATATTTATACGGCTTCACACCAAGCAGAGCACATAATTTTCACAAGTCTCAACGTTCGCCGAACTTGGCATTCAATGTAGAAATGAACCCGCATTTCACGACCAAGTTACGAGCGTCAAATTGGAAGAGAATAGTTTTGTATCGGGACCCAACCAATGTGCTTGCAATGATTTCCATCGAGCATGCGTTGACTTCCGCAATTTTCTTTGCTTTCCAACACGGCTAATTAGAGCAAACAAACATTGTGTTACGGATGGAGACCGACTGGAGAATACTCTAAAATCAAGTTCAAAATGGTTTAAAAACCTGTACACAGAGTTAAGTGGCAATAATATTATATTTTTGTTTATTATGTAAAAAAATTATAAAATTTAATTGACATTAAGTTAAATGAAAGCCAAGACGCACTTTCAATTAAGTCTAATAGCGACATCGACATAATGGGGAAGTTTTATTTTTCACAGAACAGATAGTGTTCAGAGAAGAAAACATAAAATAGCAAATCAATATATATAAAATTCTTTGTCCAGTACATTCCTTCATTCATTCATTCATTAACTCATCCATATATCCTATGCATCTAAAACGTGTATGGTCACTCTGACAAATCAGATATGCTTGTAAACAGCGCCAATTTTGAAAGATCATCTACAATTAAAAAAGAAAGCAAGTGAACTCGGATGATGAAGTGATTATGTTGGTGACGCCAAATACACTAGGCTACGGCCCAATTCTGAATTTAACCAAACTGACTTTTTTGGATAGATATGGGGCCCCAAACGACGAAAAACATTTTTTTTCTATGCCAGTTTTTGTGGGTGGGTGCACTCACTTTTGTTAGCATTACTCGAGGATGCCAAAACCGATTTTCAAAATCTTGACTTTTCCTAAAAGCTAATAAATATATCTGAAATTTATCCATACACAGTCTAAGACTTAATTCAGAAGTTTAGGAGCTATTAATTTATGAAAGTTTTGTAATTATCTTACCTTTTTTTTTTTTAGCTTTTTATACCCTGAGCCCATTAAAAATGGGCAAAAAAGGGTATAATGCGTTTGGCAGGATGTATGTAACAGGCAGAAGGAGGCGTGACAGACCCCACAAAGTATATATATTCTTGATCAGGATCAACAGCCGAGTCGATTGAGCCATGTCCGTCTGTCCGTCTGTTTGAACGCGTCGATCTCAGAAACTATAAAAGCTAGAGACTTCAAACTTGGTATGTAGGTTCCTGGATACCATACGCAGATCAAGTTTGTTTTTATTTTTGGATCGGACCACTATATCATATAGCTGCCATAGGAACGATACATCGAAAATGAAGTTTTAGTATGAAAATGTTTTGTGTTTGTTGAGATATCAGAACCAAACTAATAGATTATGTATCGGAGCTGGTATTATACATCCTGACCAAATTTGGTTGAAATCGGATAACTATATCACATAGCTGCCATAGGAACGATACATCGAAAATGAAGATTTAGTATGAAAAAGTTATTTGTTTTTTGAGATATCTTAACCAAACTGATAGAATATGCATTAATGTTAGTTTTGTACATTCTGACCAGATTTGGTTCAAATCGGCGTTATATATCATATAGCTGCCATAGGAACAATTGGTCGAAAATAAACTTTTATTGAAGAGTACCTGGGCTCAGGGTATCCTACTGTCGAGCGTGCTCGACTGTAACCGCTTACTTACGTTTCTCCACGACGCTCAATTATTGAAGCTTCGTTTTTCTAGAATTTTAAAGTAAAACAAGTAAGCGGTAAGCTTTTATAGTTTCTGAGATCGACGCGTTCAAACAGACGGACAGACGGACAGACAGACGGACATTGCTCAATCGTCTCGGCTGTTGATCCTGATCAAGAATATATATACTTTGTGGGGTCTGCCACGCCTCCTTCTGCCTGTTACATACATCCTGCCAAACGCATTATACCCTTTTTCGCCCATTTTTAATGGGCTCAGGGTATAAAAACTCTGCCATAGAAAAAATCTAGCGGGCGGTTACTCGACTGTTGAATACCCTCTGCCCAGGTACTCTGTACTGAAAGTAGATTTTCGATCGATTGTTCCTATCAGCTATATGATATTTTAGACCGATTCTAACCAAATTTGGTCAGGACGTATAACACCAGCCCAGATTCATATTCTTTTGGTTTGGTTCTGATATCTCAACAAACAAAAAACTTTTCCATACTAAAACATCATTTTCGATGTACCGTTCCTATAGCAGCTATATGATATAGTTAACCGATTTTAACCAAATTTGGTCAGGATGTATAATACCAGCCCAGATGCATATTCTATCAGTTTGGTTCTGATATCTTAACAAACAAAAGTCTTTTCCATACTAAAACTTCATTTTCGAAGCACCGTTCCTATGGCAGCTATATGATATAGTTAACCGATTCTAACCAAATTGATGTATAATACCAGCCCAAATGCATATTCTATCAGTTTGGTTTTTATATCTTAACAAATAAAAAACTTTTTCATACTAAAACTTCATTTTCGATGTACCGTTCCTATGGCAGCTATATGATATAGTGGACCGATCCAAAAATTAAAACAAACTTGATCTGCCTATGGTATCCAGGAACCTACATACCAAGTTCGAAGTCTTTAGTGTTTATGGTTTGTGGGATCGACAAAAAGGGTGAGTTTCTTTGTACTTACTTTGTACCCGGAATGTGTGTCTGCCTATTCCACAGAATGGTTCACAACCTATCAGGGTATTATTGAATCCCGTTTCCGCCAACTTGTCAGCGGCTTCATTCCCTGCTATATTATTCTGTCCACCGGAGGGTCAGCCTGTTCAGTGATCCTAGTTGATATAGCTAAGACCAGACCTCCCGGACTACTTTTGAAATCATTTTCGACTTACTTAGTGCATTTAGTGCCGCCTGATTATCTAATAGGACAGCAATATCTATATTGCGGTACATATTGGCACATACCTTAGCCTTGAATATGCTGGTGTATTTCCCCAAGAGAATCGTGGTAGCATATCCGAGGGCCTACGACCCCTAGGCCAGTGTCCTGGTACGTTTGTGATCCATCGTTGTACCACTTTGTGGTGTGCGCATTCATGGGGTGGATTTCTTCTAATGAAGTCCAGTCCGCTTTGCTACTTAGTCTCACGCTGAAGTTTTTATTGAACAAATGTTTAGCTTCCATCTCATCCCTAGGTAATAGAATTAGTGGAAGTGTTCTTTTGGGGCTAGAAATTGAATTCGTTACTAGACTTTTACCTGGTGTAGAGGTTTTTTTGTGGGATATCAGAACTTTTTGCATTTGCTTTTGACATTATAACTTTATCATTAATGCAGGCAGATAATAAAATATATAAATTTATTTGTTGAATTTCTTTTATTTTTAAAAACAATTTTTTCCTTAATTATAAAGAAAACCGGGGCTCCCCATGCTCGCTTTGCTCGCGTTTCTACAGTCGAGCATACTATCTGTCGGAGACCCCGTACTTACAATAAAAAAATAAATTTTTCATACTAAGACTTGAATTTCGGCGGATCGGTCCTATGGCAGCTTTTTGATACATTAGGTAGGTAAGTGTGGTGAGCTGGTGACCACCAAGCCGTTCAATTGGTCCACAGTAGGTGACCTTTCGTATGCATCCGAATGAAAACCGGCTGTGACCGCGATAGCTATAACCACTTGCTGTGGTTAAGGATTCTCAGTAATTGGTCTGGAGCGATGTTGTTACATCGCTTGGTGATTATAGTTTGTACTTTCCGAGCATCGTATGTCTGCATCTGCTGAGTGCTGGGCACTGACAGGGCAGATGCTTCGGTGTTTCCACTTTTCGTACGTCTTTACAGCTACGGCAGTGTTAGTTGAATGGCAGTCCTGTTTTCATGGCATGAGATTCTATATGCCAGTGTCCTTTTATTGTGGTCGTTAATCTAGCAATGTCTTTTCTAGACATGCTGAGTAGCTCGTCTGTGCGTTTTTCGTTGTAGATTGGCCATGTCTTTTTTGCTCTTTCACACCCTTTTTGAGTTTTGTAGTTTGATGCAGTAGTTAGTTTGGTTCAAATATCTCATAAAACAAAAAAGTTTTTCATTTTAAAACCTAATTTTGAACCGATCGGTCCTATGACCCCGTACTTACAATGAAAAAAAAGTTTTTCACAATGAAACTTGATTTTCGCCCGATTGGTCCTATGACAGCTATATGATATAGTGGTCCGATATGAACAAGGATTTATAAAACAATGTTTAATGAATATTCTCTTCTATTCATATTCAATTTGGTTAAAATATCTCATAAAACAAAAAAGTTTTTCATACTAAAACCTAATTTTGACCCGATCGGTCCCATGACAGCTATATGATATAGTGGTCCGATTTAAACCAACTTTGCTCAGGATATATAAAACCAAGTTAAATGCATATTGTATTAGTTTGGTTAAGAAATCTTATTAGACCAAAAAGTTTTTCGTACTAAAACGTGATTTTCGACCGATAGGAAAATGTGTATATTCAGTAAACAGGTATTATCTTCCAAAGCCCTCAGCTAAAATTTATGAGTCATATACCATTAAACGCAAAATTTTACGAACTACAACATACTCAAATTTAATAAAAATCGTTAGAGCCGTTTTGTCAGAGTTCGCTGACATGTAAAACCGTAAAAACCCGTATTTAACCTGCAAAATGTTACCTGAGTACTTAAGAAACAAAGTTTAAACGTACGCATAAAAGCCCTCAAACACATCTTTCCAATTATATATAGAACATATGTTCAACTGTTGAGATTTCAATTTTAGCGGGATTCAGCGTTTTCCCGCTAAACTAGCCGTTTTTTTAAAAAGTCGTAGAACAAATATTGCTAGATTTTTGAAGGGAAGTAAATCCCTATCATTAGATCCAAGCTTTTTTTTTTTAGCGCTTTGATCCAAACAGACAAGCAAACAAACTGACCTTTCATCTCTTTTTGAGAAAACCACTAAAAATTTCAAATTGTTGACTTTAATTAAAAAAAAATTTATTCTTATAATAAGAACTTGTTTTTTTTTAATGTTCTCAAAACCAAGATGTGTTTTCTTAATTTAGGTATTTTATGTTCCCATTGCATTTTTTAAACCAAAATTCGTAGTTTAGATGTCAAACTTTGATTTTAGAACAATTTTATTTATTAGTATGGATATAAATCGCACTTAAACCTTGAATATAGTATATCAGCATACAAACATTTAAAGCATAAATATATTTGATACTGGTTGCAGTGGTTTTACAATAATTTATTGTTGATGGATAACTTGGCTTAATGATTAAAACTCAATAATATCTAACATGCACTACCGTAAAGCAACTATTTCTTTATCTTTATTTAAGTGGGCCTTGGAAAGTACCACTGACCATCAGAATAAAATGTGGGATGGAATTTAGAATTGGAATATGCTGATTTGCTCGTCGCTTTTGATGAAATCGCTGAAAGATACATATCACACTTGTATAGCCCCTGTCTTTGAGCCATTTTAATTCTCGATGTTAGTTGCTTTTTCCATTTTGTACGACGATTCTGGAACCACGTCTTGATTTGTACTTCTGTAAGAGATAATGTTTTCGAAAGCTCCATACGCTTGCTTACGCTCAAATATTTATCCAGCTTGAATTCATTTTCGAGACGATCTAATTGTTTTGCGCTATAGGTCTGCCGAGGTTTTCTATCAATTCCTTGCTTCCTGAATCGTTTTCCTTAACGAAAAATAAATGATATATTTTCCACCTTAATTTTATAACCATATTTATTTCCTTACCTTGAACACTAATCAAGTGATGCAAGTATGGAGGCATTGTCACTTTGAGAGGACAGTGAAAATGTGATGTTGAACTATTAAATTCTGGCGTGTATGGACCTTCGATTAAATCTGCTCTATTAAAGGGCATACTATGCATAAATGGCAACGATTTGGCAATAATTGTGTTAAAGTTGCTCCAACATTCGCCATTTGCATCTGCGAATATAAAAGCATGAGCATAAGTACATAAATTCGAGTTCTGTTTATATTATCGGTAATTAGGAAAAACAAGTTTACAACAAAATTGAGTTTAATATAGAAATAAAAAAAATATGTGTGCAAAAAGAGTAAGCATCTTTGTACATAAAAATTACTCTTGCGTACTACAAAATACAAAAATTTAAAAAAAATCATTAGAGCCTTCTTGTCAGAAATCGCCAAAATGTAACCTAAAAATCTTTTTTTCACCTGTAAAATGTTACCTGAGTACTTTAGAAAAAAAGTTTAAAGGTAAAAGGTAAAAGCCCTTAAGCACACCTTTCCAATGATACCCAGAACATATCTATAGCTTCTATGGTATGGAAACTGGTGAGGTTTCAAACTTAGCGGGATTTAGCGATTTCCCGCTAAACTAGGGGTTTTTTTCTAAAAGTCGTAGAACAAACATTTCTAGATTTTTAAAAAGGAAAAAATCCCCATCATTTAAGCTTCTTTAGCGTTTTTTCCCCTCCCACTTACACCCCCGTATCTCATGACCCAGGTGACTTAGAAAAAGTTTTAGTATGCCATTTTGTAAGTTAGGACCAAACCTTTCAATCGGTATATAACTCGATCGGATCGGACAGTCATAGCAAATTTTCCAAATTAGCTGTATATATAGCTAGTATAGTCGCATTATACCCTTTTTTGCCCATTTTCAATGGGCTCAGAGTATAAAAATTAAAATATATATTTTGGTTAAAAAAAAAAATTAATTTTTTTAAAATAATTTAAATGTAAAATGTGCACTGAAAATATTTTTTTGCTTTGTGTGGCGCACAGTGGGACAATCTCTGATTTCGCTGTACAAAAATCATATATTTTCAACCAATTAAGATATTTCAAAAATCTAAAAAGCAAAAATCTTAAGCTTTCAAATGAATGCTTGCACTGACCCACTGGTTGCTTCAGGATTTTCGGTCAAAGCTAAAAATATTTTCAGTGCATATTTTACATATAAAATAAACAATAATAAATCTTTATTTTTTGTCCGAAATAAATTTTTTTATCTTTTTCATCCTTTAAACGGCATTGTTTAATATATATAAAACTTTTATTACGCTTATAACAAAAAAGAAAAAAAAATTTTTTTTTAACGAAAACGTATGTAATTGCACTGCCCTCCTCATCTTCTGGGTTGTTTCAGTTTTTGGACTCAAAGTGCGCCTTGACGCACCCAGATGCATAAAAGACTCCTGTGATAGTGGGATTAAGTCAAAATTAGTCCAATTTTAGTTCTATTCCATCAAAGTTGAAAAATATCCTAATTTTATTGATCTTTTATAACATTGCTAATATAAAAAGTTTTTTTTTTTAAGTTGGCACTTTTTGTAAAAATTGAACATTTGGTCGTGCACTGAAAAAGGGTCAACTTTGAGGGACTGTCACGCCTACAATTTTAACCTGGTTTCAAAAATCTTTTGGATTTGTAATCTGAAGATTTCTCGAATGCATTTATTACATTGCTCGAAAAATAATTTAAATATAGCCCCCACTAATTTTGTCCCACTGTGCGGCGCGACGCGTTACATTAAATTTCGCGATATATATTTGTTTTTTTTTTTTTGGAAGGTAATAATTTTTTTTTATAGTTTTCAATATTTATATATCTTAAGGAGTCTGATACTTTATTATTTCTTTTAAAATTTGTATTCTGGCTTGACTTATTTCTGGGCATTGATCTAGAATGTGTTCGATGCTTATTCCTGATTTAGTGCTACAAAGTTTGCAAAGTGATGATAGGCTTTTGTCTATATAAGTCTGACGATTTATATTTGGTCGAGTCTAGTTATGTTATTGTCTTTAGATATCTGGGGAAGGTAGTCGGTGATATTTAAACCGTATTTGTTTATATTTTTGTACAGCTCTGAACAGAATGATATGTCATCTAATTGTTTTTTATTGTTCTTGGAATTATAATTTGGTGTAATTATGAGAGGCATTTCTGCAGAGGCTTTTGCTGCTTGGTCGATGAGCTCGTTACCTTTAAGGCACTCACATGAGTTTAAATTTTGGTGAATAGTAAGAAAGTAAAGATCTTATTAAAGTTGGGTTGCTTTCTCAATGGCTTTTTGTGCCATCACTGTGGAGTAATGAGGGAGTAGTCCTGATTTTATAATAGTTCTGTCAGTGGTTATTGCGTAATTTTTTGAATTATTTATTTGAGAGCCTTCAGTAAATAAAAACTAGTCGGACGGAGCTACAGTCGAGCATTCTCGACTGTCGACATTGTACCGTACTTACTATAGCAAAAGCTAAGACTGCTAAAAATTCATACTTGATTTTCACCCTATCGGTCCTATGACAGCTATATGATATAGGGTTAAATGAATATTCTAACAGTTTAGTTCTGATATCTCAACAAACAAAAAACTTTTTCATACTAAGACTAAATTTTCGATTGAGCGTGTCTATTGCAGCTAAATGATATAGGGGACCGATTTTAACTAAATTTGATAAGGAAGTATAATACCAGCCCAGATGCATATTCTATCAGTTTGATATCTTTTTGATATCTCAACTAACAAAAAACTATTTCATACTACAACTTCATTTTCGTTATATCGTTCCTATGGCAGCTATAGTGTATAGTGGTTCGATCCAAAAATAAAAACAAACTTGATTTGCCTATGGTATCCAGGAGCCTACATACCAAGTTTGAAGTCTCTAGCTTTTATGGTTTTTGAGATCGACGCGTTCAAACATCCGGACGGACGGACGGACGGATGGACGGACGGACTGGCAGACGGACATGGCTCAATCGACTCGGCCTGATCAAGAATACGTATACTTTTGTCTGTTACATACATTCTGCCAAACACATTATACCCTTTTTTGCCCATTTTTAATTGCAAAAGGTATTTTTTCGTATTGTTAATGAAATCGTTGCCGAGAATGTGTCGATGTTGCTTATAAGTTAAAAACAATATCACTTAAGATACGTTTTTAATATCATTAGCGTATCATATAATCAATTACTCCCGACTCGTTCATAAAATAAAAAGCGTACGACAAAAGTGTTGAAAAGGCGCGCAAGAGATATCACAAATGGCTCTCAAGCGATACTTTTGTATGCTATTGTAAACGAGCGTTTCGATGCCACAAACTAAGTGATAGATGATTCGTGTTATTATCGTTCTCGGATATGCAACTGAGCGTTTTGTAAAAGGCTCGCAAACGATACTGTTGTAAGCTAGCAAGCTGAGCCGGAGGTGATTCATATCATTCTCGGATCTGAAAACAGATGTTTTGTCCGCGTAAAATCCGCAAATCTATTACACTAGGCAACAGCCCAAAAGTTACAAGAACCAAAACCACTTTTTTGGATAGATTTGGGGCCAAAACCGACGAAAAACATTTTTTTTTTTTTTTTATGGTGAGATTTTTTTTTTAGAATTTTTCAAAAATCTGGCTTTTTTTTATTCCCTTTTTTTAGAGGTGCGCCCACATTTGTAATCATTACTCGAGAATGCCAAAACCGATTTATCAAAGCTTTACTTCATCTAAAAGCTAATAAATATATCTATATTTCATTTATACACAGTCTTAGATTTAAACCAGTAGTTTAAGAGATATCAATTTTTGAATTAAGAAAATGATGAATTTTTGTTAGCTTTTTTCTTAGCTTTTTTCACTTAAAAATTCGAGGAAAATTCGAAACAATTTTTTTACATTTTATTAACTATTTTATTTGCGTAGCTGTTGTAATAACGCGTTGTTTAAGATATGATTTATTAAAATCTATGGTGAGACGGCGATATGATATTATGTTGAATCGAGGCATGTTTTTGTCGTTTTTTTTGACTTCGTTGTGGTGGGGCATGACCTTTAGCATGAAAATTTTTTATGTTTTTTGAGATATCCCAACCAAACTTACAGAATTTGAATTTGTTATTATTTTACACATTGTGACCAAAGTTGATTCAAATCGGTTAACTATATCATATAGCTGCCATAGGAACGATCGGTCGAAAGTCATGTTTTAGTATGAAAAACTTATTTGTATTTTGAGATATTTCAACTAAACTGACAAAATAAGTATTTTAGAGGGTCATTAATTTGTTACTATATATTTAGCTATATTAATTACCCATCGTTAAGTATGTTTGCCATTAAAATCTATGAAAAGACGACGGAGTTATTAGCATATAAGCAATGAAACAAGTTTTTCGCAAAGGTTGATTTTCGACTGTCCGGTCCCATGGCAGCTATATGTTATAGTGGTCCGATTCCAGCCAAATTTAGACAGATTGTATAAGACGATACGAAATTCTAATTTTGTAAGTTTGGTACAGATAACTTAAAAAATAAAAAAGTTTTTCATACTAAAGCTTGCTTATCGACCGTTAGTATCGATCGTTCCTATGGCAGCTATATGATATAGTGCTCCGAATTCAAACAAATTTGGTAGGGATGTGAAAAACAATTAAAAATACCCAATTCATGAGTTTGATTGAGGAATCTCAAAAAAACAAAAAGTTTTTCATACTAAAACTTGATTTTCGACCGATCGTTCCTATGGCAGCTATATGATATGGTTAACCGATTTGAACCAACTTTGGTAAGGATGTATAAGGCTTACTTAAATGCATATTCTATAAGTTTGGTTACGATATCTCATAAAACAAAAAAGTTTTTTATACTTAAACTTTATTTTAGACCGATCGGTCCTATGGCAGCTATATGATATAGTAAACAGATTCAATCTAAAATTGGTGAAGATATGAAGGACAACATAAAATACACAATGTGTGAGTTTGGTTAAAATATCTTAGAAAATAAAAAAGTTTTTCATATCAAAGGTGCATTTTTAACCGATCGTTCCTATAGCAGCTATATTGAATAGTAATCCGATTTGAACCAAATTTGGTAGGGATATATAACACATTTCCATATATACAACCTGTGCGATTGGTTGATATATCTCAAGAAATAACACAACCTTTCATACTAAGCATGGATTTTTGACCGATCGTTCCTATGGCAGCTATATGATATAGTGGTTTAATTTGAACCAACTTTGGTCACAATGTGTAAAACAATAACAAATTCAAATTCTGTAAGTTTGGTTGGGATATCTCAAAAAACACAAAAAATTTTCATACTAAAGGTCATGCCCCACCACAACGAAGTCAAAAAAAAAAACAAAAACATGCCTCGATTCAACATAATATCATATCGCCGTCTCACCATAGATTTTAATAAATCATATCTTAAACAACGCGTTATTACAACAGCTACGCAAATAAAATAGTTAATAAAATGTAAAAAAATTGTTTCGAATTTTCCTCGAATTTTTTAGTGAAAAAAGCTAAGAAAAAAGCTAAGAAAAAATCATAATTTTCTTAATTCAAAAATTGATATCTCTTAAACTACTGGTTTAAATCTAAGACTGTGTATAAATGAAATATAGATATATTCATTAGCTTTTAGATAAAGTAAAGGTTTGATAAATCGGTTTTGGCATTTTCGTGTAATGATAACAAATGTGGGCGCACCTCTGAAAAAAAGTATTAAGAAAAAAGCCAAATTTTGAAAAATTCTAAAAAAAAAATCTCACCATAAAAAAAAAAAAAAATGTTTTTCGTCGGTTTTGGCCCCAAATCTATCCAAAAAAGTGGGTTTGGTTTCTGTAACTCGCAAAAAGTTCGATTTTGTTGCCTAGTGTTATTATTGATATAATTAAAGAATTTTTGGCCCACTGGGCAGCTAAGGAAGTAGTTGAGAATGTAGTTGACTAACCGTTCCTGTGTCTAATAATAAAAGAGTCTATTATATATTACTAAACTTTTTGGAGCTATCACGGCTATTAAGGGAAAAGTATTTTTTAGGGCCGCAGCTAGTCCCTTAATCTGCTTTATCACAGTTTTCAATTAATTGGTCGCATTCGTTTGCTCTCTGATAATACTATGCAACAGCCCAAAATTTAAATTAACGAAACCAACTTTTTTGGAAAGATTTGGGGCCAGAGCCGAAAAAAAACATTTTTATTTTTTCACTAGCAGAGTTTTTTTTTTTAGAATTTTTTAAAAATCTGGCTTTTTTTCTTACTTTTTTTTGGAGTGCACTCCACTCGAGTGGAGCTATCATATTTCACCATTACTCGAGAGTGACAAACCCCATTTTTAAAAGTTGTACCTTTTCTAAAAGCTAATAAATATATCTATATTTCATTTATACAAAGTCTTAGACTTAAACCAGTAGTTTTAGAGCATTTTGAATTAAGTAAATAATAATTTTTTGCTTTTTTTTTTTAGATTTTTTAACTTAAAAAGGAAAACTCGAAAAAAATTAGTTAAATTTTCGGTTCGATTTATTACATCAGTAATTACATCATCATCAGTTATTACAGACCTTCGGACAGTGCAGACGTGTTTCTTTAAAGCGCTCCGAATTAATCAAATTTAAATAGTACTCAAGTGCAGTAAAAATCTAAAATTAGGCCAAGAGCCCCATAGTGCAATGCGCACGATCATCCATTTAGTTTTAAAAGTGTAATTAAACAAATATATAAACTATTAGCAAATCAAATAGAATTTTAATTGAGCAAGTGCTAACTTCGATGAGTCACTACGATACCCGTGCCGACCGTCAGCGCGAGCAAGACGAGCGGCGACTCTCTTTGGCCAAAAACAACGCTTACTTTAGCTTTGTCTCAGAAGCAAAACCCCAAACGCATCACTCAACAGCCGAAAAATCAAAGCAGAACCTCTTAGCCGTAGAAGATGTGAGAGCGCGTTCTTGCTCTCCGATTTTAACAACTACAATTTCAAAAACCTGGAGCGAAGAGTGTGCCTCTCCATTACCGACCCCCTCACCGCGGAATCCACTATCACCACCAAACTTGCCCGTACAAGTCGCTGCTGCTAACGCTACGGCAACAACAACGTTAACTGTGTCAACAGTCGTCGTACCATCTTTTGCTGACCAAGCGCAACTCTTTCAACTGCTGCTTCGATTGCAAGCGCAGCGACAAATGCAGCAGGTCCGGCTGGGCAAACCGAAATGGATCGCTACATTCAAATAAAGCGAAAACTTAGCCCACAAAAAACACGGGAAAATAAATCAAAAATTAACCGCGGTGACTCAAAGCAAACTGCTGGGGACCCAGTAAACATCATCAATAGGTTTGCACCGCTGGCTGATACTGTCAACGACCAGCCTACCGAAGCTGCAAATGGACCAAAGAATCTTAAACCCCCACCTATTTTCATTCGGGAAAAGATATCCAACGCATTGACAAACAAGATCGTTGACCTAGTTGGAAACAACCATTTTCATGTCGTTCCTTTAATTAAAGGGAATATTCACGAAATCAAGCTTCAATCAAAAGACGAGGAGCATTTCCGAAAAATCTCCAAGTATCTAAATGAAGCTAAGAAAAACTTCTACACTTATCAACTAAAAAGCAGCAAGGGCCTGCAGGTTCTACTTAAAGGTATTGAACCGGATGTAACCCCTTCCGAGGTCGCAAGTGCGTTAAAAGAGAAGGGCTTTCTCGCTGAGAGAGTTAAAAATATTTTAAACATAAACAAAATTCCGCAACCTCTCTTCAAAGTTGAGCTGGAGCCAGATAGTAAGGCTCCAAAGAAAAATAAAGTGCACCCGATCTACAAACTACAGCTCCGGCTGCATCGCCGGATCATTGTTGAGGAACCACACAAACGGAATGGTCCAGTTCAATGCTCAAACTGCCAGGAATATGGGCATACCAGGACGTACTGCACGCTGCGTTCGGTATGTGTAGCTTGTGGAGACTCCCATGGCCCTGATTCCTGCCAAGACAACAAGAATGACCCTAGTACAAAAAAGTGCGGAAACTGCGGTGGAAATCACACAGCTTATTACAGAGGTTGTCCAGTGTACAAGGAACTAGCAAGAAAAAGCCGCATCCGACGTGTACCAACAGCGCGCCATCCGCACCTGCCAGGTGCAACTATAGCATCCCAAACTACACCCGACGTCTTCTTCGCCAAAGCAGCCAGGTCCTCAGTTGGTTCCGCAAACACTGTCAACGGCATATCTTTCGCTAATGCTTTAAAATCTGGCCTTCATTAGTCAAATCCCTCAGCAGCGCCCCCAAGGGTAATACAAGAAGATTCGAGTATGGATAACGCGCAGCAGCCCATGCAGCAGTCACAAAGCTCTATTGAAGCGATGATTTTCACCCTACAACAAAGTATGATGGAGTTCATGTCGTTTATGAGATCAACTATGCAAAATCAAAACACCTTGATACAGATGCTTGCATCTAAACAATACAAATAATCAATGGCGCCTCTACGAATATCTCTGTGGAACGCCAACGGTGTTTCACGGCATAAACTTGAACTTACCTAATTCCAATACGACAATCATATTGATGTAATGCTGCTTTCTGAGACGCACCTTACTAACAAATATAACCTTCAAATACGTGAATACATATTCTACGGCACAGATCATCCGGATGGAAAAGCACATGGCGGAACCGGTATACTAATAAAAAACCGCATCAAACATGAATTCCACAAAAGGTTTGCGTCAAACTATCTACAAGCCACATCTATAATTGTACAATCGGACATCAGCAATCTTACTATCGCCGCTGTATATTGTCCTCCCCGCTTTACAATCTCTGAAGATCAATTCATGCAATTCTACAATTCACTGGGACAGCGATTTATAGCAGCAGGAGATTATAATGCGAAACACCCGCACTGGGGTTCACGCCTTGTGACCGCAAAAGGAAGGCAGCTAGTCTCCGGGTAGTCCCACATACTGGCCAGCAGACCCCAACAAACAACCAGACTTAATAGATTTTGCTGTGACAAAAGCTGTGATAAGTGCCGTAGCACTTTCGGATCTTTCTTCCGACCACTCCCCCGTGTTATTAAATCTAATCCAATCCCCGGAATATGTGGAATATTGTAATAGATAAAAGATCTCCACTCCACAACGCGCGCACGTGCAGACGAATAAACGTAAAACTAATCTTCAAATAGAACAACTTGTTCTGGAAAAGCGACGATTGCGACGTGAATGGCAGTCTCACCGGTCGCCATCTACAAAACCACGCTTTAAAGATGCTTCACGCAGGCTCAGCAAAGCTCTTAAGCATGAAGAAGCAGATGCCCAACGCCGCTACATAGAGCAATTATCTCCAACCAGTACCAAGCATCCTTTGTGGAGGGCTCACCCTACACTAAGTGCGCCGAACGAAACGGTAACGCCTATAAGAAACTCCTCAGGCTGTTGGGCCCGTAGCGACAAAGACAGAGCTAACACATTTGCTGCTCACCTACGTCATGTATTCCAACCAAACCCAGCAACAAATTCGTTTTTACTATCATCCTGTGTATCTGATAGTCCTGGCGAACCTGAACCACCTGAGTTTCGTCCAAAAAAAAAAAATGGAAAAATCATAAAAGAACAGATGAAACCAAAAAAAGCTCCAGGCTTCGATCTAATAACTCAAGAAATGATCATTGAACCTTCCAACTGTGCTATTTCCCTCATCTGTAAACTTTTCAACGCGATTGCAACCATCGGCTACTTCCCAAAAAAATGTAAGAAATCGGTCATTATAATGATTCCCAAACCAGGAAAAGACCATACAATACCATCATCGTACAGACCAATTAGCTAATTACAGACCAATTAACCTACTGAAAAATGACTCTTGACGCGCATAATTCCTCATCTGAGAACACACAACACAATCTCAACACATCAATTTGGCTTCCGAGAAAAGCATGGAACCATCGAGAAAGTTAACCGAATAACATCAGAAATACGTACAGCATACAAACATCGGGAATACTGCAGCGCAATATTCCTCGACGTCTCCCAGGCCTTCGATCGAGTGTGGCTTCATGGTCTCATGCATAAAACCAAATCGACGCTCCCAGTGTACACTCATAAGCCTCTCGAGTCGTATCTCTACAATAGAGTCTTCGCAGTGAGATGCAACACTACTACATCTAATGATCATATTATAGAAGCTGGATGTCCCCAGGGAAGTGTATTTTGATTGATTGATTGATTTACACATCCCCATAAACGAGCGGCTAACAACATCTACGTTTGCCGACGACACCGCAATTCTTAGTCGTTCCAGATGCCCCATTAAAGCAACAGCACGTCTAGCTGAATATTTGGCGGTAGTCGAGAAATGACTAGTGTAAGTGTAAGCATATCACGTTTACTCTCAACATGCAAACATGTCCTCCGTTAGCACTGTCTAATACGCAACTCCCACAAGCCAAGGAAGTAACGTACCTTGGCGTTCATCTTGATAGGCGGCTGACCTGGTGTCGCCAGCTTGAAGCAAAAAAAACGCAGATTAAGCTGAAAGCCAATAACCTCTATTGGCTTTTGAATCCCCGATCTCCTCTCAGCTTAGACTACAAGGTCCTATTCTACAATTCCACCATAAAACCAGTGTGGACCTACGGCTCGCAGCTGTGGGGAAACGCGTGCAGTAGCAATATTGATGTCATCCAGCGAGCACAATCAAAAATCCTGAGGACTATCACTGGGGCACCATGGTATGTTCGAAACGAGAACATTCATAGAGATTTGAACGTTATATATGTCAAAGATGAGATAGCAAGACAAAAGGCGAGCTACAACATTAAACTATCTTCACACCCAAATCCTCTTGCTCAACGGGTAACTCGGGTTTGCAGTCGAACCCGCCTTAAACGAAACGACCTTCCAGCCCAACAATAAACCCTTGGGGCACCGTAGATCATATTAAGTCAACATGACTGTTAGTTAAGCTTTAAATATAAGATTTGATAAACTTATTGTAAGTCTCCCTTGGAGAAGATTCAATAAAAAAAGGCAAAGTAAAAAAAAAAAAAAAAAAAAAACTGTGTCGACGTTTTTTTTCAATTTTTTTTTGACTTCCTTGTGGAGCAGCATGACCTTTAGTATGCAAATTTTTTGTTTTTTAAGATATCTTAACCAATCTCACACAATATTAATTTGTTGATATTTTACACATTTTGACCATATTTGGTTCAAATCTGTCTACTATATCATAAAGCTGCCATAAAAGAGATCGTTTCAGTATTAGTAGTAGTAGTAGTAGCCCTTAGTATGAAAACTTGTACTGTTTCTTAAGATATATCGTCCAATCTCGCAGGTGGTGTATTTGGCAGTGTGGTATATATCCATACCAAATTTGGTTCAAATCGGATGACTTTTCAATATAGCTGCTGAACTTGAAATCTCTATCTATTAAATTGGCCTTGAATTTAGATATTTTAGTATTTTGTCGATTGCAGAGAAATTGGGGGGCGTGACAAAACTCTAAAGAAAATTTGATCTGCCTGCGCTACATAGCAGTATTGTCACCAAAGTCGGTTCTTCTAGCTGTTATAGTCTCTGCGAACCAGGTGATTATATATATCTTCTTTGTTTATTAACCAAATTCATTGAAATTCAACACACCTCAGGACTCGTCCTTCCATCCGGTGTGCCAAGTATCAAGACTGTAGCTTGATTAAATTGCTCTTGTTATTCGATTACATATAATTCACGTAGGCTGAAGTGGGCGTGGCGAAATTTTGATATAGGTCAAAACCCTCGGAGTATTGTCACCAAATTTGGTTGCTCTAAGTTGTATAGTCTCGGAGATAAAGATGTTCAATTAGTGTACCATAATTGTCACGAATCTAATAGTCTTTAGTACCCATTTTTTGGGTACTGAGCTAAAAATTCCAAATTTGTTGTCTAACGTTATCTTAACTTAACTGAAATATTATGTTTTTATGTTGGTTGATCCTGATCAATAAATGGCGATAACGATTTTTTACGATTTTTAATATTATAATTTTTTTTTAATTTTATATATTTCTGACGTTGTTAGTTTTATAGAAGGTTATTATTGGGTTGCCCCAAAAAAAACTGGCGATTTTTTTAAAGAAAGTAACTTTGTGGATGAATCAAAAGTTCCCTGCCAAGCTCTCTCAGTTTTTGGCGGTCCAGCGTTGTCCTGGTGGAATATGACACCTTAACGATTGACCAATTCTGGCCGCTTCTCCTTGATGGCTGTATTTAATTTGTCTAGTTGTTCACATTAGACATCGGAATTAATCGTTTGGTTCCTTGGAAGAAGCACAGAATATACGACACCCTTCCAATCCGACTAAACTGACAAGCTAAAAAATCTCCCGAACGTAATTCGACAAACCAACTTTGACACTTTGTTTCTTAAAAAGCTTTGTCACCATACAAAGCACCCAACTTTTTAGCAATCTGTGCTGCGTTTTTTTCCTTTACGGAAATAATAAAGTAAAATGTGACGAAAATTCTCGTTTGTGGGCTCCATATTAAAACTAACGCCAAACTAACAAATCTAACCAATATTACGCGCACTTTTTTTCTAAAGCAACCGTTATACATGAAACGGTTACGTCGGTTTAAATAATTACGATTTTTAGATTTCGGAATAATCAGACCTGATACTGTTTTTCCTTTCGGCTAGATTTTGCTGAAATTAATTTTCTCTACCTGTTTTAGTTATGTAAAAAAACATCGATGCATCGCACATCGAATTTTACTTAACGATGTTTCGCAATGTTTTACGAAGTTAATTATAATTTAAAACATTGTTAATCAAAAATATGGATCAACGGATTCAATCAACGGCATTTATTGAGATAATATTAATTTTAAGCATTGTCAATAAAAAATTGTTAATGTTATGAAAATAAATTTTTATGATTTTATTAAATTCGAATAAAGGATATACGAATATCAACGCATAGTTTTTATTAATTTTTTTTTTTAGTGGAATTTTGTTAAGAAAACGGAACATCGATCACCATCGATGCATCGAAGTTATTGACCGAAGTTTTATACACCATCGAATTTGCAATTTGTAAATATCGAAGTTTCGACCCAAATCACTGCGGACGGCAGTTCGCGTTAGTGACGAAAGCAGCACGAAGGGTGCGAAAGGCGACTAACAATATATACAGCTAAGTTGGAAAATTTGCTACGACTGTCCGATCAGATCGAGTTATATACCGATCGAAAGGTTTAGTCCTAACTTACAAAATGGCATACTAAAGCTTTTGCTAATTCACCTGGGTCATGAGATACGGGGGTGTAAGTGGGAGGGGAAAAATTTATATGATCGCAGCTTATGGAGCCGTTGGGGCTTTTACATAAAATTTTTTATTTTTTAAAAATTCTTATCAAAAATACGCGTCGTTTGATACCTTGATGACCCAAATCCGATAACTGGTTCAAAAGATAAATAAATTTGAAAATTTTAGTAGAATACTAAAAATGAAGTGAAAAGTTAGTTTCTTTGTTTGTCTGTTTGTATCAAAGCGCCAAAAAGGCGTAGATGTTATGTTGGGGATTTGTTCATTTTTGAAAATCTAGAAATGTTTGTTTTACGACTTTTTCAATTTCCCGCTAGTTTAGCGGGAAATCGCTAAATCCCGCTAAATTTGAAACCTCACCAGTTTCCATACCATAGAAGCTATAGATATGTTCTGGGTATCATTGGAAAGGTGTGCTTGAGGGCTTTTAGGCGTACCTTTAAACTGGTTAAAAGTAATTTTAATGTACAAAGAAGCTCACCCTTTTTGGGCACAGTGCACAAGGCCAATTTTTTTTTTTTTTAATTTATATTTTTATTTAAAATTTTTATATTAAACTCAATTTTGTTCGTCACAAAATTGGATATCAGAAATTTTGGGGCTGGAAATTGCTTTCGTCACTAGACTTTTACCTCGTTTAGAGGTTTTTTTTGTGGGATTTATATCACTAACCTGTTCCGGTTTTCACTTTCAGTCAGATTTTACAAATTGAATTCAATTGACATTCAGCTAGTGAGTTCAAATTCGGTAAAGATAAATTGATGATTTTGACATAGTTAGCATAAAATTAAGTGGAAAAAAAATATTAATAAAACACTATTAGAATATATTAGGAGCAATTTTGCATCATCAAAAAATTTATAAAATGTTTATTTAATTTTTAAATGAATTGAAAGTCATCACATCTCGGTTCTAATCAAAAACATTTGTCGGATTTGCTCAACCTGTTCTAATTTTCGAAAGTATTTGTGGAAATAAATAGGTAATTTAGTAAGGTTCTTGCATGTGCAGAAACGATCAAATTTTTGAGTACACATTTTGAACAACAATTTGAGTGCTTTCACTATAGCGTAATACAAAATGAAACAATTCTACTTAAAATGCTAACTTGGACAAAATTGGGTTTAACTAAAAGATGAAAGCAAATCATATCAGTTTTGAATTCAAGCATTGTATGGAAGCTTACAGCTCTGTTAAAAATACATACCTAACCCTAAAATTAGGCAACCAAAAATCAGTGCTAATGCTTCAAAATAATTTTTAAAGTTTTCTTATATGTTAAATAAATATTAACCATTGTAAATTCTATCTCTACAATAAGTTAATTTAATTTGAAAATTTTCCATCAGTGTTCTGCCGAAAAATATGCAGCACTAAATCGGAAAAGGGAAATAAGAAGGGAAATTTGTTTCGGTTAGGTTGTTAGTTACTACTATTTGAATTGCGCTTACGTTTGACAAAAACAGTACTGGGTGCATTTGTAGGCGTTACATTAATCAAATTATTATTATTTTGTTTTGTACAATCTAGATGAGAGTCGTTGTTACGACACAAGATACTGTCGATACTAAACGAACAGAATCGACCAACATTTCTGTTATTGGTAACGTCAGAAGATTTTTTATCAGTTGAATTTTCATTAGATTTGCATAATAAATCACTTAATTCCACATCATGTTTTACACTTGTAGTATTTTCACGCATGGTTTCTTTACATAATCCGGAATCCGACTTCTGCCGCTTCATTTTAAACGATTTCAGTCTAAGATGCTTAGCAGCTTACTAAAGATATCACATTTTTATTTTCCGCATTTCTATAAAATGAATTTAAGAGCACGTGTGATCTGTCCACTGAGACATTCAAGACTCCGCCCCGATATTAGCACATTAGCCCCAAAGTCCACTCAAAACTAAAGTACAATGCTGTAGTGCTAAGTGCTAAGAATGACTGTCCATATCGTGACGACAGGTAAACCCAACCACCAATCATAATGCAAGGCGGCAACTTGTTCGAATCATTTTCGAATTGGGTTCGACTTACACAAATCATAGCCATGCATATATGTATGTATGGGTGTATGAAATTGTCTTGTTCATACTTGAATACGTATATATATGTATTAATGTGCGAGTAACAGCAGCTGACTGTTAAAGTATACATGTCTTTTCTTAAACACAAATGATATCGTTAGCATAAACATTCCGAATGCTTATTGATTGCTATTTAAATTTGAGATGTGTTAATGATTTACTACTATTTGACAAACAATTTTAACGTGCCGCTCCACATAAGCGCATATGTTTGTATTTATGTACATACATGTGTAACTGCGAGTGTGAGATTGAGCATCTGAAGAAAACACACACACAGGCTTGCATATTACGAGTCTTGTTGTAATTGTACGTATATGTACATACAGTCACTACCAGATATAGTGACACCTAATATAATCTGCCACGCCCCCTTCTGCCTGTTACAAACATTCTGTCAAACACAATATACCATTTTTTGCCCATTTTTAATGGGCTCAGGGTATAAAAAGGGTATAATGTGTTTGGAAGAATGTATGTAACAGGCCGAAGGAGGCATGGAAGCCCTCCAAATGTATATATATTCTTGATCAGGATCAAAAGCCGAGTCGATATGGCCATGTGTTTCTGTCCGTCTGTCTGTCTGTCCGTCCGCATGAAGAAGAGGATCTCAGAGACTATAATAGATAGAGACTTTAAATTTGTTAAGATGGTTCCTGAATACCGTACGCAGATCAAGTTTGTTTTTTTAGACCCCGTACTTAAAAAAAGTACAGGGGTCTATTGGGTTTGTTTTACCGAATATGTGCGTAACAGGTAGAAGGAGGCGTGGCAGACCCTATAAAGTATATATATTCTTGATCAGCATCAATAGTCGAGTCGATATAGCAATGTCCGTCTGTCTGTCTGTCCGTCTGTCCGTCTGTCTATCTGTCTGTATGAACACCTAGATCTCGGAGACTATAAGAGCTAGAGACACCAAACTTGGTATGTAGGTTCCTCTATAGTGCAGGCAGATCAAGTTTGTTTCAAAAATCAGCCACGCCCCCTTAACCGCCTGCAAATCGACATTGAAAATTTCATATCCAAATTATAAGAGCATTTTGAAAGCCAGAAACTCCAGATTTTGCACAGGCGAAAAATTTAATATATAAGAGTTTATGGTAACCTTAAATATTATTTAGTTTTTAGAAGTGACTGATTTTGGATAGTAAGTACGGGGTCTCCGACAGTCGAGTATGCTCGACTGTAGCTCCGGCCGACTAGTTTTTTTTTTAACTTATCATATAGCATGTAGCTGGCAGCTAACTGTAGATGGAAAATGAAGCTTAAGTATGAAAAAGTATATTGTTTTTTAAGATATCTTAACCGAACTGCTAGATATAAGTTGGTGTTATATATCCTATAGATGCCATAGGAACAATCGGTCGCAAATCAACTTTCAGTACGAAGTACCTGGACACAGGATATCATACTGTCGAGCGTGTTCGACTGTAATCGCCCACTAATTTTAATTTAAAACTAGGGTTCTTTTAATCGAAAGAACATAATATAAACTTTAATTTCATTTATCTTATTTTATAATTTCATTTATTCTATTTTATATTTTTATATGTCTTAATTAAGCAATTATTTCAAAAACATGTTCAAAAATGTATGGGGTCAAATAATACGGAAGCGACTGTAGATGCAATCAACAGTTAGCACAATGACACTGATGTCTTCTTTTGTGTAATCTGGCAATTAGGTGTAAAAAATACATACATATAAAAATGATCACGTTCCTTTTAAAAGTATATGCATACAGGTACAGACGGGCATATGTCAATATATACACATACTTAGACACACTCGAACTTGTATTTATTCTTGAATATCTTATGGGCCGCACCTTGAACTTATACACTTTCACGACTTAATTTACGTTAAGACATAATCCTATTTATTACTGATTGAGTGTGTCTGTAGACACAGATGTGTTAGAATGTATAGGTGCAAATTGGTTTAAAGTTATGGCTTAATTAGCTAAGTGTGGAATATTTTATTCATGAGCTGCTAAGGTACTCTGAGTTAACTGGGTATTACTTTTCCATATGCCGTGTTAAAAGTAAAGTAAAGGAAATTCATTCATATGCTTAAACCAATTTGATTGGGATATATTTATATTAAGGCATCTCTTATGTTACTACCTACATTTACAGGTGCCGATTTCATTTCAAATACGGCTAATCCGATCATAATGTACATTTGATATAAAAGCTAAGTATTAAGAATTAATTTCTTGACGTTTTGAAATACATATATGTGAATTTATTTTGCTTTTCTTTACAGCATTCAAATTGTGAAAAGTACCAATTAAATATATAACTAATTACACTAGGCAACAAAATCGCACTTTTTGCGAGTTACAGAAACCAAACCCACTTTTTTGGATAGATTTGGGGCCAAAACCGACGAAAAACATTTTTTTTGTTTTTTTATGGTGAGATTTTTTTTTTAGAATTTTTCAAAATTTGGCTTTTTTTTAAATACTTTTTTTCAGAGGTGCGCCCACATTTGTAATCATTACTCAAGAATGCCACAACCGATTTATCAAAGTTTTACTTTATCTAAAAGCTAATGAATATATCTATATTTCATTTATACACAGTCTTTGATTTAAACCAGTAGTTTAAGAGATATCAATTTTTGAATTAAGAAAATGATGATTTTTTCTTAGCTTTTTTCTTAGCTTTTTTCACTAAAAAATTCGAGGAAAATTCGAAACAATTTTTTTACATTTTATTAACTATTTTATTTGCGTAGCTGTTGTTATTACACGTTGTTTAAGATATAATTCATTAAAATCTATGGTGAGACGGCGATATGATATTTTGTTGAATCGAGGCATGTTTTTGTCGATTTTTTTGACTTCGTTGTGGTGTGGCATGACCTTTAGTATGAAAATTTTTTGTGTTTTTTGAGATATCCCAACCAAACTCACAGAATTTGAATTTGTTATTGTTTTACACATTGTGACCAAAGTTGGTTCAAATCGAACCACTATAACATATAGCTGCCATTGGACCGATCAATCGAAAATCAACCTTTGCGAAAAACTTGTTTCATTGCTTATATGCTAATAACTCCGTCGTCTTTGCATAGATGTTAATGGTAAACATTCTAAACGATGGGTAATTAATATAGCTAAATATATAATAACAAATTAATGACCCTCTTAAATACATATTCTGTCAGTTTAGTTAAAATATCTCAAAATACAAATAAGTTTTTCATACTAAGACTTAATTTTCGACCGATCGTTCCTATGGCATCTATATGATATAGTGGTCCGATTTGAACCAACTTTGGTCACAATGTGTAAAACAATAACAAATTCAAATTCTGTGAGTTTGGTTGGGATATCTCAAAAAACACAAAAAATTTTCATACTAAAGGTCATGCCACACCACAACGAAGTCAAAAAAATCGACAAAAACATGCCTCGATTCAACAAAATATCATATCGCCGTCTCACCATAGATTTTAATGAATTATATCTTATACAACGTGTAATAACAACAGCTACGCAAATAAAATAGTTAATTAAATGTAAAAAAATTGTTTCGAATTTTCCTCGAATTTTTTAGTGAAAAAAGCTAAGAAAAAAGCTAAGAAAAAATCATCATTTTCTTAATTCAAAAATTGATATTTCTTAAACTACTGGTTTAAATCTAAGACTGTGTATAAATGAAATATAGATATATTCATTAGCTTTTAGATAAAGTAAAACTTTGATAAATCGGTTGTGGCATTCTTGAGTAATGATTACAAATGTGGGCGCACCTCTAAAAAAAAGGAATAAAAAAAAGTCAGATTTTTGAAAAATTCTAAAAAAAAAATCTCTCCATAAAAAAAAAAAAAATGTTTTTCGTCGGTTTTGGCCCCAAATCTATCCAAAAAAGTGGTTTTGGTTCTTGTAACTTTTGGGCTGTTGCCTAGTGTTATTTGCCGTTTAATTCGTCATAAAAATTAAATATCGACTAAAAGTATCGATTTGTGAGATTCACTGATAGCAGCTCATATTATTTTCTTTCGTTTTACATATAAAAAAAAGAAATTTAAAAACGCAACTAGAAGTGTTTTTTAAATGCAAAAAACTGAAAACTGAAAAAAAATGTGTGCGTTCATTTGCATCACAAGGAAATGTCGTAATTCACTTTTGGCGATAACTGTTGCCATGCGTTGCTTTTAAAATTTTGTTTTACAATAATATTATTATAGCATGCAAGATACATACTTAAATTCTAGTGACTTTTATTGGAAAAATATTCAAATAATTTTTAGATTTTTAGATAAGCAATTGCTCGAGCTGATAGCTTCTTAATGTTTCCAATCTCTATTGCCAACACTTGAATCAATTGTTCCTTAAATCCAGCCTACTTTCGGCCATGAATTAGTTGCCCACAAATAAATAAATTTTGTGCTTAAATGGGAGAAGGCGATGTAATAAACTTAATCACGTTAAGACGAAGAGCCGAAACATTATTGATAGCATCAGGAGCCAACTAATGTATATATATTGTGAAAGTGGTCCATTGCTAAAAATGTTTACATTTTGAGCTATGTGATGAAAGAGTTCCGTACAAAAATATCAGGACTTGTTTCCTTCAACTTGATTTGCTTGGCAACCCCTGAAAAAACGTGGTCATCAGATATTAGATATAAGGTTTGATGTTGAAAATAGTTTTCCATTTTGGTAGAAAGGTGGAAAGCTGTGCAAACACTGTAAAAAGCCAAGCATCTCCCAAACCAGAGCGAATAAATCGTAGCGGCAGCGGCGCAATAAGCCACGTGATGCTGTCCGCGCCAAAATCACAAGTGTGTTCACACCGCGGCGAATTTATTCTCGGTTTCTTTATTCGCAAGAATGTCTTTGTCCGATGAAGAATAACAACAATGTGAATAACAAGAAATGACAGCCATGAAAAAAGACATTGCGCATAAACAGCTAAACGCATAGACGTCACATGTGATGATTTTTATTAAATATTTAGACCCCGTACTTAAAAAAAGTACAGGGGTCTATTGGGTTTGTTTTACCGAATATGTGCGTAACAGGCAAAAGGAGGCGTGGCAGACCCTATAAAGTATATATATTCTTGATCAGCATCAATAGCCGAGTCGATATAGCAATGTCCGTCTGTCTGTCTGTCTGTCCGTCTGTCTGTCTGTCTGTCTGTCTGTCTGTATGAACACCTAGATCTCAGAGACTATAAGAGCTAGAGACACCAAACTTGGTATGTAGGTTCTTCTATGCTGCAAGCAGATCAAGTTTGTTTCAAAATTCGGCCACGCCCCTTTTAACGCCCGCAAATCGAAAAAGAAAATTTCATATCTAAATTATAAGAACAATTGAAAAGCTAGTGACACCAAATTTGGTATGTAGATTCCTCTATATTGCAGGCAGATAAAGATTGTTTCTTATTTGGATCGGACCACTATATCATATAGCACCCATAGGAACAATCGGTCAAAAATCCAGTCTTAGTATGAAAAACTTTTTTGTTTTATGAGATATCGTATCCATGCTGATACAATAAGCATATTACCCGGTTTTATACATCCTGTCCAAAGTTGGTTCAAATCGGTCCACTATATCATATAGCTGTCATAGGACGGATCAGGCGAAAATCAAGCTTTAATATGAAAAACTTTTTTGTTTTTTGAGATATCGTAACCAAACTGATAAAAAATGTATCCAACTTGGTTTTATATATTGTGACCAAAGTTGGTTCAAATCGGACGCCTATATCATATAGCTGTCATAGGACCGATCAGGCGAAAATCAAGCTTTAATATAAAAAACTTTTTTGTTTTATAATATATCGTTACCAATCTTATAGAATATACAAAAAAATAGGTCATATATATCCTGTCTAAAAATGGTCCAAATCGGACTACTATATCATAAAGCTGTCATAGGGAGAAAATCAAGTCTTAGTATGAAAAACTTTTTTGTTTTTTGAGATATCGTAACCAAACTGATAGAATATGTATCTAACTTGGTTTTATATATCCTGACCAAAGTTGGTTCAAATCGGACCACTATATCATATAGCTGTCATAGGACCGATCGGTTCCAAATCAAGTATGAAAGTTTAGCAGTCTTAGCTTTTGACAAAGTAAGTACGGGGTCTCCGACAGTCGAGAATGCTCGACTGTAGCTCCGTCCGACTAGTTTTTTATTAATTTTTATTTTTGTTCGTCACAAAATTGGATATCAGAAATTTTGGGGCTGAATATTGTTTTCGTCACTAGACTTTTACCTCGTGTAGAGGTTTTTTTTTGTGGGATATCAGAAGTTTTTGCAATTGCTTTTGATTTTAACATTGTAAATTTATCATTGTTTAATTTTTTTTCATATTTAAAACAAAAAATTTTTTTAACTATAAAGAAAAGTAGGGGGCTCCACTCCCTGCTCGCTTCGCTTGAGTTTCTACTCTACTGTCGGAGGCCCCGTACTTACTATGAAAAAAAAAGTTCCTCATACTAAGACTTAGACTTCGCCCGATCGGTCCTATGACAGTTATATGATATAGTGGTTCGATTAGAACCAACTTTGTTCAGGACCTATAAGTCTAACTCAAATGCATATTCTATTAGTTTTGTTACGATATCCCGTAAAAAAAAAAGTTTTTTATACTAAGACTTGATTTTCGCCCGATCGGTCCTTTGACAGCTATATGATATAGTGGTCCGATTTGAACCAAATTTGGACAGGATATATAAAACCAAGTAAAAAGCATATTGTGTCACTTTGGTTGAGAAATCTCATAAAACCAAAAAGTTTTTCGTACTAAAACCTGATTTTCGACCGATAGAAAAATGTATACATTCAGTTAACAGGCAATATCTTCCAAACCCCTCACTCAAAGTTTATGTTTCATACTACAACATACTAAAATTGAATAAAAATCGTTATAGCCGTTTTGTCGCCAATGTGTAAGCTAAAAAACTTTAAAGTTTAAATGTACGCCCTCAAGCACACCTTTTCAATGATATACAGAACATATCTATAGCTTCTATGGTTTGGAAACTGTTGAGGTTTCAAGTTTAGCGGGATTTAGCGTTTTCCCGGTAAACTAGCGGGAAATTGAAAAAGTCGTAGAACAAACATTTCTAGATTTTCAAAGAGGAATAAATCCCCATCATTACATCTAAGCTTTTTTAGCGCTTTGATACAAACAGACAAACAAAGAAACTTTTCACATCATTACGAGAAGTCCACTAAAATTTTTAAATTTATTTATCTTTTGAACCAGTTATCGGATTGAGGTATTAATCGACGCGTATTTTTGATAAGAATTTTTTTAAAAATAAAAAATTTTACGTAAAAGCCCCAACGGCTCCATAAGCTGCGATCATATAAATTTTTCCCCTCCCACTTACACCCCATTATCTCATGAGCCAGGTGAGTTAGAAAAAGTTTCAGTATGCCACTTTGTAAGTTAGGACTAAACTTTTCGACCGGTTTATATCTCGATCTGATCGGAGATTCGTAGCAAATTTTCCAACTTAGCTGTAGATATTGTTAGTCGCCTTTCTAAGTTTAATATAATATTTAAAATATAATACATAAAATATGTAACAAAAAATAAGCCACAAAAAAAATTGGCATTCACACTTAAAATTTTAAAGAAAAAAATGTAAAACATAGGTAAAAAAAAAATCATGAAAACGATAATAATAATAATAATAACACTAGGCAACAGCCCAAAAGTTACAAGAACCAAAACCACTTTTTTGGATAGATTTGGTGCCAAAACCGACGAAAAGCATTTTTTTTTTTTTTTTATGGTGAGATTTTTTTTTTAGAATTTTTCAAAAATCTGGCTTTTTTTTATTCCTTTTTTTTAGAGGTGCGCCCACATTTGTCATCATTGCATGAAAATGCCGAAACCGATTTATCAAAGCTTTACTTTATCTAAAAGCTAATGAATATATCTATATTTCATTTATACACAGTCTTGGATTCAAACCAGTAGTTTAAGAGATATCAATTTTTGAATTAAGAAAATGATGATTTTTTCTTAGCTTTTTTCTTAGCTTTTTTCACTAAAAAATTCGAGGAAAATTCGAAACAATTTTTTTACATTTTATTAACTATTTTATTTGCGTAGCTGTTGTAATTACGCGTCGTTTAAGATATGATTCATTAAAATCTATGGTGAGACGGCGATATGATATTATGTTGAGTCGAGGCATGTTTTTGTCGACTTTTTTGACATTGTTGTGGTGCGGCATGACCTTTAGTATGAAAATTTTTTGTGTTTTTTGAGATATCCCAACCAAACTTACACAATATCAATTTGTTGTTATTTTACACATTATGACCAAAGTTGGTTCAAATCGGTTAACTATATCATATAGCTGCCATAGGAACAATCGGTCATAAATCAAGTTTTAGCATGAAAAACTTATTTGTATTTTGAGATATTTCAACTAAAATGTATTTACGAGGGTCATTTGAACTACATAATTTGTTACTATATATTTAGTTATAATAATTACCCATCGTTAAGTATGTTTACCGTTAAAATCGATGGAAAGATAGCTAAGTTATTAGCATATAAACAATGAAACAAGTTTTTCGCAAAGGTTGATTTTTTACCGATCGTTCCTATGGCAGCTATATGTTATAGTGGTCCGATTCCAACCAAACTTGGAGAGATTGTATAAGACAATACGAGATTCTTAACTTGTAAGTTTGGAACAGATAACTTAAGAAATAAAAAAGTTTTTCATACTAAAGCTTGCTAATCGACCGTTCGTATCGATCGTTCCTATGGCAGCTATATGATATAGTGCTCCGATTTCAACGAAATTTGCTAAGGATGTGAAAAACAATTAAAAATATCCAATTCATGAGTTTGATTGAGGTATCTCAAAAAAACAAAAAGTTTTTCATACTAAAACTTGATTTTCGACCGATCGTTCCTATGGAAGCTATATGATATAGTAGACCGATTTGAACCAACTTTGGTGAGGATGTATAAGGCTTACTTAAATGCATATTCTATAAGTTTGCTTCCGATATCTCATAAAACAAAAAAGTTTTTCATACTTAAACTTGATTTTAGACCGATCGGTCCTATGGCAACTATATGATATAGTGGACACATTTAAACTAAAATTGGTAAAGATATAAAGGACAACATAGAATACACAATGTGTGAGTTTGGTTAAAATATCTTAGAAAATAAAAAAGTTTTTCATACTAAAGGTGGATTTTTAACCGATCGTTCCTATAGCAGCTATATTGAATAGTGATCCGATTTGAACCAAATTTGGTAGGGATATATAACACATTTCCATATATACAACCTGTGCGATTGGTTGATATATCTCAAGAAATAACCCAACCTTTCATACTAAGCATGGATTTTCGACCGATCGTTCCTATGGCAGCTATATGATATAGTGGTTCGATTTGAACCAACTTTGGTCACAATGTGTAAAACAATAACAAATTCAAATTCTGTGAGTTTGGTTGGGATATCTCAAAAAACACAAAAAATTTTCATACTAAAGGTCATGCCGCACCACAACAATGTCAAAAAAGTCGACAAAAACATGCCTCGAATCAACATAATATCATATCGCCGTCTCACCATAGATTTTAATGAATCATATCTTAAACGACGCGTAATTACAACAGCTACGCAAATAAAATAGTTAATAAAATGTAAAAAAATTGTTTCGAATTTTCCTCGAATTTTTTAGTGAAAAAAGCTAAGAAAAAAGCTAAGAAAAAATCATCATTTTCTTAATTCAAAAATTGATATCTCTTAAACTACTGGTTTAAATCAAAGACTGTGTATAAATGAAATATAGATATATTCATTAGCTTTTAGATAAAGTAAAGCTTTGATAAATCGGTTTCGGCATTTTCATGCAATGATGACAAATGTGGGCGCACCTCTAAAAAAAAGTATTTAAAAAAAAGCCAAATTTTGAAAAATTCTAAAAAAAAAATCTCACCATAAAAAAAAAAAAAAAAAATGTTTTTCGTCGGTTTTGGCCCCAAATCTATCCAAAAAAGTGGGTTTGGTTTCTGTAACTCGCAAAAAGTGCGATTTTGTTGCCTAGTGTAATTGATGAAATCATATGTATAAGTGGTTTTTATCCTGGTGACTTAGGAAATCAGAGTATGGTCTGGGGTCAAACGGTAAGATCCTAGATACAGCACGGCACTATGCGTGATTTTTCTATTTATTCGGCATAATGTCAAAGATTGGATAAGGGCCCGAATGAAGACGGCCAAAAATTTCCAACGACGGAAAGTTTTCAGACCCCGTACCTAACAAATGTACAGGGGTCTATTGGATTTGTTTTACCGAATATGTGCGTAACAGGCAGAAGGAGGCGTGGCACACCCTATAATGTATACATATTCTTGAACAGCATCAATAGCCGAGTCGATATAGCAATGTCCGTCTGTCTGTCTGTCTGTATGAACACCTAGATCTCAGAGACTATAAGAGCTATAGACACCAAACTTTGAATGTAGGCTCTTCTATGTTGCAAGCAGATCAAGTTTGTTTCAAAATTCGGCCACGCCCCTTTAAACGCCCACAAATCGGAAAAAAAATTACATATCCAAATTATAAGAACAATTTAAAATCTAGTGACCCCAAAGTTAGTATGTATATTCCCCTATACTCTCCTATATTGGATCGGACCACTATACCATATAGCGCCCATAGGAACAATCGATCGAAATTAAAGTTTTATTATGAAAAATTTTTTTGTTTTATGAGATATCGTAACCAATCCTATAGAATATACAGTTTGTCAAGAAACACTTTACACACCGAAAATAAATTTAATTTTTTGACTTTAGGTATGAAAATAATAGATTTTTATTCAAGTTAAACCAATTTTTTTAATGCATATCAATTTAATGCTTAGTATTAAGTTAATATGTGAAAAGGAAAAAACAAAAATATAAGTAGGTAACATAAAAAACAACAAAAACAAACATTACTCATTTTTTACACTGTCAAGAAACTCTTTACACTTTTCGTTTTCATTAACGTTTATTCAAAATTTTAGCGATTATAAAATAATTTAAAGCTAAATTTAATATTTAGTATGCCCTCCCTTAGCATTAATTACATCCTGGAGCCGTTTTTTCATCGAATGAATCAATTTTGGTAGGTCATATTCCAGGGGGATCTTCTGCCACTCTTCCAGAATCAGAGCTTTTAGCTGAATGCGGGTTTTGGGCTGCCCTTTTGCCACTTTTTTCTTCAAATGGGCCCACAAATTTTCAATTGGGTTAAGATCGGGACTCTGGGGTGGTGTATCAATTACCTTTCCACAGTTGTACAGCAGCCATGTTCGCACATTTAGCTCTTTATGCTTGGGATCATTATCTTGATAAAATTTGAATTTTGGCCTATTGTCCGTAATAAGACCAAAATTTTCCGCGCTGGCCTTCAAATGGGTTTTTAAAATTTGGAGAAACTGTTGTGCATTCATTGTATTCTCTATAAATGCCAGATCCCCGACTCCTCGGCTAGAGATACACCCCCAAATCATAACCGACAGTTTTCCAAATTTTACTGTCGGAATGATTGTCCAGCGCAGACAACGGCTTTCTCCAGACTCTGGGTGGACCTGCATTGTAGTAGAGCATCATTTTTGTTTCGTCGCAAAATATGACGTCATCCCAGTATTCAATCAGCTGATTGATCATGCTCACTGCGAAAGTGAGACGCTTCTCCACATTGACTGGCGAAAGCAGCGGTTTCTTTCGTGCAACTGTTGAAGAGTACTTATGCCGTAGAATGGCTTGGCGTACTGTTTCGTGTGATACGACCAAGTCACATTCTTCCTCAAGCTCCTTGGCAAGAGCTCTGACCGAAATTTGTGGATTTTGGTCAATCTTTCGCATCATTAAGCGGTCTTCCCGTTTGCCAATCTTTCTATTCCGGCCCCCACCACTCTTTGTTTCAAGAGTTCCTTCGTTTTTCGCGCGATTTAGAACGTTGTAAATGGTTTTCTTTGCAACAGAAAAAATCGTTGTTAGTTCCGCAACCGATTTGCCCAACTGGTGATTATAGTAAATCAATTGGATTTCCTCAAAGGTTAATCTTTTCCCAGGCATTTTGAAAATTTAATTAAATTCCTTTTAGGATGCGCTCTGAGCAAAATTTCGTAACCAAATTAAAAGCAATGCAAAAATAGCGCAGCATAAATCAACGCAAAAAGAATAGTTAACGGTAAAGCACCGTTTTTTCTTAGAATAAGAGCAAAACGTAACTCGAAAACGAAAAGTGTAAAGAGTTTCTTGACAGTGTAAAAAATGAGTAATGTTTGTTTTTGTTGTTTTTTATGTTACCTACTTATATTTTTATACTAAGCATTAAATTGATATGCATTAAAAAAATTGGTTTAACTTGAATAAAAATCTATTATTTTCATACCTAAAGTCAAAAAATTAAATTTATTTTCGGTGTGTAAAGTGTTTCTTGACAAACTGTACATAAAACTTGGTTTTATATATCCTGCCCAAAGTTGTTCCAAATCGGACCACTATATCATATAGCTGTCATAGGACCGATCGGGCGAAAATCAAGTATGAATTTTTAGCAGTGTTAGCTTTTGCCATAGTAAGTACGGGGTCTCCGACAGTCGAGAATGCTCGACTGTAGCTCCGTCCGACTAGTTCTTAATAAAAGTGCGATTATAAGATAAAAACTGCTTCTCGTATTATATTATTATAATTATATTGTATTAAAAGCCAAAATATAGTAATTTAACATGTAAACAAAGCAAAAATTCAACACATGCATCACATGTGACGTCATCAGCGCAGAACATGAGCAAATTTCTGCGCAATCTAATTTTATCGTTCTTGGCGGCAAGCGGAAAAAACGCTGCATGCGCGGCTTTGGAAAAAAACGATGCAAATTCGCCGTCGAAACGAATTCGCTCCGCTTTGGTGCGCTTACGTTCATAAGACGCAATGTAATTATATATTAGCGCTGCTGCCGTTCGCTCTGGTTTGAGAGATGCTACAGACTAACAAGTATTCTGTTTTAAATGCAAGTTTTTAGACCCCGTACTTAAGGAAAGTACAGGGGTCTATTGGGTTTGTTTTACCGAATATGTGCGTAACAGTCTGAAGGAGGCGTGTCAGACCCTATAAAGTATATATATTCTTGATCAGCATCAATAGCCGAGTCGATATAGCAATGTCCGTCTGTCTGTCTGTCTGTCCGTCTGTCTGTCCGTCTGTATAAACACCTAGATCTCAGAGACTATAAGAGCTAGAGACACCAAACTTGGTATGTAGGTTCCTCTATACTGCAGGCAGATCAAGTTTGTTTCAAAGTTCTGCCACGCCCCCTACATCGCCCACAAATCGCGAATAAAATTTCATATACAAATTATAAGAGCAATTTAAAAGCTAGTGACGCCAAATTTGGTATGTAGATTCCTCTATATTGCAGGCAGGTTAAATTTGTTTCTTTTTTGATCCGGTACACTATATCATATAGCGCCCATAGGAACAATCGGTCGAAATCAAGTTTCAGTATGAAAAACTTTTTTGTTTTATGAGATATCGTAACCAAACTTTTAGAATATGCATTTAAATTAGTCTTATACATCCTTACCAAAGTGGGTTTAAATCGGCCCACTATATCATATAGCTGTCATAGGAAAAATTGGTCGAAATTCAACCTCAGTGTAGAGGACCTGGGCTCAGGGTATCCTACTGTAACAGGCAGAATGTATGTAACAGGCAGAAGGGGGCGTGGCAGACCCCCAAAAGTATGCATCTGGGCTGCTAATATACATCCTGACCAAATTTGGTTAAGATCGGTTAACTAGCTGCCATAGGAACGGTACATCGAAAATTCAGTTTTAGTATGGAAAAGTTTATTGTTTGTTGAGATATCAGAACCAAACTTATAGAATATGCATCAGCAACTCCAAAACCCCCCTGTTTTACGTTTCAAGCGAGTACGATCAATTTTGTGATCAGCGACACCAAAAACCTCCGGGTAACGAGATTTACACGAATCGGATAATTTTTTAAAAAAATGTCCGCCATATTGGATCCGCCATTTAAAATTTCTAAAAATTGAACTCATATTCGTGATCAGCGACCCCAAAAACTCCCGGGTAACGAGTTTCAACCGAGTGTGATGAATTTTTAAAAAAAATGTCCGCCATTTTGTTTTTTTGTGATTATATCCAATACCGACGTGCTGGTTTTGCTATTCTACATACCCTGGCCTTCAATTTCCATTTTAAATATTTACTCTTATTCCAAGGCTTAAAAAGTTAGACGCAGACAAAGTGAACAAAAATTTCCCGCCAATTTCATAAAAACAGACCGCTCACTGAACAGCTGACTGAAAGTCGATAAAAATTTTAGGGCTTTAAAAAAATCGATATTTTTTTCGATTCTTTATATATAGACTATCTACTACAAATCTGTAACATTAGAAGTGATTTTCTTTTCAATGAATTTTTCGACTTTATGACAAAATAACGGCAATTGGGCCCAATGTGCACCAAAGTGAGCTGTAGTGAGTGTTTCATTTTTATCTTTTTATTTTCACTTTCCAATATTGTGGGTCGAAGCATGTCAATTTAATCTTTAAAATATTTTTCCTCATCGATTGACAATTGCGATGTTTCCTTTTTAAATTGAAATCGAATGGGTCTACAAAAACGAGTGGATGACGGTCGTGAATTCTTCCAAATAATTTTAGACTTATCCGATTCACTTATTAGTCTGAGAGGTACGTACGAGGTTACAAACAAACTGCTATCTGATAAATCAATATCTGTAACCTTTTGTTTGTACTCAGCTTGCCCATTGCTTCCATCGAATCCCCACTTCCCAATCAGAATCAAGTTATTGGCCGAATCGTCCTTTATATTTTGAATAACTTCAGCCTGAAGTTGCATAATACGAGAGGCAGTGTGATCCAGCAAGCTCTGAAGTTCAACTTTCGCATGGGACTCGGTCACCATAATTTCCTTAGGATAGCCTTTGCTTTTGGCACTCAAAATTTTTTCATAACTGGGCAATAAATCGCTTGAAGTTTTCGAGTTTGCAAATCCACGAATTAGCATGTATTGGTGTTTTGTTAAGTTTGCTGAAAAGCGATAAAACTTCATCAATATTTGCTTCCGAACATACTGCATTCGATGGAAAACTGGTACGCAAAAGTGAAGCAGCAGACTCATCATGTTTTACCAGCTGGGCTATTCTTCGTCGTTTTTCCTTTAAGAAGACTCAATGAAATCTTTTTTCGGCCTTCCACGCTCGGTTTCTTTTTCTTTTGATTGAGATGTTTTGTGAGCACAGCACAATGAAAGACATTCCTTCTCATTCAGCCAACGACTTTGAAATTGGACCACTAAAGATTTGGTTCGATTGTACTTTTGCCAAAAAGTTACAATTCTTTTGCACATATACGCAGTTCGTTTTGATAAATATGGTAGTCGTTCTTTTCAATTTCATTTAATTAAATAATTGATTAAAAAAGGAATGAATGATTTAACAAAGTCATGGACATCAACAATTGACGAAGACAAAACAAAAACAACCGCACGATATGCAAAACAGATGTTTAGCAGGGCCTATCTGACCATGAAAAACGTAAGGAGTCGCCACGATGCGCCGTCACTTTATTTACGTTTATACACACGTTGGCAGATTTTCGCATCTAAGCTGAACATATTTATTATCCTAAAACCCAGACAATTACAATGACATACAACTCAGTTGTGGAATTTTGTGGGATGACAACTAAAACTCCACCTAAACATGCAAAAGACGTTCACAAAACACATAAAAAAGATTGAATCAAATTAATGAATTTTACAAGAACAATTTAATAAGTTGGTTAATTATTTATATTAGAATTTAAATTAAATACCTTGAACTTCAAAAATCATGCTAATGAATTAAATCTGTAACAACTAAGCTGACGTCTGACCACTTTGAATTGCAGCTTTGATTTGAAAAAAGCTTACTCAATGGATCAGCTGTGCAAAAATGAACACTTGTTCGCGATTTCAATGCTATTTCTAGAAAATACATTTACAAATCCAGAAAAATTCGGTTTGTCATCAAGAAGTTTGGACTCATGAACTCGCTGAACTACGCAACAGGCAACACACACATCACAATTTAAAGTTCAGAATACACGTCAGTTCCATATCAACCTCAAATCGACTTTTTATTTTCCGAATTTTCAGTATGGCAGAAAGTTTTTAATCGATGCAGGTGCAGACGTTTCGTTCATTCCAGCATCAACAATAAATCGACGTTTTACATCCCCTAGCAAAAGTTCACTCTTTGCAGCTAAGTGTTCAGTAATTAGGACGTATGGTACAACTCGCCCATCCTTGATCTTGGGTTACGTCGTCCATACTCATGGAATTTTAATATTGCTGATACCACACAACCATATTTGGGATCAGGTTTTCTGCAACAATTCAACCTTCTCGTCGACATTAAGCGGGGGAAGCTAATTGACGCGCAGACATTGCTAGCGCGTAATGGTATCTGCAGTCTGCAAAAGTCCGATTCTCTCAAGAGAATTTACTGGAAGAATTTAAGGATATCACGCAACTCAACGCTTTAGCACCTAAGCCAACAACAGCTGGCGTCACGCAATGCATCGACACTAAGGGTGCGCCTACATTTGCAAAGCCTTCAAAATGTCACTTCAGAGAAGTTTAAAGCTGCTAAAGCAGAATTTAAATACTTGTTTAAGATCGGCGTTTGTCAACCTTTACGCACAAACAGTCCCGGACTGATACCCGCTACCACACATACAGGACTGCACACATATTTTCTATGGCAAGAAAATATTTTCAAAGCTCGACCTTAACCGTGCGTACCACCAAACTCTAGTCTATGTTTCGAAGAAAGCAATAATCACACCGTTTGGATTATTTGAGTTTTCACATATGACGTTGACGACATCGCCATCGCATCAGACAGCATAGAACAACATGCGATTCACCTAAGACAAGTCTTTGAGCGACTTCGACGTTTTCATCTCACTATAAACTCTGGAAAATGTCGTTTTGGGCTAACTTCAATCAATTTCCTTAAACACCAAAATGACGCAAACGGCATCACACCGCTGCCTGACAAAGCCAAGACCATCTCCGTTGCCACAAGTTGCAAAGGAACTTCGATGTTTTTTGGCAATGATTAATTTCTATCGAAGATTCTTGCGAAAGGTCATAACACATGAAGCACCACTGCTACAGCTTATTCCAGCCAATAAGAAGAACGACTCTTCCCCAATAAACTAGACAGAAGATACCACCAAGCACTTGAAGGAATGCAAGCGATCACTTGCCGAAGCAACACTCCTGGTTCACCTATCACCATATGCTTTCCACTCCCTGAGCACTTACGCAAGCGACAAAGCAGTTGGCGCTGTACTTCACCAAGTTGTCAACAAATAATACCAACCAATGGGATTTTCAGCGTTAAACTAACTTACTCACAGCGAAATTACAGCATATTTTACAAACATCAAACACTTTCTCTACATGCTGGAAGGAAATGCATCTGATGTCCAAACTGACCACAAGCCATTGGTTTTCACTTTTGTACAGAAGCCGGAGAAAGCTTCACCCCGGCAACTTTGCCAATTGCACTTTATCAGTCAATTCACGACATCGATCGTACACATTGCTGGCGTTGAAAACACTACCGCAGGTACACTGTCTCGCATTGCAGCCGTGGAAGATAACATCGTTACAACCAAACCGCTTTTGCACACGCCTATTAGCCAGAACTCGTTAAACTCCTGAGTGACTACACTTCAACTCAAGTCCATAAGCTTTCCTCACTCAACAAGTCCAATAATGTGTGAATTTTCTACAACAGCAGTTCGATCATTTATACTACAACCAGTTAGAAGAAAGATCATCAGCAAACTTCGCAACATTGCTCATGGAGGCAAGCGAACGCCTCCTTTAAATCGTCAAAGAACGTTTCGCATGGCCGTTAATGCACAAGGAAATAGCCAATTTCGTTAAGCATTGCATACCAGAAATCGAAGGTATTGGACCACTACCTCAGTGCGGTCAGTTTAGATACCGCCTCACAATCATCGATCGCTATACTAGATGGCCAAAAGCTGTAGCCATTGTAGACATGCAATATCATATATGTACCAACTCTCTTCTACTTCAAGCTGTTAAACTGACAACATCGTGAATAAAGTGATCTCCTAAGCTTAATATAAATGAATTTTATCATATTAAGTGGGTAGCCCTTAACTACGCACTCCCATAAGCATGACAAGGCGTCCACTGTGAACTTTTTCGGTGAACGTGTTGTCTGAGGGAAATTATTTTGGGTTTCGATTCAGTTGGCTGGCAGACCTCGTTGCTGGCACAACAAGCGAAACAAACAACATGCATGCTATGAAATACCCTTAACCTATACAAAATTATTGTTTTTTATATTTTATAAAAAAACAAGGGGGCTCCACCCCATGCTCGCTACGCTCGCCTACCCCCGGCTCGATGCGTTTGCGGTGTTGTATGAAATTACTATAGTCGAGCCCACTCGACAGTTAAATTCTCGCTACCCATATCTTCCCGGCAGTTAGATTTAATGACCATTAATTAAATAAATAAATACTTAAAAAACTTTAATTCGTACAGAGGCTTAATTTAATTGACACTTTTAACCCCTCCAGACTGTGCGAACCACGGCGTGCAATGCAAAACTTATTTGTTCAATATATTCGTTGTATATTATCCGATCGCATAAATCATGAAGATGGTAATTTAAACGTGTGCTGAATCTCTACCCCTTAAAATGGTCTTGAATTTGGATATTTTAGTTTTTTGCTGATTACTGAAAAATTGGGTGGTGTGACAAAATTCTAAAGCAAACTTGATCTGCCTGCGCAACATAGCAGTATTGTCACCAAGTTGGGTAGCTCTAACTCTCATAGTCTCTGAGATCCAGGTGATTATGTGTCCTCCATATAACTTATTACCTCAAATATCTTCTCTGTTTTTTAACCGATCTCTATGAAATTTTCAGCACCTCAGAACTCGTCTCCCATCCTGTGTGCCAAGTCTCAAGGCTTTTGTTGTCAAAATTTATGTTGTCAGGAATGGAGACTGTCGTACCACGCCACCTCAGCGCAAGAAACAGTACTGCCCACCGCTAACGGATTTTGGTAGTTGCTGCTGCCTTCCGTTAATCCTCTGGTTAATCTCCAAGGTCGCTCACATAATCGTCTCTGTAACGACTTGCATCTCTTAGAAAGCTTGTTGGACTTGCCAATTTCTGCCATTTAAAGTTTCATTCATATTTCTTTATTATTTCTAATGTGACAATCGACTCTTTTCAAAATGTAATTGTCGTATCTCTCCTAAAATAGGACAGCGTGCCAGAAAATGCCCAATTTCTTCCCTTTCGAGCAAATTACATAATGAGCATTGGTCTGATGTTAAGCTATGGGGAATATAATTTAGACGAATGAATTCTGTTCTCGCCCGAAAACTTAGCAATATGTCTAGTGATTGTAAGCTGTCTTTAAAGTAGTTCTCTTGTTCGAGATTGTACTCTAAAAGCTTGTAAGTGCTTTGCGACTCACTTTGTCTCGCTAGCCTGTTGATGCTCTGCAGAATTAGGCGTATTGACTGGGAATCGAAAGATTTTCTTGACGTAGAAACGATGTAGACGGTCTACCTGTTCATATTTTTTAAATCCCCATATAGGCGCCGCATAGCACATGATGGTCCGTGCTGTGGCCTGGACATATATTCTTTTTTCCTAGCTTATTTTTATACGTACTATTGATATCGATTTTCGATACTGTTAGTTTTTGGCCGAAGTGTTTATTAGACTGAAGATTTGATGTGAGTGTTTCTCCTTAGTAATTATACTTATTTACAACTCCTAGCTCCTCTTCATGTAGAAACCATTTTTTACTCTGTGCTCTTCGATCTATACTGATCTGTTAACTATTTATTTATTTATTTATTTATGCGCGACTAAAAGCAGCCGACAAGAAACAGAAAAGGATCATATATAAGAATTAAATTAAAGATTAAAAAATAAAGATAAAATTAAATATAAATATAAACTGTAAAGAAAAGATTTAAATTAGAATTAGAAATTAGCTCTGGGGTATGCAAAAAATTATAAATGATCCAACATATGTTGCAAGGATTAGGGAAAACCCAGAAAAACCCAATCAGATCAATAAGGATTAGTATTGTTGTTAGTAATTGTAAGAATGTTAAACTAGTAGAATGTAATAAAACAAGTTAATAGTGTTACTTACTTCAAGAATTATAGGAAAGGTAATGGAAAAGTGCGGATTTTAGGGAAGGGAGAGAGAGCTCTGAGGAGAAAACGTGAAAGAGGCTATTATAGGTAGTGCATATGACACGAAACGAATCGTGTGCAGCGTAATCAGTTGTGCATGTAGGTAAAAAAAAGGCTTGTAATTCCTAGTAGACCTGCGGGGGACAGAAAAGGTGAGGCGGGCAAGAAGGGAACTAGAATCGATCTCGCCAATAATCAATTTGTGAAGAAAAACAGCACCAAGAGTTTTCTTACGATTAATTAAAGACGGAAGATTGAGAAGACGAAGCCTATGGGAGTACGGTAGTAAACGAAGGTTGGGCTCCCAGTTAAAAGCACGTAAGGCGAAAAGCAAGAATTGCTTTTGAACTGATTCAATTCGATTCTGGTTTATTTAATACTGCGGGCTCCAAATGCATGAACAGTATTCCAGGATGGGGCGAACTAAAAAGCCGTAAAGGAGTTTGGTGGTAAAAGGATCATTAAATTCTGTTGACCAACGTTTAATGAAACCAAGTACTTCTTTGGCGTCATTAACTATAGTGGAGATGTGTAAATTGAAGCATAACTTGCAATCAAATAAAACTCCAAGATCCTTTACAGATTTTATACGTTTCAAAGGGGTATTGTCAATCGTATAAGAAGCTAAATAGGCCCTAGAACGACTAATTGTCATGAACATACACTTGAAACAATTTAGATGCAACTTATTGGCCGAACACCATAGTTGCTTAGCGTTCAAATCGTCTTGCAGACGATTATGAAGAAGGGGATCAGTGTATGAAAAGATAAGCTTTACATCATCCGCATACATTAAAATATATGAATGGGCCGGAATAGTGGGTAGATCGTTAATGAACAGAGTAAAAAATAAAGGCCCCAAGTGACTACCTTGAGGTAAACCAGAAGTAACGTAAACCGAACTCGAAATGGTTGACCTAAGGAGCACTTTTTGGGTCCTACCTTTTAAGTAGGTGGAAACCCGACGTAAAGGGGAAACCTATGCAACTAAGTTTGTAAAGTAAGAGGTCATGGTTCACAGAGTCAAAGGCTTTACTGAAGTCAGTGTATATGACATCCGTTTGCTTTTTCTCTGAAAATGCATCATTTACCAGGGAGGTAAACTCAAGCAAGTTGGTCGTAGTGGACCGACCCTTAATAAAGCCGTGTTAAGTAGGGTAAATTATCGATTTACAAAGACGAAACAAGGATTTTTTCAAATAATTTAGGAATGGCTGATAGCTTTGCAATGCTTCTGTAGTTCGAAATATCAGACCTACCACCTTTTTTGTGGAGAGGAATGATATAAGATTCTTTCCAAAGATATGGAAAGGTTGAAGATTCAAGGATTAAAAAGCTTATGCAACGGAGCAGCTAAAGAAGAGCAGCATTCCTTAAGAAGACAACTAGGAATGTTGTCTGCCCCAGGGATGAAAGAAGATTTTAAAGAAATAAGAGAAGTAATTAAAGTGTTATAAGAAATAGAGGAAGCAAACATAGTGTTTGATTGAAAAATATAATAAGGATAAGATGAATACGAAGTGGAGATTGGAGAGTAGGTGGATTGAAAAAAGTTAGCAAGTAGTTCAGCGGCTGCAGAATCGTTGCTGGCATTATCTATCCCATAAAAAAAAGAGGAAGGTGAACCGTGAGACTTACGCTTCAAGTTAACAAATTTATAAAATTTTTAGGGTCACGGGAAAACTGTCTTTTGCATCGAGTTAGATAGTTCTCGTAGCATAGCGAGTTTAAATTGGCGAAGTCCGACTTGGCTACTGTGTACTTAGACCAGTCAAGACTTGAACCAGACTTCTTATATTTTTTAAAATATTTAGATTTAATATTTTTTAAATTAAAAAGTCTAGGTGTAAACCAGGGAGGCTTTATAGAACCAGACGGTGGAACATAAGTTGGAATGCACACATCTAAGAGTGCATTTAGGGTCTCATAGAAAGAACTAAGGGCACTACCGATGTCAGTTGCTTTATCTAAAAAGCACCAGTCGGTAGCAAGGAAAAGTTCATTAAGCAATGAATGATTTACCTTGCGAAAACAACGACGAGGCAATTGCTAACATAATAGAGGTGAACTAAAGGGTTTGGAGATTGAGATAGAAATTTCTATAGTGGGATGATGTAAATTATCAGGGATACTTAATGGTGATGCCCTAGAGACGGCAGTATTTGCGAAGTCATTAATAAAAACCAGATCAAGAATTCGATCATTATGATTTCTTATTGAATTCATTTGAAACAATGAGAGATCAAGTAAGTTATCTAAAAAATTATCTTGGTTTAAGGGAACAAGGTAATTGGTGCCACTAAAAAATTACCAAGAAATTTTAGGCAAATTAAAATCACCGAGCACAATAAATAAGTCATTATCTTTGACTTGAAGATTAATTTCGTCAATACAGGCAAAATGCTGCAAGTAAATGGCCGGAGATGCTTTTGGAGGGATATAAGAGCAGGTGATAAAAATTGATCGAGTTGAAACAGTTGTTTTGACAGCAACAATTTCAACATCAGAAGTCACATTAAAAGTAATGCGTTCTGACTGAAGTGTCGATTTAGTGGCAATAAGTACGCCACCACTTTGAGTCGGTCGATCATTTCTATATAAAAGATAATTATTTAACATATCTTCAGAATCAGATACTGTAGGATTTAACCAGTTTCTGACAAAGCAATTATATCAGAATCAAAGGACATACTACTTAAATATAGATGTTTGAGCTTAGTAAGGAGGCCTCTAACATTTTGATAATGAATACAGGCAAAATCGGGCCGCAGCTCTAGTTTTTTGAAGCTGTGCTAGCGGGCACCTGGACATTGGAACTGCCGGCTGTAAGAGAAACAGGAGAGGATTCACTTCGTTTTTTTGGGCTTAAACTCATGAACAATCATATGTGGTGGCCAAAATTTTGGGTCACAAATGACAGTAAATACGTCCTGAGGGACACTTATATTAAAAGATGCTATTTCCCGGGCAAAAGCAAAATTAAATTTTCTGACAGAGACGTTAGCAGAGACTTTGCTAGAAATATATGCCGGTACAGATTCACATGTAGTGTCCTAGGATAACCTAGACACAAATATTGCTTACGAGGAGCAACAACATTAAAAAAAGGGAGCTCAGGTGTAGGGGCAGCTAAGTTGTCAGTCCTATTGTTAGGCGCTGCAGTGCGAGGAGGTCTACCCCGTCGACCAGATCCAGCCCGCACCGAAGACACGATGACTTGGTCTGATTCAGTTGTCTGATTGGTAGAATCACCTGCAGAAGGTATAGGAGAATTGAAAAGGTTGTCAATACCCAGAGAGGCCGATAAAGACAAAGTTGGCGAAGTGTCTTTATTGTGACGAGATGCCAATGGAGTCACGGGAGGCTGAGTTGCTGGGATATTAGGGGGAACTGCTAAAAATTGAGGATCGGGAGGTGAGTTAAAATTATATTGGCTAAGCAACTCGAGACTAGAATCAAAATCACTCGAAAGAAGCTTAGCCATTTTATTAAGTTTAGAGAATTGATTTCTCACAGAATTGTACATTTTTGAGAAATCAATTTGCTTGTCGATTCAAACTGTACAAGACCATTTCACTGCACCACATTCCTTTTTAGAAACGGCAATGATCTTATCACATTCTCGACCTGTAAGACCTGCACACTTAGCATGCATGATATTCTCACACAACCAACAATAAATGAATCTCGGTTGCTCAGAATCATCCGCACACTTGATAGTGCAGTTTTTCTTGCAGCACGACATATTTCCAACAGGGGTTAAACAAATAATTAATAGGCCGAATAGGCAGAAAATGCGCACGTAAAGAGAGCGGGAGGCACACAAATAAAGCTCTAAACAAGAGAGCAAAAACACAAAAACAATTTTCTGGTGAGAGCGCGTTGCTAAACAAAAACGAAATGCAACAGCGAACACACACACAAACAAATGTATTGGGATGTGCAAAGCGCAAAAACTGAGATAAGGATATGTAAACACAAACAAAATCGATCGCTGTGTTTACAATAACAACAAACAAGCGAGGTGTAAAGCAAAAGCCGAAATACACAAACAAACACACGCACAAGAATGTAATTATTTAAGGGAACCTGCAAAACTAAATTTAGCAAAACTAAAATGCTTTATTTTAGGGGCACACTGCACAAATGATCACAACTTACACAGCAAGTCGATAGCCTGTTCATTTATGCACAATTTTAGATAAAAATATATAATTTCGGTGTGTAATAAATCACAAAAATAAATGAAAATGTACGAGCCAAATAAAACACGTCTGGTTGACTCAAACAAAGAACTCACTCTGAGACTATCCCGTATGACCATTATCTTTGACTTATCGATGTGTATCCGAAGGCTTCAAATCTGACAATAGCATCGATCATTTGTTGCATTGTCCTTTTGTCGTCTGTCAGCAGCACCATGTCATCTGCATACATTAGGACCTTAATACGATCTGAACTTATTGTCACACCACCTGGAAGAGCTGGACTTTGAAAGATAGCCCATATTACATAACTTTAGGCAGAGGCTATGTCTGTCGATAGTAACGAATGCGGCTTTGAAATCAACAAAAAAAAGCAAAAAGCTTGTTATTTTCCTGCAAGTACTGCTTGGCGATTAATGTGAGCAACAAAAATGCTATCTTCAGTAGGGTGACCTTGTGTAATATCATCATCGTTAAAGTAGTTAAATTCCACATTTACCAACACTTATATATAGAACACTTTCGTTTTAGTTTTAGACTTCGACACGTCTGGACGAAGTCATGTATATTTCCAGAATAATTCGTACAGTTGTTTTTATACATTAACTTAGCTAACCCAGCGCGTTGCTGCGCCGGCAAAGCCGGCAGCAGAGCGGTATGGCAACGGAAACATTGCTGAGGAGCAGAGAGTTATATGCACATAGTACCACAAATATACGGTCAGAGTCTGGCAATTATGCTGACGGGGCTCTGGCCGTTGTCCGCTACATTCAAGTGAGGTCATATTTCATTGCACATGAAATGCGCTGGGTACTTCAGCTTTGTTTACGTTAGCGACTAAGTCACGTTGTATGGTTTATGTTTATGCAATTATGTATTGCTGTTAAATTACACTAGGCAACAGCCCAAAAGTTACAAGAACATAACCCACTTTTTAGACCACGTACTTAAAAAAAAGTACAGGGGTCTATTGGGTTTGTTTTACCGAATATGTGCGTAACAGGCAGAAGGAGGCGTCGCAGACCCCATAAAGTGTATACGTATATATTCTTGATCAGCATCAATAGCCGAGTCGATATAGCAATGTCCGTCTATCTGTCTGTCTGTATGAACACCTAGATCTCAGAGACTTTAAGAGCTAGAGACACCAAACTTGGTGTGTAGGTTCTTCTATGCTGCAAACAGATCAAGTTTGTTTCAAAATTCGGCCACGTCCCCTATATCGCCCACAAATCGGGAAAAAAATTCATATCTAAATTATAAGAGCAATTAAAAGCTAGTGACACCAAATTTGGTATGTAGATTCCTCTATATTGCAGGCAGGTTAAGTTTGTTTCTTTTTGGAATCGGACCACTATATCATATAGCGCCCATAGGAACAATCGGTCGAAAATCAAGTTTTAGTATGAAAAACTTTTTTGTTTTATGAGATATCGTAACCAAAATGATAGAATATGCATTTTAGTTAGTCTTATACATCCTTACCATAGTTGGTTCAAATCGGTCCACTATATCATATAGCTGTCATAGGACCGATCGGATGAAAATCAAGTCTTAGTATGAAAAACTTTTCTGTTTTATGATATATCGTAACCAAACTGATACAGTAAGCATATTACTTGATCTTATACATCCTGTCCAAAGTTGGTTCAAATCGGTCCACTATATCATATAGCTGTCATAGGATAGATCGGGTGAAAATCAAGTCGTAGTATGAAAAACTTTGTTGTTTTATAAGATATCGTAACCAAACTGATAGAATTTGCATTAAACTTGGTTTTATATATCCTGTCCAAAGTTGGTTTAAATTAAGCCACTATATCATATAGCTGTCATAGGACCGATCGGGCGAAAATCAAGTCTTAGTATAAAAAACTTTTTTGTTTTTGGAGATATCGTAACCAAACTGATAGAATATGTATCTAACTTGGTCTTATATATCCTGACCAAAGTTGGTTCAAATCGGACCCCTATATCATATAGCTGTCATAGGACCGATCGGTTCCAAATCAAGTATGAAAGCTTAGCAGTCTTAGCTTTTGACAAAGTAAGTACGGGGTCTCCGACAGTCGAGAATACTCGACTGTAGCTCCGTCCGACTAATTTTTTATTACTTTTTTTAGAGGTGCGTCCACATGTGTAATCATTACTCGGAAATGCCAAAATCGATTTATCAAAGCTTTACTTTATCTTTAACTAACACATAACACATTCGCAGATATACAACCTGTGCGATTGGTTGATAATCTCAAAAAATAACACAACTTTTCATACTGACGATTGATTTTTGACCAATCGTTCCTATTGCAGCTATATGATATAGTAAACCGATTTGAACCAACTTTGGTCATAATGTGTAAAACAATAACAAACTCAAATTCTGTGAGTTTGGTTGGGATATCTCAAAAACACAAAAAATTTCCATACTAAAGGTCGTGCCGCACCACAACGAAGTCCAAAAAGTCGACAAAAACATGCCTCGACACAAAATAATATCATTTTGCTGTCTCACCATAGATTTTAATGAATCATATCTTAAACAACCTATAATTAAAGCAGCTACGCAAATAAAATAGATAATAAAATGTAAAAAAATATTTTCGACTTTTGCTCGAATTTTTAAGTGAAAAAAGCTTAAAAAAAGCTAAGAAAAAATCATAATTTTCTTAATTCAAAAATTGATATCTCTTAAACTGCTGGTTTAAATCTAAGACTGTGTATAAATGAAATATAGATATATTGATTAGCTTTTAGATAAAGTAAAGCTTTGATAAATCGGTATTCTCGAGTAATGATTACAAATGTGGGCGCACCTTTAAAAAAAAGTAATAAAAAAAAACAGATTTTTGAAAAATTCTAAAAAAAAATCTAACCATAAAAAAAAAATGTTTTTCGTCGGTTTTGGCCCCAAAGTTCGATTTTGTTGCCTAGTGTTATTAGTAGGTACAGTGTATGCTTGGTATATGAGCATATTATATCTCTGTCCTTTTGAAAAATAACGTAACCTTGTGAAGTTATTTTATTTATTATATATACTTTTTTTTATATTAATATATATTTTAGTTTAACTTAAATTTTATTGTGTTTATTGAAAAAAATTCTGAATGCATTTTTCAAATAAAATTTTGTTTTTATATATTTTTGTGTTTTGTATATTTTTTATATATATATTTTTGCATAGGTCTTGCAGTGTCATTATTGATTTTAATTAGCAATAAAACAATTTTAATCTATCCTTATGAACTGTGTGTTTCTTATTTCTTTTATCTGAGATTATAATATCCCACAAGAAAAAGCTCTAGACGAGCTAAAAGTCTAGTGACAAACGCAATTTCCAGCCCCAAATTTCTGGTATCCAATTTTGTGACGAACATAACTGAGTTTAATATAAAAATTTTAAATAAAAATATAAAATAATTAAAAAAAAATAAAATTGGCATTGTGCACTCATTGTGCTCAAAAAGGGTGAGCTTCTTTGTACTTAAAAATTAGTTTAAAAATTTTAAAATTTTTATATTAAACTCAATTTTGTTCGTCACAAAATGCGACATCGATGCGACACCTCAGCGAGATAAGCCGTTAGTTACCTGCTTTAAATGTGGCCAGCCTGGACACTTTGCAAATCAATGTTCAAAAGATGCATCAGCAAGCAGAAAGGGATTGTTTCAACAGAAGACCGTGAACCAGTGTTACGTGCCAGAGCCAACAGGAACTATGATGCAGCGAGGTGAGATCTAATCAATTTCTTTTGATTCCGGTGCAGAATGTTCACTTATAAAAGAGAAAATTAGAAGTAAGTTGTCCGGAAAGCGCTTTAATAATATTATCATGTTGAAAGGCATTGGCGATGCTGAAATATATAGCACGTAAAAAATTTTAAGTCAGGTTACTATAAACGGAAACGCACTCCAAATATTGTATCATGTTGTGCAAGACAAACATTTGAAAAGTAACATTGTCATTGGTCGCAAAATTATAAATCAGGGATTTAATGTTATTATATTTGCAAGCAAGTTTGAAATTGTAAAAGTCGAATAAGTAAATTTTTGTTCAGTAAATGTGGAGCCAGTCGACCTTATCAATCTTGATAAACCAAGTTAATAAAATTACTTGAAAATTATTCCACTGAACTTATCAAGGGAACACCATCTACACGTGTTAGTACGGGCGAAATGAAAATCCGACTGATTGACTATAGCAAAACTGTACAGCGCCGGCTCTATAGACTTTGCCCTAAAGAAAGAGATATCGTAAGAAAAAAGTTGAGTGAGCTGCTAAAGTGTAATATTACTCGATCCAGTTGTTCCCCTTTGCAAGTCCTATGCTGCTCGTCAGAAAGAAAAATGGGACAGATCGCCTTTGTGAGCTGGATTCCAATACATGGAATTCTTGACATGGCAAGTGGTTTTCACCAGATCCCAATTCACCCTGACTCCATAGAATATACTGCATTTGTTACTCCGGATGGGCAGTATGAGTTCTTAACTATGTCATTCGGACTGAAGAACGCGCCATCTGTGTTCCAACGGGCAAGCTTTAGGTGATTGGGCCTATTCGGATGTGCTCGTTTACATGGACGACTTTATGATTGTGTCACCAACAATTGAGTTAGGCTTAGAAAGGTTAAAAACGGTGCTAGACATTCTCACAGGACCTGGGTTTATTTTTAATATCAACAAATGTAGTTTTCTGAAAACAGCCGTTCAGTATCTGGGTTACGAGGCAGAAGAAATTCGACCAACATGCGAAAAATTACTGCATTGATATCTTTGCCACCGCCACAGATAGTTTTTAGTGTGCGACAGTTCATTGGCCTTTCATCGTATTTCCGCAAGTTTGTACCTGGCTTCTCTCAAATAATAAAGCCATTATACGCTCTAGCATTAAGATAAAAAGTTTTGCTTGAAATGCTGAGCTCGAAAGTATTCGAAACAAAATTGTAAGCAAATAAGCCGGTTCTAGTCATATTTGACCCGCAATACCCTATAGAATTGCACACTGATGCGAGCTCGATCGGATTTGGTGCCATGCTCTTACAACCAACTTCACGTATCAGCAAAACAACTTCCGCTGAATCTAGATACCACTCCTATAAGCTCGAAACTTTGGCGGTAGTTGCGTCCGTCAAACATTAACTCCTAGAGTTCACCGTTTGTGGTTCTATTTAAAAACCATTAATTTCACAATACAATATAGAGAAGGGAAACGTATGGCACATGTAGATTGTCTATCCAGAAATCCAGTTCCTTCAACACCACAGATAGTTTTGGATAAAATACTTGAAAAGCGAATAAACATAACAGAAATATCAAGTAATTGGCTGTTGGCCGAACAGCAACTGGATCCAGATATTGTTAACATTGTTGGTAAAATAAATTCCGACGAGTTACACGACGATATAATTAAAACATACGATTTAAGAAAAGGGGTGTTGTTTCGCAAAATACAGAAAATGGGTCAAACACGATGTTTACCAGTCGTGCCCAGAAATTTCAGATGGTCAGTGGTGAACCAGGTACATGAGTCGATCATGCACCTAGGATAGCAAAAAACCCTTGACAAAGTACTTCGATACTACTGGTTTGACAAAATGAATAAATATGTTCGTAAGTTTTTTGACAATTGTATAACCTGTAGAACAGCTAAGTCACACTCTGGCATAATTCAAGCAGAGCTTCACCCTATCTCAAAGGTTAGTATTCCCTGGCATACCGTCCACGTGGACATGACTGGCAAATTAAGTGGCAAAAGTGATTTAAAGGAATATATTATTGTTCAAGTTGATGGCTTCACAAAATTTTTCATCCATATCATACTCTCAAGATAGATACAGAGAGCTGTATCAAGGCCATAAAGTCTACAATTTCATTATTTGGCGTACCAACTCGCATTATAGCTGACCAGGATAGATATTTTTCAAGCACGCAGTTCTCGGAATTTTGTTGTTCAAACAATATTAAACTTCATTTACTTGCGACTGGTGCAAGTCGTGCTAATGGACAAGTTGAACGCGTAATGATTACGCTTAAAAATCTATTAATTGCAGTTGAATTAAGTTACAGATCCTGGCAAGAAGCTCTTGGTGAAGTACAATTAGCGTTAAACTGCACAACCAATCGGACAACTGATACAAGTCCCTTAGAGATGTTGATAGGGAAAGAAGCTCGTCCTTTCGGATTGCTTCCTCCATTTGACACAGAGCTGGAAGTTGACTTAGACTCTACGCGAGCTAGAGCCAGTAGCACCATGAAATCTCTAGCTTCTTACGATAAGTATCGATTCGACAAATTCAAGGCAGCCGCTGTAAGACCCAGTGTTGGTGATTATGTTTTCTTAAAAACGAGAAGAGACACCAAACTAAACTTGACCCAAAATTTAAGGGACCATTTTTGGTAATAGAGGTTTTGGATGGTGACAGATACAGGTTTAAGTCGTTATCAAGCAAGCGAATATATAAATATTGTCATGAAGATATTAAAAAACTTCCAGACGGAAGTGTTCTTCAAGAGTTGGACATTGACAGTGAAGATTTAAGCTCGTCAAAGGGTCAAGTGGAGTCTGAAAGTGAACCGTCCAAGTGAGACAATGGTTATCCGTCCAAGTGACACAATGGTTATCCGTCCAAGTGAGACGACAATTGAAATAATGAATTGAGTTTAAAATTTTAGTCACAAGAAATGAAAAATTGATTGACAAATGATTATGTAAAGTTGAATAAGTTAAATATTGAAATATGATTATGTTAGCATTTACAATAAATGTTAAAAATTTTTATGAAAGAAACGTTGAACTAAATTTGTTATCAGAGTTGCCTTAAGACAGAGTTGCTTTACAGTGTGGCGGTACTTCAATAAAAATATACTACAATACTTCGATAAAAAGTGTAATGGCGGTCTTTTTGCGGCATCATCAGGCAGCGAACCACTGCACCCAAAATCCATCACAAGCTTTTTGGACAAAATGCACAAAAATTGTCTCGTAAATGTCCAAACTGCTAGATGACAAACCGGATTTTTGTGGATTTGTAACTGAATTTTCTAAATCTTTTTTATGTGTTTTGTGAACGTCTTTTGCATGTTTAGGTGGAGTTTTAGTTGTCATCCCACAAAATTCCACAACTGAGTTGTATGTCATTATAATTATCTGGGTTTTAAGGTAATAAATATATTCAGCTTAGATGCGAAAATCTGCCAACGTGTGTATAAACGTAAATAAAGTGACGGCGCATCGTGGCGACGCCTTACGTTTTTCATGGTCAGCTAGGCCCTGCTAAACATCTGTTTTTCATATCGTGAGTTTGTTTTTGTTTTGTCTTCATCGATTGTTGATGTCCATGTCTTTTTAAAATCATTCATTTCTTTTTTAATTAATTATTTTAATTTGATTTGGTTTTTCATTTAAATTTGAATTTGGCAGACAATTTTTATAAGTGTGTTCTTCCACGTCTATACATTTTTGATTTTTAGTGCACAGAAAAAGGTACCTATGCACAAACATTGAAGGCATTAAATGATATTGTGCACGGAGAAATTGAAAAGAACGACTACCTTACCGAACTGGACGATTTATCAAAACGAATTGCTCATATGTGCAAAAGAATTGTAACTTTTTGGCAAAAGTACAATCGAACAAAATCTTTAATGGTCCAATTTCAAAGTCGTTGGCTGAATGAGAAGGAATGTATTTCATTGTGCTGTGCCCACAAAATATCTCAATCAAAAGAAAAAGAAAACGAGCGTGGAAGGCCGAAAAAAGATTTCATTGAGCCTTCTCAAAGGAAAAACGACGAAGAATAGCCGAGCTGGTAAAACATGATGAGTCTGCTGCTTCACTTTTGCGTACCAGTTTTCCATCGAATGCAGTATGTTCGGAAGCAAATATTGATGAAGTTTTATCGCTTTTCATGGAAGCAAACTTAACAAAATACCAATACAAGCTAATTCGTGGATTTGTAAGCTCGAAAACTTCAAGCGATTTATTGCCCAGTTATGAAAAAATTTTGAGTGCCAAAAGCAGAGCAAATTATGCAACTTCAGGCTGAAGTTATTCAAAATATAAAGGACGATTCGGCCAATAACTTGATTCTGATTGGGAAGTGGGAATTCGATGGAAGCACTGGGCAAGCTGAGTACAAACAAAAGGTTACAGATATTGATTTATCAGATAGCAGTTTGTTTGAAACCTCGTACGTACCTCTCAGACTAATAAGTGAATCGGATGAGTCTAAAATTATTTGGAAGAATCCACGACCGTCATCCACTCGTTTTTGTAGGTCCATTCGATTTCAATTTAAAAAGGAAACAACGCATTTGTCAATCGAAGAGGAAAAATATTTTAAAGATAAAATTGACATGCTTCGACCCACAATATTGGAAAGTGAAAATAAAAAGATAAAAATAAAACACTCACTACAGCTCACTATGGTGGATGGAAAGATATGTAATGTAATAATGGGCAAAGTCTACGGAAATGAATGACTTAGATAAATTAATCGAAAAAACAGTTCGGGATGAACGCTATAGATTTGGGCTTTCCCCATTACATTCATATATGCGTTTCTTCGAATAGACCACAAAGCCTGGCAAATTCGCACACATGAGGGTAAGCAGATGCTAATAAAAAGGAAACAACAAATTCAGTCTGAATTTCGAAATTTAATGGGATTAATAGTCGACAAGCCAAAAGCTGGTGGAAGTGGAACTTCTAATAATGGCAACACAGCAAGAAAGTTTTTCAAGAATCCACATGAATCTGCCAAAATTACAGGACTCGATGAGGCTTTAACTATAAAATGCTCAACAATTCTTTAGGCCATGTATTCAGGACACAAAGTAAATGCAGAATAGTTCAGGGACTATGCCTTTGAAACCGCTATGCTGCTTGTCAATGAATATTCTTGGTACTATCTTCCTCCGACTGTCCATAAGGTATTAATTAACGGCTCTAAATTATAAAACATTGTTTGGTACCAATCGGAGAGCTTTCTGAAGAAGCCGCAGAGGCGAGAAATAAAGACATTAAAATATTCAGATTGCAGCACACCCAAAAACTATCAAGAGTAGTAACCAATACAGACTTAATGAGCAGATTACTTTTATGCTCAGATCCTTTAATTTTAGGGATCAGAAAACTATCTAGTAAAGAAAGGTCCATGCTATTAAGGTCTGCTATCGATTTATTAGAAGACACAGTTTACAAAATAAAATTTACAATAAAAACAAAAAATAAATATTTTCTTTGGATGGCAGTGGGTGAACAGATAGGAATGCGATTGTCCCAATCCATTCATTTTTATATATTACAGTTACAATCTTTAATAGACCTTTCGGTAAAAATTTTAGCTCGATATCTCTACTAGAAGTATTTTTGGCCGCTCACTCCATACAAGCGCATCCACTGTGCACTGCACGGAAGAGCTGGATACTGAGAATATCCCTTAGCGTTCAGTAAAATAGCTAACTAAACTAACCAACAACTATGGAAAGCAATAACGGAACGGATGCCCCGACATATATGTCGTAGATCACAGAAATCGTTTGTATTAATTTTGAATGTTAACTGTTAAGTCTCAATAATAAAGATGGTCATGTAATATAGTCGTCCCGTTCTGTTATACTAGGGTTACCACTGAAAGCAAGGTGTGAGGTAAGGATTGCCTCTGCCGAGCATGGCCCAGGGGTGTTGTTCAGTAGTCAGTGTTGAAAGTATTCACTGACAGATGTGACAGACAGTGTCAATTATGACAGGAGACATTGACGAGTGAGAGGACAAGTGGAAAGTCATCCTCTTTCCGGTTTTGCGGTCGTGGTGTGCAGACGTGTTGCCTCACCGTTTTCTTGAAACTGAACAATAACCTTATCGGGACTTGCTGTGCGGTCAGTGTATTATAAAGCAAATTCAATGAGCAGGAGTCCTTCTCCGACATATACATTTTTCTATCGGTCAAAATTCAAGTCTTAGTATGAAAAACTTTTTTGTTTTATGAGATACCGTAACCAAACTGATACAATAAGCGTATAACTTGGTCTTACATACCCTGTCCAAAGTTGGTTCAAATCGGTCCACTATATTATATAGCTATATTATATTTTTTGAGATATATATTTTTATATATTATTTTTTTAAATATATTCTCAACAAAGTTTTTCAAATCGGACTACTATATCACATAGATGTCATAGGACCAATCGAGTTAAAATCAAGTATGAATTTTTAGCAGTCTTAGCTTTTGCCATAGTAAGTACGGGGTCTCCGACAGTCGAGAATGCTCGACTGTAGCTCCGTCCGACTAGTTTAGTAAAACCTTATCTCCTATTGATATATCTATGCTTTGGTTTTTAAATCATATAATTCCTTATTTCTTTTCTTATGTTCTTATAACATAATTCTAGCTCTTTTGTATGACACTTTCAATCTATATTTACTCTCTTTGGAATAATCGTCTATATTGTAGATAACTTGTATGTTGATAATACTATTAAACTGTTTTGGTAGATTACTTGATTTACCAAATACTAACTCTTATGGACAATAATTATGTGCCATTGAGGGGGTCGTGTTGGAACAAAAAACGAAATGCTGAAGCCATACGTCCCAATCAGTTTTATCGACCGATATATAAAAGCGTATGTATTCATTAAAAATTCTGTGACTTCTTTCGATTGTTCCAACTGTCTGGTGGTGGTGTGCAGTAGATGTTATATTTTTAATTTTTAGATATTTGCACAAGTCGTTTATGATTGATTTCTATAATGGACGTCTTCATTATACCGTATATCAGAATAAAATACTCAAATAGCGACAGTGCTTGCGCTCTTATTAGCAACTGGTATGGCAACTAGATTTTAAGTTAAGTCACATTTTAGTTTGACTGCATATTCACCGCCATTTTCTGATTTGGGTAGTGGAACAATGGTGTCCACTATCACTCTATCGAAAGCATTTATTGGTGTATGAGTTATTTTTAACGGAGTTTTATTGTGCTCAGTTGTTTTGCATTTTGGCATTTTTAAAGTTTTCGTATGTACTTAGTTATATCTCGAGTCGTACCATTTCAAAAATAATGTCTTTTGACCTTGGCCAAGGTTTTTGTAATGAATGTGTGACCTCCGTGTATATGATCGTCATGGTTTGTAGACAAAATAGCTTTTTTTCTTGTTCATTTTTTTTTTTAAGCGGTACTCTTGATGTTTTCAATATTTTATTGCCCATTTTCTTAAGATTATCAATTGAAACTTGTTCAAAGATATTAAGATCTGACCCAAATGACGATGAAGGCAACTCCAAAAGTCTTATTACTTCACTTGGTAGAGGATTTTTCCTGATCTGTTTTTGCTTCTCATTTAACCGCAGACTCGATAACAGTGGATCGGAGGAGTCCATAGCTCTATGGGAAACATCTGCAAGATTATTTAGTCTGGAATTTTTCCTGGCGTGAGAGCGTCTATCAAGTTTGTAGAGCTTATTGCGGGTTTCTGAAGCATTTTCATTTTTTGAAACCAAATGGTAATCGCGTGAAGCGATAGGAGCCATTAATTGTTGAAAAGGACGTTATATCTCTTAAACTATTGTCGAGTTCAATTTGGTGAAAGCCTGACATTGAGTCATGGCGAAAATCAAACCCCTCAGCAGCACCCCCAAGGATATTACAAGAAAATTCGAGTATGAATAACGCGCAGCAGCCCATGCAGCAGTCACAATGCTCTATTGAAACGATGATTTTTACCCTACAACAAAGTATGACGAAGTTCATGTCGCTAATGAGATCAACCATGCAAAATCAAAACACCTTGATACAGATGCTTGCATCTCAACAATCCAAATAATCTAATAGACTCACAACAAACAGAACCAACTGGCTCAAGTACAAGAAATACGTTAGCTCTCACCTCGGTCTTGCTCCGCAGTTCAACATCGAAGCGGACATCGACTGCTCTACTGACTTATTAGAATCAGTACTTGTTGCAGCAGCTAAGATCTCTACTCCACAACGCGCGCACGTGCAGACCAATCAACGTAAAACTAATCTTCAAATAGAACAACTTGTTCTAGAAAAGCAACGATTGCGACGTGACTGGCAGTTTCACCGGTCGCCATCTACAAAACAACGCTTAAAAAGATGCTTCACGCAAACTCAGCAAAGCTCTAAAGCAAGAAAAGGCAGATGCCCAACGCCGCTACATAGAGCAATTATCACCAACCAGTACCAAGCATCCTTTGTGGAGGGCTCACCCTACGCTAAGTGCGCCGATCGAAACGGTAACGCCTATAAGAAACTCCTCAGGCTGCTGGGCCCGTAGCGACAAAGCCGACACATTTGCTGCTCACCTACGTCATGTATTCCAACCAAATCCCGCAACAAATTCGTTTTTACTATCATCCTATGTATCTGAATGTCCTGGCGAACCTGAACCACCTGAACTTCGTCCAAATTAAATTGTAAAAGTCATAAAAGAACAGATGAAACGAAAGAAAGCTCCAGACTGCGATCTAATAACTCAAAAATTATCATTGAACTTCCAAACTATGCTATTTCCCTCATCTGTAAACTTCTTAACGCGATTACAACACTCGGCTACTTCCCAAAAAAATAGAAGAAATCGGTCATTATAATGATTCCCAAACCAGGAAAAGATCATACAATACCATCATCGTACAGAACAATTAGGCTACTACCGTGCTTGTCTAAGCTTTTTGAAAAATGCCTCTTGACGCGCATAATTCCTCATCTGAGAACACACAACACAATCCCAACACATCAATTTGGCTTTCGAGTACAGCATGGAACTATCGAGCAAGTTAACCGAATAACATCAGAAATACGTACAGCATACGAACATCGGGAATACTGCAGCGCAATAGTCCTCGACGTCTCCCAGGCCTTCGATCGAGTGTGGCTTGATGGTCTCATGCATAAAATCAAATAGACGCTCCCTGTGTACACTCATAAGCCTCTCGAGTCGTACCTCTACAATAGAGTCTTCGCAGTGAGATGCAACACTACTACATCTAATGATCATATTATAGAAGCTGGATGTCCCCAGGGAAGTGTATTTTGATTGATTGATTGATTTACACAGCGGAAATCCCCATAAACGAGCGGCTAATAACATCTACGTTTGCCGACGACACCGCAATTCTTAGTCGTTCCAGATGCCCCATTAAAGCACCAGCACGTCTAGCTGAACATTTGGCGGTAGTAGTAAAAGTGTAAACACATCACGTTTACGCTCAACATGCAAACATTTCCTCCGTTAGCACTGTCTAATGCGCAACTCCCACAAGCCAAAGAAGTAACGTACCTTGGCGTTCATCTTGATAGGCGGCTCACCTGGCATCGTCACATTGAGGCAACAAAAACGCAGATAAAACTGAAAGCCAATAACCTCTATTGGCTTTTGAATTCCCGATCTCCTTTCAGCTTATACTACAAGGTCCTACTCTACAATTCAGCCATAAAACCAGTGTGGATCTACGGCTCGCTGCTGTGGGGAAATGCGTGCAGTAGCAATATTGACATCATTCAGCGATCACAATCAAAAACCTTGACGACTATCACTGGGGCACCATGGTATGCTCGAAACGAGAACATTAATAGGGATTTGAACGTTATATACGTCAAAGATGAAATAGTAAGACAAAATGCGAACTCCAACATTAAGCTATGCTTGCACCTAAATACTCTTGCTTGGCGGCTAGCTCGGGCTTGCAGTCGAACCCGCCTTAAACGAAACGACCTTCCAGCTCAGCAATAAGGTCGTAATTTATAGTAGACGCTGCCTGCGCCCTTATATATGGAAGATTGCCTTCCTTATCGCTGGATGTCGTTCTATTCAACACAGTTGGAATAAAATATTTTACACAATCAATTTTCTTCTATTGCGATCTAGGGTCGTGTCTTTGGCCGCTCTTGGCCGGTGAGCAAATCTATACTGTACCTACAAATAATTTAACAGCAATACATAATTGCATAAACATAAGCCACACAACGACACTTAGTCGCTAACGTAAATAAAGCTGAAGTACCCAGCGCATTTCAAGTGCAATAAAATATGATCGCACTTGAATGTGGCGGGCAACGGCCAGAGCCTAGTCAGCATAATTGCCAGACTCTGACCGGATACATGTGGTACTATGTGCATATAACTCTCTGCTCCTCAGCAATGTTTCCGTTGCCATACATGAACACCTATATATATATATATATTATGTATTTGCTGGCGCAGCAACGCGCTGGGTTAGCTAAGTTAATGTATAAGAACAACTGTACGAATTATTCTGGAAATTACATGACTTCGTCCAGACGTCTCGAAGTCTTAAACTAAAACGAAAGTGTTCTATATATATGTGTTGTCAAATGTGTTCAAACTAAAGCTAGAACTGGAAGAAGATGCCCACCAAACTGTAGGGGCCCCCTCTTCAGCCCCTACTACAAGGGTACCTGCCGTGTCAACGAAGCACCACCACAACTAAACAACGAATGAGAGGCAGACCGCCGCTTATGCCTACGATTGACCACAAGGCGTCGAAAACAACGCATGAGAGACAGATCGCCCCTTATGCCAACGAGGGAACAGATAGCGACTAAGACAACGCATGAGAGGCAAACAGCCCCTTATGCTGACGAGGGAGCAGCAGTTCAGAGCAAGCTGCAACAAGATGACCGACAACGCTGCCAAGAGCGCCCAACATAGTATCTTAAATAATTATATTATTTATATTATCGTAATATTAAGAATTGTAATGCCCGACGACAATTAAGTCGACCGGCAAGACGTTTGGCCTACCACTAAGTAGGAAAAGAAAAATTGGTAAACACATCAAAGTCAAACCAAAACCTTATTAATACGATTAAATGAAATACATAACCGAAAACGAAGATATTCCTGTTCATGCTTGACAATAGTATAAGTAAGATATATTAGACATGGGTTTAATAGATACAAAGACAGTGCATTCCACTGCAAATGTTATAAACAAAGAGAGGCGACTCCAAAAACCCCAGGGTATCGAAATTCAAAAAACGTGTCCGCCATTTCGTTTTTTTGGGATAATTTCGAAAACCTGACGTGATGAAATAAAATTGACTTCGGATTCGGATTCAGCGACACAAAATCCATATAATAGCATAGTGAGACCCCCAGATCAGAACATCACTTTTTAAACCCCGTACTAAAAAAAGTACAGGGGTTCATTGGGTTTGTTTTAACGAATATTTGCGTAACAGGTAGAAGGAGGCGTGGCAGACCCTATAAAGTATATATATTCTTGATCAGCACCAATAGCCGAGTCGATATAGCAATGTCTGTCTGCCCGTCTGTCTGTCTGTCCGTCTGTATAAACACCTAGATCTCAGAGACTATAAGAGCTAGAGACACCAAACTTGGTATGTAGATTCGTCTATATTGCAGGCATATCAAGTTTATCTCAAAATTCGGCCACGCCCCCTTAACCGCCTATAAATCGACATAGAAAATTTTATATTCAAATTATAAAAGCAATTTAAAAGCTAGAGATTCCAGATTTTGCAACAGTCCTAGATTTTTGCTAAAAATTTAATTCCGATTGGACAGTAAATAGCCAAGATATTCAAAAAATAAATTTTTCTGTTTAATTTGTTAATGGCATGTTATCAGTAATTAAAACTTAAATAACTTTATAAAACAAAAAATTGCATTAACATATTATATAACAAATTGGCGTCCGTTCAGACGTGAGCTTCTGTGGCGCAGTGTACTGAGTCGCGGAGTCGGACTGTGCTCGTGCGATCGAGTCCTGCCGTGGGCAAAAGGCTTTTAATTTATTAATGTTCGAATTCAATTTCATTTTATTTTAAAATTCAGTGCTTATTTAAAATGTAATATCAAAATTAAATTTTAAAATATCTTTATTTCTGTTACTTTGTAATAGGTACTATAACAAACAATATGGCCATTTGGGAGGATGAACACATAAGTTCGAGAGTGGCTCAACACGTTGAAAATTTTTGCAACTTTGTTGCGGGTTCGATTCCCGGCGGGAACAACTTTATTTCCAGCTGATTTTAAGCTATTTTCATTATTTTTTACAATTTATTGAAATTGTTATTTATGAATGTTATATTGACATTAAATACTGCATACATGTGTAATAATTACATTTAAATTATTTTATATTGGTATTTATACAAATGTTATGTTAAAATTCTATGTAAATTTTATGTTTATTTTAAATTAACTGTGTAAATTAATGTTTTTAGTAAATTTATATTCCACAAAAAAACCTCTACACAAGGTAAAAGTGTAGTGACGAAAGCAATTTCTAGCGCCAAAATTTCTGATTTACAATTTTGTGACGAAAAAAATTGAGTTTAATATAAAAATTTTAACGGAAGATATGAATTATATATAAAAAAAAAAAAAAAGTTTGGCACCTTTCCAACGATATATAGAAAATAACTGTAGCTTAAATGGTTTGGAAACTGTTGAGGTTTCAGTTTTAGCGGGAAATGGCGTTTTAGCTTCTTTAGCGCTTTGATGCAAACAGACAAACAAACTGACTTTTCATTTCATTTTTAGGAGTCTACTAAAATTTTCAAATTTATTTATCTTTTGAACCAGTTATCGGAATTGGGTGATTTGAGGTATCAATCGACGCGTATTTTTAAGTACAATTTAAAAAAAATTAAAAATTTTACCAAAAGGCCCCAACAGCCCCATTAGCTGCAATTATTTACATTTTTCCCCTCCCACTTACACCCCCATATCTCATGACCCAGGTTGGTTATGTAGTCACACGCGATGCGTTCTTGTTCATTGCCAAACTCAGAATGTTCTTTATTGTCTCTCTTTTTCTTTTGCTAGCTTATAATAATGTATGTGAGGATCCTGTGGATCTTGTGTATTGTGAATTACTTATTGCTATGTGTATATTACTTATTGCTACAGTTGGAAAAAGTTTTAGTATGCCATTTTGTAAGTTAGGCATATAACTCAATCTGATCGGACAGTCGTAGCAAATTTTCCAACTTAGCTGTATATATAGTTACTCGCCTTTTGCACCCTTCGTGCTGCTTTCGTCACTAACGCGATCTGCCGTCCGCAGTGATTTTTTGAGCTTAAATTATTTTACTATATGATTTAAGTGTTGGTTAACTTATTTATTGCAGCATTGTGCATGTATTTTTAATTTAATCTCTGTTAAGATTTTACATATGGCGTGCACTTAACAGATCTTAGAACTGCGCATATGGTTGTCCCGCTCTCCCTAATGCGAGTATACTCGACTGTAGCACTGGCCGACAAGTTTTTTGTGTGGCTGTGTTATCATTGTCAGCTAGATTTTCTTCAAACTTTATAAATTGTATAAAAAAATTGTCTTAGAAAAAAATACTAAAGCCAGGCAAACGTCCTGGATAAAATCTATATACTATCCCTGACACAATACAGAAAATAAAAGGAGTAAAAAGAAACCAAGAAAATTAAATAAAATAAAACACTAGTGGGCCGGTGCTACAGTCGAGCATACTCGACAGTCGGAGACCCCGTACTTACTATGGAAAAAACTTAGAATGGAAAAAAATTAGGTTAACCTAAATGCAAATTCTATCAGGTTGATTACGATGTCTTATGAAACATAAAAGATTTTCATACAAAGACTTGAATTTCGCCCGATCGGTTCTATGAGAGCTATATGAAATAGTAGTCCGATTTGAACCAACTTCGGACAGGATATATAAAACCAACTTTTATGCATATTCAATCAGTTTGTTTACGATATCTCCAAAAACAAAAAAGTTTTTCATACTAAGACTTGATTTTCGCCCGATCCGTCCTATGACAGCTATATGATATAGTAGTTCAATTTGAACCAACTTTGAACAGGATATATAAAACCAAGTTTAATGCAAATTCTATCAGTTTGGTTACGATATCTTATAAAACAAAAAAGTTTTTCACACTACGACTTGATTTTCACCCGATCTATCCTATGACAGCTATATGATATAGTGAACCGATTTGAACCAATTTTGGACAGGATGTATCAAATAAAGTAATATGCTTACTGTATCAGTTTGGTTACGATATATTATAAAACAAAAAAGTTTTTTATACTAAGACTTGATTTTCGCCCGATCGGTCCTATGACAGCTATATCTTATAGTGGTCCGATTTGAATCAAATTTGGTAGGGATGTATAAGACTAACTTAAATGGATATTCTATTTGGTTACGATATCTCATAAAACTCATACTAAAACTTGATTTTAGACCGACTGTTCCTATGGGCGCTATATGATATAGTGGTTAGATTTAAAAAAGAAACAAACTTAACCTGCCTGCAATATAGAGGAATCTACATACCAAATTTGGTGTCATTAGCTTTTAAATTGCTCTTACAATAAGGGTTTGATTTTTTTTTCCGATTTGTGGGCGATATAGGGGGCGTGGCCGAATTTTGAAACAAACTTGATCTGCCTGCAGTATAGAGGAACATACATACCAAGTTTGGTGTCTCTAGCTCTTATAGTCTCTGAGATCTCGGTGTTCATACAGACAGACAGACAGACGGACTTTGCTATATCGACTCAGCTATTGATGCTGATCAAGAATATATATACTTTATAGGGTCTGCCACGCCTCCTTCTGCCTTTTACGCACATATTCGGTAAAACAAACCCAATAGACCCCTGTACTTAAAATAAGTACAGGGTCTAAGAAACACCAAAAAATATTTATTTTCGCATAATATAATATATATACATACAACAACTTTTTGCTCATAGAAAAGTATGGAATGGCAACATATTAGTGCCAAATTAAAAAAAATTAGAGATACTTTCGATAAGTCATATAAATGTCTTCCACAGAATAGGAACATTCAAGAAGTGACCCTGAGTAAATACGCAGCAATACTAGTAGCAGCATTTAATCAGGCGCTCAGACTAAGACATGACAGCCAACCATATTATTCAAGTGCATCAAAACTCTTAATCAGACTTAGATCAAATCTTATTTCTGTGAAGGACTGGTATAATTTGGATACATAAATTCAATGTATCCTAAATACTCCTTCGACAGTTGAAACCGGTGATGAACCAGAATCTACACTAAAAAATATAAATCTACAAGAAGAATTACAATCAAACAGTGACTCTGGTAACGAAGTTAAAGAAAAAGATTTACATAATCAATATACATAATCAACAGCAGTGCCTGAGTTCGATGAAAAGAAAATCCATCTTCAGAGATTTATCACAGCAATAAAGTTGGTCGACCTAGCAAAGGGACCATATGAAGAAATTGATATTGAAGTGATTAAATCGAAAACTTCAATAGCTTCTATCTTAAATAAATTGCAGACTATTATAGTCGGTAAGACATCGCAAAATGTGAAATTGGCTACAGTTCAGCAAAGAGGTAAAACGGCCACGCAGCTTACCACCGAAATCGATCATTTACGCAAGCAGCTCGAAGCTGTCATAATCAAGAAGACTGAGCATGAACATGCTCCACAATGGATGCAGCTATAAGCGCATACATTTGTACAAGTATGTGAATACAGTATTGTTTTCCAAAGGAAGTAATGCCTACCGCGAAAATAACTATAGAGGTAATTATCGTGGTAAGTGAGACGCAATTCTACCAGTTCCAACAGAAAAAATATCAACAACAATAATAGCTGGTGTTTGACAACTCGCTGCTTCTTATTCGTCTCTTCCAAAAACACGCTTATAAAGACGAAACGTGTTTTAGACATCATAAAAATTTGTACGGAGATAATAAACGACAGTTTGGCTCGTGTTTGGCTTTAGCCAGGTTTTGAGTCCGCTATAGTTTTGCTGGCCATTCGTGGCGCAACCTTATTCCGACAAAGGATTCCCGCTCGGTAGTTTCTATTTAACGCTACATTGGTGTCAGGTGGGGGGTCTGAGCTTGAATCCGCGAGAATTCTTACCACGATGCCTAAAGGTTGGGCTAACAAACGCGTGAATACGGCGAGTATGAGCTTATTGGAGGGTAAGCATACGATGGCCCAAACATGCATGGACCACAAATTCGAACAGGTGTTTGATGCTTTCCAGAGAAGGCTACTTGGCATTCTTAATCGTGGAGTCGCCAGTAGTGTGGAGACGCCGCAACAAGCCCCGCAAACGCTGCCAACATGCCAGTCCACTGTTTGTGACCCCCGGACGCAGGCCGTCGACTTTGCATTGGAACTGAAGCGTCGTGGACGGGTTGTGTTTGCGGATGCACCGGATCCAACCTACAACGCAATCGTGGTTCAGTAATTCTTCGACGGAATGCGGGTAACCGCGCATCAAGTTCTGGTGTTCTCTAGCAAACCTCAAAAGCTGGCAAAAGCACGAGACATGGCGATTCGTTTGCAGGTGTAATGCTTACGACACTCAAACCGACAGGGGTATTAAACCACAGCAGCAAGCGAAGAGCAACTAGAACCAATAGCACTTAGCGGTCACAACCGTGGCCACGCAAATGTTCCCGCTGGGGATTACATTGCACAATTCTTTTCCACAACGCCCGGTCCGCAAGTTGACACTGGTGCGGCGGTCTCCCTACTGAACAAACGAGACGTCCACGAGCCCCTGACAACCACTTCTTGCCGTGTCATTTTACGAGGCCTTTAATCATAAACTTTTGAGGTAACTGAACGTGCCTCCATTGCACTATGGTCCGGTTGACGATTTTTTCGGAATAAAGTCGTTATTTAAAGTTGTTCGAAATATTGATTTTTTCATGGCGATGCATTCAAAATACTTTCAACTCAAATGTTGCGTGACCAACATTTTCACATTGTCCAACACTGATTAGCAAACAGCTGTGAAACAGAGTTGCTTTCAACTGAGAGCACATGAAACTGTTATTTAAAGGTTTATTTAATGTTACATTTAATTACTTTACAGCCCTAATTCAGAAACTTTTTTAACAAATTTTTTGTGAATTATATTCATTGTGCCTTGTACTTTAGGTTTATATATCCGCTTTGTTGAAATTCAGCGTGTAAATTTTTGGTTTTGTAATTTAAAAACTTGCCTCGTTAAAAAATTGTTTGATTAAATTTTATCCTTGGATAGAGTTAACTAGCTAGCATATGCTAGCAATGCAACTATATGCATTTTGTAGAGTAATCAATTCTGAATTGGTACTATTAAGCTGAAGTTGCTAACCTCACGTTGAAAAGTTCGTAGTTGCTTAAAGTGTGGAGACAACACATAAGACAAAATGACAAATATTAAAATTTTTGGCTAATTTTTACTGTACGCATTGGCGAAAATTACGAAAACTTGTGTTTACGTATTGAATAAACGTTAAATCTTTACAATCGACAAAAAATATAAATTTCTAGTTTCATACAAAAAGTCAGTTCACGACCGATTTTTGGAATTTGAGCCATTTGATATTATAAATTTTAGTATTCCGATCTTCATATATGTAAGCCTAAATGTGAGGAGAAATATATCACATATATACGTTCAGCTTGGTCAGATATTTTGGAAAAAGTATGGCTTTTGTATAAAAAGTGACTTTTCAACCGATAATTCCTATTATTTCTATATGATATAGTTGTCCGATTTGGATCAAATAGTACCAACACGTTAGGCGCATAGTAACACGCCTAATCTGCAAATTTGTCGCTGATAGTTTGAAAAACAAAAAACTTGCAATTCGCAGAAACCAAAATAAAAGCGGCAACACGCCCACTTTTCTAGGCCACTTGATATTATAAGCCCAACGCAATAAACTAAACCAAAAAATCTTCATTTGTTCTCGAGTTAATTTATTTCAAAAAAAAACGTCATCCGGACCATAGCGCATCGCAATGAGATTGGATCGGTGACCCCTGCAGCACAAGTTCTTGCTATTCGAGAGACCACCCAAGCTTGTTGGGCATCGATTTCCTACATGGATTTGAAAGCGCTGCGTTTAACATTCGAGTGGGCTGTGGCTCCATTAAAACCACCCAGTTGAGACGCGACTAGTCTTTTGTATCTGACGTCGCCGGCCTGTGTGCCCCCGTTCAGCGACACCCAGTTGGAATTGAATTGTGCGTGCATCCAAAAGCAGACAAATGTTATGCTGGAGAAGCATCCGATTTACCCCGAAATAAATTTTGGGCAGCACTGTCGTTGATGCCGTTCGTGATTCAATGGTGTTGCGGATACTCAACCCTATAAATTGTCTGAACTTACCGTGTTGGGTAGACTAGATCCGGTGGACGTTTTGTCGAACCTCACTCAGGAAACGGCAGATCCACTAGACTGAAATCTACCGCTGCCCGACAGCCTACCCGACCAATATCGCAAGTGTTTTCTGGAGCTTTTGCGCATTCGCTAAAAGCTAGGACAATAACGGCCGATCGAATTTGGTTCGCCATCACATTAATACCGGTCAGACGCGCTCCATCCAGCTGCCGTTACGTCGAGCTGCAGTGGCGAAAAAGTTGGAGGTGGAGCGGCTATTGGCGGCCCATGGGCATCTCCTGTCGTGCTAGTGCAAAAGAAGATCGGATCACCAGGTTTTGTGTGGCCTACCGGCGTTTAAACGAAGTCACCATTAAGGATTCTTATCCCCTGAAGCGCATGGACGATATCCTTATCACACTGCGTGGCTCAAGTTGGTTTTCTACCATGGACCTGCAAAGCGGTTACTGGCAGGTAGAGATAGATGAGGAGTCCCGTCCTTTGACTGACAAATTTAATGTTACGCCGTTCGGGTTGACGAATGCACCTGCGACCTTCGAAAGGCTAATGGAAGGTTGCCCTAATATACCTCGACGATGTCATTGTGCATTCGCGCACCGCCGAAGAACATATGAAGCAATTGGAGGCCGTGCTAAAACGACTGGTTGGTGCGGGATTGAAACTGAGTCCTGCGAATGCGATTTTGTCAAGTCCAAAATCCATTTTCTGGGGCACATGCTGGGCAGCCATGGATTACTAGCCTGTCCCACTAAAATCTCCAAAGTGTTTGACTCCCGGACAGATGGTTTCTCGACGTCGCTCGGACACTGCATGAACTAACTGATGCCCGTCGGATTTGTCTGGACACCCTCGGCTTAAGAGTCACTTGACGCTATGCTGATCACAGCGCCATTTCTGGCGTTTCCTGATCCCGACAACCCCTTCGTCTTGGACATCGACGCCTCCAACTACGGGCGCAAGTTGATGACCCGGTCATGTCGGTAGCTCATTCGTGGGTTTTTAAAAATGATCGAATACGGTGTTAATGATATTCTTTGCCCGTATTTGTCCGTTTTCGACAAAAAAGACATATTGCAGCCGATTTTGAGTTTCACCGCTTAACTCTGCTGGAGGTTTGGGACAACAATGGACGCGACGACTCTGCCGTAACGAAATGGATGTTGGAGAAAATGAAAATAAGTCAACTCAGCAACTCAGACGTTAATCAAATCGAGCAAAAAGCTTGCAGTTTTATCAAGCATATTAAGAAATATTTGCCTAAATGCAACAGTATGCTGTCAAGGTTTAAAGTTACTCACTCAAGGTGGCTTTCGCAGGCGATTATTATAACCTTGGATGAAGAGCTTACGGATCCATCTCCCTCTAAAATGGGTAGATCTACGCTAAGCTATACACAGGCTGGAATGCGTTTGAAACATAAATTAGCAAATGATCTTGCATCGGACACTGACTTTTCAGCGCAGCACTTATACATGCTGCTTCTGTTTCTGCGAAGAAGGCTAAAGAGGATGATTTGTTTAACGCATTAAGAGTCGTCAGAGAAGAACAGACAGGGAACACGACAGGAGGCCGGAAATCTCAGGTGATTATTCCCCTTACCCCTGAAGAAGCATTGGCATTTTTGTTGGAAAATAGACTTACCAAACAGTAATATATCAATATGCATCATCTTAATAAAGCTCGTGGCTGCAACATTTCCCCCCTCATATTCGGCATTTCAGGAAGCTAAAACGATTTGCAGACCAACTCAAACAGAAATTTCTGAAAATTGTGCGCGGGTTTCAATGCAAAACTTTTTGGACCATACAGCCGAAAGAATATTGGTCCTGCAAAAAAAAGGTTATATATCAAATGGAAATTGTTTCACGTTGCACATTAATAGTAAGCTACGGACTTGATGGGTCTACTGGTCAAAGCTTATATAAGCAGAAGTTTCGATCAGAAGAACCTGCTTCCCATTTTGTCAGCACTATGATACCATTAAAATTAATAGATGCAAATCAAAGAATTATTTGGAATAACAGAGCTCCACAATCTGTTAGGTTCTGCAGGCCACTTAAAATTGAGTACGCAAAGGAAAGCCATGAAAAAATATTAAGAAAAAAAGAATGTTTGGATATGCAAGTCGCCGGTTTGAAGGATTTCATATATAGAAAGGAAGGCAAAAAAGTTGTCAGTTCCTATGAACCACAAATGACACTTATTGATGGTAAAGTACTTAACGCTTTAACTGGTACGTTATCAACTCAGTGCTGCCCAATATGTGGGGTCAAACCTAAAAAACTCCTCGAGACCATTGATTTTCACTCCCAAGTTTTTAAGCCAAGGCCAGCGACTCTAAAATATGGTGTCAGTCCATTGCATGCCTGGATTTGATTTTTTGAATTTGTATTGAACGTGTCCTATAGACTTAAAACTCATAAGTGACCCATCACCCAGTCTAACAAAATTGAAATGATGGCTCGGAGAAAGGAAATTCAGGAAATGATGTGGACACAAATGGGTCTACATGTAAGCATTCCCAAACAAAACGGAAGTGGGAATAGTAATGATGAAAACACGGCTAGAAGTACATTCGCGAATTACCAAATTTTTCCTTAATTACAAGCTTTGATCAAAACATTTTATACAATTTGTATGTAGCTTTGATCACAATTTCAAGCGAGCATTCTGTTGATGTTGATAAATTTAAAGCATTTTGTGAGGATACATTTTTATTATATGTTAATACTTATCCTTAGGATCCTTAGGAGAAAAAGCTTCAGAAGCAAGGAACAAGTACTATAAAAACGATAGGAAGTCACATGCCCGAAAAAATTGCCGCTTAAACAATATGACTGATGTTTTTTATAGAGCTATGGATTCTTCTGATCCATTGATATCCAGTACTTGCTTTAATGAAAGGCAAAATAAATTAAAAAAAAAAGAAACCCTCCCGGCAGAAGAAATAAATCTTTTAAAATGCCCACCTCCCCCGAACTATGAAACAATCACGTCAGAAATAGAAAATGAAGATTTGGACTCCGCTGATGATTTTGATGATTATCTAGAAATTGCATTAGATGATAAAGAAGATTAAACATATCTGTAAATAGAATTATAAATTAATAGTAAAAACAATTTTTTTTTACTTGGTTGTGGGCGGATTGGTTGAAGGAGTAGTTTTATTGCAAAACAGAAATAAAACTTAATTCTATATTAATGTTTTACATTTTTGTGCCAAATTTAAACGCTCCAGCTTTAAAATTAGACTTTATGCAAAAATTTCGGAAAAAACTGCAATCGGACTGGATGGGGCAGACCACGGGAAGCGTACTACCAAGAAGGTGCACGTCAATCAGCTAGCCCCATATACAGTTGCTGAAGACCCTGACATAGGCCAGCGGGCTCAAAATCACGCTTATAAAAACAACTCGTGTTTTGGACATCATAAACATTTGTACGAAGATAATAAATAAAAAAATTTACCAGCTCACTAGTGTTTGACTTTAGCCAGGTTTTGTGTCCGCTATAGTTTGCTGGCCACTAGTGGCGCAACCCCATTCCGACAAAGGATTCCCGCTCGGTCATCCAGTTCCTGGTATTTTCTATTTAACGCTACTGTATCATTTAACTATGTAGCAACAGAAACAAAATTTATCTTTTTAATAGACACAGGTGCTGATATCTCTATATTAAAATAAATTCCCACGTCTTTCAAGACGTTCAAATAGATATGTAAGTTAAAATAGATAACAGAAATAATATTAAAGGGGTAAGCCAAGGGGTTACACAATCCAAGGGCTTAACCTCTATCGAGATACAGACAGATAAATATATAATTCCACACAGATTTCATATAGTAGACTTGCAATTCACAAAATTCATGTGATGGAATATTGGGCATTGACTTTATTAAAAGATTTAACTACCAATTAGATTGCAACCGACAGAAGATTGGCTTATAACACTAGGCACCAGCCCAAAAGTTACAAGACCATAACCACTTTTTTGGATAGATTTGGGGCCAAAACCGACGAAAAAAATTTTTTTTTTATGGTAAGATTTTTTTTTTTAGAATTTTTCAAAAATCTGGCTTTTTTTTATTCCTTTTTTTTTATAGGTGCGCCCACATTTGTAATCATTACTCGAGAATGCCAAAATCGATTTATCAAAGCTTTACTTTATCTAAAAGCTTATCAATATATCTATATTTCATTTATACACAGTCTTAGATTTAAACCAGTAGTTTAAGAGATATCAATTTTTGAATTAAGAAAATTATGATTTTTTCTTACCTTTTTTAAGCTTTTTTTACTAAAAAATTCGAGGAAAATTAGAAAAACATTTACATTTTATTATCTATTTTATTTGCGTAGCTGCTTTAATTATGCAATGTTTAAGATATGATTCATTAAAATGTATGGTGAGACGGCGATATGATATTGATATGTTGAGTCGAGGCATGTTTTTGTCGACTTTTTTGACTTTGTTGTGGTGCGGCATGACCTTTAGTATGAACATTTTTTGTGTTTTTTGAGATATCCCAACCAAATTCACAGAATTTGAATTTGTTATTGTTTTACACATTATGACCAAAGTTGGTTCAAATCGGTTAACTATATCATATAGCTGCCATAGGAGCGATCGGTCAAAATTTAAGTTTTACTATGACAAACTTATTTGTATGTTGAGATATTTTAACTAAGCTGACAGAATATGTATTTAAGAGGGTCGTTTGAACTACATTATTTGTTACTATATATTTAGCTATATTAATTACCCATCGTTAAGTATGTTTACCAATAAAATCTATTGAAACACGGCTAAGTTATTAGTATTTAAACAATGAAACAAGTTTTTCGCAAAGGTTGATTTTGACTGATCGGTCCCATGGCATCTATATGTTTAAGTGGTCCGATATTGGACAGGTCCCAAATTTGGACAGGTTGTATAAGACGATACGAGATTCTTAATTTGTAAGTTTGGTACAGATAACTTAAAAAACAAAAAAGTTTTTCATACTAAAGCTTGCGTATCGATTGTTCCAATGGCAGCTATATTATATATTGCTCCGATTTAAACCAAATTTGGTAGGGATATGAAAAGCAACTAAAAATACCCAATTCATGAGTTTGATTGAGATATCTCCAAAAATAAAAAAGTTTTACTACTAAAACTTGGTTTTGTACCGATCGGTCCTATGGCTATGATATAGTGGATCGATTTGAACCAACATTGGAAAGGATGTATAAGGCTTACTTAAATGCATATTCTATAAATTTGGTTTCGATATCTCATAAAACAAAAAAGTTTTTCATACTAAAACATGATTTTAGACCGATCGGTCCTATGGCAGCTATATGATATAGTGGATAGATTCGAACTTAAATTGGTGAAGATATAAAGGACAACATAGAATACACAATGTGTGAGTTTGGTTAAAATATCTTAGAAAACAAAAAAGTTTTTTATACTAAAAGTAATTTTTGACCGATCGTTCCTATAGCAGTTATATTGAATGGTGATCCGATTTGAACCAAATTTATATAAGGTATATATAACACATTCCCAGATATACAACCTGTGCGATTGGTTGATATATCTCAAGAAATAACACAACTTTTCATACTAAAGATTGATTTTCGACCGATTGTTCCTATGGCAGCTATATGATATAGTTCACCGATTTGAACCAACTTTGGTCATAATGTGTAAAACAATAACAAATTCAAATTCTGTGAATTTGGTTGGGATATCTCAAAAAACACAAAAAAGGTCATGCCGCACCACAACAAAGTCAAAAAAGTCGACAAAAACATGCCTCGACTCAACATAATATCATATCGCCGTCTCACCATACATTTTAATGAATCATATCTTAAACAACGCGTAATTACAACAGCTACTCAAATAGAATAGTTAATTAAATTTTAAAAAAATTGTTTTGAATTTTCCTCGAATTTTTTAGTGAAAAAAGCTAAAAAAAAGCCAAGAAAAAATCATAATTTTCTTAATTCAATAATTAATATCTCTTAAAATACTGGTTTAAATCTAAGACTGTGTATAAATGAAATATAGATATATTGATAAGCTTTTAGATAAAGTAAAGCTTTGATAAATCGATTTTGGCATTCTCGAGTAATGATTACAAATGTGGGCGCACCTATAAAAAAAGGAATAAAAAAAAGCCAGATTTTTGAAAAATTAAAAAAAAAAAAATCTCAACATAAAAAAAAATTTTTTTTCGGTTTTGCCCCCAAATCTGTCCAAAAAAGTGGGTTTGGTTTCTGTAACTCGCAAAAAGTGCGATTTCAATTACATATAGTTCTGATAATAATATATTTCTTGTACCAGCACGATCTCAACTTGTCCGAAAAGTCAAACTATCTTCAAGTGAAGATAGTGTAATAATTCCAAACCAGGAAGTTCAAAACTGTATTTATGTTGCAATCACCGTTGCAACTACCCGAAATGCACAATCAGTACCAATCAACAAGTTAACATAAATAATTATTATAATATTATAATTATAATCTAAGCTATGAATCACTTTCGAAATACGATGTGGCTCAAACAAACAATGGCAGTAGAAAAAAAAAGGTCATGTCTCGATTATCCAAAAATTTTCCACCACAGTTTAAAACAAAATGAACTGAATTATGCACTAATTATACTAATCAAATACACTAGGCAACAGCCCAGTTCTGAATTTAGCCAAACCGGCTTTTTTGGATAGATATGGGGCCCCAAACGACGAAAAACATTTTTTTTTTCTAAAACAGGGTTTTTTTTTTAATTTTTTAAAATTTAGGTTTATTTTTCGAGCCTTTTTTAGAGGTACACCCAATTTTGTCATCATTACTGGAGAATGGCAAAAGCGATTTTGCTAAAAGCTACTGAATATATCTGTAATTCATCCATACACAGTCTAAGACTTAAGCCAGCAGTTTAAGAGCAATTTTTATTTTAATTAAGAAAATGTTGTTGTTTTTAAGCTTTTTTACCTTTTTTAGACCCCGTACTTAAAAAAAGTACAGGGGTCTATTGGGTTTGTTTTACCGAATATGTGCGTAACAGGCAAAAGGAGGCGTGGCAGACCCTATAAAGTATATATATTCTTGATCAGCATCAATAGCCGAGTCGATATAGCAATGTCCGTCTGTCTGTCTGTCTGTCCGTCTGTCTGTCTGTCTGTCTGTCTGTCTGTCTGTCTGTATGAACACCTAGATCTCAGAGACTATAAGAGCTAGAGACACCAAACTTGGTATGTAGGTTCTTCTATGCTGCAAGCAGATCAAGTTTGTTTCAAAATTCGGCCACGCCCCTTTTAACGCCCGCAAATCGAAAAAGAAAATTTCATATCTAAATTATAAGAACAATTGAAAAGCTAGTGACACCAAATTTGGTATGTAGATTTCTCTATATTGCAGGCAGATAAAGATTGTTTCTTATTTGGATCGGACCACTATATCATATAGCGCCCATAGGAACAATCGGTCAAAAAACCAGTCTTAGTATGAAAAATTTTTTTGTTTTATGAGATATCGTATCCATGCTGATACAATAAGCATATTACTCGGTTTTATACATCCTGTCCAAAGTTGGTTCAAATCGGTCCACTATATCATATAGCTGTCATAGGACGGATCAGGCGAAAATCAAGCTTTAATATGAAAAACTTTTTTGTTTTTTGAGATATCGTAACCAAACTGATAAAAAATGTATCCAACTTGGTTTTATATATTGTGACCAAAGTTGGTTCAAATCGGACGCCTATATCATATAGCTGTCATAGGACCGATCAGGCGAAAATCAAGCTTTAATATAAAAAACTTTTTTGTTTTATAATATATCGTTACCAATCTTATAGAATATACAAAAAAATAGGTCATATATATCCTGTCTAAAAATGGTCCAAATCGGACTACTATATCATATAGCTGTCATAGGGAGAAAATCAAGTCTTAGTATGAAAAACTTTTTTGTTTTTTGAGATATCGTAACCAAACTGATAGAATATGTATCTAACTTGGTTTTATATATCCTGACCAAAGTTGGTTCAAATCGGACCACTATATCATATAGCTGTCATAGGACCGATCGGTTCCAAATCAAGTATGAAAGTTTAGCAGTCTTAGCTTTTGACAAAGTAAGTACGGGGTCTCCGACAGTCGAGAATGCTCGACTGTAGCTCCGTCCGACTAGTTTAATTTAAGATTCAAGGAAAACTCGAAACAATTTCCGAAGTTTAGTTTTAGTTCTTTTTTGCAAAGATGCATTAATTAAGTTTCGTTGAAGATATGATTCGTTAAAATCTATGGAGAAACGGCGATACAATAAAATTTTATATCTATGCATGTTTTTCTTGATTTTTATGACTTCCTTGTAGAGCGGCATGACTCTCAGTATGCACTTTTTTTTGTGTTTTTTAAGATATTCTAACCAAACTCACAGAATTAAAATTTTCTATTGCCTTACACATAATGACCGAAGATGGCTCAAATCGGTCGACTATATAAAATAAGAAAGTTTTTCATATTAAAGGTTGTTTATTGACCGTTTGTATCGATCGTTCCTATGGCAGCTATATGATATAGTGCTCCGATATAAACCAAATTTGTTAAGGATGTAGAGGGCATCTAAAAATACTAAAATCACGAGTTTGATTAAGATATCTCCAAAAATAAAAAAATTTTCATACTAAAACTTGATTTTCTACCGATCGGTCCTATGACAGCGATTTAAGCCAACTTCGGTTAGGATGCATAAGACCAACTTACATGCATATTCTTTCAGTTTAGTTAAGATATCTCAAAAAACAAAAAAGTTTTTCATACTGAAACTTGCTTTTAGACCGATCGGTCCAATGGCAGCTATATGATATAGTGGACAGACTCGAACCAAAATTGGTGAACACGTAAAGGCCAACATGGAATTCACAATTTTTGAGTTTGGTTAGTTTAGTTTTTCATACTAAAGGTGGATTTTTGACCGATCGTTCCTATAGTAGCTATAATGAATACTGATCCGATTTCAACAAAATTTGGTAGGGCTATAAAACACATTACTAGATACATAACCTGTGCGATTGGCTAAAATATCTCAAGAAATAACACAACTTTTCACACTAAAGATGGATTTTCGACCGATCGTTCCTATGGCAGCTATATAATATAGTAGACCGATTTTAACCATCTTTGGTCATAATGTGTAAGACAATAGCAAGTTCCAATTCTGTGAGTTTCGTTGGCATATCTTAAAAAACAATTTCATACTAAAGGTCATGCCGCTCCACAGGGAAGTCATAAAAATCAACAAAATTGTCTACAAACATAAAATTTTATTATAACGCCGTTTCTCTTTATACATTTTGACCATAGATTTTGCAGCTTTGTTAAAAAAAATTAAAACCGAAGTTCAGAATTTTAGTTGGTGTTTTTCTTGAATTTTAAAGTAAAAAAAGCTAAAAAAAACCCGCTTAAAAAAAGCTAAAAAAACAACATTTTCTTAATTCAAAAATTAATAGTTCCTAAGCTACTAGCGTAATTCTTAGACTATGTATAAATGAATTACAGATATATTCATTAGCTTTCAGAAAACGTAAAGCTTTTAGGCATTCTCGAGTAATGATGACAAAAGTGGGCGCAACTCAAAAAACCGGCTCGAAAAAAAGGAAAATTTTAAAAAATCCACAAAAAAAAAGTCTGCCACAGAAAAAAAAAAAATTTTTTTTTGTCGTTTGGGGCCCCATATCTTTCCAAAAAGTGGGTTTGGTTAAATTCAGAAGAAAAAAGTCCAAATTTGTTGCCTAGTGTTATATTCGGACTAGAAACCGAAACTATTTCAACGAAAAATTTTTACAAACAAACAAACACTAAGATTGAAAGACGATGAAATACAATAAAAATTATAGAAGTCCTTACAGTCAGAAAGAAGAAATCCAAGCCCAAGTACGAAAATTAATTTACGACAAAATTGTTAAACCATTTGAGTCATAATATAAAAGCCCACTTTTGTTAGAACCAAAGAAATCTCATTCTGACACCAATAAGAAAAAATGGCGATTAGTAATTAATTTTCGTCAAATCAATAAAAAGCTGTTAGCCGATAAGTTTCCACTACCTAGAATTAATGATATTTTTGGATCAACTAGGTAGAGCAAAATATTTTTTTTTGTCTTTATTTATTAAATCTTCTCCAAGGGAGACTTACAATAAGTTTATCAAATCTTAAATTAAAAGCTTAACTAACAGTCATGTTGACTTACTATGATCTACGATGCCCCAAGGGCTTATTGCTGTGCTGGACGGTTTTATGGTGGAATTGTAAAGTAGGAATAGAGATTATTGGCTTTCAGTATAATCTGCGTTTTTTTTGCCTCAATGTTACGATGCCAGGTGAGCCGCCTATCAAGATGAACGCCAAGGTACGTTACTTCTTTGGCTTGTGGGAGTTGCGCATTAGACAGTGCTAACGGAGGAAATGTTTGCATGTTGAGCGTAAACGTGATGTGTTTACACTTTTACTACTACCGCCAAATGTTCAGCTAGACGTGCTGGTGCTTTAATGGGGCATCTGGAACGACTAAGAATTGCGGTGTCGTCGGCAAACGTAGATGTTATTAGCCGCTCGTTTATGGGGATTTCCGCTGTGTAAATCAATCAATCAATCAAAATACACTTCCCTGGGGACATCCAGCTTCTATAATATGATCATTAGATGTAGTAGTGTTGCATCTCACTGCGAAGACTCTATTGTAGAGGTACGACTCGAGAGGCTTATGAGTGTACACAGGGAGCGTCTATTTGATTTTATGCATGAGACCATCAAGCCACACTCGATCGAAGGCCTGGGAGACGTCGAGGACTATTGCGCTGCAGTATTCCCAATGTTCGTATGCTGTACGTATTTCTGATGTTATTCGGTTAACTTGCTCGATAGTTCCATGCTTTACTCGGAAGCCAAATTGATGTGTTGGGATTGTGTTGTGTGTTCTTAGATGAGGAATTATGCGCGTCAAGAGGCATTTTTCAAAAAGCTTAAACAAGCACGGTAGTAGGCTAATTGGTCTGTACGCTGATGGTATTTTATGATCTGTTTTAGGTTTGGGAATCATTATAATGACCGATTTCTTCCATTTTTTTGGGAAGTAGCCGAGTGTTGTAATTGCGTTGAAAAGTTGAAAGATGAGGAAAATAGCACAGTTTGGAAGTTCAATGATCATTTTTTGAGTTATTAGACCATAGCCTGGAGCTTTCTTTGGTTTTATCTGTTCTTTTACGACTTTTACAATTTTATTTGGACGAAATTCAGGTGGTTCAGGTTCGCCAGGACTATCAGATACACAGGATGATAGTAAAAACGAATTTGTTGCGGGATTTGGTTGAAATACAGTACGTAGGTGAGCAGCAAATGTGTTAGCTCTGTCTTTGTCGCTACAAGTCCAGCAGCCTGAGGAGTTTCTTATAGGCATTACCGTTTCGATCGGCGCACCTAGCGTAGGGTGAGCCCATCACAAAGGATGCTTGGTTGGTGATAATTGCTCTATGTAGCGGCGTTGGGCATCTGCTTCTTTATGCTTTAGAGCTTTGCTAAGTCTGCGTGAAGCATCTTTAAAGCGGTGTTTTGTAGATGGTGGCCGTCGAGACTGCCATTCACGTCGCAATCGTCGCTTTACCAGAACAAGTTGTTCTATTTGAAGATTAGTTTTACGTTGATTGGTCTGCACATGCGCGCGTTGTGGAGTAGAGATCTTAGCTGCTGCAACAAGTACAGATTCAGCAGAGCACTCGATGTCCGCTTCGATGTTGAACTGCGGAGCAAGATCGAGGTGAGAGCTAACGTATTTCTTGTACTTTAGCAAATTGATTCTGTGTTTTGTGAGTCTTTCAGAATATTCCACATACTCCGGGGATTGGAGTAGATTTAATAACACGGGGGAGTGGTCAGATGCGTGGAATGTTTTTTATATTTCACAGCAATATCTATTAAGTCCGGTTGTTTGTTAGGGTCTGCTGGCCAGTATGTAGGACTACCCGGGGAAACATAGTTGAGTTTGTTGCTTGGCTTTATGATTGCGTTGTATAACTTCCTTCCTTTTGCGGTCAAAAGGCGAGAGCCCCAGTGCGAGTGTTTCGCATTAAAGTCTCCTGCTGTTATAAATCGCTGTCCCAGTGAATTGTATGAATTGATCTTCAGAGATTGTAAAGCGGGGGGGACAGTATACAGCGGCAATAGTAAGATTGCTGATGTCCTATTGTACAATTATAGATGTGGCTTGTAGAAAATTTGCCGCAAACATTTTTTGGAGTTCGTGTTTGTTGCGGTTTCTTATTAGTATACCGGTTTCGCCATGTGCTTTTCCATCCGGATGATTTGTGCCGTAGAATATGTATCCGCGTATTTGAAAGTTATATGTTAGTAAGGTGCGTCCCAGAAAGAAGCATTACATCAATGTGATTTCGTATAGGAATTAGGTAAGTTCAAGTTTATGCCGTGAAACACCGTTGGCGTTCCACAGAGATATTCGTAGAGGCGCCATTGATTACACTAGGCAACAGCCCAAAAGTTACAAGAACCAAAACCACTTTTTTGGATAGATTTGGGGCCAAAACCGACGAAAAACATTTTTTTTTTTTTTTTTATGGAGAGATTTTTTTTTTAGAATTTTTCAAAAATCTGACTTTTTTTTATTCCTTTTTTTTTAGAGGTGCGCCCACATTTGTAATCATTACTCAAGAATGCCACAACCGATTTATCAAAGTTTTACTTTATCTAAAAGCTAATGAATATATCTATATTTCATTTATACACAGTCTTAGATTTAAACCAGTAGTTTAAGAAATATCAATTTTTGAATTAAGAAAATGATGATTTTTTCTTAGCTTTTTTCTTAGCTTTTTTCACTAAAAAATTCGAGGAAAATTCGAAACAATTTTTTTACATTTAATTAACTATTTTATTTGCGTAGCTGTTGTTATTACACGTTGTATAAGATATAATTCATTAAAATCTATGGTGAGACGGCGATATGATATTTTGTTGAATCGAGGCATGTTTTTGTCGATTTTTTTGACTTCGTTGTGGTGTGGCATGACCTTTAGTATGAAAATTTTTTGTGTTTTTTGAGATATCCCAACCAAACTCACAGAATTTGAATTTGTTATTGTTTTACACATTGTGACCAAAGTTGGTTCAAATCGGACCACTATATCATATAGATGCCATAGGAACGATCGGTCGAAAATTAAGTCTTAGTATGAAAAACTTATTTGTATTTTGAGATATTTTAACTAAACTGACAGAATATGTATTTAAGAGGGTCATTAATTTGTTATTATATATTTAGCTATATTAATTACCCATCGTTTAGAATGTTTACCATTAACATCTATGGAAAGACGACGGAGTTATTAGCATATAAGCAATGAAACAAGTTTTTCGCAAAGGTTGATTTTCGATTGATCGGTCCAATGGCAGCTATATGTTATAGTGGTCCGATTCCAGCCAAATTTGGACAGGTTGTATAAGACGATACGAGATTTTTAATTTGTAAGTTTGGTACAGATAACTTAAAAAACAAAAAAGTTTTTCATACTAGAGCTTGTTTATCGACCGTTCGTATCGATTGTTCCTATGGCAGCTATATGATATAGTGCTCCGATTTTAACCAAATTCGGTAAGGATGTGAAGAGCAATTAAAAATACTCAATTCATGAGTTTGATTGAGTTATCTCAAAAAAACAAAAAGTTTTTCATACTTAAACTTGATTTTAGACCGATCGGTCCTATGGCAACTATAAGATATAGTGGACACATTTAAACTAAAATTGGTAAAGATATAAAGGACAACATAGAATACACAATGTGTGAGTTTGGTTAAAATATCTTAGAAAATAAAAAAGTTTTTCATACTAAAGGTGGATTTTTAACCGATCGTTCCTATAGCAGCTATATTGAATAGTGATCCGATTTGAACCAAATTTGGTAGGGATATATAACACATTTCCAGATATACAACCTGTGCGATTGGTTGATATATCTCAAGAAATAACCCAACCTTTCATACTAAGCATGGATTTTCGACCGATCGTTCCTATGGCAGCTATATGATATAGTGGTTCGATTTGAACCAACTTTGGTCACAATGTGTAAAACAATAACAAATTCAAATTCTGTGAGTTTGGTTGGGATATCTCAAAAAACACAAAAAATTTTCATACTAAAGGTCATGCCACACCACAACGAAGTCAAAAAAATCGACAAAAACATGCCTCGATTCAACAAAATATCATATCGCCGTCTCACCATAGATTTTAATGAATTATATCTTAAACAACGTGTAATAACAACAGCTACGCAAATAAAATAGTTAATAAAATGTAAAAAAATTGTTTCGAATTTTCCTCGAATTTTTTAGTGAAAAAAGCTAAGAAAAAAGCTAAGAAAAAATCATCATTTTCTTAATTCAAAAATTGATATCTCTTAAACTACTGGTTTAAATCAAAGACTGTGTATAAATGAAATATAGATATATTCATTAGCTTTTAGATAAAGTAAAACTTTGATAAATCGGTTGTGGCATTCTTGAGTAATGATTACAAATGTGGGCGCACCTCTGAAAAAAAGTATTTAAAAAAAAGCCAAATTTTGAAAAATTCTAAAAAAAAAATCTCACCATAAAAAAACAAAAAAAATGTTTTTCGTCGGTTTTGGCCCCAAATCTATCCAAAAAAGTGGGTTTGGTTTCTGTAACTCGCAAAAAGTGCGATTTTGTTGCCTAGTGTTATTTGGATTGTTGAGATGCAAGCATCTGTATCAAGGTGTTTTGATTTTGCATAAGATTTTGCATAGTTGATCTCATAAACGACATGAACTCCATCACACTTTGTTGTAGGGAGAAAATCATCGCTTCAATAGAGCTTTGTGACTGCTGCATGGGCTGCTGCGCGTTATCCATATTCGAATCTTGTTGGATTACCCTTGGGGCGCTGCTGAGGGAGTTGATTTTTGAGGGCCAGACTTTAAAGTATTAGCAAAAGAAATGTTGTTGATAGTGTTTGCGGGACAAAATCAGGACCTGGCTGCTTTGGCGAAGAATACGTCGGGTGTAGTGTGGTATGCTATAATTGCACCTGGCAGGTGCTGATGGCGCGCTGTTGGTACTCGTCGGATGCGGATTTTTAGTTTCTTGTACACTGGACAGCCTCTGTAGGTAGCTGTGTGATTTCCACCGCAGTTTCCGCACATTTTTGTACCAGGGACATTCTTGTTGACTTGGTGGGAATCAGGGCCATGGGAGTCTCCACAAGCTACACTGTAATAAGACAGTTCACCGCAGTAATGTGATGGACAAGACATTGTTTGTTTGGAGCGTCTGCTCCGCTTAGTTACTTTATTCAGAATGATTCCTATATGTCAAAGTTGGGTTCAGCTAACCAGAAAACATGCAATGCGAATATCTATGTGCTTATATATATGTAAGTTAGTTGGTATATACATATGTATGCAGCAGGCATGCGTATGCTATGTATGGTTTGACCACTTGAGCTGTTGGTATATAAGTTAACACGAGTTGTCAAACGATTGACTCAGGTTGCATAACAACGGGTCATTGACTTGATCGGTCAGCGTCCGCAACTTGTGCAACGTGAGCCGCGCCAGCAGCGTCAGAAGTTTGGGCAATGACCCGTCTTCTGCAGAACTTCAGCGAACACCGTGGGATCGCTGATTCAGCATATTTATTGCACTAGGGCTAGCTTTCGTTATAAGTGCACTTTGTAATTAGCTTTAGTTCATTTTTGACAATTAAACTTGGAAGTTCAATAATAAACAACAAGTGTTTTAAGTGACTCAATAACGACGATAAGACCCTTCTCGTAACTGGCGCCCAACAGGATAAAAGAATCCTTAAAACCCCAAAAAAAAAAAAAAAAAAAAAAAAAAACAACAACTAACAAGCCCACAAGCCTCTGTTAGATTAATCGACAAATAACAAGCCCACAAGCCTCTGTTATAACCACCAGCCGTTAACAAGCCCAAACGCCTCTGTTAACAAAAAACTAGTCGGACGGAGCTACAGTCGAGCATTCTCGACTGTCGGAGACCCCGTACTTACTTTGTCAAAAGCTAAGACTGCTAAACTTTCATACTTGATTTGGAACCGATCGGTCCTATGACAGCTATATGATATAGTGGTCCGATTTGAACCAACTTTGGTCAGGATATATAAAACCAAGTTAGATACATATTCTATCAGTTTGGTTACGATATCTCAAAAAACAAAAAAGTTTTTCATACTAAGACTTGATTTTCTCCCTATGACAGCTATCACTGCGGACGGCAGTTCGCGTTAGTGACGAAAGCAGCACGAAGGGTGCGAAAGGCGACTAACATCACTGCGGACGGCAGTTCGCGTTAGTGACGAAAGCAGCACGAAGGGTGCGAAAGGCGACTAACAATATATACAGCTAAGTTGGAAAATTTGCTACGACTGTCCGATCAGATCGAGTTATATACCGATCGAAAGGTTTAGTCTTAACTTACAAAATGGCATACTAAAACTTTTGCTAATTCACCTGGGTCATGAGATACGAGGGTGTAAGTGGGAGGGGAAAAATTTATATGATCGCAGCTTATGGAGCCGTTGGGGATTTTACGTAAAATTTTTTATTTTTTAAAAATTCTTATCAAAAATACGCGTCGTTTGATACCTTGATGACCCAAATCCGATAACTGGTTCAAAAGATAAATAAATTTGAAAATTTTAGTAGAATACTAAAAATGAAGTGAAAAAGTTTCTTTGTTTGTCTGTTTGTCTGTTTGTCTGTTTGTATCAAAGCGCTAAAAAAGCGTAGATGTTATGATGGGGATTTGTTCATTTTTGAAAATCTAGAAATGTTTGTTTTACGACTTTTTCAATTTCCCGCTAGTTTAGCGGGAAATCGCTAAATCCCGCTAAATTTGAAACCTCACCAGTTTCCATACCATAGTAGCTATAGATATGTTCTGGGTATCATTGGAAAGGTGTGCTTGAGGGCTTTTAGGCGTACCTTTAAACTTTTTTTCTAAAGTACTCAGGTAACATTTTACAGGTGAAATAAAGTTTTTTAGCTTACATTTTGGCGATTTTTGACAAAACGGCTCTAACGATTTTTATTAAATTTTAGTATGTTGTAGTACGTAGAATTTTTTAGTATATGAAACATAAACTTTGACCAAGGGGTTTGGAAGATATTGCTTGTTAACTGAATGTATACATTTTTCTATCGGTCGAAAATCAGGTTTTAGTACGAAAAACTTTTTGGTTGTATGAGATATCTCAAACAAACTGACACAATAAGCATTTAACTTGGTTTTATATATTCTGTGCAAAGTTGGTTCAAATCGGACTACTATAACATATAGCTGTCATAGGACCGATCGGGGGAAAATGGAGTCTTAGTACGAAAAACTTTTTTGTTTTATGAGATATCTTAACCAAACTGATAAAATATGCATTTAACTTCGTTTTATATATCCTGGCCAAAGTTGGTTCAAATCGGACCACTATATCATATAGCTGTCATAGGACCGATCGTGCGAAAATCAAGTCTTAGCATAAAAAACTTTTTTTTCACGAGATATCGTAACAAAACTAATAGAATATGCATTTAAGTTAGACTTATAGATCCTGAAGAAAGTTGGTTCTAATCGAACCACTATATCATATAACTGTCATAGGACCGATCGGGCGAAGTCTAAGTCTTAGTATGAGAAACTTTTTTTTCTCACAGTAGGTACGGGGCTTCCGACAGTAGAGTAGCAACTTAAGCGATGCGAGCAGGGGGCGGAGCCCCCTACTTTTCTTTATAATTAAAAAAATTTTTTTTTTAAATATGAAAAAATATTCAACAATGATAAATTTACAATGTCAAAAGCAAAAGCAATTGCAAAAATTTCTGATATCCCACAAAAAAAACCTCTAAACGAGGTAAAAGTCTAGTGACGAAAGCAATTTCCAGCCCCAAAATTTCTGATATCCAATTTTGTGACGAACAAAATTGAGTTTAATATAAAAATTTTAAATAAAAATATAAATTAATAAAAAAAAACAATTGGCATTCGGCACTGCGCAAAAAGTAATTTTTATGTACAAAGAAGCTCACCCTTTTTGCGCACAGTGCACAAGGCCAATTGTTTTTTTTTATTAATTTATATTTTTATTTAAAATTTTTATATTAAACTCAATTTTGTTCGTCACAAAATTGGATATCAGAAATTTTGGGGCTGGAAATTGCTTTCGTCACTAGACTTTTACCTCGTTTAGAGGTTTTTTTTGTGGGATATGATATAGTAGTCCGATTTGGACCATTTTTAGACAGGATATATATGACCTATTTTTTTGTATATTCTATAAGATTGGTAACGATATATTATAAAACAAAAAAGTTTTTTATATTAAAGCTTGATTTTCGCCTGATCGGTCCTATGACAGCTATATGATAAAGGCGTCCGATTTGAACCAACTTTGGTCACAATATATAAAACCAAGTTGGATACATTTTTTATCAGTTTGGTTACGATATCTCAAAAAACAAAAAAGTTTTTCATATTAAAGCTTGATTTTCGCCTGATCCGTCCTATGACAGCTATATGATATAGTGGACCGATTTGAACCAACTTTGGACAGGATGTATAAAACCGGGTAATATGCTTATTGTATCAGCATGGATACGATATCTCATAAAACAAAAAAATTTGTCATACTAAGACTGGATTTTTGACCGATTGTTCCTATGGGCGCTATATGATATAGTGGTCCGATCCAAATAAGAAACAATCTTTATCTGCCTGCAATATAGAGGAATCTACATACCAAATTTGGTGTCACTAGCTTTTCAATTGTTCTTATAATTTAGATATGAAATTTTCTTTTTCGATTTGCGGGCGTTAAAAGGGGCGTGGCCGAATTTTGAAACAAACTTGATCTGCTTGCAGCATAGAAGAACCTACATACCAAGTTTGGTGTCTCTAGCTCTTATAGTCTCTGAGATCTAGGTGTTCATACAGACAGACAGACAGACAGACAGACAGACAGACAGACAGACGGACAGACAGACAGACAGACGGACATTGCTATATCGACTCGGCTATTGATGCTGATCAAGAATATATATACTTTATAGGGTCTGCCACGCCTCCTTTTGCCTGTTACGCACATATTCGGTAAAACAAACCCAATAGACCCCTGTACTTTTTTTAAGTACGGGGTCTAACAACAACTAACAAGCCCAAAAGCCTCTGTTAGAATAACCAACGAATAACAAGCTCAACAGCCTCTGTTATAAAAGAAATCCAACAACAACACCCGCCACCAACACCAACATCTACCAGCAACCCACCAAATCCCAGGAAGCTACAAGGAAGGAAGCTACAGGAAGCAGAAGCTACAACTGAAGATTTAAATTCTAAGGAAATAAAAAAGCATGTAAGTGGAATGTTCAGTGAAAACCTATAAATTAAATTAAAGCAAGCAATTTTAAACTAACATTTAAAAAGAAAACTTAAAGTAATAAAAATTGAAAATTTAAAGCATTTTATTAGTCCAAGCCCCTAACTTTATAAACATTTATGAGTGACAGTGAAATAGAGGAGTTGTTAGAAAAGTTTAACAAATTAGAAGGTCCAAAGTGTGAAAGTGAACAGAGCCAAGTAAACATGGCATCCATAACCCCAGAACAGTTGCAATCCATAATAGAAGCCGCAGTATCAAGCGCATTAGCATCTCAGGAGAGGTTATTCGAAGAGAAGATAAAAGATATCAGGCAGGGATTAAGCAAGGCACGCATTAGTCCCCCTGAAGTGATAACTTATAATGATGCCGACATCATACTAGGCGCAGGCGTTTGTAATGAAACACTAGATATAGTAAAGTCCCTTCCGGACTTCGAGGGCAGACACGAGACTTACGTGTCATGGAGGAAAGCAGCGCATATCGCTTATAAGGTTTTCGAAAAATATGAAGGTACCTCAATGCACTATCAAGCTTTGGGGATACTAAGAAATAAAATCAAGGGTCCTGCAGACATGACTCTGTCGTCCTTCGATACGCCCCTAAATTTCAAAGCCATAATAAACCGGCTTGACTTTACCTACGCCGACAAACGTCCCATTTACCTTATCGAGCAAGAGATGTCAACACTCCGTCAAGGAAACATGACACTATTGCAGTACTATGACGAAGTAGAGAAAAAACTGACTCTTCTTATTAACAAGACAATCATGACCTACGACACAAAAGTGGCCGCATCTTTAAATGAAAAATACAGAGCAGACGCTCTACGAGTATTCATATCTGGCATTAGAAAGTCGTTAAGCGACGTTCTTTTCTCAGCAAGACCGTCAGATCTTCCCTCCGCTCTGGCATTAGCACAAGAGGTTGAATCAAACCATGAAAGATTTGTGTTTGCTAGTAACTTCGCACGAAGTATTGAGGAAAGATCCCAGAAAATCGAACAGAGACAACAATCCAGGGACAGAAACATAACGCCCAATAATAGAAATACCCAGCCAGGAAAAAATCTAAAAAGCCTTTAGAAGCACCGACCCAAGATCAGGTTCAGCCCATGGACATAGATAGTTCATCCCGCTTTAGGGTAAACACACAATTTCAGAACCAACCTACAGGACAAAATTCTAACAATTGGCAACAACAGCAGAACACTCAGCCGAACACTTACAACAACTTCGGACAAGCTAACAAACGATCGAACAGTGGAACCGCAAGGTTCACAGGACCAAAACATTAACGAGACAACCATTTGGCCGTAGACGAAGACCCACTTACCGAAGAAGACGAGTACGGTGAGGAAGTCGAACGTGAGACTGAAGACATAGACGATGACACTCCCTATGACCAACTCAATTTTTTAGCCATAACTCCCTGCTTCCGTTCATCGAAAGAACAATAGCAGGGAGAACAATAAAATTATTACTCGATACAGGGGCCTCTAAGAACTACATAAAACCATTAAAAGAACTTAAAATCGTGGTCCCGGTTAATCAGACTTTCCAAGTAAAATCAATTCATGGCAATAATGCCATAGACAAAAAGTGCATTATGCACCTCTTTAATACTAACGCGACATTTTTTATTCTTCCAAATTTAACTACATTCGACGGAATAATCGGACTAGACTTACTGAAACAGACTGACGGCGAATTAAGTTTTAAAAATAAACAGCTATCAACGAACAGCGGCACAGAAGAAATTAAGTTCCTACCATGCTCAAATGTGAATTTTACCAAAGTCGAAGACATAGAGGTGCCCCAACAAATGATAGGAAAATTTCAGGCCATGCTAAGAGACCGAATGGGTGTCTTTGCGGAACCAAATGAGGCATTGCCATACAATACTAACATCATCGGCACGATTCGGACAGAAAACGAGGACCCAATCTACTCTAAATTGTACCCGTACCCAATGGGGGTCTCTGAATTCGTCAACTCGGAAACCCAAGCCATGCTAAGGGATGGTATAATCAGACCGTCCCGGTCCCCCTACAATAACCCTGTTTGGGTAGTAGATAAAAAGGGTACCGATGAACAAGGAAATAGGAAAAAGCGTTTAGTAATAGACTTCAGGAAACTAAACATGAAAACAATCGACGACAAGTACCCCATTCCCAATATAGTTTCCATACTTTCAAACTTGGGAAAATCCAAATTTTTTACGACACTCGATTTAAAATCCGGTTTTCACCAGATCCTTCTTGCGGAGAAAGATATAGAGAAAACAGCTTTCTCTGTGGCAAATGGGAAGTATGAATTCTGCAGACTTCCGTTTTGTTTGAAAAATGCCCCTAGTATTTTCCAAAGGGCTATCGACGATGTGCTTAGGGAACAAATTGGCAAGACATGCTATGTTTATGTGGATGATGTTATCATCTTTTCAGAAAGCATGGAAGACCATGTAGGACACATCGCATGGGTATTAGAAAAGCTCTATGACGCAAATATGAGGGTATCGCGGGAAAAGTCAAACTTCTTCAAGGAAAAAGTAGAGTATCTTGGATTTGTAGTCTCCCGAGGAGGTATAACAACAAATCCCAGTAAAGTTGAAGCTATTAAAAACTTCGAGCAGCCAACTACGCTGTTTCAGATACGATCATTTTTGGGTCTAGCAAGCTACTATAGATGCTTTATCAAAGATTTTGCATCTATAGCAAAACCATTAACCGAAATACTGAAAGGTGACAATGGGAAAGTCAGCGCTAATCAATCAAAGAAAATACCCGTGACCCTTAACGACAAACAACTTCAGACATTTGAAAAACTAAAAAATGTTTTAGCTTCTGAAGATGTTATGTTACTTTACCCGGACTATCAAAAACCATTTGACCTTACTACAGACGCTTCATCCGTTGGTCTGGGAGCGGTTTTATCTCAGGATAAAAAACCAATTACTATGATCTCCAGAACTTTAAAAGATAACGAGCTAGAATTTGCCACAAACGAACGGGAGCTACTTGCCATAGTGTGGGCCTTAAAATCCCTAAGAAACTATTTGTACGGCGTGAAAAACCTAAATATTTATACCGACCATCAGCCGCTTACAGGCTCCGTCTCAGACAAAAACTCAAACGCGAAAATAAAAAGATGGAAATCCTTTATTGACGAACATAACGCTCAGATTTTCTATAAACCGGGAAAGGAAAATTTTGTTGCTGATGCACTATCGCGACAGAACTTTCATGCCTTAGAGGAAGACGCATCATCTGATCTGGCTACAATACATAGCGAATTGTCATTAACATACACTATTGAGTCTACGGACAAGCCGGTAAATTGTTTTCGAAATCAAATAATCATAGAAGAGAACACAGTTCCTTCTACACGAATTATTATTATGTTTGGGCAAAAAACACGACACATCATTCATTTCACCAACAGAGAAAGTCTTTTAGGAAACGTTTTCGACGCAGTCAAAAAAGATGTAGTAAACGCAATCGTATGCGATTTACCCATTTTGGCTTTCATTCAAAATAAGTTAATCGAAACCTTTCCGACGACTCAGTTCTGGCATTCAAAAAAAATGGTCATTGACATTGTCGACCCAAACGAACAAAGAGAAATAGTAATCGCTGAACATAATAGAGCGCATAGGGCAGGTCAAGAGAATAGTAAGCAAATTCTGCAAGATTATTATTTTCCGAAAATGACTCGTTTAGTAAATGAAGTAGTTGCAAACTGTAAGGTCTGCAACAGGGCTAAATACGACCGACACCCCCAAAAACATGTTATTGGCGAAACGCCTATTCCCTCTCAAGTAGGTGATATACTCCACATTGACATCTTTTCAACAGATAAAAAATATTTTCTAACTTGCGTCGACAAATTTTCAAAATTTGCCATCGTCCAACCCATAGCTTCCCGGACTATAACAGACATTCAACCACCTATTTTACAACTTATGAATTTCTACCCTTGTGTTAAAACTGTGTACTGCGATAACGAACCGTCCTTAAATTCAGGGACAGTAAAAAATCTCTTGAATAATCGTTTCGACGTACAAATTATAAACTCTCCACCACTTCACAGCACGTCAAATGGGCAAGTTGAGAGATTTCATAGTACGCTCGCGGAAATCGCTAGGTGCTTAAAATTAGAAAAGCACTTAAGCGACACAGTTGATTTGATACTACAATCAACAATAGAATACAACAGAACAATACATTCCGTCACAAATAAGAAACCCATTGACATAGTACATTCGTCTCTACCAAAATTCGAAGCCGAAATCAGAAACAAAATTTACAAAGCCCAAGAAATCCAAAATCAAAGACTCAACAAAAAAAGACAAAATAGAACTTTTGAAGTCGGCGATAAAGTACTGGTAAAATCAAATAGAAGGCTAGGTAACAAGCTAACGCCCCTATATGAGGAAAAAACTGTTGAAGCCGATTTGGGGACAACGGTTCTAATAAAGGGGAGGGAGGTCCACAAGGACAATTTAAGATAGATTGAATAACATTAAGTTAGAATTAATCATTTTTATTCACATTTCAGGTTTTGGGTTACATTAATTTTTATCACAACAACGACAGCCAAACTGACGGACTCAAACTACATACCAATCATAGACGGAGACGTGACTATCTGGAGCGAATTCCAGTATTTAAAGCATTCAACAAATTTGACGAGATACTATGCGATAGCGGAGGAGACAGAAAAATTAAAGAGACACTTCCCTCAGAGCCACATGAAACAGATACTGGACTCGGACATCCGACACGTACGAACTCTTCTAGCTACAATAGAAATTCACCACCGACATTCCAGAAGTATTAACTTGATAGGAACTGCCTTAAAAGTAGTAGCCGGCACACCAGATTTCGATGATTTTGAAAGCATCAAGTTTACTGAAAAACAGCTCGTAGAATCAGAAAATAGGCAAATCATTATTAACTCAAAAACTCAACAGCAAATTAATAGGTTAACAGACAATGTAAACATTTTAATTAAAAACGCACAGACAAAGCAAGTAAATACAGAACACCTATATGAGACACTACTTTCAAGAAATAGAATAATAATAGCCGAACTAGAAGCACTTATGTTGTCAGTCACACTCTCAAAAATTGGAATAATAAACCCAGCTATTTTAGATTCAGATGATTTAAAAGACATAATCAATGAACATTCCACAAATATTACTGTAACAGATTTAATGCAAGTTGCACAAAGTAAAGTTTTATTGAATAATCATTTTCTACATTTTATTATAAAATATCCTAAACCTAGCTTAGAGTGTAAGAAAATTACTATTTTTCCTGTCCAGCACAATGGCACTATCCTAAACTTCGCCGGGAACGACAACATAGCTGAATGCGGAAATCAAGTAATGCCGATCGGAAACTGCACCGCAACACTTTCCACCACGTTCTGCAAAAAACTGTCTTACACAACATGCGCGCAACAACTTCATTCGGGAGGCAACGCACACTGCACCACTCGCCCCAGCCATCTTGAATCTATAACGTTCATCGATGAAGGCGTCATCATTATCAATGAAAACACAGCTACGGTCAACGAACAAACAGTGACTGGAACATTTCTCATTACCTTCGATAATGAGGTTAGAATAAATGGCACAGTATTCCGGAACTGGAAAAACTTCGTGAAGAAATCCTCTGGTCCAGCCTCATCTGCGCTCCTAAATGTAACAGGCCACCAAGAAATACTAAGCCTGACGTACCTACAAAAGCTTAGTATAGAAAACCTACGATACATTACCCAGATGGAAGAGGGACTTAAAGAGCGACCCATAATATCTGGACTGGCCGCGATCACCTTTTTGGTCTTCTGCTACGCAGCACATCAACTTTACAAAAAGCATCATAAGGGTCAACGTCAACATGAACTTCAAGCCGTGATCGATGGTTTTAGGAAGACCGAGGACGCCCTTCACTTAAGCGAGGGAGGAGTTAACACGAGTTGTCAAACGATTGACTCAGGTTGCATAACAACGGGTCATTGACTTGATCGGTCAGCGTCCGCAACTTGTGCAACGTGAGCCGCGCCAGCAGCGTCAGAAGTTTGGGCAATGACCCGTCTTCTGCAGAACTTCAGCGAACACCGTGGGATCGCTGATTCAGCATATTTAGGGCACTAGGGCTAGCTTTCGTTATAAGTGCACTTTGTAATTAGCTTTAGTTCATTTTTGACAATTAAACTTGGAAGTTCAATAATAAACAACAAGTGTTTTAAGTGACTCAATAACGACGATAAGACCCTTCTCGTAACTTATACATATGTATGCTGAAGGCATGCATATATTATGTATGGTTTGACCACTTGAGCTGCAAAGTGCATGCTCAGCATTCTCACGCGCCGCATAACAACGTGTCATTGACCGGATCGGTCAGCGTCCGCAGCTTGTGCAACGTGAGCCGCGCCAGCAGAGTCAGAAGTTTGAGCAATGGCCCGTCTTCTGTAGAACTTCAGCGAACACCGTGGGATCGCTGATTCAGCATATTTAGGACACTAGGGCTAGCCTTCGTTACAAGTGCACTTTGTAATTAGCTGTAGCTCATTTTTGACAATTAAACTTGGAAGTTCACTAATAAATAACAAGTGTTTTAAGTGACTCAATAACGGAGATAAGACCCTTCACCGTAACAATCTTTACCTCGAGATAAGACCCTTTGGTAACTGGATCCCCACGGGATAAAAGAATCCTTAAATCCTAAGAAACTACAACTAATAAGCCCACAAGCCTCTGTTAGATTAATCGACAAATAACAAGCTCACAAGACTCTGTTATAAACACCAACCGTAAACAAGCCCAAACGCCTCTGTTAACAAAAAGCAACAACTAACAAGCCCACAAGCCTCTGTTAGAATATTCAACGTATAACAAGCTCAACAGCCTCTGTTAAAAAAAAAACGTCCCATTCACCTTATCGAGCAAGAGATGTCAACGCTCCGTCAAGGAAACATGACACTATTGCAATACTATGACGAAGTAGAGAAAAAACTGACTCTTTTTACAAGATAATCATGACCTACGACACAAACGTGGCCGCGTCTTTAAATGAAAAATACGAGTTTTCTACGAGTTTTCATATCTGGCATTAGCAAGTCGTTAAGCGACGTTCTTTTCTCAGCAAGACCGTCAGATCTTCCCTCCGCTCTGGCATTAGCACAAGAGGTTGAGTCCAACCACGAAAGATTTGTGTTTGCTAGTAACTTCGCACGAAGTGTTGAGGAAAGATCCCAGAAAATCGAACAGAGACAACAATTCAGGGACAGAAACACAACGTCCAATAATAGAAATACCCAGCCAGGAAAAAACCCGTACTTTACTAAAAATCCTTAAGAAGCACCGAGATCAGGTTCAGCCCATGGACATAGATAGTTCATCCCACATCCCAGGATAAACACCCAATTTCAGAACCAACCTATAAGACAAAGTACTAACTATTGGCAACAACAGCAGAATACTCAGCCGAACACTTACAACAACTTCGGACAAGCTAACAAACGACCAAACAGTGGAACCGCAAGGTTCACAGGACCAAAACATCAACGAGTCAACCATTTGGCCGTGGACGAAGATCCACTTAACGAAGAAGACGAGTACGCCGAGGTAGTCGAACGTGAGACTGAAGACATAGACGATGTCACTTCCTATGACCAAGTCAATTTTTTAGGCATAACTCCCTGCTTCCATTCATTGAAAGAACAATAGCAGGGAGAACAATAAAATTATTAATCGATACAGGGGCCTCTAAAAACTATATAAAACCATAAAAAGAAATTAAAAACGTGGTCTCGGTTAATTAGACGTTCCAAGTAAAATCAATTCATGGCAATAATGCCATAGACAAAAAGTGCATTATGCACCTCTTTAATACTACCGCAACATTTTTTATTCTTCCAAATTTAACAACATTCGACGGAATAATCGGACTTGACTTACTGAAACAGACTGACGGCGAATGAAATTTTAAAAATAAACAGCTATCAACAAAGAGCGGCACAAAAGAAATTAAGTTCCTACCATGTTCAAATGTCAATTTTACCAAAGTCGAAGACATAGAGGTGCTCCAACAAATAATAGGGGAATTTCAGGCTATGCTAAGAGACCGAATGGGTGTCTTCGGGAACCAAATGAGGAATTGCCATATAATACTAACATCATCGGGACGATTCGGATAGAAAACGAGGACCCAATCTACTCTAAATTGTACCCGTATCCAATGGGGGTCTCTGATTTATTTAACTCGGAAACCTAAGCCATGCTAAGGGACGGTATAATCAGACCATCCCGGTCCCCCTATAATAAACCAGTTTGGGTAGTTGATAAAAAGGGAACAGATGAACAAGAAAATAGGAAAAAGCGTTTAGTAATATACTTCAGGAAACTAAACATGAACACAATCGACGACAAGTACCCCATTCCCAATATAGTTTTCGTACTTTCAAACTTGGGAAAATCTAAATGCTTTACGACACTCAATCTAAAATCCGGTTTTCACCAGATCCTTCTTGCGGAGAAAGATATAGAGAAAACAGCTTTCTCTGTGGCAAATGGGAAGTATGAATTCTGCAGACTTCCGTTTTGTTTGAAAAATGCCCCTAGTATTTTCCAAAGAGCTATCGACGATGTGCTTAGGGAACAAATTGGCAAGTCATGCTATGCTTATGTGGATGATGTTATCATCTTCTTAGAAAGCATGGAAGACCATGTAGGACACATCGCATGGGTATTAGAAAAGCTCCATAACTCAAATATGAGCGGATCGCGGGAAAGTCAAATTTTTTCAAGGAAAAAGTAGAGTATTTTGGAATTGTTTTCTCCCGAGGAGGTATAACAACAAATCATAGTAAAGTTGAAGCACTGTTTCAGATACGATTATTTTTGGGTCTAGCAAGCTACTATAGGTGCTTTATTAAAGAGTTTGCATCTATAGCAAAGCCATTAACTGAAATACTGAAAGGTGACAATGGCAAAGTCAGCGCTAATCAATCAAAGAAAATATCCGTGACCTTTAACGACAAACAACTTCAGACATTTGAGAAACTAAAAAACGTTCTAACTTCTGACGATGTTATGTTACTTTACCCGGACTATCAAAAGCCATTTGACCTTACTACAGACGCTTCATCCGATGGTCTGGGAGCGGTTTTATCTCAGTATAAAAAACCAATTACTATGATCTCCATAACTTTAAAAGATAATGAGCTAGAATTTGCCACAAACGAACGGGAGTTACTAAGAAACTATCTGTATGGCGTAAAAAACCTAAATATTTATACTGACCATCAGCCGCTTACAGGCTCCGTCTCAGACAAAAACTCAAATGCGAAAATAAAGAAATGGAAATACTTTATTGACGAACATAACGCTCAGATTAAAGAAAAGAAAATTTTGTTGCTGATGCACTATCGCGACAGAACTTTCATGCCTTAGAGGAAGACGCATCTTCTGATCTGGCCACAATACATAGCGAATTGTCATTAATGTATACTATTAAGTCTACGGACAAGCCGGCAAATTGTTTTCGAAATCAATAATCATAGAAGAGAACGCAGTTACTTTTACACGAACTATTATAAGTCGACGCAGTCAAAAAAGATGTGGTAAACGCAATTGTATGCGATTTATCCATTTTGGCTTTTATTCAAAATAAGTTAATCGAAACCTTTCCGACCACTAAGTTCTTGCATTCAAAAAAAATGGTCATTGACATTGTCGACCCAAACGAACATAATAGAGCGCATAGGGCAGGTAATCAAATTCTGCAAGATTATTATTTTCCGAAAATGACTCGTTTAGTAAATGAAGTAGTTGCAAACTGTAAGGTCTGCAACTGGGCTAAATACGGCCGACACCCCCAAAAACATTTTATTGGCGAAACGCCTATTCCCTCTTAAGTAGGTGATATACTCCACATTGACAAATTTTCAAAATTCGCCATCGTCCAACCCATAGCTTCCTGGACTATAACAGACATTCAACCACCCATTTTACAACCTTTGAATTTCTTCCCTTGTGCTAAAACTGTGTACTGCAATAACGAACCATCCTTAAATTCAGGAACAATAAAAAATCTCTTGAATAACACTAGGCAACAGAATCGCACTTTTTGCGAGTTACAGAAACCAAACCCACTTTTTTGGATAGATTTGGGGCCAAAACCGACGAAAAACATTTTTTTTTTTTTTTTATGGTGAGATTTTTTTTTAGAATTTTTCAAAATTTGGCTATTTTTTTAATACTTTTTTTCAGAGGTGCGCCCACATTTGTCATTATTACACGAAAATGCCAAAACCGATTTATCAAAGCTTTACTTCATCTAAAAGCTAATAAATATATCTATATTTTATTTATACACAGTTTTAGATTTAAACCAGTAGTTTAAGAGATATCAATTTTTGAATTAAGAAAATGATGTTTTTTCTTAGCTTTTTTTTTTAGCTTTTTTAACTAAAAAATTTGAGGAAAATTCGAAACAATTTTTTTACATTTTATTAACTATTTTATTTGCGAAGCTGTTGTAATTACGCGTTGTTTAAGGTATGATTTATTAAAATCTATGGTGAGACGGCGATATGATATTATGTTGAATCGAGGCATGTTTTTGTCGACTTTTTTGACTTCGTTGTAGTGTGGCATGACCTTTAGTATGAAAATTTTTTGTGTTTTTTGAGACATCCCAACCAAACTCACAGAATTTGAATTTGTTATTGTTTTACACATTGTGACCAAAGTTGGTTCAAATCGGACCACTATATCATATAGATGCCATAGGACCGATCGGTCTAAAATCAAGTTTAAGTAAGAAAAACTTTTTTGTTTTATAAAATATCCTAACCAAACTTATAGAATATGCATTTAAGTAAGCCTTATACATCCTTACCAAAGTTGGTTCAAATCGGTCCACTATATTATATAGCTGCCATAGGAACGATCGGTCAAAAATCCATGCTTAGTATGAAAGCTTGTGTTATTTCTTGGGATATATCAACCAATCGCACAGGTTGTATATCTGGAAATGTGTTATATATCCCTACCAAATTTGGTTTAAATCGGATCACTATTCAATATAGCTGCTATAGGAACGATCGGTCGAAAATCCACCTTTAGTATGAAAAACTTTTTTATTTTCTAAGATATTTTAACCAAACTCACACATTGTGTATTCTATGTTGTCCTTTATATTTTCACCAATTTTGGTTTAAATCTGTCCACTATATCATATAGCTGCCATAGGACCGATCGGTCCAAAATCAAGTTAAAGTATGAAAAACTTTTTTGTTTTATAAGATATCGTAACAAAACTTATAGAACTTGCATTAAAGTTAGTCCTATACATTCTTACCAAAGTTGGTTCAAATCGGTCCACTATATCATATAGCTTCCATAGGAACGATCGGTCGAAAATCAAGTTTTAGTATGAAAAACTTTTTGTTTTCTTAAAATAACTCAATTAAACTCATGAATTGAGTATTTTTAATTGCTCATCACATCCTTACCAAATTTGGTTGAAATCGGAGCACTATATCATATAGCTGCCATAGGAACAATCGATTCGAACGGTCGATAAGCAAGCTCTAGTATGAAAAACTTTTTTGTTTTTTAAGTTATCTGTACCAAACTAACAAATTCAGAATCTCGTATCGTCTTATACAACCTGTCCAAATTTGGCTGGAATCGGACCACTATAACATATAGCTGCCATGGGACCGATAAATCGGAAATCAACCTTTGCGAAAAACTTGTTTCATTGCTTATATGCTAATAACTCCGTCGTTTTTCCATAGATTTTTATGGTAAACATTCTAAACGATGGGTAATTAATATAGCTAAATATATAATAACAAATTAATGACCCTCTTAAATACATATTCTGTCATTTTAGTTGAAATATCTCAAAATACAAATAAGTTTTTCATACTAAGACTTGATTTTCGACCGATCGTTCCTATGGCAGCTATATGATATAGTGGTTCGATTTGAACCAACTTTGGTCACTATGTGTAAAACAATAACAAATTCAAATTCTGTGAGTTTGGTTGGGATATCTCAAAAAACACAAAAAATTTTCATACTAAAGGTCATGCCACACCACAACGAAGTCAAAACAGTCGACAAAAACATGCCTCGATTCAACATAATATCATATCGCCGTCTCACCATACATTTTAATCAATCATATTTTAAACAACGCGTAATTACAACAGCTACGCAAATAAAATAGTTAATAAAATGTAAAAAAATTGTTTCGAATTTTCCTCGAATTTTTTAGTGAAAAAAGCTAAAAAAAAAGCCAAGAAAAAATCATAATTTTCTTAATTCAAAAATTGATATCTCTTAAACTACTGGTTTAAATCTAAGACTGTGTATAAATGAAATGTAGATATATTCATTAGCTTTTAGATAAAGTAAAGCTTTGATAAATCGGTTTTGGCATTCTCGAGTAATGATTACAAACGTGGGCGCACCTCTAAAAAAAAGGAATAAAAAAAAGCCAGATTTTTGAAAAATTCTAAAAAAAAAAATCTGACCATAAAAAAAAAAATGTTTTTCGTCGGCTTTGGCCCCAAATCTATCCAAAAACTGGTTTTGGTTCTTGTAACTTTTGGGCTGTTGCCTAGTGTAATCGTTCGACGTACAAATTATAAACTCTCCACCACTTCTCAGCACGTAAAATGGACAAGTTGAGAGATTCCATAGTACGCTCGCGGAAATCGCTAGGTGCTTAAAATTAGAAAAGCATTTAAATGACACAGTTGAATTGATACTACAATCAACAATAGAATACAACAGAACAATACATTCCGTCACAAATAAGAAACCCATTGACATAGTACATTCGTCTCTACCAAAATTCGAAGCCGAAATCAGAAACAAAATTTACAAAGCCCAAGAAATCCAGAATCAAAGACTCAACGAAAAAAGACAAAATAGAACTTTTGGAGTCGGCGATAAAGTACTTGTAAAATCAAATAGAAGACTAGGTAACAAGCTAACGCCCCTATATGAGGAAGAAACTGTTGAAGCCGATTTGGGGACCACGGTTCCAATAAAGGGGAGGGAGGTCCACAAAGACAATTTAATATAGATTGAATAACATTAAGTTAGAATTAATCCTTATTATTCACATTTCAGGTTTTGGGTTACATTAATTTTTATCACAACAACGACAGCCAAACTGACGGACTACAGTTCCTCAAACTACATACCAATCATAGACGGAGACGTGACTATATGGAGCGAATTCCAATATTTAAAACATTCAACAAATTTAACGAGATACTCTGCGATAGCGGAGGAGACAGAAAAATTAAAGAGACACTTCCCTCAGAGCCACATGAAACAGATACTGGACTCGGACATCCGACAGGTACGAACTCTTCTAGCTACAATATAAATGCACCACCGTCATTCCAAAAGTATTTACTTGATAGGGACTGCCTTAAAGGTAGTAGCCGGCATACCAGATTTCGATGATTTCGAGAGTATCAAGTTTACAGAAAAACAGCTCGTAGAGTCAGAAACTAGGCAAATCATTATAAACTCAACAACAAATAAGTAGGCAAACAGACAGTGTAAACATTAATTAATTAAAAACGCACAGACAAAGCAAGTAAATACAGAACACCTATATGAGACATTACTTTCAAGAAATAGAATAATAATAGCCGAACTAGAAGCATTTATGTTGTCAGTAACACTCTCAAAAATTGGAATAATAAATCCAGCTATTTTAGATTCAGATGATTTAAAAGACATAATTAATGAACATTTCACAAATATTACTGTAACAGATTTAATGCAAGTTGCACAAATTAAAGTTTTATTGAATAATCATTTTTTACATTTTATTATAAAATATCCTAAACCTAGCTTAGAGTGTAAGAAAATTACTATTTTTCCTGTCCAGCACATTGGCACTATCCTAAACTTCGGCGGAAACGATAACATAGCTGACTGCGGCAATCAAGTAATGCCGATCGCAAACTGCACCGCAACACTTTCCACCACGTTCTGTAAAAAACTGTCTTACACAACATGCGCGCAACAACTTCATTCGGGAGGCAACGCACACTGCACCACTCGCCCTAGCCATCTTGAATCTATAACGGTCATCGATGAAGGCGGTATCATTATCAATGAGAACACAGCTACGGTCAACGAACAAACAGTGACTGGAACATTTCTCATTACCTTCGATAATGAGGCTAGAGTCAATGGCACAGTATTCCGGAACTGAAAAAACTTCGTGAAGAAATCCTCTGGCCCAGCCTCATTTGCGCTCCTCAATGTAACAGGCCACCAAGAAATACTAAGCTGACATACCTACAAAAGCTTAGAATAGAAAACCTACGATACATTACCCAGATGGAACAGGGACTTAAATAGCAACCCAAAATTTAAATAGTCATTCAATCAAGCTGATATTTATTTTATCTGCGTTAAATAAGCTTAAGTTTTAAATTTCATAATTTTCCGTTGGTTGGAACGACCGTCAGGTGCAAAATATTGAAGACCGTCTGTAGACGATCTTGTCGGTTTGAGCGGAAAAAAATATGGCCGTTCGCTTGCATCACAAGGAAATATCGCACGCCACTTTTTGCGATATCTTTTGCTATTTATTGCTTCTAAAGTTTTTTTTTTTTGAGTTAGTAATCACTAATATAATTATAATAATATGCAATATACTTGAATTTAAATCATTATTATAAAATATAGTTTAGTTGACCGTTACTTTGTAATATGTGGAAAATCCCTATTTACAGGTAGTTTTTTAATTTAGATGTCTTAAAATATACCTATTTTTGTAATGGTTGACTCAAAACAAATTTTGGGAGACTGATTTGTATGAAATAAGCATTCACCTCTACCAAAATACTAAATATATGCATATTTTTTCTTTTTCATCCAACCAAATTGGGAAATGATTTGCATTTTCATATTTTTATCTGATGTCAGACGAACAGCTCTTTTCCAGTGATTGCTAAGCCGACTTAGTCATGTAATGCCATTTCCTTGGGGGAAACAAGTCCTTTTGCTATTTTTGTAAGGAACTCTGGCTGCTTAAGCAGCTCTCCGATCCCATACTCTGAATCGGAAACTTTCTATACAAGAGCCAACCTGTATAATATGTTGGCATTAGTGGGAATCATGTTCACAAAATGATTAAAAAAACCAATTATCATATAGTAGAATAGCTTTCTTTTCGTTTCCTATCTTCGTCCTTGGATTGTAACTGCCCATAAGGCCGTCCATCAAAGGGACTCCTTCAAATGTGATTATTATATTCCTCATTTATTTGCAAGCAACTGATTTATATATATAGCTTCAGCATCCTGCCATAATGCAATACTTTAGCTCTTTGCTCATTGGAATTGGCTCTGAGAAGTGGTTTTGAAAAAATACGGTTGTCTAGATCAAATGATGTCGACAACATATTCGGAGACCCATCACTTTTATCACTGCTAAACTAATCATCGCTTCTACCGAATCTATCAACTCAAGAAATTGATCATTTAAAATTGCTTACAAATTAAAATATTTTATTAATAATTACGATATTCCCTTGTGATGCAAGCGAACGGACATATTTTTTTCCGCTCAAGCCGACAAGACCACCTACAGACGGTCCTCAGCTTTTAGCTTTTTAAAAATACTTCTAGTTGTATTTTTGTATTTATTTTTCTACAAATTATAACAGAATAATATTTCCTACAAGCAGTCTAATTCACAAATCGGTAGACTTTTCTGGCGATTGAAATTGCAACTTATTTGGTCATAATTTAATTTGGTATTTTCCACAATTTAAATGTTTAACAAAATTCTGTAAAATAACGGTTCATCGGAAAATAATTATATATTTATTTAATCGTCAGAAAATCAATTCTTAATATATAATAAATGTATTCGAAAAGAAGTATTTATTGTTTCTTAATATATAATAAATATATAATGCATTCGAAAAGAAATATTTATTAGTTTCCCATTTATATTTTAAAAACGGATGACCGTCTATAGACGGTTTTACCCGTTAGAGAGCTAAACTTGGAAATTCAATAATAAACAACAAGTGTTTTAAGCGACTCAATAACGGAGTTAAGACCCTTCACCGTAACAACCTTAACATCGAGATAAGACCCTTCTCGTAACTTATATAAGCGATGGATCATATTGCTTGTGCGCTAATGTACTTTGGACATTTGTGTATTTGTATATATTATGACTATGTGTCACAATGTATTAAGGGATTGTTATACCCTTTGATTTATGATAATGGTAGGGTAGATATGCTACACCTCCCTTTTTAAAAAAATGACGTAATGCATGTAGTCATTTAGTGTTAGTGTTAATATACTGTATTTAATTTTTTAAAAAGGAATTAATTTATCTTATTATAAATATATGTATTACAAATGTTTTTATCTCTTTTTTTTAAACATTTGTGTTTATTGACAAATTTTTATTTTTAATATATTTGAATTTACGTTTTTTTTTTGTTTTTACTTTATTGGAAGAAAACATTTTTTTTTCGGTGGATCAGACCTTTTTTTTCATGAAACGTTTATTGAATATATATTTTTAACCTATCCTTATGTACTTTTTGTGTCTTATTCTTACTATCTTTAATGAAAATGTTATCATTATCTTCTATTGTCTCTACTATATATGGTCCAAAATATACAGGGTCTAATTTGAGACCTGCTTCATTTTTTATAAGTACTGTATCGTCATATGCTAATTTCCTATAAGCCTTGGCCTTTTCTAACATAATTCTAGCTATTTTGTATGCTATTTCTAATCTAAACTTTATTTCCTTTGTAATTAGATTTGTTTAAATCTATGAACTGTTTTGGTAGTCTGCCAAATACTAGTTCGTATGGACAATACTCATGCGTTTCTGATGGTGTCGTGTTGAAGCAATAAGTGAAATGTTGAATCCAGACGTCCCAACCAGTTTTGTCTGCAGAGATGTATGAACGATTGTATTCATTAAATGTTCGATGACTTCGAGGTGAGATTCTTGATCTTCATATACTTGCATAAATCGGTTAAGATCTGGTTTTTATACTCTGTTGAGATGAACGTCTTCATTGGACCAAACTTGAGTAAGAAATTTTCGAATACAGCTTTTGCAACATTATTTGCGGTTTTGTTTTTTATTGGAATGGCTACTAAATATTTTGTAAGGTCACATATTAATGTGACTATGTAATCATTGCCATTTTCCGATTTAGGTAGCGGTGTTTCTGTGAGAGTCAAATAAGTTTTTGTGTGTGTCTTTGTTTTAGACACTTGGCATTTTTGACATCTACCCCAGCAAGCCAAGTTCAGAGGGCTCGAAATTATGTGTCCGAAAAGAGCCGAGTTTAAGAGCGTTTTTGGAGTAAACACATAAATTTGAGGGTTTTTGGAGCACATTCAGGGCTTTCTAAGCAAGGGCTCATAAAAAGCACTTCTGTCTGAGTATTTTCGGAGTGTAAGTAGGCAGGTAATCGAAAATAACGGTTCTGAACATAACGGAATGCAGAATCATGCGATATGCGAGATCACAGTCAATTCACGCATTCATTCAGTTGTGCAATTAATTGTGAAAGACAAAGACGTCTTTGCGTAATAATTTTTCAAATAAAAACGTGGTAACTAATATTTTATATATATTAACGAAACAACAAACAAAATGAGTGTTCAACGATCAAGCCGCAATGAGAGTAGAAAAATAATGAATGCGCTGATAGCCAAGAAACGAAATTTGAAATGCAGACTTTTTCCTTAATGAAGGTGTTTATGTTTAAGTTTCTACTTATTTCTCATTTTGTTTATTTTTAAGTCAAATATATTATTAAAAATAATACATTAATTAATTTCGTAACCAAACGTATAGAATGTACATAAAACAAGGTCTTATACATCCTGTCCAAAGTTGGTTCAAATCGGACGACTATAACATATAGCTGTCATAGGACCGATCGGACAAAAATCGACTCTTAGTATGAAAAACTTTTTTGTTTAATGAGATGTCGTAACCAAACTAAAACAAAAAGCATTCATCTTAGTTATATATATTCTGTCCGAAGTTGGTTCAAATCGGACCACTATATCATATAGCCGTCATAGGACCGATCGGGTGAAAATCAAGTCTTAGCATGAAAAACTTTTTTGTTTTCGGGTGAAAATCAAGTATGAATTTTTGGCAGTCTTAGCTTTTGACATAGTAAGTACGGGGTCTCCGACAGTCAAGAATGCTCGACTGTAGCTCCGTCCGACTAGTTTTAATTAATCTGCACCCCAATATGCGTCTGAAAAGAACCTTTTAGGAGGCTATTCAAGTGCCTGGAAAAGTAACTTTTATGTGTCTTTTCTGAGGTTTTTATTCCTTTATTGGGAGGGTGAAAGCACTTATATCTGTGTCAGAAAAGAGTCAGATTAGACTCCGAAATCTTCCACATTAAGTGCGACCGTTTTCATAGAAAAAAACGCTCATTCCGGACTCTTTTTTGGGCACATTATGACGGTGAATGCTCATAAAAAAGTGTCCGAAATGTGTCAGAAAACGCACATATTGCTTGCTGGGACGTACGTACTCTTTCATATGACGTGTAGACAGTATTTGTTGTATCTCTTTTTCATCTTTTATTTGAGTCACCGGCTGGAATAAAGATTTTAGAGATTTTAATATTTTAATGCCCATATTTTTGAAAAAATCTATTGAAACTGATTCAAAGATCTTTTCGCTCAGTGCCACTTTGAGTTGGCTGATTTTTAATATACCGGCCTCTTTTTCGAGCCTTTGGAAGAACTGACCTAATTCGAGAATTCCATTAGTATATAAATAGCAAACTTCAATTCTTGCGAAAATTTTAGTAGTAGTGCATTTATAATTCAAGTGCTTTGTTTAAAGCTAGATACAAGACTGAACTTCAAAATAAAAGAATATGAAAACTAAAGCTAAGTACATTGAATGGAAATCTACAAAACATGCCATGGGCTCATGGTCGGCAAGCCGACTCAGTATAAACATAATATATGCAAAGGAATTGCGACATAAACAGTCGTCTGGCTATTGCACCCAATCGTTAACGTGAGCTTGATGCGTCAGCATTTCGGGCGCGCGGATTACTCGAGAAGTTCTGGCGAGGGACGCTAGTTAACTTGCTTGTTAACTATTCCCTCCTCAAGATCATTGCCGTCCTCAGTGATGTTTAATTCGCTGATCACCTTTTGTAGCTTGACTGAAGAGCTCCGACGGATCCACCATAGATGTATTAGGATGAGCCCGCTGACTGCTGATTGTGCTCATTTATCCGTTGCAGTAGTGGTAGGCTTAAATATCGTGTCCCGTGAAGTTTAGTATGCGATGCCTGGGGCTTTGCTTAAAGCTCTGTTACGATTTAGATATTTAGTATTATTTATTAAAGCTGAGTGTTCGAATGTAATCAATGCGCTTCTTTTGTTGTTATCATGGGCCCGTCGTCTACGATGGCACTAGCTAACCGTTCGTTGTTGATGATTATCCGTTCATCCACTATGGTGACTGGTCCCAGGTGACTGGGCTGCGTGCGGTTTATGGCTGAGCCGCCTGAGTGTATTCCGCGTGCGCAGGTATCATGCGTTGCCAGTTTGCAGAGCGTCGCATAGCTGGTTGTAGCACACTCCGTTACAGCTAGGATTTCATTGGGGCATTCCGCTACTATGTTGTCATGTAATTGCAGTACGGTGTTGTTGTGTGCCACTGGAAAGATTAGGACCTTTTTGCAAATAGCTTTAACTTAAGGATATTCAATTAATATGTAATGATACTATCGGAATGGAAAATTTTTATGTTTGATACTTCCATTAAGCTAACTATAGAGACATCTGTGAGCTGTTCGGTAAATACGGATTTCAAATCATTTTGATAAAAAATTGTGGGATTTATAATGTTTGATTTGGCAAGCGTTATAGTGAGCATGAGATTTCCGTTATCAGCATTCTGTTTCTCACTAGTAGCGTTCTATACAAATGTGCAGTATACACTAAATCACCCTTTTTTCTTTAATTTGGGTATCATTGCCTATTTGGGTTAAGTCTGGTAAGTTGATCTTGCTGGGCTTTTGTTATCTTGTCCTTAATTGTTTGCTGCAATTTACTAGATGCTGTATATATTACGTCTAGTGGCCTGTGCCCTATAACTGAATGGATGGATTTATTATATTCTATTGTTGCTCGTATTATTGCTTAGACTGTTTCATTAATTTCTTATAAATTTTTAGGCACCTAGCTATTTCAATTAACGTGCTGTGGAATCGTTCCACTTGACCATTTGAGCAGCAATAGAGTGGAGGGGCGTTAGCTGATTTTTTACTAATGAAGTGATCGTTTCGGAATTGAGCGATGCTTCGCTATCGCAATAAATGGTTTTAGTCTTTGGAAAAATGTTTACTAATTGCAATGGGAATTGTAATATCCGCAATTGCACGAGAGGCTAATGGTTGAACGACTGCAAATTTAGAAAAATCACTGCGGACGGCAGTTCGCGTTAGTGACGAAAGCAGCACGAAGGGTGCGAAAGGCGACTAACAATATATACAGCTAAGTTGGAAAATTTGCTACGACTGTCCGATCAGATCGAGTTATATACCGATCGAAAGGTTTAGTCCTAACTTACAAAATGGCATACTAAAACTTTTGCTAATTCACGTGGGTCATGAGATACGGGGGTGTAAGTGGGAGGGGAAAAATTTATATGATCGCAGCTTATAGAGCCGTTGGGGCTTTTACGTAAAATTTTTTATTTTTTAAAAATTCTTATCAAAAATACGTGTCGTTTGATACCTTGATGACCCAAATCCGATAACTGGTTCAAAAGTTAAATAAATTTGAAAATTTTAGTAGAATACTAAAAATGAAGTGAAAAGTTAGTTTCTTTGTTTGTCTGTTTGTCTGTTTGTATCAAAGCGCTAAAAAAGCGTGGATGTTATGATGGGGATTTGTTCATTTTTGAAAATCTAGAAATGTTTGTTTTACGACTTTTTCAATTTCCCGCTAGTTTAGCGGGAAATCGCTAAATCCCGCTAAGTTTGAAACCACCAGTTTCCATACCATAGAAGCTATAGATATGTTCTGGGTATCATTGGAAAGGTGTGCTTAAGGGCTTTTAGGCGTACCTTTAAACTTTTTTTCTAAAGTACTCAGGTAACATTTTACAGGTGAAATAAAGTTTTTTAGCTTACATTTTGGCGACTTCTGACAAAACGGCTCTAACGATTTTTATTAAATTTTAGTATGTTGTAGTACGTAGAATTTTGCGTTTTTTAGTATATGAAACATAAACTTTGACCAAGGGGTTTGGTAGATATCGCTTGTTAACTGAATGTATACATTTTTCTATCGGTCGAAAATCAGGTTTTAATACGAAAAACTTTTTGGTTGTATGAGATATCTCAAACAAACTGACACAATACGCATTTAACTTGGTTTTATATATTCTGTGCAAAGTTGGTTCAAATCGGACCACTATAACATATAGCTGTCATAGGACCGATCGGTGGAAGATGAAGTCTTAGTACGAAAAACTTTTTTGTTTTATGAGATATCTTAACCAAACTGAAAAAATATGCATTTAACTTCGTTTTATATATCCTGGCCAAAGTTGGTTCAAATCGGACCACTATATCTTATAGCTGTCATAGGACCGATCGGGCGAAAATCAAGTCTTAGCATAAAAAACTTTTTTTACAAGAGATATCGTAACAAAACTAATAGAATATGCATTTAAGTTAGACTTATAGATCCTGAAGAAAGTTGGTTCTTATCGAACCGCTATATCATGTAACTGTCATAGGACCGATCGGGCGAAGACTAAGTCTTAGTATGAGAAACTTTTTTTTCTCACAGTAGGTACGGGGCTTCCGACAGTAGAGTAGCAACTTAAGCGATGCGAGCAGGGGGCGGAGCCCCCTACTTTTCTTAATAATTAAAAAAAATTTTTTTTAAATATGAAAAAATATTCAACAATGATAAATTTACAATGTCAAAAGCAAAAGCAATTGCAAAAATTTCTGATATCCCACAAAAAAAACCTCTAAACGAGGTAAAAGTCTAGTGACGAGAGCAATTTCCAGCCCCAAAATTTCTGATATCCAATTTTGTGACGAACAAAATTGAGGTTAATATAAAAATTTTAAATAAAAATATAAATTAATAAAAAAAAACAATTGGCATTCGGCACTGCGCAAAAAATAATTTTTATGTTCATAGAAGCTCACCCTTTTTGCGCACAGTGCACAAGGCCAATTGTTTTTTTTTATTAATTTATATTTTTATTTAAAATTTTTATATTAACCTCAATTTTGTTCGTCACAAAATTGGATATCAGAAATTTTGGGGCTGGAAATTGCTTTCGTCACTAGACTTTTACCTCGTTTAGAGGTTTTTTTGTGGGATTATAAATACAGGTCAAAAAGATTTTTTGATCTGTGGAAAAAATGTCAATCTGTAGTCTCTCTCCGGCATATGACGGTATTAGCGCTTACCCGAGCTCCTGCTTTTTTGGGTGCCGGTCATATTTAGCCGTAGTACACACTTTGCAATTTAAAACGACTTCGTTAGCCAATTTAGTCATTTTTGGAAAATAGTAATCACGATGGATTTGTTTTACATTTTCCTGTACTGTTCTGTGTGCACGATTATGTTCGGTATTTATTATTTCAACTTGTTCATCCTTGTTAGTGATGTCTGACACCATGTTCTCACAATGCCAGAATTAGCTTGTCGGGAAAAGTGACACTAACTCATGTTGAAAGACTGCCAAAGTGCAAAGTGGGAAAGTGCAATGGAACGCGTTTACAACATCAGGATTCACTACAAGTTTTAGTGTCTCCAAGAGACTGCTTTTGTCTGTGAAATGTATGAACATGATTAGTCTTCGATGTAACGAATAACATGCCTGTTCTAAAACTACTTGATTTCTAAAGCAGTTCAAAGGCTTGTCAGTCGATTCGACTGTGTAGGTCAGGGAAAGCTCACTATGAATGGTGACTGCATCTGATTGCGGCTCGTCTTGTAAAGCATTTATACTTTGCCGGGATAGGGCGTCAGCCACGAAGTTTTCTTTGCCTGGCTTGTAATGAATTTTCGCATTATGCTCTTCAATAAAAGCCTTCCACCTTTTAATTTTTGCGTTAGTATTCTTTTCAGATACTGCAAACGTGAGCGGTTGATGGTCCGTGAAAATGTGTACTTTTTTGGTACCGTATAGGTAATTCTGAAGTTTCCTGAGGGTCCATACAATAGCCAATAGTTCCCTTTCATTGGTAGCATAATGGGATTCACATTGTTTCAACGTACGTGAAATCATCGTAATGGGTCTTCCCCCCTGAGATAGCACTGCTCCGATACCACTTGCGGAAGCGGCAGTGGTTAAGTCGAAGGGCTTTTTAAAGTCTGGGTACATGAGCATGACGTCTTCTGATGCCAGTATATTTCTTAACCGGTTAAAAGCTTCGCGTTGCGATTCATGGAATTCTATCGGCATTTTTTTTGGACATATGCTTACTAACTGATCCATTTTCGCCATTCAGTATACTCGTCAAAGGTCTTGCTATGGAAGCGAAATCTTTAACGAATACCTTGTAGTAGCTGGCAAGGCCTAGAAAAGACCTTAGAGCAAATAAGTTTCTTGGTTCAGGGTATTCTTGAATCGCCTTAACCTTTTCTTGGTCTGTCTTTGCTCCTTCGCTGGTAACCACGAAACCTAAGTATTCGACACTTCCTTTAAAAAACTTTGTCTTCTCCTTAGAGACTCTCATGTTAGCATCGCAAAGACGCTGAAGTACTATATCAATGTGTCGGAAAAGATCGGCTTCATATTCGGAAAATATTTTTACGTCATCGACATAGACGTAACATATTTTACCAATTTATTCTCGGAGAACATCGTCAATTGCTCTTTAGAAGATGCTACCAGCATTCTTCAAACCAAAAGGCAATCGACAAAATTCGTATTTTCCTTCGTATACTGAGAAAGAGGTTTTCTCACGATCTTTTCCAGCTAGATAAATCTGGTGATACCAAGACTTCAAGTCTTAGGTGGTGAAAAATTTTGGCTTTCCAAGATTCGGAAGAATCAATGGAATGCTTGGCATTAGGTAACGGTCCGCAACAGTTCGCTCATTTAGCTTCCTGAAGTCAATGACCAGCCGATGGTTCTTATTACCACTGGCATCTAAGCCTTTCTGATCATCAACCCAGACCGGGCTGTTGTAAGCTGATTTTGATGGTCTTATGATGTCATCCTTCAACAACTGTGCGATCTCTTTGTTAACGAAATCTGCTACGCCTGTAGGGTATAGTCTTGAGTACACCGGTTCACTATAATCGGTTCGAATTGTGGCAATGACAGTTTTTTTTTTCTTTTTTTTTTACTTTGCCTTTATTTATTGAATCTTCTCCAAGGGAGACTTACAATAAGTTTATCAAATCTTATATTTAAAGCTTAACTAACAGTCATGTTGACTTAATATGATCTACGGTGCCCCAAGGGCTTATTGCTGGGCTGGAAGGTCGTTTCGTTTAAGGTTCGACTGCAAACCTGAGTTAACCGTCGAGCAAGAGGATTTGGGTGTGAAGATAGTTTAATGTTGTAGCTCGCCTTTTGTCTTGCTATCTCATCTTTGACATATATAACGTTTAAACCTCTATGAATGTTCTCGTTTCGAACATACCATGGTGCCCCAGTGATAGTCGTCAAGATTCAAGGTTTAGCTAGACGTGCTGTTTGCTTTAATGGGGCATCTGGAACGACTAAGAATTGCGGTGTCGTCGGCAAACGTTTATGGGGATGTCCGCTGTGTATATTACGTATAGTGTTGGTCCCAATACACTTCCCTGGGAAACTCCAGCTTCTATAATATGATCATCAGATGTAGTGGTGTTGCATCTCACTGCGAAAACTCTATTGTAGAGGTACGACTCGAGAAGCCTATGACTGTACACTGGGAGCGTCGATTTGATTTTATGCATGAGACCTTTAAGCCACACTCGACCGAAGGCCTGGGAGACGTCGAGGAATATTGCGCTGCAGTATTCCCGATGTTCGTATGCTGTACGTATTTCTGATGTTATTCGGTTAACTTGCTCGATAGTTCCATGCTTTTCTCGGAAGCCAAATTGATGTGTTGGGATTGTGTTGTGTGTTCTCACATGAGGAAGCACGGTAGTAGGCTAATTGGTCTTTACGATGATGGTATTGTATAATCTTTTCCAGGTTTGGGAATCATTATAATGACCGATTTCTTCCATTTTTTTGGGAAGTAGCCGATGATTGTAATCGCGTTAAAAAGTTTACAGATGAGGGAAATAGCACAGCTTGGAAGTTTAATGATCATTTCTTGAGTTATTAGATCGAAGTCTGGAGCTTTCTTTGGTTTCATCTGTTCTTTTATGACTTTTACAATTTCATTTGGACGAAATTCAGGTGGTTCAGGTTCGCCAGGACTATCAGATACACAGGATGATAGTAAAAACGAATTTGTTGCGGGATTTGGTTGGAATACATGACGTAGGTGAGCAGCAAATGTGTTAGCTCTGTCTTTGTCGCTACGGGCAAAGCAGCCTGAGGAGTTTCTTATAGGCGTTACCGTTTCGATCGGCGCACTTAGCGTAGGGTGAGCCCTCCACAAAGGATGCTTGGTACTGGTTGGAGATAATTGCTCTATGTAGCGGCGTTGGGCATCTGCCTTTTCTTTCTTTAGAGCTTTGCTGAGTCTGCGTGAAGCATCTTTTTAAGCGTTGTTTTGTAAATGGCGAACGGTGAGACTGCCAGTCACGTCGCAATCGTCGCTTTTCTAGAACAAGTTGTTCTATTTGAAGATTAGTTTTACGCTTATTTGTCTGCACATGCGCGCGTTCTGGAGTAGAGATCTTAGCTGCTGCAACAAGTACAGATTTTAATAAGTCAGCAGAGCAGTCGATGTCCACGGTTGGCGCGCTGTTGGTACTCGTAGGATGCGGCTTTTTAGTTCCTTGTACACTGGCAAGCCTCTGTAATTAGCTGTGTGATTTCCACCACAGTTTCCGCACTTTTTTGTACTAGGGTCATTCTTGTTGACTTGGCAGGAATCAGGGCCATGGGAGTCTCCACAAGCTACACATACCGAGCGCAGCGTGCAGTACGTCCTGATATGCCTATATTCCTGGCAGTTTGAGCATTGAACTGGACCATTCCGTTTGTGTGGTTCCTCAACAGTGATCCGGCGATGCAGCAGGAGCTGTAGTTTGTAGATCGAGTGCACTTAATTTTTCTTTGAAGCTTTACTATCTGGCTCCAGCTCAACTTTGAAGAGAGGCTGAGGAATTTTGCTTTTGTTTAAAATAATTGTAACTCTCTTAGCGAGAAATCCCTTCTCGTTTAACGCACTTACGACCACGGAAGGGGTTACATCCGGATCAATACCTTTAAGTACAACCTGCAGGCCATTGCTGCTTTTTAGTTGATAAGTGTAGAAGTTTTTCTAAGCTTCATTAAGATACTTGGAGATTTTACTGAAATGCTCCTCATCTTTTGTTTGAAGCTTGATTTCGATGAAAATTGTTGTTTCCAACTAGGTCAACGATCTTGTTCACCAATGCGTTGGATACCTTTTCCCGAATGTATATAGGTGGGGGCTTTAGTTTTTTTGGCCCATTTCCAGCTTCGGTAGGCTGGTCGTTGACAGTATCAGCCAGCAGTGCAAACCTATTGATGGTGTTTACTGGGTCCCCAGCAGTTTGGTTTGAGTTACCGCGGATGATTTTTGATTTATTTTCCCGTGTTTTTTGTGGGCTAAGTCTTCGCTTTATTTGAATGTAGCGATCCATTCCGGTCTGCCTAGCCTGACCCGCTGCTTTTGACGCTGCGCTTGCAATCGAAGCAGTATTTGAAAGAGCTTGCGCTTGGTCAGCAAAAGATGGTACGACGACTGTTGACACAGTTAACGTTGTTGTTGCCGTAGCGTTAGCTGCAGCGGCTTGTACGGGCAAATTTGGTGGTGATAGTGGATTTCGCGGTGAGGGGGTCGGTGATGGAGAGGCACACTCTTCGCTCCAGGTTTTTGGAGCTGTAGTTGGTAAAATCGAAGAGCAAGAACGCGCTCTCACATCTTCAACGGCTAAGAGGTTCTGCTTTGACTTTTCGGCTGTTGTGTGTTGCACTTGTGGTTTTGCGTCTGAGACAAAGCTAAAGTAATCGTTATTTTTGGCCAAAGAGAGTCGACGTTCGTGTTGCTCGTGCTGACATTTGTATATTTGTTTAATTACACTTTCAAAACTAAATGGATGATCGTGCGCATCGCACTAGGGGGCTCTTAGCCTAATCTTAGATTTCTATTGCACTTAAGTACTATTTAATTTTCATTATTTCGGAGCGCTTTAAAGAAACACGTCTGCACGGTCCGAAGGTCTGTACTGTACGAAACATCGTAATCAACCTGATAAAATATGCATTTAAGGTAACTAAATATTTTTAAATTTTTTTCCATTATAAGTTTTTGCCATAGTAAGTACGGGGTCTCCGAGTATGCTCGACTGTAACACCGGCCCACCAGTTTTTGATGATTTTTCAAAATCGATCGTCGATGCGCCATCTCAGTATGACTTTTAAAAATTTGATTTTTTTTACATATAGTGCTTTTATATGGTACTATCCATTGATGATACAGCGTTTTTGAAAATACAAAAATAGTGAAATTCACTCCACCCTAATATATATGCAATACATACGTTTAATATGTAAGTTAACATAACAGTGCGACCGGGTCCCCGACTCCAACACAGATGCTGACTCAGCTCTGGGTCGGATGTCGTTGCTTTAAAGTAACGTTGTGGCCGGGTCTTCGACTCCAGCACAGACGCTAACTCAGCTCTCGGCCGGATGTCGTTGCATAGCAGGCAATGCACGAGATGCAAGCTAAGCATTTCTGTGGCCGCTATGATTTCACTTTTAATATTTTTGTTAACTTTAAGTGAATAATAGTGTCTTAGCTTTTAGTTCTAATATGATTTACGCTGCGACAAGTCCACCAGCGAGTTTTGAGCTCACTCACGCTTTAATCGAAGACGTGTTTATTTATATCATAATCAATAAATAAATCGATTTAAAATATAACACATAATCCGCGTAGGCGGAAGTGCAAAACGATCTATTTGATCTTGTTTTAAAAACATCAAAAAAAGCTCACTTTGCTCATAAACAAGGTCAATATGTCGTTCGACCCAGATCTAGCGAGAGGCATGTGCGAGATGTTTAGGGGTGATGCTTTGCGCGTATTCATCTCTGGTCTTAGGCGCAGTCTTACCGGTGTTCTCTTTGCGACACACCCGCCTGATCTTTCTTCAGCGTTAGCGCTCGCATAGGAAATAGAGGTCAATCACGAAAGATACACCTTTGGGGCGAACTATGCCAAAAGTGTTGCGGAGAAGGCTCGGAAACGCTCAACAACGGCCAAAAGGCTCAGATGCAACGGAGGTACAGCCTATCCTTGCAAGAAGCCCACACTACACGTGGCAACAAAAGCTCCAACAGCCCAAGCAAACCGACCAGCGTAGTGGTAGACAACGTAACGGCAGCGATGATCGGCACCCAATGGATGTTGACCCTTCAATGTCTAAAGTCCTGATGCCATCGCAGGCGCCAGTGTACGTCAACTCAAGTAACCCACAAGCTTTCAAAAGAACGAGCACCTCTGACCGAACAACGGGGCAGAGAAGCCAGAGGGTAAATCACACTACTCAGAGCCAAGAATGTGAATCTGAGGAACACGCAGCGGCAGCAAGAAGCGCTGAGGCACAAATAGCTGACAACTCGGAGGGGGATTCTGACGCTCTCAATTTTTTAGGAGTAGGTCCCTCCTGCCCTTCATCAGGCGGGAAATAGCGGGGACGCAGATAAAGTTTCTTATTGACACAGGTGCTGCGAAAAATTACATTCGTCCGAATCATGGGCTAAAAGAAGTCCGCCCAGTCGATAATCCGTTTACCACTCACTCCATCCATGGCACGACCAAAATCTCAGACAAATATTATGTATCAATGTTTAAAAAAAAGTCTACCTTTTTTCTACTCTCAGCGCTTTCTTTGCTTTGTCTAAGCTGCAGCCAACTCAAGTTTGGCAATACTTCAGAACCAATTTTGTACCATAAATGTGTGGATGACAATTTCACTAACGTAGATGGCGCAGACGCACCTCCCCTGATACGAGACAATTTTTGAAAATGTTGATGAATAGGAAGAAAGCTTTCGCAGACGCTACCAAAGCACTGCCATACAACACTTCCGTTGTAGCCACAAGTAGATCTGTCGATGATCAGCCTATCTAGCTAAGCTATACCCATTTCCTATGGGTACAGCCGAATTTGTCAACAAAGAAATTCAGGATCTCTTAAAAAATGGTATAATCCAGAAATCCGTTCCACCCTATAACAACCCAATTTGGGTGGTTGACAAAAAGGGCACGGATGAAATGGGTAACCGTAAAATACGCCTCGTAAGGGATTTTCCGAAACTCAATGAAAGAACCATACCAACCAGGTTCCCCATGCCCAATCTGGGAAATTTACGTAAAGCCAAGTAATTTTCGACCCTGGATCTTAAGTCTGGCTACCACCAAATCACGCTCGCAGAGCGTGATCGCGAAAAAACCTCTTTTTCGGTAAATGGAGGGAAGTACGAGCTTTGTTTGCTTCCTTTCGGCTGGAGAAGCGCCGCTAGCATTATCCAGAGGACAATTGATGACATACTGCGAAAGCAGATCGGCAAGTCATGTTATGTCGATGACGTCATCGTCTTTTCAAACCATGAAGAATCCCATGCCAGACATGTCGACTCGGTGTTAAAAAGCTTGCAAGGGACAAATATGAGGGTATCTGAGGAAAAATCGCACTTTTTAAAGAAAAGTGTAAGTTTCCTTGGATTTGGTGTCACTAGTGATGGTGCCACAACAGACCCAGAGAAAGTTAAGTTGAAAAGCCCAGAGGTTATCTATGCAATAAATGAGAGAGAGCTTCTGGCCATCGTTTGGACTCTTGGCAAGTTGCGCCATTAAAGACATTAACATATTCACAGACCACCAGCCATTGGCATTCGCCGTATCAGAACCCAACCGAAACATTAAAATCAAGCGATGGAAGGCACGCATTGAGGAGTCCATTGCCAACTTTTTTCACAAACCAGGGAAAGAGAATCTAGTTGCTGATGCCCTGTCCAGACAGCAGCTCAATGTATTGAGCCAGCAAGATGCTGGCTCATGCATCGCGACAGCTCATAGTGAGCTCTTTGATTTACACCATTGAATCAACTCACAAGCCATTGAACTGCTTCCAGAACCAGATAATTCTTGAAGAGGCACATTTACCACTAAAACGTAGCTTCATCTTATTTGGAAACAAAAGACGAGACTCCCTAAGTTTCGTCTGCAGAGATTCACTTCTCGAAGAATTTTGGGTTGTAATCAAGCCTAATGTAGTAAATGCGCTGCACTGTGATTTACACACTTTGGCACTAGAGCAGGATGATTTGGCTCGGAAACTTCCGACTACAATGTTCTGGCACTGCAGGAACCGGGTCGCAGGCATTTTTAGTGTTTGCAAAAGAAGAGAAATTCTCATGACCGAACACAACAGAGCACACAGGGCAGCGCAAGAAAATGTTAAACAGGTCCTCTCAGAGTATTACATTCCAAAAATTAAAAAGATAGCCAATGAAATTGTACAGAACAGCAAGACCTGCGCTAGGGCTAAATACGATAGACACCCTAAAAAACAGAAGATTGGCTGTAGTTCAGCAAATTCCATCTATGACATAGAGGATCAGAAGTTGCCACTGTTACAGCTCATGAATTTCTTCCCGCGGGTTAAGAAAATCTATTGCGACAATGAGCCAGGTCTTAGCTCCCAAACTATCTTCCCACTGCTTATAAACAATTATGGAGTCAGCATTGAAAACGCGCTGCCCCTGCATGCGTTTCTAACGGGCAGGTCAAGCGATTCCATAGTAACCATAGTTTGGCATGGGGAGCCCACAGATACCCCCATTGCCGACTTAATGTCTGTTGCATTCGTAAAATTGCTACAATCCGCAAACATTATTTGTTTCATATTCTCATTTTCAAAAATTAACTACTCATGTAGGAAAATTACGCTCTTCCCGGTCTCGCACCAGAGTCACGTACTTCGAATGGATAAGAACATCGTCGCCGAGTGCCAACTCCGGCTACCAAACCTGTTGTGCTTGCCTTGGCGTAACTGGTAGTGGAATATTGTTTAAACGTTGCCCTTCCGCACGTTTCGGAATGGCTCCTGTGGTCGGTGCTGGCGCTTGTGCTCCCGAATACAATGCTGCCGAGGGCTCGGTGCTCGAATTTAGTACGCGTTGGTTAGGATGTGTTATTGCTGAGGTTTCGCTCCTTAAGCCACCATTCAGCTTCATCATTTTTAAAAATTGGGCTCGGATCTCCTCGCGCATGGACTCACTTATTTCGCCTCGCAACGAGCTCCGATACGTTTGGTGCAGCGCAGCAACCGCGACGCTTACTGCAGATGCGAGCACCGTGTCTCTCTGCGGCTCCTTCGGATATTAAAGGTCTTGATTCACCGCCTCTTTCTCCAACTGCATCAATTCTTCGGCGGTTGGAGACTGTCTGTCTTTAAATCCGCGGAAATTCATCGGAGTCCTTGCCAAACCCCCCGATGAACGTGGTGGTTGTTGAGAACTGAAGAAACAGGTTGAGAACCTGAACTTCCCAACCTGTTTCTTCGGCCACTATATAAGCAAGAGATACCTGAGCGCCCTCAAACAATATTTCTAAGAAAATCTACTTAACACATATCGAACACAATAAATAAATAAGTACTGCCTAATTGTTAGGAACCCTAGAGAATAAATAAATAAATAATACCTTAATAAATACGATTATTAATTCCGATTTATATCTAATAGCAAAAAATAATTACACAAAAATGATAAATAAATATATTCTAAACTGTAACTATCGAAACAACAAGTTTCTAATCTTCCAAAATACATATAACAAGTAAAGGGGAGAGAAAACAACACTGACACAGGCTAACCAACATTTTTGTACGCATAATTTGAGCCATGGATAAACATTTTAGCATCGGTGAGATGCACGGTTCCTCAAGCGATTGAGGAACGACATCCCAGAAACGCTAATTGAGTTCTACTCGGCTACTGTCTCACTTCTGGCCACTATCGGGATGCGCTGTGAGGCAGGTGCAACGCAGAAATTATCCTATATCATCCTGGGACACCTGTCACCAAAGCTCTGCAAAACTATGGTCAGCACATTCCCGACGTGAACCAGATGGAGACAGAACGAATAGCTTGGTATCGAAAATAAATAAATAAACTAACTGAAAAAAACAAAAAAAGCTAACCTTATATCCCAGTTTATCACAGAATTTTTTATTTTAAATTTGAGCGCCATATTGTTGCGAACTGCTTTTTCTCCTTGGGCCGCGTCGGCTGACTCATCGGTTCTCAGGGAAGAGTCCCATCCCTGGCCCGCAGTCCGATCAATCGATTACAGCATCGATACACGAAAAGCGGTGGCGAACGGAACTACAAAACACTTACAACAAAAGACGACAGAAATCCACAACATAAATAACAAAACCTGCAATAAACTAAAAAACGGTAAGTAAACAAACCAACATTCACAAATCCTATCACTGACCCACCTCTCGTCCAAACAGGATCCTGGTTCCGGACCCAGTCGCACCCACCCTGCCTGAGATGGACACCTCAACTTCATCTCCCTCATATTGGCTACCAAATGGACTCTTCTTCAACCGGTGTTGACCTGCGTGTTTTCCCCTCCCCATCAGGTAAGTATTATATTATCCTGTCATATGATTTTTTTCCATAATTAACATAGTATCTTAACTTCTATTTACGGCCGCCTCGTGCGCTGCCGTTGTGCAAGGCTGGTGTTATATTGCATTTTGCTGACCCCTGTTAACTTGCAAGAACATCCGGCCCAGTGCTATATCAGCATCTGGAGCTGGTGTCGTTGGCCTCTGTTAACTGCTCCCCTTTTAAGTTAAGGCCGCCCTCGGCCGCTCCTATCTCGGCGATCACCTTCTTAATCTCCTTGGCCGATGCCATGTTTTTGGTGAACCGACGGTAGATGACTCCGATGCATATTATGGTGCAACACGCAGCACCCGACAAGAAGGCTATTACCAAGCTGTCGACGCTTCAAATTTCGTCCTTGACTTCCTTGATGATCTCCAGGTTACGTTCATTCAAGCGATGAAGGTAAGGGAGCCTCAGTACGTCTTGGTGGCCAGTGACGTTCAGAAGGGGAGATGCCGCGATGCCGGGGAACTTACTCTGGACATTGTTGCGATTCAAGTACTTAGTCTCGTTGATAAGAGCCCAATTATTGAACGTGATTAAATTTGTTCCGTGAACTCAAGTCTCAGTACCGTTGTCAGTGCAAACTTTAGCAGGCCGATTATTGATGAACAAAATTCCGTCATCAACCCATGTGATCGGGCCTAAGTGACTCGGCTGTATTTGGCAGTTTGCCATGCCACCAGCATGCAGCTCTCTGGCACAAGAGCTGGTCAGTGAAAGTTGACAAAAGGTTCCTCTCGGCGTGGAAGTGCAATTCTGAAGGGCGAGCACTTGTTCCCCGCACTCAGCTATAATGTTGTCGTCGATTTGTAGCACAGCATTCTCATGTGCAACTGGATACAGCATCACCTTTCTGCAAGCCATTTTGATTTTCGGGAACTTAATGATAAATTGAAGGGCATTAACAGATTGTAATACTTTCACGGACGCAACGGACATAAGGTCAGCTATTGAAGTTCCTGTTGGTTCATCGATCCAACAGATATCTGATTTTTTTTTGCAGCTTTTAGTAATGTGTTGACATTTGTAGTGAGTTGATTAATTTGTTCTTGAACTTTTGTGTTGATAGCTACCTGTCTGTTGTTAGAGTTCACTAACTGTAACTCAGATTCAAGATGCGTACAATCAATGTTTTATTTCAGCTCTCGCCCTACTTTAGGTTGTCCTTGTGGACCACCCTCCCTCTAATGAGAACGGTCGTGCAAAGGTCTGCTTCTACGATCCGTTCTTCACATAAGGGCGTGAGTTTATTGCCAAGCCTGCGGTTTCTTTTCACAAGGATTTTTTCGCCTACTTCATAGACTCTATTCTGTCGCTGGTCGATCAGCCTAGCCCGGAGCGCATCTTGTTCACTCTTTAACTTTGCTGATATTTCCCCTTGAGGTTCGCCCGGGGGCACATGGAGCGCAACAGGTCTCTTGTTGATGACCGAATGTATTGTCTTGTTATACTCAATCGTGGCTAGCAAAATGACTTCGACTGAGTCGCTTATGTTTCTCTCCAGCTTGAGGCAACGTGCAAGCTCGGCTAGAGTGCTATGGAAGCGCTCGACTTGGCCATTGGAGGTGCTATGCAGCGGTGGCGCATTAACAATATGGACTCCGTAGTTGTTTAACAACAGGGTCTTTACCGTTTGAGAATTCATCGAAGGCTCGTTGTCGCAATAAATTGTTCTGGCTCGTGGAAAAAAATTCATGAGCTGCAGTAGTGGGGTCTTTAAGTCCTCGATAGTGCGCGACTGAATTGGTTGTACGGCTGCAAATTTAGAGAACTTATCAACACAGGTCAAAAAAATTTTTTGTCCGTGGAAAAAATATTAATGTGTAGAAATTCCCCAGGAGTCTCAGGGATCGGGGTTTCTCCGAGCTCCTGTCTTTTCGGGTGCCTATCGTATTTGGCTGCTGAGCAGATTCTACAACTTTCTGCAATTTCCTTAGCCAACTTCGCCATTTTAGGGAAATAGTATTCTGATAACACTTGCTTAACATTTTCTTGAGCTGCTCTGTGCGCTCTATTATGTTCGGCAACGAGAATTTCTCTCCTCTCGTCTACGTTAAAAACACCTGCAACTCGAATTTTGCAGTGCCAGAACTTTGTGCCTGGAAACATGCGAACTAAGCCATCCTGCACCTGTGGTTGTGTGTGCAGGTTGCAATAGAGGGCATTAACCGCATTTGGATTAATCAAGTCAATGAGTTCATCTAGAAGGGCTGTGTGATCAATGAAGCTCACTTCATGACGCCTCTTGTCCTAAAAAAGAATGAAGTTGCGTTTTTTGGGGACGCGTGCCTCTTCAATCACAACTTGATTTTGGAAACAATTAAGTGGTTTTTCGGTTGACTCAATTGTATAGGTATAGGTCAAGGACAGCTCGCTGTGGACTGTGGCCGCGCAGGAATCAGTGTTCAGCTCGTCAAGAGCGTTGAGCTGTTGTCGCGATAGCGCATCAGAAACTAAATTCTCCTTGCCTGGCTTATAAAATATTCGCGCATTCGTTTCCTCGATGCGCGCCTTCCATCTTTTAATTTTGGCATTCGGGTTTGACTCAGAAACGGCAAAAGTTAATGGTTGGTGGTCCGTGAAAATGTTAATGTCTTTTACCCCATATAGGTAGTGACGTAGCTTGCTAAGGGCCCAAACTATAGCCAAAAGTTCCCGCTCGTTGGTGGCGTAGTTCACCTCCGCGGGCTTCAATGTTCTGGAAATCATTGAGATGGGGCGACCCTCTTGAGAAAGCACCGCCCCTATGCCGTAAGCTGAAGCGTCCATCGTTAGATCAAACGGCTTCTTAAAGTCAGGGTATCTGAGCATGACGTTTTCTGATGACAGAATGTTGCGAAGCTTTTGGAATGCGTGACGCTGAAGCTCAGAGAATTCTACCGGGATGTTTCGCGATCTATGTTTACTTACTGACCCATTTTCGCCCTTTAGAAGATCAGAAATGGGTTCTGCTATTGAGGCAAAGTCTTTGATGAAACACCTATAGTAACTGGCCAGTCCTAAAAATTATCTGATCTCGAATATATTCTTTGGTTCTGGGAACTCCTGAATCGCTTTGACTTTTTCAGGGTCCGTTGTAGCCCCATTATTGGTTACCACGAAACCAAGGAAACCTACGCTTTTCTTAACACTAGATCTACCACACCAGTCAAAATGACTGGTTTTACTTTTTATTTCATAAATATTGACTAAGTGTTTTTATTTTTTTTCGATAATATGTTATGACTTTTTAAATAACCACTAAATACATACAATTTAATAAGTTAATTTCATTTTGTGTTCATAGGAAAAAAGATTTTTTTTTGTTTTTAGCACTTATTCCGTAACCAGTCATTTTGACTGGGTATATGTTTGATATGCAAATGCTTTATATTCTGCCCTTCTAAGACGTTCCCTTGTTTGAAACATCACTGTTTGTAAGTTTGTTTACACATCCCTGTAATAATCAATTAGTGTGACAGCATATTTTTCGGCAATTCCCCTATTACAAAAAAAAATTTTATATCAGGAATTTTGTTGAAAACCGTCATTTATTCATTGAGTTTAATTCTGTTCAGTGAAAAACGTATACAGTCAAAATGACTGGTACTGTAAACCATGTAATAAACATGATTATTTTGATTAAAACTAAAACACAATTGATTCATTTTTATGTTTTTATTTATATTTTTTTATTTCTCATCAATTCATTTAAAGGATTAAGAATTTTAACATAAAATAATAAGACTTTTCTTAACCAGTCAAATTGACTGGCTCTGGTATAAATAGGTATGCAAATTTCTTGGTAAATCTAGTGTTAAAAAAACGAGATTTTTCCTTGGAGATTCTCATATTTTCCTCGTACAGGCTCTTTAAGACCCACTCTACATGTTGGATATGAGAATTTTCGTCTTTTGAGAAGACGATGACGTCGTCAACATAGACATAGCAAGATTTGCCAATTTGCTCACGCAGTATGTCGTCAACAGTTCTTTGGAAGATGCTGGCCGCATTCTTCAACCCAAAGGGAAGTCGACAAAATTCGTACTTCCCCCCGTTAACTGCGAAGCCTGTTTTTTCACGGTCACGCTCTGCTAGCGGGATCTGGTGATAGCCGGACTTTAGGTCCAATGTCGAAAAGTATTTAGCTTTGCCAAGATTCCCCAAAATCATTGGAATGTTAGACATAGGGTATCTGTCTGCGATGGTTTTCTCATTAAGTTTGCGAAAATCCATTACGAGGCGCATATTCTTGTTACCAAACTCGTTCGTCCCCTTCTTGTCCACCACCCAAATGGGGTTGTTGTAGGGGGAAACAGATTTTTTTATGATTCCGTTCTTCAGAAGGCTTTGGATCTCCTTATTAACGAATTCCGCTGCTCCCATGGGATAGGGGTACAGTCGGACATAAACTGGTTGTTCATCAGTGGTCCTTATAGTGGCCACCACTGATGTGTTATAGGGAAGTGCTTCTTCCGGATCCGCGAAGGCCTTTTGTTTGCTTTTTAGCATCTTTAGGAATGCATCTTTAACAGCATCGGGTACGTCGGCGCAGTCAACATTGGTAAAGTTAACATCCGCGCACCTGTGGAATTCGATTTGTTCAGTTTCTGTGCCACATTTGAGCTGGCCAGAAGAAAGACAAAGCGACACTCCTGCTTGCGTTAGCAAGTCGAGCCCCACAATTCCATCAAATGTGGATAGGTCTGGGAGTAAAAAAAATGTGGCAGTTTTGCCGAACAGAGATATAAGGCAATTATGATTGATCTTCGTGGTGCCGTGTATAGAATGGGTAGTGAAGGAAGAATTTACTGGGCACACACCTTTTAGATTATGTGGTTTGATATAATTCTTGGAAGCGCCCGTGTCGATGAGAAATCTCATCTGGATCCCTGCTATTCTCCTACTGATGTAGGGCAGCAGGGAGCTTCCCCTAAAAAATTGAGAGTGTCTGAGTCATACCCGCTACCATTGTCGTCGGCAATTTGCTGTTCTGCTGCTGCTGCAGAGCTAGCATACGAACCTGAATCTTGATCAGGCTCGTGAGCCGTATAATTGACTCTCTGCCTCCTATGTCCGCTTAAACGTCCAGACGTGGCCGTTCTTTTGTAGGCTTGAGGAGCGTTAGAGTTAACGTAGGCTGGTGCCTGCGATGGTTGTAAAATTTTTGACACAGATGGATCAACGTCCATTGGTTCGTGTGACCCTCCACCTTTGTTCCACCTGCCACTCTGCTGCTCAAATTGACCTTGTTGCTGTTGTTTAGTGAAGTGCGGATTTTTGGAACCGCTGGGTTGCGGGTCCCCCTGCTGTTGAACCCTATCTTGATGACGGGCCTGCAGCCTCGGGGTCACTTTTCGTTCCCTATCTTCTTGTCCCTTAGCGAGGTTAGCGGCAAAGGCGTACCTCGCATGGTTTGCCTTCACCTCTTGTGCTAGAGCTAGGGCCGACGGTAAGTTCTTAGGCTTTGCCGCGAACAGGACATCCGTCGGGCTACGCTTTAGGCCTGAGACAAAAACATGCAACGCATCATTTCTGAACTTCGTACAGAGCCCTTGTGCCATGTTTGGTTCATAGGACATGTTTACCTTATTGGTGAAAGGAGTAAGCTTTTCTTCAACCTCGTCATAGTATTGTAAAATTGTTAATGAGCCCTGTCTTACGGTGCTCATCTCTTGCTCTATGACGTGAATGCCTCTCTTATCCCTGTATGTGAAATCGAGACGGTTTATTATGGCATCAAAATTCATTACTGTGCCGAACTGACCCAAAACGCCGTCAGCTGCCCCTCTAATTTTGCTCTTTATAATAATGACCGCCTGGTAGTGGCGTGAGCTGCCGTCGTATGGCTTGTAAATTTTATATGCCGCTATCGCAGCTTTTCTCCAAGAGGCGTACGTCTCTGGAACCCCCGTAAATTCTGGTAAGCATCTAACGGCGTCCAATGGTTCGTTACATTGGACGTCGCTTCTGATTTCCACCGGCTCAAATGCCTGGACCGGCGGTGTTTCTATACTACTGGCAGGTATTCTGCCCGCCAATTCTTGTAACCGAGTGTTAAAGGAAGCCCTTAGCTCAGCATCTCTTTGCTTCAATGCTGCGGTCTGTGCTACTAAAGCAGCTCAGGCTCCATTCCCATTTTAAACCTGTTGTCAGCGATTTCTTGCGGGACGGGTTTCCTATCTAAGGTGGTTGAGTCGTCTGACTCAGATCCCCTCGCAGAGCGGTCTCTATTACCTGAGAAACGAGCTGTTCATGGACTACTGTCAACAATAATAACAACACAATTTCAAGGGCAAATCAACAACAGTAAATTAAATGAATGCTGACAGAGGAGACTTTATTGAAAATCGCTGATGGATGCAAAATTTTAATACTCAAAGTTAGTTGGGAGCATAATTATTGCAATTTTTATATTTCTCACTTATGTATTTTTGGATTTTATTCTAAAATTAATCACGCAAATTAAAAAAAAGTTTGTGCCAAATGATGGCCCACTTACATTTTATTTGATCCTACAAGTGTCGTAGATCTACGTCTAAAACTACTGCTTCCCACGCTGCAGTCGCGAATGCTTTTTATGATCCCTCGCTGAAGTTGATCCCTCGGGTGTTGGTTTGCTTCGCTGCCCTAACCGGCTTGCACGCTGGTTAGGTGACAAGTCGCTGCCCGAAGAGCTCCAGCGGCTTCGGTGTATCAAATGGATTTTAATTGGGCTTGTACCGCTGACGTAAATTGATGTAGGTCAGGCACAGCTTTTATTGTTTGCACTGGTAGGTTGGGTATTGTTATTATGTTACACAGCGCGAAGTATCTTGTACTGGTAGATAAGTTCTTTACACTGCACAGCACAAAATATTTATAACACAAAATGGTCCGAAAAACGTTGGGCAGAAATTAAGTATTTTTTAGTTAAAACTCCAGTTTTGGTATAGTTTAACTTTATTCAATTTTAATTACTTCGTTAACACGAAAGACTTATTAAAACACTAGTCAAGACTCAGTGAGTGAGTTGAATTTCGCGGATAGAATAATGGGCAGATGTGCCTCATTCAAAAACCGATATAAAACTAAATTTACAAAAGGTTGATCAAAATTACTTAAACTTTTCACAACGGCCGCTAGAATGCTTAGCGTGCGCCTCGTGCGCTGCCGTTGTGCAAGAACAATCGGCCCAGAGCTATGTCAGCAACTGTGGCTGGTGTTATATTGCATTTTGCTGACCCCTGTTAACTTGCAAGAACATCCGGCCCAGTGCTATATCAGCATCTGGAGCTGGTGTCGTTGGCCTCTGTTAACTTATATGTATATATATGTGTGTATACCGGTAAGTGTGATAAATTAATGTGTTCGTGGTAAGTGTATGTAAATTAGGTTCATGTAAATGTGAATATTTATCGCTTAATACCTAGCTTGCCTACCTTAAGAGCTCTCTGGGTGGGTAAAGGGGCGATATATGTTTATGGGAATGTATAAAATTAGATTTTTCTTTATTTACTGTGAGTTTGAATCTTATAAAAACCGCGCACAGCTCTAACGGTTAAGTTGAATTTATTATAAAATAAAAGGCAGGGAGATATTTCACGACGAGTTCATTTATTGAAGAACAACTTAAGACTGACAGATAATTGTGCATTGCGTTATAACGAAAGCTAATTATGGGCATTTAAATGTTTACAATATTATAAAGGCTGGGAACGAACTCAGCGTTGGCTGGGAACGCAAATCTGCTGACAGTGAGTTATTTCGATCAATGTTGATCGATGGGGGAGAAGCCCGGCTTAGCTGCTCTTTGTTTACAAGTGCAGCCTGTGAAAGTTTACATTATCGGTATGCGAAATTTGGGGTGGCTTTTCTACGCTTTTGTTTACATTTTCAGCCTGTGAAAGTTAACATTATTGGAATGAGGAATTCGGTGTCTAGACTTATGTATAACGTGGACATAGAATATATTATGTATAACGTAGACATAGAATATGTCACTTCCCCCTCCATAAGAGGCGAGCCTGCGAGTGAAGGTGACACTGAAGGGTAAAGTTTTGGCAATGTTGTTTGTGTCATCTCGATAATTGTGTCTCTATGTTTTTCTTCTTCTGGTTGAACCGATGGCGTTGTTTGGTTCTTGGGTTCGTAAATTTGTTTCTTACATTTTTTATGGATTAACATTATGGGATTACAAGATACATATTTTAGATATAAGAATATAATTATAAATATGATGGTTATGATTATGAATATGTAAAGACATTATTTTGTGATACAATTTTTACAATGTCATCATGCTTGATAGGTTTAACTTTAATTATTTCTAAGAGGGGATACAATGGTGTAAGATCAACTTCTGGCTGTAGATAGTTGTCGCTTAAAATTATGTCATTTATTTGCATTTTGCATTGACTTATGATAATAATTTTATTGCCCTGAATATTAAGATCAACGTTATTTTTCTGCCAATTTTGTTATACAGTTGTATTAGTTATATTCCAAGTTACAATGGTATTTGGTTCAATGTATTTTATCATTTCTTTGTTATTTATGCGTTCAAAGTTACAAATTGGTGTTGTGTGTAGTAAAATTTTTGCTATGCTTTCGTCAAATACTGGTTTATTATCTCGATTATAAATTTTATTATCTTTTTCAAAATAAGAAGTAGTACTAGTAATTTTGATAGTGTTAGTGGACTGAAAGTCAATTGGGATATGGGATATAATTAGTATGATATTATCTTGGTAGTTAATCCAAGTGGATGTTTTAATTAGTATTATGTTTCGGTTATTGACGCTGTCAAGTTTGTCATAGGTAAGTAGTTTTGGATTGAAAAGTCCTAGTCTTGACAATTGCACACCCATTTCAATGTCTTCTATGTATTCTATAAATTGTGATAATTGCTAAGTAAAAGCATCTTGTATATTTTTCTTATTTTGATGTTCTTGTATTCTTTTCATATCATTGTTGATTATGTTTATTATATCATTTATTTCATTAATTTGAACAATATTTAAAGATAGATTATTAATGTTTTTTTCGAACTCTACTCTGTCGTTATCGTCAAGTGTACCAAAAAGGAAATTGTATAATGAGCCTACTACATTGAACAGTCCGCGTTTATTACGATTTTCATGATGAAAGATTATACCATTTAGTTCTTGCTGTAATTTGTTGTATAAGTGATTAATTTGTGTTGAATTTTTAAATAAAGGAATAGATCTACGGAAATATTCGTTTGCTATTATTATTTCAGTTACGTTAATTCGCAATGAGTGATGTTCGAACCTTGTTGGTAATTCTAAAGGTTTGTCTGAAAATAGTAAGTATCCGTGATCCGTGTCCAAGTTATTCATCTGGATTTGATGGGTGTGACATATGTTAAAGAGGGTGAAAAATAGTATCATTATGAAGTAGAAACCTGTGGAATTTGAATTTTATTAATTTTCTTTAGTATTTAGACCCCGTACTTAAAAAAAGTACAGGGGTCTATTGGGTTTGTTTTACCGAATATGTGCGTAACAGGTAGAAGGAGGCGTGGCAGACCCTATAAAGTCTTTATATTCTTGATCAGCATCAATAGTCGAGTCGATATAGCAATGTCCGTCTGTCTGTCTGTCCGTCTGTCTGTCTGTCTGTATGAACACCTAGATCTTGGAGACTATAAGAGCTAGAGACACCAAACTTGGTATGTAGGTTCCTCTATACTGCACGCAGATCAAGTTTGGTTAAAAAATCAGCCACGCCCCCTTAACCGCCTGCAAATCGACATTGAAAATTTCATATCCAAATTATAAGAGCATTTTGAAAGCCAGAAAATCCAGATTTTGCACAGATGAAGATATAATTGTCCTTAATTTTTTGCCGAAAATTTCATTCTGATCGCACAGTAAATAGCGAAGATATTCAAATAATAAATTTTGCTGTTTAATTCGTTGATGCCACATTGGCAGTAATTAAAATTTGAATATCTTGATAAAACAAAAAATTTATATTAACATATTATATAACAAATTGGCGTCCATTCAGACGTGAGCTTCGGTGGCGCAGTGTACTGAGTCGCGGAGTCGAACAGTGCTCGTTCGAGTCCTGCCGTGGGCGAAAGATTTTTAATTTATGTATGTTCGAATTCGATTTCATTTTATATTAAAACAAACTTAGTGCTTATTTAAAATGTAATATTAACATTAAATGTTAAAATATAAATTATTTCTTTTACTTTTTAATTGAGCACTAAAACAAGCAATATGGCCATTTAGGAGGATAAAGACATAAGTGCGAGAGTGGCTCAACACGTTGAGCCTTTGTCTTATGAAAATTTTTGCAATTTTGTCGCGGGTTCGATACCCGGCGGGAACAACTTTTTTTCCAGCTGATTTTAAGCTATTTTTTTTAATTTTTACAATTTAATGAAATTGTTCTTTATGAATGTTATACTGACATTTAATTTTGAATACATGTTTAATCATTACATTTAAATAATTTTATATAATAAACATGAATTTAACATAGAATTTTAACTTAACGTTTATATAAATACCATATAAACGTTAAGTTAAAATTCTATGTTAAATTCATGTTTATTATAAATTTACTGTGTAAATTTGAGCGGCGAAAAATTTAATATATAAAAGTTTATGGTAATCTTAAATATTATTTAGTTTTTAGAAGTGACTGATTTTGGATAGTAAGTACGGGGTCTCCGACCGTCAAGTATGCTCGACTGTAGCACCGGCCGACTAGTTTTTAATTGAATGAGACTTCGAAGAATTTTAGTATGGCTAGTGTTAATAATTTCCTTGTGCGCGTTTTGTATTATTTCAAAATCTGCATCACTTTCTAAAGGCATTGCACTGGTTTTTGTGCAAAAATGGTCTATTAAATATTTTTCGGCTTTATCTTTAGTCATGCTATCGTATGTAATGTAAATTATTAATTTTTGAAGTAGTTTTCTTTTTTTATGTTTGGAATGCCTTTAGAAAATATAATTTGTCTTTTAAATGTGTTTATTGGTTTCTCTGTAGTGAATATTAAATTACTATTGTCTTCATCAGCGCTATGTTGTGTTTCTTCTCCGAAATAAGTCTGTTCTATTTTTACTCGTGATAGAGCGTCAGCTATGTGGTTTTCTTTTCCTTTTATATATTTTATGTCAAAGTCATATTCAGATAATTTAACTCTCCATCGGGTTAGTTTTGAATTTGGTTCTTTCATTTTGTACAGCCAACATAATGGCAGATGTATTCAGGATTTTTAATGTCAATTTTTGAATCTTTTCTAAGTACTGCTGTCATTGGTTTGGCTATGTCTGCAAAATGTGGAATTAACTTTCTGTCGTAACCGGTTAATCCAATAAAACCTTTAATTTCTTTGGTTTTTGGGGCAATTGGATATTTCTGAATTGCTTTGATTTTATCAGGATTGGGTTTTATTCCATCCTTGTTTTATTCATCTTTTATTCCATCTTGTTTTAGAAACTCGCATTATCAAGTTGTAATTTGAGATTTGCATCAGAAAGCTTCTCAAAAACTAATTGGAGTGATTGCAAATGTTCTTCTAAGGATGTTGAGAATACAATTATATCATCAAGATATACCATACAATGTTTATTTAGTAACGGTCGTAAACCATTGTTCATGCAACGTTGAAAGGTTGCGGGTGGATTTTTTAATCCAAATGGCATACGAAGATATTCATAGTGGCCATGTTTAGTAGAGAAAGCTGTTTTTTGAATGGAATCTGAATGCATTTCAAGTTGGTGGAATCCGTTTGCAAGGTCGATTGTGGTGAAATAATTGCATCTACCTAGTTATCCTAAAATCTCGTCCATATTTGGTATTCGGTGCCTATCGCTTATGGTTACTTCATTTAACTTCCTGTAGTCAATTACGATTCTGAATTTCTGTTTACCTGAAGCATCTTGCATTTTCGGTACGATCCATATAGGACTAAAATAAGGAGAATTGCTAGGCCGTATGATACCTTGATTAAGCATGTCTTGAATTTGATGTTCAACTTCCTGTTCATATGCTTGTGGATAACTGTATGGTTTTGTATGTAAGGTTGAATTGTGGGTAGTATTTATAATGTGTTTTTCTTGATTAATGAAACTAAGTTGGTCGCCTTCTTTATATTGTATGTGTTGATATTGTTTCAACAAACTGATTAAATTGATTCTTTTTTCTTCATTTAAATGATCTAATCGGTAAGGGCTTGTGTTTGCAGATTCTTGGTTATCGGAAATTTCTCTAATTGGATTTTTAAAATGTTAATTAGTTTCAGGATTTGGTTGGGCTAAGAAGTGGTTCTGATTTGTGATTGGAATATCGTTGGTTAGTTTATACTTTCTATTGTATAAAGTAGCAGTTTGGGTTTTATAATCTATAACGGCTTGTGCTTCTGAAAGCAATTTTCTACCAATTAATAGATCATAGTCTGAGGAGAATTGGTGTAATGAAATTCATTTTTGCCCTTGAATAGGTTATTGGAAAGGACGTTAACTTTCTTTGTGATAGTTAAAGGTCCGTTGCTGGTTTGAATGAAACAGTCGGTGTCATGAACTTGTAAATTTAAAACATTTGATGTCATCATATTTACAGTAGATCCTGTATTTATTAAACATTTCAGATTTTTGCCTATGTACTGTTGGTTTCCAAGGCTGGCAGCTGAAAATTTTCGGCTTGCTCGATTTCTATATCATTTGGTTGTTCTGTCTCGTGTTCGGCTGAGTGTGTGTATGTAAAGTCTGGGTTTTGTGGGTAACTTTCTGCTTGATAATATTCAGGATAAGCAGCGCATTGATTATCGTTGCATGTAATCATGATAGTTTAGCTCTTCCTGATTTCTAGTTTCATGGTCAATACTCATCTTACTCTGTCCACTTTCTGCAGGTCTAACTGGAGTTACTTGTCCGAAACGATTGTTGTCGAAGGATTGGTCTGGGTGTAAAGTATGTTGGTCTGATTGGACTAGGTATTTGTTGCATTGGTTGAGGTGAATAATTATTATTTTGTCACGACAGTGTTCGGGCTTGGGTGTAATTAGACCCCGTACTTAAAAAAAGTACAGGGGTCTATTGGGTTTGTTTTACCGAATATGTGCGTAACAGGTAGAAGGAGGCGTGGCAGACCCTATAAAGTATATATATTTTTGATCAGCATCAATAGTCGAGTCGATATAGCAATGTCCGTCTGTCTGTCTGTCCGTCTGTCTGTATGAACACCTAGATCTCGGAGACTATAAGAGCTAGAGACACCAAACTTGGTATGTAGGTTCCTCTATAGTGCGGACAGATCAAGTTTGTTTCAAAAATCAGCCACGCCCCCTTAACCGCCTGCAAATCGACATTGAAAATTTCATATCCAAATTATAAGAGCATTTTGAAAGCCAGAAAATCCAGATTTTGCACAGATGAAGATATAATTGTCCTTAATTTTTTGCCGAAAATTTCATTCTGATCGCACAGTAAATAGCGAAGATATTCAAATAATAAATTTTGCTGTTTAATTCGTTGATGGCGCATTGGCAGTAATTAAAATTTGAATATCTTGATAAAACAAAAAATTTATATTAACATATTATATAACAAATTGGCGTCCATTCAGACGTGAGCTTCGGTGGCGCAGTGTACTGAGTCGCGGAGTCGGACAGTGCTCGTGGGTTCGAGTCCTGCCGTGGGCGAAAGATTTTTAATTTATTTATGTTCGAATTCGATTTCATTTTATATTAAAACAAACTTAGTGCTTATTTTTAAATGTAATATTAACATTAAATGTTAAAATATAAATCCCACAAAAAAAACCTCTAAACGAGGTAAAAGTCTAGTGACGAAAGCAATTTCCAGCCCCAAAATTTCTGATATCCAATTTTGTGACGAACAAAATTGAGTTTAATATAAAAATTTTAAATAAAAATATAAATTAATAAAAAAAAAAATTGGCCTTGTGCACTGTGCGCAAAAAGGGAGAGCTTCTTTGTACATAAAAATTACTTTTTGCACAGTGCCGAATGCCAATTATTTTTTTTTATTAATTTATATTTTTATTTAAAATTTTTATATTAAACTCAATTTTGTTCGTCACAAAATTGGATATCAGAAATTTTGGGGCTGGAAATTGCTTTCGTCACTAGACTTTTACCTCGTTTAGAGGTTTTTTTTGTGGGATATCAGAAATTTTTGCAATTGCTTTTGCTGTTGACATTGTAAATTTATCATTGTTGAATATTTTTTCATATTTAAAAAAAAAAATTTTTTTAATTATAAAGAAAAGTAGGGGGCTCCGCCCCCTGCTCGCATCGCTTAAGTTGCTACTCTACTGTCGGAAGCCCCGTACCTACTGTGAGAAAAAAAAGTTTCTCATACTAAGACTTAGACTTCGCCCGATCGGTCCTATGACAGTTATATGATATAGTGGTTCGATTAGAACCAACTTTCTTCAGGATCTATAAGTCTAACTTAAATGCATATTCTATTAGTTTTGTTACGATATCTCTTGTAAAAAAAAGTTTCTTATGCTAAGACTTGTTTTCGCCCGATCGGTCCTATGACAGCTATATGATATAGTGGTCCGATTTGAACCAACTTTGGCCAGGATATATAAAACGAAGTTAAATGCATATTTTATCAGTTTGGTTGAGATATCTCATAAAACAAAAAAGTTTTTCGTACTAAGACTCCATTTTCCCCCGATCGGTCCTATGACAGCTATATGTTATAGTGGTCCGATTTGAACCAACTTTGCACAGAATATATAAAACCAAGTTAAATGCATATTTTATCAGTTTGGTTGAGATATCTCATAAAACAAAAAAGTTTTTTGTACTAAGACTCCATTTTCGCCCGATCGGTCCTATGACAGCTATATGATATAGTGGTCCGATTTGAACCAACTTTGGCCAGGATATATAAAACGAAGTTAAATGCATATTTTATCAGTTTGGTTGAGATATCTCATAAAACAAAAAAGTTTTTCGTACTAAGACTCCATTTTCCCCCGATCGGTCCTATGACAGCTATATGTTATAGTGATCCGATTTGAACCAACTTTGCACAGAATATATAAAACCAAGTTAAATGCATATTTTATCAGTTTGGTTGAGATATCTCATAAAACAAAAAAGTTTTTTGTACTAAGACTCCATTTTCGCCCGATCGGTCCTATGACAGCTATATGATATAGTGGTCCGATTTGAACCAACTTTGGCCAGGATATATAAAACGAAGTTAAATGCATATTTTATCAGTTTGGTTGAGATATCTCATAAAACAAAAAAGTTTTTCGTACTAAGACTCCATTTTCCCCCGATCGGTCCTATGACAGCTATATGTTATAGTGGTCCGATTTGAACCAACTTTGCACAGAATATATAAAACCAAGTTAAATGCGTATTGTGTCAGTTTGTTTGAGATATCTCATACAACCAAAAAGTTTTTCTTACTAAAACCTGATTTTCGACCGATAGAAAAATGTATACATTCAGTTAACAAGCAATATCTTCCAAACCCCTTGGTCAAAGCTTATGTTTCATATACTAAAAAACGCAAAATTCTACGTACTACAACATACTAAAATTTAATTAAAATCGTTAGAGCCGTTTTGTCAGAAATCGCCAAAATGTAAGCTAAAAAACTTTATTTCACCTGTAAAATGTTACCTGAGTACTTTAGAAAAAAAGTTTAAAGGTACGCCTAAAAGCCCTCAAGCACACCTTTCCAATGATACCCAGAACATATCTATAGCTTCTATGGTATGGAAACTGGTGAGGTTTCAAATTTAGCGGGATTTAACGATTTCCCGCTAAACTAGCGGGAAATTGAAAAAGTCGTAAAACAAACATTTCTAGATTTTCAAAAATGAACAAATCCCCATCATAACATCTACGCTTTTTTAGCGCTTTGATACAAACAGACAAACAGACAAACAGACAAACAGACAAACAAAGAAACTTTTTCACTTCATTTTTAGTATTCTACTAAAATTTTCAAATTTATTTATCTTTTGAACCAGTTATCGGATTTGGGTCATCAAGGTATCAAACGACGCGTATTTTTGATAAGAATTTTTAAAAAATAAAAAATTTTACGTAAAAGCCCCAACGGCTCCATAAGCTGCGATCATATAAATTTTTCCCCTCCCACTTACACCCCCGTATCTCATGACCCAGGTGAATTAGCAAAAGTTTTAGTATGCCATTTTGTAAGTTAGGACTAAACCTTTCGATCGGTATATAACTCGATCTGATCGGACAGTCGTAGCAAATTTTCCAACTTAGCTGTATATAGTTGTTAGTCGCCTTTCGCACCCTTCGTGCTGCTTTCGTCACTAACGCGAACTGCCGTCCGCAGTGATTATTTCTTTTACTTTTTAATTGAGCACTAAAACAAGCAATATGGCCATTTAGGAGGATAAAGACATAAGTGCGAGAGTGGCTCAACACGTTGAGCCTTTGTCTTATGAAAATTTTTGCAATTTTGTCGCGGGTTCGATACCCGGCGGGAACAACTTTTTTTCCAGCTGATTTTAAGCTATTTTTTTTAAATTTTTACAATTTAATGAAATTGTTCTTTATGAATGTTATACTGACATTTAATTTTGAATACATGTTTAATCATTACATTTAAATAATTTTATATTGGTATTTATATAAACGTTAAGTTAAAATTCTATGTTAAATTCATGTTTATTATAAATTTACTGTGTAAATTTGAGCGGCGAAAAATTTAATATATAAAAGTTTATGGTAATCTTAAATATTATTTAGTTTTTAGAAGTGACTGATTTTGGATAGTAAGTACGGGGTCTCCGACCGTCGAGTATGCTCGACTGTAGCACCGGCCGACTAGTTTTTAATTGAATGAGACTTCGAAGAATTTTAGTATGGCTAGTGTTAATAATTTCCTTGTGCGCGTTTTGAATTATTTCAAAATCTGCATCACTTTCTAAAGGCATTGCACTGGTTTTTGTGCAAAAATGGTCTATTAAATATTTTTCGGCTTTATCTTTAGTCATGCTATCGTATGTAATGTAAATTATTAATTTTTGAAGTAGTTTTCTTTTTTTATGTTTGGAATGCCTTTAGAAAATATAATTTGTCTTTTAAATGTGTTTATTGGCTTCTCTGTAGTGAATATTAAATTACTATTGTCTTCATCAGCGCTATGTTGTGTTTCTTCTCCGAAATAAGTCTGTTCTATTTTTACTCGTGATAGAGCGTCAGCTATGTGGTTTTCTTTTCCTTTTATATTATTTATGTCAAAGTCATATTCAGATAATTTAACTCTCCATCGGGTTAGTTTTGAATTTGGTTCTTTCATTTTGTACAGCCAACATAATGGCTGATGGTCACTATTGATTTCGAAATGTCGTCCTAGCAGGTAATGTCTAAAAGTTTTTGTTGCCCATACAACGGCTAAAAGCTCTTTTTCTATGGCACTGTAGTTAGTTTCGTGGTCATTGAGAGTTCTGCTAATAAAACTAATGGGATGTCCGTATTGGGAGAGTACTGCTCCAAGAGCTACATTACTTGCGTCAGTGGTTAAAACGAATTTACTTTTGAAGTCTGGAATTTTTAGAATTGGGTCATTAGAAATTAGTTGTTTTAATTTTTCAAAAGCTCTAATGTATTCAGGATTTTTAATGTCAATTTTTTAATCTTTTCTAAGTACTGCTGTCATTGGTTTGGCTATGTCTGCAAAATGTGGAATTAACTTTCTGTCGTAACCGGTTAATCCAATAAAACCTTTAATTTCTTTGGTTTTTGTGGCAATTGGATATTTCTGAATTGCTTTGATTTTATCAGGATTGGGTTTTATTCCATCCTTGTTTTATTCATCTTTTATTCCATCTTGTTTTAGAAACTCGCATTATCAAGTTGTAATTTGAGATTTGCATCAGAAAGCTTCTCAAAAACTAATTGGAGTGATTGCAAATGTTCTTCTAAGGATGTTGAGAATACAATTATATCATCAAGATATACCATACAATGTTTATTTAGTAACGGTCGTAAAACATTGTTCATGCAACGTTGAAAGGTTGCAGGTGGATTTTTTAATCCAAATGGCATACGAAGATATTCATAGTGGCCATGTTTAGTAGAGAAATCTGTTTTTTGAATGGAATCTGAATGCATTTCAAGTTGGTGGAATCCTTTTGCAAGGTCGATTGTGGTGAAATAATTGCATCTACCTATTTATCCTAAAATCTCGTCCATATTTGGTATTCGGTGCCTATCGCTTATGGTTACTTCATTTAATTTCCTGTAGTCAATTGCGATTCTGAATTTCTGTTTACCTGAAGCATCTTGCATTTTCGGTACGATCCATATAGGACTAAAATAAGGAGAATTGCTAGGCCGTATGATACCTTGATTAAGCATGTCTTGAATTTGATGTTCAACTTCCTGTTCATATGCTTGTGGATAACTGTATGGTTTTGTATGTAAGGCTGAATTGTGGGTAGTATTTATAATGTGTTTTTCTTGATTAATGAAACTAAGTTGGTCGCCTTCTTTATATTGTATGTGTTGATATTGTTTCAACAAACTGATTAAATTGATTCTTTTTTCTTCATTTAAATGATCTAATCGGTAAGGGCTTGTGTTTGCATATTCTTGGTTATCGGAAATTTCTCTAATTGGATTTTTAAAATGTTGATTAGTTTCAGGATTTGGTTGGGCTAAGAAGTGGTTCTGATTTGTGATTGGAATATCGTTGGTTAGTTTATACTTTCTATTGTATAAAGTAGCAGTTTGGGTTTTATAATCTATAACGGCTTGTGCTTCTGAAAGCAATTTTCTACCAATTAATAGATCATAGTCTGAGGAGAATTGGTGTAATGAAATTCATTTTTGCCCTTGAAAGGACGTTAACTTTCTTTGTGATAGTTAAAGGTCCGTTGCTGGTTTGAATGAAACAGTCGGTCATGAACTTGTAAATTGAAAACATTTGATGTCATCATATTTACAGTAGATCCTGTATTTATTAAACATTTCAGATTTTTGCCTATGTACTGTTGGTTTCCAAGGCTGGCAGCTGAAAATTTTCGGCTTGCTCGATTTCTATATCATTTGGTTGTTCTGTCTCGTGTTCGGCTGAGTGTGTGTATGTAAAGTCTGGGTTTTGTGGGTAACTTTCTGCTTGATAATATTGTGGATAATATTCAGGATAAGCAGCGCATTGATTATCGTTGCATGTAATCATGCTCTTTAGCATGATTAGCTCTTCCTGATTTCTAGTTTCATGGTCAATACTCATCTTACTCTGTCCACTTTCTGCAGGTCTAACTGGAGTTACTTGTCCGAAACGATTGTTGTCGAATTGGTTCTGTCGAAGGATTGGTCTGGGTGTAAAGTATGTTGGTCTGATTGGACTAGGTATTTTTTGCATTGGTTGAGGTGAATAATTATTAGGTTTAAAAGTGTTGTTGTTAGTATAGTTGGGTGATGGTTGATGATATGGTTGTTGAATGTAAGGTTGATGAGGTCGATATTGGACATAGGGTTGATTTGGTTGAAGAAAAGTGGGGAATCTTTGAATATTTGGGTTTGGTTGATACAATGGCTTCAAATATTTTTCTTGTTTTACTTTATTTGGGGTTGGATTAAGACAGGGTTCGTTATAAAGATTTTTTTCTTGCATAATATTAATTAGAGATCTTAAATCGGGAATTTGAATTTACAATTCGAATGCAAATGTTTGTGGGTAATTTTTGAATAAGGTCGTCAATGCTAGTTTTGATTAGTCGCGCATACAATGTTTTTTCGTCAATGTTATTTTCTAGTTCCAGCTTCCTCATTAATGTCTGCCTACGGTGTTCTGTTTCTTCCAGAAAAGCTCGCACGTTGCCTTTAAACGGGGTGCTCCTGAATTCCTCCAGTTGATGTGGTTCTTAGTTTGCGTCTTGTAGTTCAATACTAGTTGCTTCCGAAGATCCGTCCTGGTCATCAAGTTGTTTACGCCAAGGGATAACATCACTTCACTGCTGATGCAGCGTTCCACAAGTCCAAAAAGAATTGACCTCTGTCTTGCATCGTGGGTGGTGTAGAGGGCCAAAATGTAGTCGATCCGGTTGATGAACGTGTACAAAGCGTTCTTATCTCCAGTGAACTTCTCAACGTTTTTAAGTTGGTTGATCACTTGTGTCCTGTTGGCATCGGTCAGGGGTGCTGTTGAGTTCCCGTATATTATTGTTGTTTTTTTTTTTGTTTGTTGGTTTTATTATAATAAATTTTTGTTTTTTATTTAATTATTTTTAATTTATTTGGTTTTATTTTTAATTTTTCTTATCTCTTAGTTTTTGTTGTTTCACTTCAGCTTCTCTTATTTTAGGTTTAGTTTCTTTTGGTTGTTGATTATATTTTTATTGTTATCACTTAATTTGTTAACTTATAGTTTAAAATGTTTGATTGGTTTGCACAGATAGCACTTTCGAATATTTTTGAGATAACCAGAAGTTTCTGGAATTATTTTCTCTTCGAATTCTATCGCGTCTTCTTGAATTGTTTATCAAGTTTTTTGCACAATCCACGGCTTTGACAATATGCGAATTTTTGGTGTACACATCACTGTCGAGGTATAATAAAAACTTGACGCGATATTGACCGTCGCTTGGGTTGCCTTCGCGTTGGTTGTTTTAGCGGATAACAGTAAACGGGACACAAGAATTAATAACTTAGCTATTGCATCAGGATCCACAATTTATTGTTATTCTACCGGCTGCGCCAATTAGATTTTTCTTTATTTACTGTGAGTTTGAATCTTATAAAAACCGCGCACAGCTCTAACGGTTAAGTTGAATTTATTATAAAATAAAAGGCAAGGCGATATTTCACGACGAGTTCATTTATTGAAGAACAACTTAAGACTGACAGATAATTGTGCATTGCGTTATAACGAAAGCTAATTTCGGGCATTTAAATGTTTACAATATTATAAAGGCTGGGAACGAACTCAGCGTTGGCTGGGAACGCAAATCTGCTGACAGTGAGTTATTTCGATCAATGTTGATCGATGGGGGAGAAGCCCGGCTTAGCTGCTCTTTGTTTACAAGTGCAGCCTGTAAAAGTTTACATTATCGGTATGCAAAATTTGCGGTAGCTTGGCTACGCTTTTGTTTACAATTGCAGCCTGTGAAAGTTAACATTATTGGAATGAGGAATTTGGTGTCTAGACCTCTGTATAACGTGGACATAGAATATATTATGTATAACGTAGACATAAGGCGTTTCGTTTAAGGCGGGTTCGACTGCACACCCGAGTTAACTGTTGAGCAAGAGGATTTGGGTGTGAAGATAGTTTAATGTTGTAGCTCGCTTTTTGTCTTGCTATCAAATCTTTGACATATATAACGTTTAAATCTCTATGAATGTTCTCGTTTCGAACATACCATGGTGCCCCAGTGATAGAGCTCAGGATTTTTGATTGTGCTCGCTGGATGACATCAATATTGCTACTGCACGCGTTTCCCCACAGCTGCGAGCCGTAGGTCCACACTGGTTTTATGGTGGAATTGTAGAGTAGGACCTTGTAGTCTAAGCTGAGAGGAGATCGGGGATTCAAAAGCCAATAGAGGATATTGGTTTTCAGCTTAATGTGCGGTTTTTTTGCTTCAAGGTGGCGACGCCTATCAAGATGAAGCCAAGGTACGTTACTTCTTTGGCTTGTGTGAGTTGCGTATTAGACAGTGCTAACGGAGGACATGTTTGCATGTTGAGAGTAAACGTGATATGTTTACACTTTTGTTTATTTATTTTAATACGTCAGTCGGCTAGTCATTTCTCTACTACCGCCAAATGTTCAGCTAGACGTGCTGTTGCTTCAATGGGGCATCTGGAACGACTAAGAATTGCGGTGTCGTCGGCAAACGTAGATGTTGTTATCCGCTCGTTTATGGGGATGTCCGCTGTGTAAATCAATCAATCAATCAAAATACACTTCCCTGGGGACATCCAGCTTCTATAATATGATCATTAGATGTAGTAGTGTTGCATCTCACTGCGAAGACTCTATTGTAGAGATACGACTCGAGAGGCTTATGAGTGTACACTGGGAGCGTCGATTTGATTTTATGCATGAGACCATCAAGCCACACTCGATCGAAGGCCTGGGAGACGTCGAGGAATATTGCGCTGCAGTATTCCCGATGTTCGTATGCTGTACGTATTTCTGATGTTATTCGGTTAACTTGCTCGATGGTTCCATGCTTTTCTCGGAAGCCAAATTGATGTGTTTGGATTGTGTTGTGTGGGAAGTAGCCGATGGTTGTAATCGCGTTGAAAAGTTTACAGATGAGGAAAATAGCACAGCTTGGAAGTTTAATGATCATTTCTTGAGTTATTAGATCGAAGCCTGGAGCTTTCTTTGGTTTCATCTGTTCTTTTATGACTTTTACAATTTCATTTGGACGAAATTCTGGTGGTTCAGGTTCGCCAGGACTATCAGATACACAGGATGATAGTAAAAACGAATTTGTTGCGGGGTTTGGTTGGAATACAAGACGTAGGTGAGCAGCAAATGTGTTAGCTCTGTCTTTGTCGCTACGGGTCCAACAGCCTGAGGAGTTTCTTATAGGCGTTACCGTTTCGATCGGCGCACTTAGTGTAGGGTGAGCCCTCCACAAAGGATGCTTGGTACTGGTTGGTGATAATTGCTCTATGTAGCGGCGTTGGGCATCTGCTTCTTCATGCTTAAGAGCTTTGCTGAGCCTGCGTGAAGCATCTTTAAAGCGTTGTTTTGTAGATGGCGACCAGTGAGACTGCCATTCACGTCGCAATCGTCGCTTTTCCAGAACAAGTTGTTCTATTTGAAGATTAGTTTTACGTTTATTCGTCTGCACGTGCGCGCGTTGTGGAGTGAAGATCTTAGCTTCTGCAACAAGTACTGATTCTTATAAGTCAGCAGAGCAGTCGATGTCCGCTTCGATGTTGAACTGCGGAGCAAGATTGAGGTGAAAGCTAACGTATTTCTTGTACTTGAGCCAATTGGTTCTGTGTGTTGTGAGTCTATTAGAATATTCCACATATTCCGGGGATTGGAGTAGATTTAATCCCACAAAAAAAACCTCTAAACGAGGTAAAAGTCTAGTGACGAAAGCAATTTCCAGCCCCAAAATTTCTGATATCCAATTTTGTGACGAACAAAATTGAGTTTAATATAAAAATTTTAAATAAAAATATAAATTAATAAAAAAAAATAATTGGCCTTGTGCACTGTGCGCAAAAAGGGTGAGCTTCTTTGTACATAAAAATTACTTTTTGCACAGTGCCGAATGCCAATTATTTTTTTTTATTAATTTATATTTTTATTTAAAATTTTTATATTAAACTCAATTTTGTTCGTCACAAAATTGGATATCAGAAATTTTGGGGCTGGAAATTGCTTTCGTCACTAGACTTTTACCTCGTTTAGAGGTTTTTTTTGTGGGATATCAGAAATTTTTGCAATTGCTTTTGCTGTTGACATTGTAAATTTATCATTGTTGAATATTTTTTCATATTTAAAAAAAAATTTTTTTTAATTATAAAGAAAAGTAGGGGGCTCCGCCCCCTGCTCGCATCGCTTAAGTTGCTACTCTACTGTCGGAAGCCCCGTACCTACTGTGAGAAAAAAGTTTCTCATACTAAGACTTAGACTTCGCCCGATCGGTCCTATGACAGTTATATGATATAGTGGTTCGATTAGAACCAACTTTCTTCAGGATCTATAAGTCTAACTTAAATGCATATTCTATTAGTTTTGTTACGATATCTCTTGTAAAAAAAAGTTTTTTATGCTAAGACTTGTTTTCGCCCGATCGGTCCTATGACAGCTATATGATATAGTGGTCCGATTTGAACCAACTTTGGCCAGGATATATAAAACGAAGTTAAATGCATATTTTATCAGTTTGGTTGAGATATCTCATAAAACAAAAAAGTTTTTCGTACTAAGACTCCATTTTCCCCCGATCGGTCCTATGACAGCTATATGTTATAGTGGTCCGATTTGAACCAACTTTGCACAGAATATATAAAACCAAGTTAAATGCATATTTTATCAGTTTGGTTGAGATATCTCATAAAACAAAAAAGTTTTTTGTACTAAGACTCCATTTTCGCCCGATCGGTCCTATGACAGCTATATGATATAGTGGTCCGATTTGAACCAACTTTGGCCAGGATATATAAAACGAAGTTAAATGCATATTTTATCAGTTTGGTTGAGATATCTCATAAAACAAAAAAGTTTTTCGTACTAAGACTCCATTTTCCCCCGATCGGTCCTATGACAGCTATATGTTATAGTGGTCCGATTTGAACCAACTTTGCACAGAATATATAAAACCAAGTTAAATGCATATTTTATCAGTTTGGTTGAGATATCTCATAAAACAAAAAAGTTTTTTGTACTAAGACTCCATTTTCGCCCGATCGGTCCTATGACAGCTATATGATATAGTGGTCCGATTTGAACCAACTTTGGCCAGGATATATAAAACGAAGTTAAATGCATATTTTATCAGTTTGGTTGAGATATCTCATAAAACAAAAAAGTTTTTCGTACTAAGACTCCATTTTCCCCCGATCGGTCCTATGACAGCTATATGTTATAGTGGTCCGATTTGAACCAACTTTGCACAGAATATATAAAACCAAGTTAAATGCATATTTTATCAGTTTGGTTGAGATATCTCATAAAACAAAAAAGTTTTTTGTACTAAGACTCCATTTTCGCCCGATCGGTCCTATGACAGCTATATGATATAGTGGTCCGATTTGAACCAACTTTGGCCAGGATATATAAAACGAAGTTAAATGCATATTTTATCAGTTTGGTTGAGATATCTCATAAAACAAAAAAGTTTTTCGTACTAAGACTCCATTTTCCCCCGATCGGTCCTATGACAGCTATATGTTATAGTGGTCCGATTTGAACCAACTTTGCACAGAATATATAAAACCAAGTTAAATGCGTATTGTGTCAGTTTGTTTGAGATATCTCATACAACCAAAAAGTTTTTCTTACTAAAACCTGATTTTCGACCGATAGAAAAATGTATACATTCAGTTAACAAGCAATATCTTCCAAACCCCTTAGTCAAAGTTTATGTTTCATATACTAAAAAACGCAAAATTCTACGTACTACAACATGCTACTGTTTACGCCAAGGGATAACATCACTTCACTGCTGATGCAGCGTTCCACAAGTCCAAAAAGAATTGACCTCTGTCTTGCATCGTGGGTGGTGTAGAGGGCCAAAATGTAGTCGATCCGGTTGATGAACGTGTACAAAGCGTTCTTATCTCCAGTGAACTTCTCAACGTTTTTAAGTTGGTTGATCACTTGTGTCCTGTTGGCATCGGTCAGGGGTGCTGTTGAGTTCCCGTATATTATTGTTGTTTTTTTTTTTGTTTGTTGGTTTTATTATAATAAATTTTTGTTTTTTATTTAATTATTTTTAATTTATTTGGTTTTATTTTTAATTTTTCTTATCTCTTAGTTTTTGTTGTTTCACTTCAGCTTCTCTTATTTTAGGTTTAGTTTCTTTTGGTTGTTGATTATATTTTTATTGTTATCACTTAATTTGTTAACTTATAGTTTAAAATGTTTGATTGGTTTGCACAGATAGCACTTTCGAATATTTTTGAGATAACCAGAAGTTTCTGGAATTATTTTCTCTTCGAATTCTATCGCGTCTTCTTGAATTGTTTATCAAGTTTTTTGCACAATCCACGGCTTTGACAATATGCGAATTTTTGGTGTACACATCACTGTCGAGGTATAATAAAAACTTGACGCGATATTGACCGTCGCTTGGGTTGCCTTCGCGTTGGTTGTTTTAGCGGATAACAGTAAACGGGACACAAGAATTAATAACTTAGCTATTGCATCAGGATCCACAATTTATTGTTATTCTACCGGCTGCGCCAATTAGATTTTTCTTTATTTACTGTGAGTTTGAATCTTATAAAAACCGCGCACAGCTCTAACGGTTAAGTTGAATTTATTATAAAATAAAAGGCAAGGCGATATTTCACGACGAGTTCATTTATTGAAGAACAACTTAAGACTGACAGATAATTGTGCATTGCGTTATAACGAAAGCTAATTTCGGGCATTTAAATGTTTACAATATTATAAAGGCTGGGAACGAACTCAGCGTTGGCTGGGAACGCAAATCTGCTGACAGTGAGTTATTTCGATCAATGTTGATCGATGGGGGAGAAGCCCGGCTTAGCTGCTCTTTGTTTACAAGTGCAGCCTGTAAAAGTTTACATTATCGGTATGCAAAATTTGCGGTAGCTTGGCTACGCTTTTGTTTACAATTGCAGCCTGTGAAAGTTAACATTATTGGAATGAGGAATTTGGTGTCTAGACCTCTGTATAACGTGGACATAGAATATATTATGTATAACGTAGACATAAGGCGTTTCGTTTAAGGCGGGTTCGACTGCACACCCGAGTTAACTGTTGAGCAAGAGGATTTGGGTGTGAAGATAGTTTAATGTTGTAGCTCGCTTTTTGTCTTGCTATCAAATCTTTGACATATATAACGTTTAAATCTCTATGAATGTTCTCGTTTCGAACATACCATGGTGCCCCAGTGATAGAGCTCAGGATTTTTGATTGTGCTCGCTGGATGACATCAATATTGCTACTGCACGCGTTTCCCCACAGCTGCGAGCCGTAGGTCCACACTGGTTTTATGGTGGAATTGTAGAGTAGGACCTTGTAGTCTAAGCTGAGAGGAGATCGGGGATTCAAAAGCCAATAGAGGATATTGGTTTTCAGCTTAATGTGCGGTTTTTTTGCTTCAAGGTGGCGACGCCAGGTGAGCCGCCTATCAAGATGAAGCCAAGGTACGTTACTTCTTTGGCTTGTGTGAGTTGCGTATTAGACAGTGCTAACGGAGGACATGTTTGCATGTTGAGAGTAAACGTGATATGTTTACACTTTTGTTTATTTATTTTAATACGTCAGTCGGCTAGTCATTTCTCTACTACCGCCAAATGTTCAGCTAGACGTGCTGTTGCTTCAATGGGGCATCTGGAACGACTAAGAATTGCGGTGTCGTCGGCAAACGTAGATGTTGTTATCCGCTCGTTTATGGGGATGTCCGCTGTGTAAATCAATCAATCAATCAAAATACACTTCCCTGGGGACATCCAGCTTCTATAATATGATCATTAGATGTAGTAGTGTTGCATCTCACTGCGAAGACTCTATTGTAGAGATACGACTCGAGAGGCTTATGAGTGTACACTGGGAGCGTCGATTTGATTTTATGCATGAGACCATCAAGCCACACTCGATCGAAGGCCTGGGAGACGTCGAGGAATATTGCGCTGCAGTATTCCCGATGTTCGTATGCTGTACGTATTTCTGATGTTATTCGGTTAACTTGCTCGATGGTTCCATGCTTTTCTCGGAAGCCAAATTGATGTGTTTGGATTGTGTTGTGTGGGAAGTAGCCGATGGTTGTAATCGCGTTGAAAAGTTTACAGATGAGGAAAATAGCACAGCTTGGAAGTTTAATGATCATTTCTTGAGTTATTAGATCGAAGCCTGGAGCTTTCTTTGGTTTCATCTGTTCTTTTATGACTTTTACAATTTCATTTGGACGAAATTCTGGTGGTTCAGGTTCGCCAGGACTATCAGATACACAGGATGATAGTAAAAACGAATTTGTTGCGGGGTTTGGTTGGAATACAAGACGTAGGTGAGCAGCAAATGTGTTAGCTCTGTCTTTGTCGCTACGGGTCCAACAGCCTGAGGAGTTTCTTATAGGCGTTACCGTTTCGATCGGCGCACTTAGTGTAGGGTGAGCCCTCCACAAAGGATGCTTGGTACTGGTTGGTGATAATTGCTCTATGTAGCGGCGTTGGGCATCTGCTTCTTCATGCTTAAGAGCTTTGCTGAGCCTGCGTGAAGCATCTTTAAAGCGTTGTTTTGTAGATGGCGACCAGTGAGACTGCCATTCACGTCGCAATCGTCGCTTTTCCAGAACAAGTTGTTCTATTTGAAGATTAGTTTTACGTTTATTCGTCTGCACGTGCGCGCGTTGTGGAGTGAAGATCTTAGCTTCTGCAACAAGTACTGATTCTTATAAGTCAGCAGAGCAGTCGATGTCCGCTTCGATGTTGAACTGCGGAGCAAGATTGAGGTGAAAGCTAACGTATTTCTTGTACTTGAGCCAATTGGTTCTGTGTGTTGTGAGTCTATTAGAATATTCCACATATTCCGGGGATTGGAGTAGATTTAATCCCACAAAAAAAACCTCTAAACGAGGTAAAAGTCTAGTGACGAAAGCAATTTCCAGCCCCAAAATTTCTGATATCCAATTTTGTGACGAACAAAATTGAGTTTAATATAAAAATTTTAAATAAAAATATAAATTAATAAAAAAAAATAATTGGCCTTGTGCACTGTGCGCAAAAAGGGTGAGCTTCTTTGTACATAAAAATTACTTTTTGCACAGTGCCGAATGCCAATTATTTTTTTTTATTAATTTATATTTTTATTTAAAATTTTTATATTAAACTCAATTTTGTTCGTCACAAAATTGGATATCAGAAATTTTGGGGCTGGAAATTGCTTTCGTCACTAGACTTTTACCTCGTTTAGAGGTTTTTTTTGTGGGATATCAGAAATTTTTGCAATTGCTTTTGCTGTTGACATTGTAAATTTATCATTGTTGAATATTTTTTCATATTTAAAAAAAAAATTTTTTTTAATTATAAAGAAAAGTAGGGGGCTCCGCCCCCTGCTCGCATCGCTTAAGTTGCTACTCTACTGTCGGAAGCCCCGTACCTACTGTGAGAAAAAAAAGTTTCTCATACTAAGACTTAGACTTCGCCCGATCGGTCCTATGACAGTTATATGATATAGTGGTTCGATTAGAACCAACTTTCTTCAGGATCTATAAGTCTAACTTAAATGCATATTCTATTAGTTTTGTTACGATATCTCTTGTAAAAAAAAGTTTTTTATGCTAAGACTTGTTTTCGCCCGATCGGTCCTATGACAGCTATATGATATAGTGGTCCGATTTGAACCAACTTTGGCCAGGATATATAAAACGAAGTTAAATGCATATTTTATCAGTTTGGTTGAGATATCTCATAAAACAAAAAAGTTTTTCGTACTAAGACTCCATTTTCCCCCGATCGGTCCTATGACAGCTATATGTTATAGTGGTCCGATTTGAACCAACTTTGCACAGAATATATAAAACCAAGTTAAATGCATATTTTATCAGTTTGGTTGAGATATCTCATAAAACAAAAAAGTTTTTTGTACTAAGACTCCATTTTCGCCCGATCGGTCCTATGACAGCTATATGATATAGTGGTCCGATTTGAACCAACTTTGGCCAGGATATATAAAACGAAGTTAAATGCATATTTTATCAGTTTGGTTGAGATATCTCATAAAACAAAAAAGTTTTTCGTACTAAGACTCCATTTTCCCCCGATCGGTCCTATGACAGCTATATGTTATAGTGGTCCGATTTGAACCAACTTTGCACAGAATATATAAAACCAAGTTAAATGCATATTTTATCAGTTTGGTTGAGATATCTCATAAAACAAAAAAGTTTTTTGTACTAAGACTCCATTTTCGCCCGATCGGTCCTATGACAGCTATATGATATAGTGGTCCGATTTGAACCAACTTTGGCCAGGATATATAAAACGAAGTTAAATGCATATTTTATCAGTTTGGTTGAGATATCTCATAAAACAAAAAAGTTTTTCGTACTAAGACTCCATTTTCCCCCGATCGGTCCTATGACAGCTATATGTTATAGTGGTCCGATTTGAACCAACTTTGCACAGAATATATAAAACCAAGTTAAATGCATATTTTATCAGTTTGGTTGAGATATCTCATAAAACAAAAAAGTTTTTTGTACTAAGACTCCATTTTCGCCCGATCGGTCCTATGACAGCTATATGATATAGTGGTCCGATTTGAACCAACTTTGGCCAGGATATATAAAACAAAGTTAAATGCATATTTTATCAGTTTGGTTGAGATATCTCATAAAACAAAAAAGTTTTTCGTACTAAGACTCCATTTTCCCCCGATCGGTCCTATGACAGCTATATGTTATAGTGGTCCGATTTGAACCAACTTTGCACAGAATATATAAAACCAAGTTAAATGCGTATTGTGTCAGTTTGTTTGAGATATCTCATACAACCAAAAAGTTTTTCTTACTAAAACCTGATTTTCGACCGATAGAAAAATGTATACATTCAGTTAACAAGCAATATCTTCCAAACCCCTTAGTCAAAGTTTATGTTTCATATACTAAAAAACGCAAAATTCTACGTACTACAACATACTAAAATTTAATTAAAATCGTTAGAGCCGTTTTGTCAGAAATCGCCAAAATGTAAGCTAAAAAACTTTATTTCACCTGTAAAATGTTACCTGAGTACTTTAGAAAAAAAGTTTAAAGGTACGCCTAAAAGCCCTCAAGCACACCTTTCCAATGATACCCAGAACATATCTATAGCTTCTATGGTATGGAAACTGGTGAGGTTTCAAATTTAGCGGGATTTAGCGATTTCCCGCTAAACTAGCGGGAAATTGAAAAAGTCGTAAAACAAACATTTCTAGATTTTCAAAAATGAACAAATCCCCATCATAACATCTACGCTTTTTTAGCGCTTTGATACAAACAGACAAACAGACAAACAAAGAAACTTTTTCACTTCATTTTTAGTATTCTACTAAAATTTTCAAATTTATTTATCTTTTGAACCAGTTATCGGATTTGGGTCATCAAGGTATCAAACGACGCGTATTTTTGATAAGAATTTTTAAAAAATAAAAAATTTTACGTAAAAGCCCCAACGGCTCCATAAGCTGCGATCATATAAATTTTTCCCCTCCCACTTACACCCCCGTATCTCATGACCCAGGTGAATTAGCAAAAGTTTTAGTATGCCATTTTGTAAGTTAGGACTAAACCTTTCGATCGGTATATAACTCGATCTGATCGGACAGTCGTAGCAAATTTTCCAACTTAGCTGTATATAGTTGTTAGTCGCCTTTCGCACCCTTCGTGCTGCTTTCGTCACTAACGCGAACTGCCGTCCGCAGTGATAACACGGGGGAGTGGTCGGATGAAAGATCCGAAAGTGCTACAGCTCTTATCAGATTGCGTGGGATGTTTTTTGTCACAGCAAAATCTATTAAGTCTGGTTGTTTGTTGGGGTCTGCTGGCCAGTATGTAGGACTACCCGGAGAAACATAGTTGAGTTTGTTGCTTGGCTTTATGATTGCGTTGTATAGCTGCCTTCCTTTTGCGGTCACAAGGCGAGAACCCCAGTGCGGGTGTTTCGCATTATAGTCCCCTGCTGCTATAAATCACTGTCCCAGTGAATTGTAGAATTGCATGAATTGATCTTCAGAGATTGTAAAGCGGGGAGGACAATATACAGCGGCGATAAGCGGTAAGATTGCTGATGTCCGATTGTACAATTATAGATGTGGCTTGTAAATAGTTTGACGCAAACCTTTTGTGGAATTCGTGTTTGATGCGGTTTGCGGTTGAGGTTTCTTATTAGAATACCGGTTCCACCATGTGCTTTTCCAACCGGATGATCTGTGCCGTAGAATACGTATCCACGTATTTGAAAGTTGTATTTGTTAATAAGGTGCGTTTCAGAAAGCAGCATTACATCAATGTGATTGTCGTATAGGAATTGGGTAAGTTCAAGTTTATGCCGTGAAACACCGTTGGCGTTCCACAGAGATATTCGTAGAGGCGCCATTGATTATTTGGATTGTTGAGATGCAAGCATCTGTATCAAGGTGTTTTGATTTTGCATAGTTGATCTCATAAACGACATGAACTTCATCATACGTTGTTGTAGGGTGAAAATCATCGTTTCAATAGGGCTTTGTGACTGCTGCATGGGCTGCTGCGCGTTATCCATACTCGAATCTTCTTGTATTGCCCTTGGGGGAGCTGATGAGGGAGCTGATTTTTGAAGGCCAGATTTTAAAACATTGGCGAAAGATATGCCATTGACAGTGTTTGCGGGACCAAATGAGGACCGGGCTGCTTTGGCGAAGAAGACGTCGGGTGTAGTTTGGGAAGCTATAGTTGCTCTCTCTAAGCGAGAAAGCCCTTCTCTTTTAACGCACTTGCGACCTCGGAAGGGGTTACATCCGGTTCAATACCTTTAAGTACAACCTGCAGACCCTTGCTGCTTTTTAGTTGATAAGTGTAGAAGTTTTTCTAAGCTTCATTAAGATACTTGGAGATTTTACTGAAATGCTCCTCATCTTTTGTTTGAAGCTTAATTTCGATGAAAATTGTTGTTTCCAACTAGGTCAACGATCTTGTTCACCAATGCGTTGGATATCTTTTTCCGAATGTATATAGGTGGGGGCTTTAGTTTTTTTGGCCCATTTCCAGCTTCGGTAGGCTGGTCGTTGACAGTATCAGCCAGCAGTGCAAACCTATTGATGGTGTTTACTGGGTCCCCAGCAGTTTGGTTTGAGTTACCGCGGTTGATTTTTGATTTATTTTCCTGTGTTTTTTGTGGGCTAAGTTTTCGCTTTATTTGAACGTAGCGATCCATTCCGGTCTGCTTGCAATCGAAGCAGCAGTTGAAAGAGCTTATGCTTGGTCAGCAAAAGATGGTACGACGACTGTTGACACACAGTTAACGTTGTTGTTGCCGTAGCAGCAGCGGCTTGTACGGGCAAATTTGGTGGTGATAGTGGATTTCGCGGTGAGGGGGTCGGTGATGGAGAGGCACACTCTTCGCTCCAGGTTTTTGGAGTTGTAGTTGGTAAAATCGGAGAGCAAGAACGCGCTCTCACATCTTCTACGGCTTAGAGGTTCTGCTTTGATTTTTCGGCTGTTGTGTGCTGCGTTTGTGGTTTTGCTTCTGAGACAAAGCTAAAGTAAGCGTTGTTTTTGGCCAAAGAGAGTCGCCGCTCGTCTTGCTCGCGCTGACGTTGGGCACGGGTATCGTAGTGACTCATCGAAGTTAACACTTGCTCAATTCAAATTCTATTTGATTTGTTTATAGTTTATATATTTGTTTAATTAAACTTTCAAAACTAAATGGATGATCGTGAGCATTTCACTATGGGGCTCTTGGCCTAATTTTAGATTTTTACTGCACTTAAGTACTATTAAATTTTGAATAATACGGAGCGCTTTAAAGAAACACGTCTGCACGGTCCTAAGGTTTGTATTGTAAGTGAGCATACTTGACTGTCGGAGACTCTGTACTTACTATCCAAAAGCAGCCACTTCTAAAAATTTTTTAATTTTTAAAACTTGTACACAACGCGCACAAAAAGGGTTGAAGAAGAGTCAATTCAAAGTCAAAGAGACATACATATGCAGTAAGCATTTGGGAGAGCGGGACAGCCATATGTGCAATTCTAAGGTCTGTTAAGTGCACGCCCAAACAAAAGAAGTTTCTAGCTTAACATTCATACATGTAAACTTGCGTTCATGCATATTTGGCTATGTTAGGCATATGTAAAATCTTAACAGAGATTAAATTAAAACTACATGTTTATCATGCACAATGTTGGAATAAATAAGTGTTATGAACTGCTTTGTGTCTCAGTGGGCCGCACCGACTAGCTCATCGGAACTCCTCACGGGTGTGTTTCCATCCCTGGCCCGCAGTTCACACAATTGATAAATCATCGCTCACTGCAGCTGCAGCTCGATCACCATCACTATCGACAAAACGAAAACAAACTACGCAAAAAGGAACGACGGCGACGAAAACTGCAACAATAAATACAACAGGTAAGTAAAATTTACAATGCAAACAGAGAACAACACTAATCCCTCTTCCGTTCAAACAGGGACCATTTGCAGGACCCGGGCGTACCCTCCCTTCCTGAGACGGCATACGTTCCTTGAATCCCATATGTTGGCCACCGGTATGGGTCAATCTCAGCCTGCGTTGAACATCACGTTTCTCCTCCCCTTTCACAAAAAACTTAGCCGAACATCATATTCATTTTCATGGCAAATATAATTTCAGATTTTTAATTTTCAATGACATTGGAACTAATTTTATATTATATATTTAGAGTTTTCTTCATCAAACAGAACAGAAACACCACGATGCTCGACGGACCATTGCCCAAACTTCTGACGCTGCTGGCGCGGCTCACGTTGCACGAGCTGTGGACGCTGACCGATCCGGTCAATGACACGTTGTTATGCAACCTGAGTCAACTTTTTGACAACTCGGGTTAACTCCTCCCTCGCTTAAGTGAAGGACGTCCTCGGTCTTCCTAAAACCATCGATCACGGGTTGAAGTTCATGTTGACGTCGACCCTTATGATGCTTTTTGTAAAGTTGATGTGCTGCGTAGCAGAAGACCAAGAAGGTAATCGCGGCCAGTCCAGATATTATGTGTCGCTGTTTAAGTCCCTCTTCCATCAGGGTAATCGTAGCTTTTCTACACTAAGCTTTTGTAGGAAGGTCAGGCCTAGTATTTCTTGGTGGCCTGTCACATTGAGGAGCGAGGATGAAGTTTTTCCAGTTTCGAAATACTGTGACATTTACTCTAACCTCATTATCGAAGGTAATGAGAAATGTTCCAGTCACTGTTTGTTTGTTGACCGTAGCTGTGTTCTCATTGATAATGATACCGCCTTCATCGATGACCGTTATAGATTCAAGATGGCTGGGGCGAGTGGTGCAGTGTGCGTTGCCTCCCGAATGAAGTTGTTGCGCGCATGTTGTGTAAGACAGTTTTTTGCAAATCGTGGTGGAAAGTGTTGCGGTGCAGTTTGCGATCGGCATTACTTGATTGCCGCAGTCAGCTATGTTATCGTTTCCGGCGAAGTTTAGGATAGTGCCATTGTGCTGGACAGGAAAAATAGTAATTTTCTTACACTCTAAGCTAGGTTTAGGATATTTTATAATAAAATGTAAAAAATGATTATTCAATAAAACTTTAATTTGTGCAACTTGCATTAAATCTGTTACAGTAATATTTGTGAAATGTTCATTAATTATGTCTTTTAAATCATCTGAATCTAAAATAGCTGGATTTATTATTCCAATTTTTGAGAGTGTTACTGACAACATAAGTGCTTCTAGTTCGGCTATTATTATTCTATTTCTTGAAAGTAATGTCTCATATAGGTGTTCTGTATTTACTTGCTTTGTCTGTGCGTTTTTAATTAAAAAGTTTACACTGTCTGTTTGCCTACTTATTTGTTGTTGAGTTTATAATGATTTGCCTAGTTTCTGACTCTACGAGCTGTTTTTCTGTAAACTTGATACTCTCGAAATCATCGAAATCTGGTATGCCGGCTACTACTTTTAAGGCAGTCCCTATCAAGTAAATACTTTTGGAATGACGGTGGTGAATTTCTATTGTAGCTAGAAGAGTTCGTACCTGTCGGATGTCCGAGTCCAGTATCTGTTTCATGTGGCTCTGAGGGAAGTGTCTCTTTAATTTTTCTGTCTCCTCCGCTATCGCAGAGTATCTCGTTAAATTTGTTGAATGTTTTAAATATTGGAATTCGCTCCATATAGTCACGTCTCCGTCTATGATTGGTATGTAGTTTGAGGAACTGTAGTCCGTCAGTTTGGCTGTCGTTGTTGTGATAAAAATTAATGTTACCCAAAACCTGAAATGTGAATAATAAGGATTAATTCTAACTTAATGTTATTCAATCTATATTAAATTGTCCTTGTGGACCGCCCTCCCCTTTATTGGAACCGTTGTCCCCAAATCGGCTTCAACAGTTTCTTTCTCATATAGGGGCGTTAGCTTGTTACCTAGTCTTCTATTTGATTTTACAAGTACTTTATCGCCTACTCCAAAAGTTCTATTTTGTTTTTTTTCGTTGAGTCTTTGATTCTGGATTTCTTGGGCTTTGTAAATTTTGTTTCTGATTTCGGCTTCGAATTTTGGTATAGACGAATGTACTATGTCAATGGGTTTCTTATTTGTGACGGAATGTATTGTTCTGTTGTGTTCTATTGTTGATTGTAGTATCAATTCAACTGTGTCACTTAAATGCTTTTCTAATTTTAAGCACCTAGCGATTTCCGCGAGCGTACTATGGAATCTCTTAACTTGTCCATTTTACATGCTGTGAAGTGGAGGAGAGTTTATAATTTGTACGTCGAAACGATTATTCAAGAGATTTTTTATTGTTCCTGAATTTAAGGATGGTTCGTTATCGCAGTACACAGTTTTAGCACAAGGGTAAAAATTCATAAGTTGTAAAATGGGTGGTTGAATGTCTGTTATAGTCCGGGAAGCTATGGGTTGGACGATGGCGAATTTTGAAAATTTGTCAATGTGGAGTATATCACCTACTTAAGAGGGAATAGACGTTTCGCCAATAAAATGTTTTTGGGGGTGTCGGTCGTATTTAGCCCAGTTGCAGACCTTACCGTTTGCAACTACTTCATTTACTAAACGAGTCATTTTCGGAAAATAATAATCTTGCAGAATTTGCTTACCTGCCCTATGCGCTCTATTATGTTCAGCGATTACTATTTCCCTTTGTTCGTTTGGGTCGACAATGTCAATGACCATTTTTTTTTGAATGCCACAACTTAGTGGTCGGAAAGGTTTCGATTAACTTATTTTGAATAAAAGCCAAAATGGACAAATCGCATACAATTGCGTTTACTACATCTTTTTTGACTGCGTCGACTTATAATAGTTCGTGTAAAAGTAACTGCGTTCTCTTCTATGATTATTGGTTTCGAAAATAATTTGCCGGCTTGTCCGTAGACTCAATAGTATACATTAATGACAATTCGCTATGTATTTGGCCAAATCAGATGATGCGTCTTCCTCTAAGGCATGAAAGTTCTGTCGCGATAGTGCATCAGCAACAAAATTTTCTTTTCCCGGTTTATAGAAAATCTGAACGTTATGTTCGTCAATAAAGTATTTCCATTTCTTTATTTTCGCATTTGAGTTTTTGTCTGAGACGGAGCCTGTAAGCGGATGGTCAGTATAAATATTTAGGTTTAGGTTACGCCATACAGATAGTTTTTTAGTAACTCCCGTTCGTTTGTGGCAAATTCTAGCTCATTATCTTTTAAAGTTCTGGAGATCATAGTAATTGGTTTTTTATCCTGTGATAAAACTGCTTCCAGACCATCGGATGAAGCGTCTGTAGTAGGGTCAAATGGCTTTTGATAGTCCGGGTAAAGTAACATAACATCGTCAGAAGGTAGAACGTTTTTTAGTTTCTCAAATGTCTGAAGTTGTTTGTCGTTAAAGGTCACGGATATTTTCTTTGATTGATTAGCGCTGACTTTGCCATTGTCACCTTTCAGTATTTCAGTTAATGGTTTTGCTATAGATGCAAAATCTTTGATAAAGCACCTATAGTAGCTTGCTAGACCCAAAAATTATCGTATCTGAAACAGTGTAGTTGGCTGCTCGAATTTTTTAAATGCTTCAACTTTACTGGAATTCGTTGCTATACCTCCTCGGGAGACCACAAATCCAAGATACTCTACTTTTTCCTTGAAAAAATTTGACTTTCCCGCGATCCGCTCATATTTGAGTTATGGAGCTTTTCCAATACCCATGCGATGTGTCCTACATGGTCTTCCATGCTTTCTGAGAAGATGATAACATCATCCACATAAACATAGCATGACTTGCCAATTTGTTCACTAAGCACATCGTCGATAGTTCTTTGGAAAATACTAGGCGCATTTTTCAAACCAAACGGAAGTCTGCAAATTCATACTTCCCATTCGCCACAGAGAAAGCTGTTTTCTCTATATCTTTCTCCGCAAGAAGGATCTGGTGAAAACCGGATTTTAGATTGAGTGTCGTAAAGAATTTGGATTTTCCCAAGTTTGAAAGTATGGAAACATAGCCTGAAATTTCCCTATTATTTGTTTCTGCTGTTTGTTGATAGCTGTTTATTTTTAAAATTTAATTCGCCGTCAGTCTGCTTCAGTAAGTCAAGTCCGATTATTCCGTCGAATGTTGTTAAATTTGGAAGAATAAAAAATGTCGCGATAGTATTAAAGAGGTGTATAATGCACTCATTGTCTATGGCATTATTGCCATGAATTGATTTTACTCGGAAAGTCTGATTAACCGAGACCACGTTTTTAAGTTCTTTTAATGGTTTTATGTAGTTTTTAGAGGCCCCTGTATCGATTAATAATTCTATTGTTCTCCCTGCTATTGTTCTTTCAATGAACGGAAGCAGGGAGTTATGCCTAAAAAATTGACTTGGTCATAGGAAGTGTCATCGTCTATGTCTTCAGTCTCACGTTCGACTACCTCGGCGTACTCGTCTTCTTCGTTAAGTGGATCTTCGTCCACGGCCAAATGGTTGACTCGTTGATGTTTTGGTCCTGTGAACCTTGCGGTTCCACTGTTTGGTCGTTTGTTAGCTTGTCCGATGTTGTTGTAAGTGTTCGGCTGAGTATTCTGCTGTTGTTGCCAATAGTTAGTACTTTGTCTTATAGGTTGGTTCTGAAATTGGGTGTTTATCCTAAAGTGGGATGAACTATCTATGTCCATGGGCTGAACCTGATCTCGGTGCTTCTAAAGGACTTTTAGTAAAGTACGGGTTTTTTTTTTGCTGGGTATTTCTATTATTGGACGTTGTGTTTCTGTCCCTGAATTGTTGCCTCTGTTCGATTTTCTGGGATCTTTCCTCAACACTTCGAGCGAAGTTACTAGCAAACACAAATCTTTCGTGGTTGGATTCAACCTCTTGTCCTGCCAGAGCGGAAGGAAGATCTGACGGTCTTAACGACTTTCTAATGCCAGATATGAAAACTCGTAAAGCGTTTGCTCTGTATTTTTCATTTAAAGATGCGGCCACGTTTGTGTCGTAGGTCATGATTGTCTTGTTAATAAGAAGAGTCAGTTTTTTCTCATTGTTATGTTTCCTTGACGGAGCGTTGACATCTCTTGCTCGTTAAGTTAAATGGGACGTTTGTCGGCGTAGGTGAAGTCAAGCCGATTTATTATGGCTTTGAAATTTAGGGGCGTATCGAAAGATGACAGAGTCATGTCCGCAGGACCCTTGATTTTATTTTTTAGTATCCCCAAAGCTTGATAATGCTTTGAGGTACCTTTATATTTGTCGAATACCTTATAAGCGATATGCGCTGCTTTCCTCCATGACACGTATGTCTCGTGTTTGCCCTCGAAGTCTGGAAGGGACTTTACTATGTCTAGTGTTTCATTACAAATGCCTGCGCCTCATTATAAGTTATCACTCAAGGGGTACTAATGCATGCCTTACTTAAACCCTGCCTGATATCTTTCATCTTCTCTTCGAATAATTTCTCCTGAGGTGCTAATGCGCTTGATACTGCGGCTTCTACTATGGATTGCAACTGTTCTGGGGTTATAGATGCCATGTTTACTTGGCTCTGTTCACTTTTACACTTTGGAGCTTCTAATTTGTTGGACTTTTTTTATAACTCTTCTATGTCACTGCCACTGTTTTTAATTTAATTTAATTATATTATTCCTTTTAATTTTAGATAAGTTTTAATTCACGTATCTTTAAGTTTAATTTTTATAATTTGTTTTAATGTTCGACTTGTATAATTTCTTTATATGTATGGCGATCTTTAAATTTTTTCAGTCCTTTGAAAGCTAAATGATTAAGTGGTCCGGTTTGAACTAACTTTAGTCTGGATATATAAAACCATGTTAAATGCATATTGTGTCAGTTTGGTTGAGATATCTCATAAGACCAAGAAGTTTTTCGTACTAAAAAATGTATACATTCAGTTAACAGGTAATATCTTCCAAACCCCTCAGCCAAAGTTAATGTTTCATATACCAAAAAACGCTTACTACACTACATTACTACGAGCTACAACACACTAAAATTTAATAAAAATCGTTAGAGCCGTTTTGTCAGAAATCGCCAAAATGTAAGCTAAACAAGTGGGCGGTTACAGTCGAGCACGCTCGACAGTTGGATACCTTGAGCCCAGGATCTCTTTAATAAAAGTTTATTTTCGACCATTTGTTCCTATGGCAGCTATATGATATCTGGAGCCGATTTGAACCAAATCTGGTCAGAATGTACAAAACCAACATTAATGCATATTCTATTAGTTTGGTTAAGATATCTAAAAAACAAAAAACTTTTACATACTAAGACTTAAATTTCGATTGGGCATCTCTATTGCAGCTATATGATATAGTGGACCGGTTTTAACCAAATTTGTTCAGGCTGTATATTCTATCAGTTTGGTTCTGATATCTCAAAAAAAACAAAAACTATTCCATACTAAAACTTCATTTTCGATGCATCGTTCCTATGGCAGCTATGTGTTATAGTAAACCGGTTTTAACCAAATTTGGTCAGGATGTATAATACCAGCCCCAATGCATATTCTATTAGTTTGTTTATGATATCTGAACAAACACTCAACTTATTCATACTAAAACTTCATTTTCGATGTATCGTTCCTAAGGCAGCTATATGATATAGTGGACCGATCAAAAAAAAAATAAAATTGACCTATGGTATCCAGGAACCCACATACCAAGTTTGATGTCTCTAGCTTTTATAGTTTCTGAGATCGACACGTTCAAACACACAGACGAACAAGGCTGAATCGACTCGGCTGTTGATCCTGATCAAGAATATATATAATTTTTGGGGTCGGCCACGCCCCCTTCTGCCTGTTACATACATTCGGCCAAACACATTATACCCTTTTTGCCCATTTTCAATGGACTCAGGGTGTAAAAACCGTAGTTCACCTGTAAAAAGTAACCTGGGGACTTAAGAAAAAAAACAAAATAAGTCCTCAATCACACCTTTCCACAGTGGTCGCTCCCATATGACAAAAATAAAAAAACCGAAGTCAAAATTTCACAATTCGTAGTAAGTCGATCATCTCATAAATAAATTAACTTTTTGAATCAAACGTATTTTTAGAGTGTGACCATTCGCACGTTGTGAAAAAATACCATAAAGTTAGACAACGCGCTACGCAATTCTGTGCGTTGTGTATTCTATGAAAGTGACACCAGTATTAAGAGTAACAAGTTAACAAATTCAAGTTATAACAACATTTTCAAAATATGGATATTATTGTATCAGGTATTAACTATGATTTTTACTTCATAACACTTTGTTTATCGTGGTATATCGTCTAATACAAAAATAATCCCAATTAACCTTTTGTGAGTGTGTTTCGTTTTCGTGTTTGTACTTTCCCTTAAGCTTTTAGTTGTTACGCCGATCGCATTTGATGATCAAATCTTTTATTATTAATAGCTAAATAATAATAGATTAATGTCCAAAAGGAATCAGCTGCCGGGAGCTGCCCAGCGTCAATATATTTTGATCCGATCGCAGCAGGTATTTGTGTTTTTTGTTGTTTGTACTTTGCGTGTTAAGTGATCTGTTATGTGTTTGTTTTTGTTGTATGTGTAGTGAATGTCAAATTGGATTATGTTCTTATTTATTATTACTAATTTTATTTTGGTTTTTCGAATTGGCAATAGGAAATTATTCACAATGCTCGATAGCGTACAAAATAATTTTTGAATAGTGGTGCGTCATATCGTTAATTCGATCCAGATGGAGTTGGGAAAAGACGATTACATTGCGAATCCCGAGGAGTTACAGAATTGTGCCTTTGCCGTCTGCAAAAAATTTTACGTCCGATGGCAAAACTGTAACCGTACCAAATTGACTTTTCTGCAGAAGCATTCGGATTGGCTTGAGATGAGGCTGTCATTCACTACAGCACACAAGAAAAATCTCGCGATCCGCAACAAATATAGACCTATTAAATAGGTTATTATTAAGTTTAGATCCTCTTATAAGTGGATTAAGAAAATTGCCATGTAAAAAAAAAACAATTTTAAAAGAATCTGTATTTGATTTATTAGATAATTAATTAATGAATTTGTTGTATATATATATATTTTTATATGAAATGCATATAAAACTTTTCTTTATAATTATTTTTATTTTTTGTTATCATATTTGGAGTTTAAAAGTATTGTAAGAAATATATTTTCGTATTTTGTTAAATATATTATAGGTGGTATGGGCGTATAACCACGCCCATTTTGTTTAAAGTAGTTTTATATTATTGTTTTAAGCTTACAGTCTAAATTATAGACCTGTAAGACACGTATAACTATTTTTGTCACTTACTCCCATACAAGTCCGACCACAGTGCTTTCCAATGATAAATAAAATATATCTGTAGCTTCTATGGTTGGAAACTGTTGAGGTTTCAAGTTTAGCGGGATTAAGCGTTTTCCCGCTTAGGTAGAGGTTTTTCAAAAAGTCAAAGAGCAAACATTTTTAGACCCCGTACTTAAAAAAAAGTACAGGGGTCTATTGGGTTTGTTTTACCGAATATGTGCGTAACAGGTAGAAGGAGGCGTGGCAGACCCTATAAAGTAAATATATTTTTGATCAGCATCAATAGTCGAGTCGATATAGCAATGTCCGTCTGTCTGTCTGTCCGTCTGTCCGTCTGTCTGTATGAACACCTAGATCTCGGACACTATAAGAGCTAGAGACACCAAACTTGGTATGTAGGTTCCTCTATACTGCACGCAGATCAAGTTTGGTTCAAAAATCAGCCACGCCCCCTTAACCGCCTGCAAATCGACATTGAAAATTTCATATCCAAATTATAAGAGCATTTTGAAAGCCAGAAACTCCAGATTGCACAGATGAAGATATAATTGTCCTAAATTTTTGCTGAAAATTTCATTCTGAACGCACAGTAAATAGCGAAGATATTCAAATAATAAATTTTGCTGTTAAATTCGTTGATGGCGCGTTGGCAGTAATTAAAACTTGAATATCTTGATAAAACAAAAAATTTATATTAACATATTATATAACAAATTGGCGTCCATCCAGGCGTGAGCTTCGGTGGCGCAGTGTACTGAGACGCGGAGTCGGACAGTGCTCGTGGGTTCGAGTCCTGCCGTGGGCGAAAGATTTTTAATTTATTTATGTTCGAATTCAATTTCATTTTATATTAAAACAAACTCAGTGCTTATTTAAAATGTAATATTAACATTAAATGTTAAAATATAAATTGTTTCTTTTACTTTTTAATTGAGCAATTAAACAAGCAATATGGCCATTTAGGAAGATAAAGACATAAGTGCGAGAGTGGCTCAACACGTTGAGTCTTTGTCTTTTGAAAATTTTTGCAATTTTGTCGCGGGTTCGATTCCCGGCGGGAACAACTTTTTTTCCAGCTGATTTAAAGCTATTTTTTTTAATTTTTACAATTTAATGAAATTGTTCTTTATGAATGTTATACTGACATTTAATTTTGAATACATGTTTAATCATTTCATTTAAATAATTTTATAATGGTATTTATATAAACGTTAAGTTAAAGTTCTATGTTAAATTCATGTTTATTATAAATTTACTGTGTAAATTTGAGCGGCGAAAAATTTAATATATAAGAGTTTATGGTAATCTTAAATATTATTTAGTTTTTAGAAGTGACTGATTTTGGATAGTAAGTACGGGGTCTCCGACAGTCGAGTATGCTCGACTGTAGCACCGGCCGACTAGTTAGATTTTTAAAATGATTTAGATCCCTATCATTTCATTTAATGCTCTTTGGCGCTTTGATGCAAACAGACAAGCAAACTGACTTTTCATTTCATTTTGAGAATTCCACTAAAAATTTCAAATTTATTTATCTTTTGAACCAGTTTTCGAATTTGGGTGATAAAGTATCAATCGACGCATATTTTTAATTAGAAATAAATTAAAAAAAAAATTTTAACAAAAAGCCCCAACAGCCCAATTAGATGCAAGCATTGAAATTTTTCCCCTCCCACTTACACCTTCTTATCTCATGACCAAGGTCAGTTAGAAAAAGTTTTAGTATAAAATCGTCATTTCACTAACATTAAAAAAGTAGTACTAATGAAAATTTATTTCACTAGCATTGAAAAATAGTCGGCCGGTGCTAGAGTCGAGCATACTTTTTTTTATTTATTGGATCTTCTCCAAGGGAGACTTACAATAAGTTTATCCAATCTTATATTTAAAGCTTAACTAACAGTCATGTTGACTTAATATGATCTACGGTGCCCCAAGGGCTTATTGCTGGGCTGGAAGGTCGTTTCGTTTAAGGTTCGACTGCAAACCTGAGTTAACCGTCGAGCAAGAGGATTTGGGTGTGAAGATAGTTTAATGTTGTAGCTCGCCTTTTGTCTTGCTATCTCATCTTTGACATATATAACGTTTAAATCTCTATGAATGTTCTCGTTTCGAACATACCATGGTGCCCCAGTGATAGAGCTCAGGATTTTTGATTGTGCTCGCTGGATGACATCAATATTGGTACTGCACGCGTTTCCCCACAGCTGCGAGCCGTAGGTCCACACTGGTTTTATGGTGGAATTGTAGAGTAGGACCTTGTAGTCTAAGCTGAGAGGAGATCGGGGATTCAAAAGCCAATAGAGGTTATTGGCTTTCAGCTTAATCGGCGTTTTTTTTTGCTTCAAGCTGGCGACGCCAGGTCAGCCGCCTATCAAGATGAACGCCAAGGTACGTTACTTCTTTGGCTTGTGGGAGTTGCGTATTAGACAGTGCTAACGGAGGACATGTTTGCATGCTGAGAGTAAACGTGATATGTTTACACTTACACTAGCCATTTCTCGACTACCGTCAAATGTTCAGATAGACGTGCTGTTGCTTCAATGGGGCATCTGGAACGACTAAGAATTGCGGTGTCGTCGGTAAACGTAGATGTTGTTATCCGCTCGTTTATGGGGATGTCCGCTGTGTAAATCAATCAATCAATCAAAATACACTTCCCTGGGGACATCCAGCTTCTATAATATGATCATTAGATGTAGTAGTGTTGCATCTCACTGCGAAGACTCTATTGTAGAGATACGACTCGAGAGGCTTATGAGTGAACACTGGGAGCGTCTATTTGATTTTATGCATGAGACCTTCAGGCCACACTCGATCGAAGGCCTGGGAGACGTCGAGGAATATTGCGCTGCAGTATTCCCGATGTTCGTATGCTGTACGTATTTCTGATGTTATTCGGTTAACTTGCTCGATGGTTCCATGCTTTTCTCGGAAGCCAAATTGATGTGTTCGGATTGTGTTGTGTGTTCTCAGATGAGGAATTATGCGCGTCAAGAGGCATTTTTCAAAAAGCTTAGACAAGCACGGTAGTAGGCTAATTGGTCTGTACGATGATGGTATTGTATGGTCTTTTCCAGGTTTGGGAATCATTATAATGACCGATTTCTTCCATTTTTTTGGGAAGTAGCCGATGGTTGTAATCGCGTTGAAAAGTTTACAGATGAGGGAAATAGCACAGCTTGGAAGTTTAATGATCATTTCTTGAGTTATTAGATCGAAGCCTGGAGCTTTCTTTGGTTTCATCTGTTCTTTTATGACTTTTACAATTTCATTTGGACGAAATTCTGGTGGTTCAGGTTCGCCAGGACTATCAGATACACAGGATGATAGTAAAAACGAATTTGTTGCGGGGTTTGGTTGGAATACAAGACGTAGGTGAGCAGCAAATGTGTTAGCTCTGTCTTTGTCGCTACGGGTCCAACAGCCTGAGGAGTTTCTTATAGGCGTTACCGTTTCGATCGGCGCACTTAGTGTAGGGTGAGCCCTCCACAAAGGATGCTTGGTACTGGTTGGTGATAATTGCTCTATGTAGCGGCGTTGGGCATCTGCTTCTTCATGCTTAAGAGCTTTGCTGAGCCTGCGTGAAGCATCTTTAAAGCGTTGTTTTGTAGATGGCGACCGGTGAGACTGCCATTCACGTCGCAATCGTCGCTTTTCCAGAACAAGTTGTTCCATTTGAAAATTAGTTTTACGTTTATTCGTCTGCACGTGCGCGCGTTGTGGAGTGAAGATCTTAGCTGCTGCAACAAGTACTGATTCTTATAAGTCAGCAGAGCAGTCGATGTCCGCTTCGATGTTGAACTGCGGAGCAAGATTGAGGTGAAAGCTAACGTATTTCTTGTACTTGAGCCAATTGGTTCTGTGTGTTGTGAGTCTATTAGAATATTCCACATATTCCGGGGATTGGAGTAGATTTAATAACACGGGGGAGTGGTCGGATGAAAGATCCGAAAGTGCTACAGCGCTTATCAGATTGCGTGGGATGTTTTTTGTCACAGCAAAATCTATTAAGTCTGGTTGTTTGTTGGGGTCTGCTGGCCAGTATGTAGGACTACCCGGAGAAACATAGTTGAGTTTGTTGCTTGGCTTTATGATTGCGTTGTATAGCTGCCTTCCTTTTGCGGTCACAAGGCGAGAACCCCAGTGCGGGTGTTTCGCATTATAGTCCCCTGCTGCTATAAATCACTGTCCCAGTGAATTGTAGAATTGCATGAATTGATCTTCAGAGATTGTAAAGCGGGGAGGACAATATACAGCGGCGATAAGCGGTAAGATTGCTGATGTCCGATTGTACAATTATAGATGTGGCTTGTAGATAGTTTGCCGCAAACCTTTTGTGGAATTCGTGTTTGATGCGGTTTCTTATTAGAATACCGGTTCCACCATGTGCTTTTCCATCTGGATAATCTGTGCCGTAGAATACGTATCCACGTATTTAAAAGTTGTATTTGTTAGTAAGGTGCGTCTCAGAAAGCAGCATTACATCAATGTGATTGTCGTATAGGAGATATTCGTAGAGGCGCCATTGATTATTTGGATTGTTGAGATGCAAGCATCTGTATCAAGGTGTTTTGATTTTGCATAGTTGATCTCATAAACGACATGAGCTCCATCATACTTTGTTGTAGGGTGAAAATCATCGTTTCAATAGGGCTTTGTGACTGCTGCATGGGCTGCTGCGCGTTATTCATACTCGAATCTTCTTGTATTGCCCTTGGGGCGCTGCTGAGGGAGCTGATTTTTGAAGGCCAGATTTTAAAACATTGGCGAAAGATATGCCGTTGACAGTGTTTGCGGGACCAAATGAGGACCTGGCTGCTTTGGCGAAGAAGACGTCGGGTGTAGTTTGAGAAGCTATAGTTGCACCTGGCAGGTGCGGATGGCGTGCTGTTGGTACACGTCGGATGCGGCTTTTTAGTTCCTTGTACACTGGACAGCCTCTGTAATTAGCTGTGTGATTTCCACCGCAGTTTCCGCACATTTTTGTACTAGGGTCATTCTTGTTGACTTGCAGGAATCAATGCCATGGGAGTCTCCACAAGCTACACATACCGAACGTAGCGTGCAGTACGTCCTGGTATGCCCATATTCCTGGCAGTTTGAGCATTGAACTGGACCATTCCGTTTGTGTGGTTCCTCAACAGTGATCCGGCGATGCAGCAGGAGCTGTAGTTTGTAGATCGGGTGCACTTCATTTTTACTTGCAGCTTTACTATCTGGCTCCAGCTCAACTTTGAAGAGAAGTTGCGGAATTTTGTTTTTGTTTAAAATATTTGTAACTCTCTTAGCGAGAAAGCCCTTCTCTTTTAACGCACTTGCGACCTCGGAAGGGGTTACATCCGGTTCAATACCTTTAAATACAACCTGCAGGCCCTTGCTGTGTAGAAGTTTTTCTTAGCTTCATTAAGATACTTGGAGATTTTTCGGAAATGCTCCTCTTTTTTTGATTGAAGCTTGATTTCGTGAATATTCCCTTTAATTAAAGGAACGACATGAAAATTGTTGTTTCCAGCTAGGTCAACGATCTTGTTCACCAATGCGTTGGATATCTTTTCCCGAATGTATATAGGTGGGGGCTTTAGTTTTTTTGGCCCATTTCCAGCTTCGGTAGGCTGGTCGTTGACAGTATCAGCCAGCAGTGCAAACCTATTGATGGTGTTTACTGGGTCCCCAGCAGTTTGGTTTGAGTTACCGCGGTTGATTTTTGATTTATTTTCCCGTGTTTTTTGTGGGCTAAGTCTTCGCTTTATTTGAATGTAGCGATCCATTCCGGTCTGCCTAGCCTGACCCGCTGCTTTTGACGCTGCGCTTGCAATCGAAGCAGTATTTGAAAGAGCTTGCGCTTGGTCAGCAAAAGATGGTACGACGACTGTTGACACAGTTAACGTTGTTGTTGCCGTAGCGTTAGCTGCAGCGGCTTGTACGGGCAGGTTTGGTGGTGATAGTGGACTCCGTGGTGAGGGGGTCGGTAATGGAGAGGCACACTCTTCGCTCCAAGTTTTTGGAGTTGTAGTTGGTAAAATCGGAGAGCAAGAACGCGCTCTCACATCTTCTACGGCTTAGAGGTTCTGCTTTGATTTTTCGGCTGTTGTGTGCTGCGTTTGTGGTTTTGCTTCTGAGACAAAGCTAAAGTAAGCGTTGTTTTTGGCCAAAGAGAGTCGCCGCTCGTCTTGCTCGCGCTGACGTTGGGCACGGGTATCGTAGTGACTCATCGAAGTTAACACTTGCTCAATTCAAATTCTATTTGATTTGTTTATAGTTTATATATTTGTTTAATTAAACTTTCAAAAATAAATGGATGATCGTGGGCATTGCACTATGGGGCTCTTGGCCTAATTTTAGATTTTTACTGCACTTAAGTACTATTAAATTTTGAATAATACGGAGCGCTTTAAAGAAACACGTCTGAACGGTCCTAAGGTTTGTATTGTAAGTGAGCATACTTGACTGTCTCCGTACTACTACTCCGTAGACTCCGTACTTACTATCCAAAAGCAGCCACTTCTAAAAATTTTTTAATTTTTAAAACTTGTACACAACGCGCACAAAAAGAGTTGAAGAAGAGTCAATGCAAAGTCAAATAGACATACATATGCAGTAAGCATTTGGGAGAGCGGGACAGCCATATGTGCAATTCTAAGGTCTGTTAAGTGCACGCCCAAACAAAAGAAGTTTCTAGCTTAACATTCATACATGTAACAGAGATCCCACAAAAAAAACCTCTAAACGAGGTAAAAGTCTAGTGACGAAAGCAATTCCCAGCCCCAAAATTTCTGATATCCAATTTTGTGACGAACAAAATTGAGTTTAATATAAAAATTTTAAATGAAAATATAAATTAAAAAAAAAAAAAAAATTGGCCTTGTGCACTGTGCGCAAAAAGGGTGAGCTTCTTTGTACATAAAAATTACTTTTTGCGCAGTGCCGAATGCCAATTGTTTTTTTTTTATTAATTTATATTTTTATTTAAAATTTTTATATTAAACTCAATTTTGTTCGTCACAAAATTGGATATCAGAAATTTTGGGGCTGGGAATTGCTTTCGTCACTAGACTTTTACCTCGTTTAGAGGTTTTTTTTGTGGGATATCAGAAATTTTTGCAATTGCTTTTGCTTTTGACATTGTAAATTTATCATTGTTGAATATTTTTTCATATTTAAAAAAAATTTGTTTTTAATTATAAAGAAAAGTAGGGGGCTCCGCCCCCTGCTCGCATCGCTTAAGTTGCTACTCTACTGTCGGAAGCCCCGTACCTACTGTGAGAAAAAAAAGTTTCTCATACTAAGACTTAGACTTCGCCCGATCGGTCCTATGACAGTTATATGATATAGTGGTTCGATTAGAACCAACTTTCTTCAGGATCTATAAGTCTAACTAAAATGCATATTCTATTAGTTTTGTTACGATATCTCTTGTAAAAAAAAAGTTTTTTATGCTAAGACTTGATTTTCGCCCGATCGGTCCTATGACAGCTATATGATATAGTGGTCCGATTTGACCCAACTTTGGACAGGATATATAAAACGAAGTTAAATTCATACTTTATCAGTTTGGTTGAGATATCTCATAAAACAAAAAAGTTTTTCGTACTAAAACTCCATTTTCCCCCGATCGGTCCTATGACAGCTATATGTTATAGTGGTTCGATTTGAACCAACTTTGCACAGAATATATAAAACCAAGTTAAATGCGTATTGTGTCAGTTTGTTTGAGAGTATTAAAACCTGATTTTCGACCGATAGAAAAATGTATACATTCAGTTAACAAGCAATATCTTCCAAACCCCTTGGTCAAAGTTTATGTTTCATATACTAAAAAATTCTACGTACTACAACATACTAAAATTTAATAAAAATCGTTAGAGCCGTTTTGTCAGAAATCGCCAAAATGTAAGCTAAAAAACTTTATTTCACCTGTAAAATGTTACCTGAGTACTTTAGAAAAAAAGTTTAAAGGTACGCCTAAAAGCCCTCAAGCACACCTTTCCAATGATACCCAAAACATATCTATAGCTACTATGGTATGGATTTAGCGGGATTTAGCGATTTCCCGCTAAACTAGCGGGAAATTGAAAAAGTCGTAAAACAAACATTTCTAGGTTTTCAAAAATGAACAAATCCCCATCATAACATCTACGCTTTTTTAGCGCTTTGATACAAACAGACAAACAGACAAACAAAGAAACTAATTTTTCACTTCATTTTTAGTATTCTACTAAAATTTTCAAATTTATTTATCTTTTGAACCAGTTATCGGATTTGGGTCATCAAGGTATCAAACGACGCGTATTTTTGATAAGAATTTTTTAAAAATAAAAAATTTTACGTAAAAGCCCCAACGGCTCCATAAGCTGCGATCATATAAATTTTTCCCCTCCCACTTACACCCCCGTATCTCATGACCCAGGTGAATTAGCAAAAGTTTTAGTACGCCATTTTGTAAGTTAGGACTAAACCTTTCGATCGGTATATAACTCGATCTGATCGGACAGTCGTAGCAAATTTTCCAACTTAGCTGTATATATTGTTAGTCGCCTTTCGCACCCTTCGTGCTGCTTTCGTCACTATCGCGAACTGCCGTCCGCAGTGATTAAAATAAAACTACATGTTTATCATACACAATGTTGGAATAAATAAGTGTTATGAACTGCTTTGTGTCTCAGTGGGCCGCGCCGACTAGCTCATCGGAACTCCTCACGGGTGTGTTTCCATCCCTGGCCCGCAGTTCACACAATCGATAAATCATCGCTAACTGCAGCTGCAGCTCAATTACCATCACTATCGACAAAACGAAAACAAACTACGCAAAAAGGAACGACGGCGACGAAAACTGCAACAATAAATACAACAGGTAAGTAAAATTTACAATGCAAACAGAGAACAACACTAATCCCTCCTCCGTTCAAACAGGGACCATTTGCAGGACCCGGGCGTACCCTCCCTTCCTGAGACGGCATACGTTCCTTGAATCCCATATGTTGGCCACCGGTATGGGTCAATCTCAGCCTGCGTTGAACATCACGTTTCTCCTCCCCTTTCACAAAAAACTTAGCCGGACATCATATTCATTTTCATGGCAAATATAATTTCAGATTTTTAATTTTCAATGACATTGGAACTAATTTTATATTATATATTTAGAGTTTTCTTCATCAAATTTCAGCAAGGCAACACTGACGAAACAAACGCACAGAACAGAAACACCACGATGCTCGACGGACCATTGCCCAAACTTCTGACGCTGCTGGCGCGGCTCACGTTGCACGAGCTGTGGACGCTGACCGATCCGGTCAATGACACGTTGTTATGCAACCTGAGTCAACTTTTTGACAACTCGGGTTAACTCCTCCCTCGCTTAAGTGAAGGACGTCCTCGGTCTTCCTAAAACCATCGATCACGGGTTGAAGTTCATGTTGACGTCGACCCTTATGATGCTTTTTGTAAAGTTGATGTGCTGCGTAGCAGAAGACCAAGAAGGTAATCGCGGCTAGTCCAGATATTATGTGTCGCTGTTTAAGTCCCTCTTCCATCTGGGTAATCGTAGCTTTTCTACACTAAGCTTTTGTAGGTATGTCAGGCTTAGTATTTCTTGGTGGCCTGTCACATTGAGGAGCGAGGATGAAGTTTTTCCAGTTTCGAAATACTGTGACACTTACTCTAACCTCATTATCGAAGGTAATGAGAAATGTTCCAGTCACTGTTTGTTTGTTGACCGTAGCTGTGTTCTCATTGATAATGATACCGCCTTCATCGATGACTGTTATAGATTCAAAATGGCTGGGGCGAGTGGTGCAGTGTGCGTTGCCTCCCGAATGAAGTTGTTGCGCGCATGTTGGGTAAGACAGTTTTTTGCAAATCGTGGTGGAAAGTGTTGCGGTGCAGTTTGCGATCGGCATTACTTGATTGCCGCAGTCAGCTATGTTATCGTTTCCGGCGAAGTTTAGGATAGTGCCAATGTGCTGGACAGGAAAAATAGTAATTTTCTTACACTCTAAGCTAGGTTTAGGATATTTTATAATAAAATGTGAAAAATGATTATTCAATAAAACTTTACTTTGTGCAACTTGCATTAAATCTGTTACAGTAATATTTGTGAAATGTTCATTAATTATGTCTTTTAAATCATCTGAATCTAAAATAGCTGGATTTATTATTCCAATTTTTGAGAGTGTTACTGACAACATAAGTGCTTCTGGTTCGGCTATTATTATTCTATTTCTTGAAAGTAATGTCTCATATAGGTGTTCTGTATTTACTTGCTTTGTCTGTGCGTTTTTAATTAAAAAGTTTACAATGTCTGTTAGCCTACTTATTGTTGTTGTTTCTGACTCTACGAGCTGTTTTTCTGTAAACTTGATACTCTCGAAATCATCGAAATCTGGTATGCCGGCTACTACTTTTAAGGCAGTCCCTATCAAGTAAATACTTTTGAAATGACGGTGGTGAATTTCTATTGTAGCTAGAAGAGTTCGTACCTGTCGGATGTCCGAGTCCAGTATCTGTTTCATGTGGCTCTGAGGGAAGTGTCTCTTTAATTTTTCTGTCTCCTCCGCTATCGCAGAGTATCTCGTTAAATTTGTTGAATGTTTTAAATATTGGAATTCGCTCCATATAGTCACGTCTCCGTCTATGATTGGTATGTAGTTTGAGGAACTGTAGTCCGGCAGTTTGGCTGTCGTTGTTGTGATAAAAATTAATGTAACCCAAAACCTGAAATGTGAATAATAAGGATTAATTCTTACTTAATGTTATTCAATCTATATTAAATTGTCCTTGTGGACCTCCCTCCCCTTTATTAGAACCGTTGTCCCCAAATCGGCTTCAACAGTTTCTTCCTCATATAGGGGCGTTAGCTTGTTACCTAGTCTTCTATTTGATTTTACAAGTACTTTATCGCCGACTCCAAAAGTTCTATTTTGTCTTTTTTCGTTGAGTCTTTGATTCTGGATTTCTTGGGCTTTGTAAATTTTGTTTCTGATTTCGGCTTCGAATTTTGGTATAGACGAATGTACTATGTCAATGGGTTTCTTATTTGTGACGGAATGTATTGTTCTGTTGTGTTCTATTGTTGATTGTAGTATCAATTCAACTGTGTCACTTAAATGCTTTTCTAATTTTAAGCACCTAGCGATTTCCGCAAGGGTTGGTTGGTTCGTTATCGCAGTACACAGTTTTAGCACAAGGGAAGAAATTCAAAGGTTGTAAAATGGGTGGTTGAATGTCTGTTATAGTCCGGGAAGCTATGGGTTGGACGATGGCGAATTTTGAAAATTTGTCAATGTGGAGTATATCACCTACTTAAGAGGGAATAGGCGTTTCGCCAATAACATGTTTTTGGGGGTGTCGGTCGTATTTAGCCCAGTTGCAGACCTTACAGTTTGCAACTACTTCATTTACTAAACGAGTCATTTTCGGAAAATAATAATCTTGCAGAATTTGCTTACCTGCCCTATGCGCTCTATTATGTTCAGCGATTACTATTTCCCTTTGTTCGTTTGGGTCGACAATGTCAATGACCATTTTTTTTGAATGCCAGAACTTAGTGGTCAGAAAGGTTTCGATTAACTTATTTTGAATAAAAGCCAAAATGGATAAATCGCATACAATTGCGTTTACTACATCTTTTTTGACTGCGTCGACTTATAATAGTTCGTGTAAAAGTAACTGCGTTCTCTTCTATGATTATTGATTTCGAAAACAATTTGCCGGCTTGTCCGTAGACTCAATAGTATACATTAATGACAATTCGCTATGTATTGTGGCCAAATCAGATGATGCTTCTTCCTCTAAGGCATGAAAGTTCTGTCGCAAAAGTGCATCAGCAACAAAATTTTCTTTTCCCGGTTTATAGAAAATCTAAGCGTTATGTTCGTCAATAAAGTATTTCCATTTCTTTATTTTCGCATTTGAGTTTTTGTCTGAGACGGAGCCTGTAAGCGGCTGATGGTCAGTATAAATATTTAGGTTTTTTACGCCATACAGATAGTTTCTTAGTAACTCCCGTTCGTTTGTAGCAAATTCTAGCTCATTATCTTTTAAAGTTCTGGAGATCATAGTAATTGGTTTTTTATCCTGTGATAAAACCGCTCCCAGACCATCGGATGAAGCGTCTGTAGTAAGGTCAAATGGCTTTTGATAGTCCGGGTAAAGTAACATAAAATCGTCAGAAGCTAGAACGTTTTTTAGTTTCTCAAATGTCTAAAGTTGTTTGTCGTTAAAGGTCTCGGGTATTTTCTTTGATTTATTAGCGCTGACTTTGCCATTGTCACCTTTCAGTATGTTGAATTGCCAATATTTTTTGACAATTGTACGTGGGTACTATTTACCAAGAATGAATACAATTTGGCTTTCAACAACAACGTTTATTTTGGCTAGATTGGCTTCACAATATGCGGCTGTGGCTTTTAACAATAAGCTTCGCCAGATCAACAACTAAAGTTATGTACAATGCAAAAACGCGGGAAAAATATGCTAGTGTATATGTATGTGTATGCAATCACAGCTGGAACCAGTTCACGACAAGCCTGCTCATCTAGTTCAGTACACGACAAGCCTGCTCATCTAGTTCATGCTTTGCCGATAGTTATATCGATAAACGGATTAGGCTGCTGCTGAATCCGACATACTCCCCCCGTTGGAAGCCTGTCTTTCAACAGAGTCCTTTAGCGGCAACAGACACAGCTTGTTCACTGCTCTTCTGATGACACCAGATGCTGTGTTCAGATCAGCCACACGGGTGACTCCATCCTTGCCAGGGACCAGATGCAACACCCTGCCAAGCGGCCAGCGCATGGGAGGCAGGTTTTCGTCCTTCACGAGTACCATGTTATTAACGCACAAAGATTGCGTTGGAGAACGCCACTTAGTTCGCTGCTGCAGAAGAGTCAAGTATTCTTCACGCCACCGTGCCCAGAACACCTGTTGCAGCTGCGACACACGCTGCCATCCATCTAGTCGATTGTAGTTCAGCTTGGTCAGATCAGGCTCGATGATACAACTTGGGGGACCACCGAACAGTAAATGCGCAGGAGTCAGGACATCTAGATCTGCTGGGTTCTCTGAAAGTGCAAACAGAGCGATAAAAATGGTGCTTGGCCAACTTCACAGCCGCCTCCCATAATCCACCAAAGTGCGGAGAACGAGGAGGAATGAACTTCCAATCGATGTCATCGGCGAGGCAAAACTGCTGCACTGCCTTCAGGTGGGAATCGCTTAGCATCAACGTTTTTAGCTCAAGTAACTCGTTCTTGGCCCCAACAAAATTCGTTGCATTGTCGGACCACATCTGACTGGGCTTCCCGCGAGTAGGAATAAAACGTTTTAACGTGCTCAGAAACGCCGCCGTCGATAGATCCTTAACCAGCTCCAGGTGCACTGCCTTGCTTGTGAAGCAGATAAACACGCTGACATAGCATTTCAGGGGCGCTCGCGTTCGAACCTCCGACTTATAGAAAAATGGCCCACAATAGTCGACTCCAGTGACCGTAAACGCTCGAACCGCTTCCAGACGCTCCTTTGGAAGACTTGCCATCATTGGTTCCACAAAGCTTGGCCTCGCTCGGAAGCACGTCACACATCCTCTTATCGACTTGGTTACCGTTCTTAAGGGGGTCTTCTCATTCAAAACCCGTTTTTTGGACCCTTTTTAAAATAATTCTTATTTGAAAAAGCAAAGAATAATTGAAAACTTTTTTTATATATTGTATTACAAAAGGTTCAAAGTAAATAAAAAAATTGTCTTTGCCCTGATGCGAGGGGCGTTCAAAAAGTAATGAGACTTCAAAGTTGGGGGTTGAAAAACAAGGTGTCGTCACGGCGGCCACGATTCCGGGTCTCCGGAGCGTCGGAAATGAAAAAAAAAAACGGGGTTATAATCAGTATAGATGTAATTCTCGGGTGAAGCAAGATCATAATTTTGTGATTTTTTTTGACAAAATGGCGGCCATTCAAAAAAAATTTCAATTTCGGGCTTTTTTTTTGTAGTTTAGTGTAAAAAAAAAAAAAATAAAATTTTTTTTAAAATTATGATCTTGCTTCACCCGAAAATGGTGACAATTCTGCGTCGATTCCACTTTGTTTTATGAAAATCGGTTCAGTTGAACTGGAGATATCATGGCCGCCAGTTCGAAAAACGTGGTTTCGAGATAAACGCGTTTAAAGTTTGAAGTTTGAAGAAAATAGCTCATTTTGACGAAGATCTTGCTTCACAAAAAAGGCTGTATCTTCTAAAGTATTTCGAATTTCAAAAAATCCTTTTAGGGGCATATTCACAACTTCCCAAGCTATAAATAAATGCAAAAAAAAAAAAGTCGAAAAAAAAAAGTTGCTCAATGAGAAGACCCCCTTAATCCGCCAATTGGCCAATACTGAAGTCGAATCTTGGCCAGAAGTGCACGGGGTCCGATGTGAAGATTCCTTTGATGAAACTGCACGATGAGTGCTTGTGTGATTGCATGACGCTGAGGCAGAATAATGGGATGCTGGCCATCATAATTCAAAGACGAATTGCAAAGCCGTCCACCAACACGAAGCAGTCCACACTCATCCAAAAAGGGAGCCAAAGCAGCAATGGAGCTTGACTTTCTCACATTCCCGTAAGACCGGATCTCTTTCATGTCGTCCCAAAGGTTCGTCATTTGCACAAGACGCAGAAGAATGCGAGTGCCATGATGAACATCTAAGACAGTTAATACAGGATTCCTTATTCGCTTGATAAATTTGTAGACATAGCCAAATGTGCGCTGCATGGATCCAAATGAATTTGAGTGCTTACATCCAAGAGTGAGGTCTGCATGTGGAGATGTCACGATGAGTGCGCTCTTTCTCAACTCAATTGTAGGCTTTTCGGGAATGCAAGACGCAGGCCAGCTTGGACGACCATCCACAAGATATGGCGGGCCATGGAACCAGAGATCGGATTGTGCCAAACACTTCTGGAAGTGCGCCCCTAGAAAGGATGTCAGCTGGATTCCTATCGGTTGGAACATGATGCCATTGCATGCCGAGGGTCAACTCCTGTATTGCAGACACTCTGTTTGCAACGAAAACATTAAATTTGAAAGGCTCATCTCTAATCCAGGATAGAACTACTGAAGAATCGTACCAGCAATAAAACTGGCTGAAGAAAATTCCGGTATGATTGATTTCATACATCAGGCTTGCCAATAGCTTCGCTCCACAAAGTCCCAACTTCGGAACGGACAACGTCTTCAAAGGCGCAACTCGCGACTTGGAGCACAGGAGTCTACTTGTGACAGTCTGACCTCTGGTGACCACATAGACGCAAGCACCATAAGCCTCCAAACTGGCATCGCAAAATCCATGAATCTCCATCTCAGCATCTGCGATGAGCACGACTCTGGGAAACGAGACGTGTGGAATGTTCTGGAAACTACTGCATAACTCCTTCCATGCCGTGTCACGTGCTACAGGCAAACTTTCATCCCAAGTCAGTTGAGCCTTACAGAGCTGCTGAAGAAAAATCTTTGCTTTAGTTATGACTGGGCCTAATAGTCCAAGCGGGTCAAACAACATTCGACTCACTCTAGAGTCTAAAACAGACAAAGAAAACAAAAGCGTATCAACTGCAGGGTCCCATACAAGGCCAAGGGCTTTGGTGACATCGCTTCCATCATCGAACTTCAAAAACTGTTCTCTGTTTTCAGCAGCTACTCCATCTAGGACCTTTTCGTGACTCGAACACCATTTGCGAAGCTTGAACTGGCCACGGGCCAATATAGCGCAAGTCTGATCCATCTTTTGCCTGGCTTCTGCCACTGAGTTTGCTCCGGAGATAAAATCGTCAACATAGAACTCCTGTTGTAGGGCCTTTGAACCAATTGGATAAGCATCACGCTCATCAATGGCCAACTGGTGCATTGCGCGCACTGATTGAAATGATGCAGATTTGGTTCCATAAGTCACCGTATCCAATTTGAATACCTTTATGCCCTCCTCAGGCGAATCTCTCCACAGAATGCATTGATACAAGCTATCAGGCATGGCAACTCGAACACAGCGGTACATCTTACAAATGTCAGCTGTTAGCGCTACAGGATATGTGCGAAAACGAATCAAAATATGAAGCAGCTTTGGCTGTATGACTGGGCCGGCCATCAACACGTCGTTAAGAGAGTATCCTGAATCGGTCGACGCAGAGCCATCAAACACCACACGCAACTTTGTTGTGGTGCTGTCCTCCTTCAAGACGCAATGGTGAGGAAGAAAATACTTGCAGCAATCTATGGACTCAGGAGCAACTTGCGACATGTGGTTCAGATCCAGAAACTCTTTGATGAAAGCTGAATACTGCTCCTTTAGATGCGCATGACGGCCCAATTTACGTTCAATGCTGAGGAAACGACGATATGCCTGGTCATAGGAGTCACCTAGAAGCTCTGCACTGGGCTTCAAAGGCAACCGAACCATATATTCGCCAGACGGCAAACGAGAAAAGTTTTTTATAAAGTGCTGCTCGCATTCCAATTCTTCCTTGCTGGCCTTTACCATGGGCTCTTCCAAACTCTCAATTTCCCAAAAACGTCGAACCAAGTCATCCAACCTGAAGTCCAGCTGAGCATCCTCGCTGATAAGAACGCTGCCAGTAGACAACAACGAAGTGCTACGATGCTTCTCAAAACCTCCAGTCACGACCCAGCCAAGGCGCGTCTTTTGAAGCAGCGGCAATCCTGGCAACAGCATGATTTGCCCAACAGATAGCAGCTCATAGAAAAGGCTCGCTCCAATTAAAAGATCCACTCGCTGTGGCTTGTTGAACGCTGGATCAGCCAGTGTAATGTTGGAGGGAATCTTCCAATCCGACGTGTCGATTGCGAAGCTAGGCTGACTGTCGGTAATAGTTGGGGCCACAAGGGCGTCAAATGTGGCTGAATACTCTGACGTTGACGACTTCATCTGAATTTTTACAACTGATCCGTCAGTAGAAACGCTCGTGTCTCCGAGACTCGTGACGACGGCCGAAGATCTGGTTTTCTTTAAATGCAGCCTCTGTGCGAAACGAGAAGTTACCATGTGCAGCTGAGAACCAGAGTCCAGTAACGCTCTGCACGGAACCAAAGATCCAACGCTATATCTCACCATGACCACCGCGGTGGCCAAAACACGACAGCAGACTGAAGACCTTGGGCAGCAACAGAGGTAGCAGAGTGAGCTGTAGTCGACGGGGGAATACTGGCGGCAGACGATGTGCTTGCTGGTCCTACTGCCTGAGAATCAGAAGAGGTAGCAAAATGCAACAGGCTGTGATGCTTTCCTCCACAGGTGCGACAATGACTGCTGCTACATGAACGAGTTTGATGCCCTTTCTTTAGGCAGTTGAAACATAGAGCCAGTTTTTTTTACCTCCTTATGGCGCAGAGATGGAGACAAATTTGCAAATCTACTGCATGAATAGATTCCGTGGCCGCGTTCATCACAGAAACCACATCCACCTTGGCTAGTCTCGGCCACAAAGGCCTTTCTTGGGTTCATTTTGGTTGACTTGCCCATATGAGAATTTCTGACGTCGAATATTTATCTGTCCACTTCTCGCATCGCCTTTCCAGAAACTCAAAGAATTACAGCTGTCGGCACCTTGTCCGAGGAGCAAGCGTCATCCCACTTATTTTGGGTTTTCACGTCCAATTCTGAAGGAGCGTTTGCACAATAAAACATCCTGAAACTCTCCGATTTTGTTCCGCATGTTTGTGACAGTTTTTTGCAAATCGTGGTGGAAAGTGTTGCGGTGCGCTTCTTCGGCTTACTTGATTCCGCGTCACTTGTTATCGTTTCCGGAGAAGTTTAGGATAGTGCCAATGTGCTGGACGGGAAAAATAGTAATTTTCTTACACTCTAAGCTAGGTTTAGGATATTTTATAATAAAATGTAAAAAACGATTATTCAATAAAACTTTACTTTGTGCAACTTGCATTAAATCTGTTACAGTAATATTTGTGAAATGTTCATTAATTATGTCTTTTAAATCATCTGAATCTAAAATAGCTGGATTTATTATTCCAATTTTTGAGAGTTTTACTGACAACATAAGTGCTTCTAGTTCGGCTATTATTATTCTATTTCTTGAAAGTAATGTCTCATATAGGTGTTCTGTATTTACTTGCTTTGTCTGTGCGTTTTTAATTAAAAAGTTTACAATGTCTGTTAGCCTACTTATTTGTTGTTGAGTTTATAATGTTTTGCCTAGTTTCTGACTCTACGAGCTGTTTTTCTGTAAACTTGATACTCTCGAAATCATCGAAATCTGGTATGCCGGCTACTACTTTTAAGGCAGTCCCTATCAAGTAAATACTTTTGGAATGACGGTGGTGAATTTCTATTGTAGCTAGAAGAGTTCGTACCTGTCGGATGTCCGAGTCCAGTATCTGTTTCATGTGGCTCTGAGGGAAGTGTCTCTTTAATTTTTCTGTCTCCTCCGCTATCGCAGAGTATCTCGTTAAATTTGTTGAATGTTTTAAATATTGGAATTCGCTCCATATAGTCACGTCTCCGTCTATGATTGGTATGTAGTTTGAGGAACTGTAGTTCGGCAGTTTGGCTGTCGTTGTTGTGATAAAAATTAATGTAACCCAAAACCTGAAATGTGAATAATAAGGATTAATTCTTACTTAATGTTATTCAATCTATATTAAATTGTCCTTGTGGACCTCCCTCCCCTTTATTAGAACCGTTGTCCCCAAATCGGCTTCAACAGTTTCTTCCTCATATAGGGGCGTTAGCTTGTTACCTAGTCTTCTATTTGATTTTACAAGTACTTTATCGCCACTCCAAAAGTTCTATTTTGTCTTTTTTCGTTGAGTCTTTGATTCTGGATTTCTTGGGCTTTGTAAATTTTGTTTCTGATTTCGGCTTCGAATTTTGGTATAGACGAATGTACTATGTCAATGGGTTTCTTATTTGTGACGGAATGTATTGTTCTGTTGTGTTCTATTGTTGATTGTAGTATCAATTCAACTGTGTCACTTAAATGCTTTTCTAATTTTAAGCACCTAGCGATTTCCGCAAGGGTTGGTTGGTTCGTTATCGCAGTACACAGTTTTAGCACAAGGGAAGAAATTCAAAGGTTGTAAAATGGGTGGTTGAATGTCTGTTATAGTCCGGGAAGCTATGGGTTGGACGATGGCGAATTTTGAAAATTTGTCAATGTGGAGTATATCACCTACTTAAGAGTGAATAGGCGTTTCGCCAATAACATGTTTTTGGGGGTGTCGGTCGTATTTAGCCCAGTTGCAGACCTTACAGTTTGCAACTACTTCATTTACTAAACGAGTCATTTTCGGAAAATAATAATCTTGCAGAATTTGCTTACCTGCCCTATGCGCTCTATTATGTTCAGCGATTACTATTTCCCTTTGTTCGTTTGGGTCGACAATATCAATGACCATTTTTTTTGAATGCCAGAACTTAGTGGTCAGAAAGGTTTCGATTAACTTATTTTGAATAAAAGCCAAAATGGATAAATCGCATACAATTGCGTTTACTACATCTTTTTTGACTGCGTCGACTTATAATAGTTCGTGTAAAAGTAACTGCGTTCTCTTCTATGATTATTGATTTCGAAAACAATTTGCCGGCTTGTCCGTAGACTCAATAGTATACATTAATGACAATTCGCTATGTATTGTGGCCAAATCAGATGATGCGTCTTCCTCTAAGGCATGAAAGTTCTGTCGCGATAGTGCATCAGCAACAAAATTTTCTTTTCCCTGCGTTATGTTCGTCAATAAAGTATTTCCATTTCTTTATTTTCGCATTTGAGTTTTTGTCTGAGACGGAGCCTGTAAGCGGCTGATGGTCAGTATAAATATTTAGGTTTTTTACGCCATACAGATAGTTTCTTAGTAACTCCCGTTCGTTTGTTGCAAATTCTAGCTCATTATCTTTTAAAGTTCTGGAGATCATAGTAATTGGTTTTTTATCCTGTGATAAAACCGCTCCCAGACCATCGGATGAAGCGTCTGTAGTAAGGTCAAATGGCTTTTGATAGTCCGGGTAAAGTAATATAAAATCGTCAGAAGCTAGAACGTTTTTTAGTTTCTCAAATGTCTAAAGTTGTTTGTCGTTAAAGGTCTCGGGTATTTTCTTTGATTGATTAGCGCTGACTTTGCCATTGTCACCTTTCAGTATGTTGAATTGCCAATATTTTTTGACAATTGTACGTGGGTACTATTTACCAAGAATGAATACAACTTGGCTTTCAACAACAACGTTTATTTTGGCTAGATTGGCTTCACAATATGCGGCTGTGGCTTTTAACAATAAGCTTCGCCAGATCAACAACTAAAGTTATGTACAATGCAAAAACGCGGGAAAAATATGCTAGTGTATATGTATGTGTATGCAATCACAGCTGGAACCAGTTCACGACAAGCCTGCTCATCTAGTTCAGTACACGACAAGCCTGCTCATCTAGTTCATGCTTTGCCGATAGTTATATCGATAAACGGATTAGGCTGCTGCTGAATCCGACATACTCCCCCCGTTGGAAGCCTGTCTTTCAACAGAGTCCTTTAGCGGCAACAGACACAGCTTGTTCACTGCTCTTCTGATGACACCAGATGCTGTGTTCAGATCAGCCACACGGGTGACTCCATCCTTGCCAGGGACCAGATGCAACACCCTGCCAAGCGGCCAGCGCATGGGAGGCAGGTTTTCGTCCTTCACGAGTACCATGTTATTAACGCACAAAGATTGCGTTGGAGAACGCCACTTAGTTCGCTGCTGCAGAAGAGTCAAGTATTCTTCACGCCACCGTGCCCAGAACACCTGTTGCAGCTGCGACACACGCTGCCATCCATCTAGTCGGTTGTAGTTCAGCTTGGTCAGATCAGGCTCGATGATACAACTTGGAGGACCACCGAACAGTAAATGCGCAGGAGTCAGGACATCTAGATCTGCTGGGTTCTCTGAAAGTGCAAGTAATGGGCGAGAATTAACAACTGCACAGACGAGGGTGCGCAGTTCATCAAAGTGCAACACCGAGCGGCAAACAGAGCGATAAAAATGGTGCTTGGCCAACTTCACAGCCGCCTCCCATAATCCACCAAAGTGCGGAGAACGAGGAGGAATGAACTTCCAATCGATGTCATCGGCGAGGCAAAACTGCTGCACTGCCTTCAGGTGGGAATCGCTTAGCATCAACGTTTTTAGCTCAAGTAACTCGTTCTTGGCCCCAACAAAATTCGTTGCATTGTCGGACCACATCTGACTGGGCTTCCCGCGAGTAGGAATAAAACGTTTTAACGCGCTCAGAAACGCCGCCGTCGATAGATCCTTAACCAGCTCCAGGTGCACTGCCTTGCTTGTGAAGCAGATAAACACGCTGACATAGCATTTCAGGGGCGCTCGCGTTCGAACCTCCGACTTATAGAAAAATGGCCCACAATAGTCGACTCCAGTGACCGTAAACGCTCGAACCGCTTCCAGACGCTCCTTTGGAAGACTTGCCATCATTGGTTACACAAAGCTTGGCCTCGCTCGGAAGCACGTCACACATCCTCTTATCGACTTGGTTACCGTTCTTAATCCGCCAATTGGCCAATACTGAAGTCGAATCTTGGCCAGAAGTGCACGGGGTCCGATGTGAAGATTCCCTTGATGAAACTGCACGATGAGTGCTTGTGTGATTGCATGACGCTGAGGCAGAATAATGGGATGCTGGCCATCATAATTCAAAGACGAATTGCAAAGCCGTCCACCAACACGAAGCAGTCCACACTCATCCAAAAAGGGAGCCAAAGCAGCAATGGAGCTTGACTTTCTCACATTCCCGTGAGACCGGATCTCTTTCATGTCGTCCCAAAGGTTCGTCATTTGCACAAGACGCAGAAGAATGCGAGTGCCATGATGAACATCTAAGACAGTTAATACAGGATTCCTTTTTCGCTTGATAAATTTGTAGACATAGCCAAATGTGCGCTGCATGGATCCAAATGAATTTGAGTGCTTACATCCAAGAGTGAGGTCTGCATGTGGAGATGTCACGATGAGTGCGCTCTTTCTCAACTCAATTGTAGGCTTTTCGGGAATGCAAGACGCAGGCCAGCTTGGACGACCATCCACAAGATATGGCGGGCCATGGAACCAGAGATCGGATTGTGCCAAACACTTCTGGAAGTGCGCCCCTAGAAAGGATGTCAGCTGGATTCCTATCGGTTGGAACATGATGCCATTGCATGCCGAGGGTCAACCCCTGTATTGCAGACACTCTGTTTGCAACGAAAACATTAAATTTGAAAGGCTCATCTCTAATCCAGGATAGAACTACTGAAGAATCGCACCAGCAATAAAACTGGCTGAAGAAAATTCCGGTATGATTGATTTCATACATCAGGCTTGCCAATAGCTTCGCTCCACAAAGTCCCAACTTCGGAACGGACAACGTCTTCAAAGGCGCAACTCGCGACTTGGAGCACAGGAGTCTACTTGTGACAGTCTGACCTCTGGTGACCACATAGACGCAAGCACCATAAGCCTCCAGACTGGCATCGCAAAATCCATGAATCTCCATCTCAGCATCTGCGATGAGCACGACTCTGGGAAACGAGACGTGTGGAATGTTCCGGAAACTACTGAATAACTCCTTCCATGCCGTGTCACGTGCTACAGGCAAACTTTCATCCCAAGTCAGTTGAGCCTTGCAGAGCTGCTGAAGAAAAATCTTTGCTTTAGTTATGACTGGGCCTAATAGTCCAAGCGGGTAAAAATGCAACAATAGACAGAACTAGCGTCTCGACGGCTTCACTCTAGAGTCTAAAACAGACAAAGAAAGCAAAAGCGTATCAACTGCAGGGTCCCATACAAGGCCAAGGGCTTTGGTGACATCGCTTCCATCATCGAACTTCAAAAACTGTTCTCTGTTTTCAGCAGCTACTCCATCTAGGACCTTTTCGTGACTCGAACACCATTTGCGAAGCTTGAACTGGCCACGGGCCAATATAGCGCAAGTCTGATCCATCTTTTGCCTGGCTTCTGCCACTGAGTTTGCTCCGGAGATAAAATCGTCAACATAGAACTCCTGTTGTAGGGCCTTTGAACCAATTGGATAAGCATCACGCTCATCAATGGCCAACTGGTGCATTGCGCGCACTGATTGAAATGATGCAGATTTGGTTCCATAAGTCACCGTATCCAATTTGAATACCTTTATGCCCTCCTCAGGCGAATCTCTTCACAGAATGCATTGATACAAGCTATCAGGCATGGCAACTCGAACACAGCGGTACATCTTACAAATGTCAGCTGTTAGCGCTACAGGATATGTGCGAAAACGAATCAAAATATGAAGCAGCTTTGGCTGTATGACTGGGCCGGCCATCAACACGTCGTTAAGAGAGTATCCTGAATCGGTCGACGCAGAGCCATCAAACACCACACGCAACTTTGTTGTGGTGCTGTCCTCCTTCAAGACGCAATGGTGAGGAAGAAAATACTTGCAGCAATCTATGGACTCAGGAGCAACTTGCGACATGTGGTTCAGATCCAGAAACTCTTTGATGAAAGCTGAATACTGCTCCTTTAGATGCGCATGACGGCCCAATTTACGTTCAATGCTGAGGAAACGACGATATGCCTGGTCATAGGAGTCACCTAGAAGCTCTGCACTGGGCTTCAAAGGCAACCGAACCATATATTCGCCAGACGGCAAACGAGAAAAGTTTTTTATAGTGTGCTGCTCGCATTCCAATTCTTCCTTGCTGGCCTTTACCATGGGCTCTTCCAAACTCTCAATTTCCCAAAAACGTCGAACCAAGTCATCCAACCTGAAGTCCAGCTGAGCAGCCTCGCTGATAAGAGCGCTGCCAGTAGACAACAACGAAGTGCTACGATGCTTCTCAAAACCTCCAGTCACGACCCAGCCAAGGCGCGTCTTTTGAAGCAGCGGCAATCCTGGCAACAGCATGATTTGCCCAACAGATAGCAGCTCATAGAAAAGATCCACTAGCTGTGGCTTGTTGAACGCTGGATCAGCCAGTGTAATGTTGGAGGGAATCTTCCAATCCGACGTGTCGATTGCGAAGCTAGGCTGACTGTCGGTAATAGTTGGGGCCACAAGGGCGTCAAATGTGGCTGAATACTCTGACGTTGACGACTTCATCTGAATTTTTACAACTGATCCGTCAGTAGAAACGCTCGTGTCTCCGAGACCCGTGACGACGGCCGAAGATCTGGTTTTCTTTAAATGCAGCCTCTGTGCGAAACGAGAAGTTACCATGTGCAGCTGAGAACCAGAGTCCACCGCGGTGGTCATGGTGAGATATAGCGTTGGATCTTTGGTTCCGTGCAGAGCGTTACTGGACTCTGGTTCTCAGCTGCACATGGTAACTTCTCGTTTCGCACAGAGGCTGCATTTAAAGAAAACCAGATCTTCGGCCGTCGTCACGGGTCTCGGAGACACACGACGACACGACAAGCCTGCTCATCTAGTTCATGCTTTGCCGATAGTTATATCGATAAACGGATTAGGCTGCTGCTGAATCCGACATACTCCCCCCGTTGGAAGCCTGTCTTTCAACAGAGTCCTTTAGCGGCAACAGACACAGCTTGTTCACTGCTCTTCTGATGACACCAGATGCTGTGTTCAGATCAGCCACACGGGCGACTCCATCCTTGCCAGGGACCAGATGCAACACCCTGCCAAGCGGCTAGCGCATGGGAGGCAGGTTTTCGTCCTTCACGAGTACCATGTCATTAACGCACAAAGATTGCGTTGGAGAACGCCACTTAGTTCGCTGCTGCAGAAGAGTCAAGTATTCTTCACGCCACCGTGCCCAGAACACCTCTTGCAGCTGCGACACACGCTGCCATCCATCTAGTCGGTTGTAGTTCAGCTTGGTCAGATCAGGCTCGATGATACAACTTGGGGGACCACCGAACAGTAAATGCGCAGGAGTCAGGACATCTAGATCTGCTGGGTTCTCTGAAAGTGCAAGTAATGGGCGAGAATTAATAACTGCACAGACGAGGGTGCGCAGTTCATCAAAGTGCAACACCGAGCGGCAAACAGAGCGATAAAAATGGTGCTTGGCCAACTTCACAGCCGCCTCCCATAATCCACCAAAGTGCGGAGATCGAGGAGGAATGAACTTCCAATCGATGTCATCGGCGAGGCAAAACTGCTGCACTGCCTTCAGGTGGGAATCGCTTAGCATCAACGTTTTTAGCTCAAGTAACTCGTTCTTGGCCCCAACAAAATTCGTTGCATTGTCGGACCACATCTGACTGGGCTTCCCGCGAGTAGGAATAAAACGTTTTAACGCGCTCAGAAACGCCGCCGTCGATAGATCCTTAACCAGCTCCAGGTGCACTGCCTTGCTTGTGAAGCAGATAAACACGCTGACATAGCATTTCAGGGGCGCTCGCGTTCGAACCTCCGACTTATAGAAAAATGGCCCACAATAGTCGACTCCAGTGACCGTAAACGCTCGAACCGCTTCCAGACGCTCCTTTGGAAGACTTGCCATCATTGGTTCCACAAAGCTTGGCCTCGCTCGGAAGCACGTCACACATCCTCTTATCGACTTGGTTACCGTTCTTAATCCGCCAATTGGCCAATACTGAAGTCGAATCTTGGCCAGAAGTGCACGGGGTCCGATGTGAAGATTCCCTTGATGAAACTGCACGATGAGTGCTTGTGTGATTGCATGACGCTGAGGCAGAATAATGGGATGCTGGCCATCATAATTCAAAGACGAATTGCAAAGCCGTCCACCAACACGAAGCAGTCCACACTCATCCAAAAAGGGAGCCAAAGCAGCAATGGAGCTTGACTTTCTCACATTCCCGTGAGACCGGATCTCTTTCATGTCGTCCCAAAGGTTCGTCATTTGCACAAGACGCAGAAGAATGCGAGTGCCATGATGAACATCTAAGACAGTTAATACAGGATTCCTTTTTCGCTTGATAAATTTGTAGACATAGCCAAATGTGCGCTGCATGGATCCAAATGAATTTGAGTGCTTACATCCAAGAGTGAGGTCTGCATGTGGAGATGTCACGATGACTCAACTCAATTGACCAAGCTGAACTACAACCGACTAGATGGATGGCAGCGTGTGTCGCAGCTGCAAGAGGTGTTCTGGGCACGGTGGCGTGTAGAATACTTGACTCTTCTGCAGCAGCGAACTAAGTGGCGTTCTCCAACGCAATCTTTGTGCGTTAATGACATGGTACTCGTGAAGGACGAAAACCTGCCTCCCATGCGCTGGCCGCTTGGCAGGGTGTTGCATCTGGTCCCTGGCAAGGATGGAGTCGCCCGTGTGGCTGATCTGAACACAGCATCTGGTGTCATCAGAAGAGCAGTGAACAAGCTGTGTCTGTTGCCGCTAAAGAACTCTGTTGAAAGACAGGCTTCCAACGGGGGGAGTATGTCGGATTCAGCAGCAGCCTAATCCGTTTATCGATATAACTATCGGCAAAGCATGAACTAGATGAGCAGGCTTGTCGTGTCGTCGTGTGTCTCCGAGACCCGTGACGACGGCCGAAGATCTGGTTTTCTTTAAATGCAGCCTCTCTGCGAAACGAGAAGTTACCATGTGCAGCTGAGAACCAGAGTCCAGTAACGCTCTGCACGGAACCAAAGATCCAACGCTATATCTCACCATGACCACCGCGGTGGCCAAACCACGACAGCAGACTGAAGACCTTGGGCAGCAAGAGAGGTAGCAGAGTGAGCTGTAGTCGACGGGGGAATACTGGCGGCAGACGATGTGCTTGCTGGTCCTACTGCCTGAGAATCAGAAGAGGTAGCAAAATGCAACAGGCTGTGATGCTTTCCTCCACAGGTGCGACAATGACTGCTGCTACATGAACGAGTTTGATGCCCTTTCTTTAGGCAGTTGAAACATAGAGCCAGTTTTTTTTACCTCCTTATGGCGCAGAGATGGAGACAAATTTGCAAATCCACTGCATGAATAGATTCCGTGGCCGCGTTCATCACAGAAACCACATCCACCTTGGCTAGTCTCGGCCACAAAGGCCTTTCTTGGGTTAGCATTTTGGTTAGACTTGCCCATATGAGAATTTGCTGACGTCGAATATTGTATGCTGTCCAGCTTCTCGCATCGCCTTTCCAGAAACTCAAAGAATTTATCAGCTGTCGGCACCTTGTCCGAGGAGCAAGCGTCATCCCACTTATTTTGGGTTTTCACGTCCAATTTCTGAAGGAGCGTTTGCACAATAAAACATCCTGAAATCTGCTCCGAATTGCCCAATGTCTTTAACGCACGCATATGCGAGTTGACCTTGTCAGAGAATTGCCGAAGTTGTGACGACGACTCGTTGTCTACCCTCTTGAGCCCAAGAATCTCCTTTATGTGTGCCTGGAAAACAATACGTTTGTTACTAAAGCGTTTATTAAGAATATCGAGAGCCACACGATAATTGGCACCGATAAAATCCAACGATCTAACCGCATCCAACGCAGAGCCAGACAGACATGAGGGAAGATGCTGCAGCTTCTCAATGTTGGTCAATTCGGGATCCTTGTCAACGACAGACTCAAACATTGCGTAGAAATTGGCATATTCCGTATAGCCATCGGAGAATGTAGGCAGCTTGAGCTCGGGCAAACGCGATCTATTGGCCACTATCACGGTTTGATTAAGAGTGTCATCATAGCGCCCAAATGTCGAATGTGGCGGGGCACTTGACTGATGTTTTTGAATAATTACGCGCACACGAGCCTCGAGCTTAGCCATTAAATCGTCAAAGTCATTGCGCACTCTGCTGCCAATTTCGTCGAAGTCGAGTTCTTCTAACGAATTATGCGCGCCGTTAAAGGTAGATTTAGTTTGCTCAATACGTAATAAATGCACTTCTAGCTCGACAGGGTCTAGATCATTAAGCTTGTTTGTTGATAAATCACTTTCGAGATTTTTAGCGCGTTCAAACAATGCAGACACTTTGCGTTTGAAAAAGGTCACCCTGTCTGCAATTCGCGCTTTATCAGCGTCTGTGTTTGCCATGATGGCGCTTGGCAACAATGTAACGGCGAAAGAAATGAAAGCAACGACAAAAGTCAGTAACCGCACAGCCGCTTATGTACAAGCGTATGTATATAAGAAGGCTGAGAATGACAACAACAACAACGAGCGAGAGTCTAATTGCGGTGCCTTTCCCAATATGACACACAATATGACACTATGAAACTGTTGCTTTGCAACACACACACGCACATATGTACGTATGATTATGCACTTGATTTGTTTTCAGCGAACACAGAACTTCACTGCACAATTAAATGTTATTTAGCCAATCTCGCCGGGGCCTCCAAATGTTGAATCGCCAATATTTTTTGACAATTGTACGCGGGTACTATTTACCAAGAATGAATACAACTTGGCCTAACAACAACGTTTATTTTGACTAGATTTCACAATTCGGCTGTGCTTTTACAAAAGCTTCGCCAATCAACAAAAAGTAAAGCAAAAACGCGGGAAAAATAGCTAGGATAGTATGTTTAGGTAGCAAGAGTTGTCAAAACTACTTTTTAATGAAATCGTCATTTCACTAGATTAAAAAAAGTAGTGCTAGTGAAATCGTCATTTCACTAGATTGAAAAAAGTAGTGCAATGAAATTTCATTTCACTAGATTGAAAAAGTAGTGCTAATGAAATTGTCATTCACTAGCATTGAAAAAAGTAGTGCTAGTGAAAAATTATTAATTGGCAAAATAAAAATTTTCGTTGGCATAAGTAATGCCAATGAAAACCCATTAAAGCATGAAATAATTTTTTTGGAAATTAAAAAAAAAAGAAAAATTTGGAAAATTGTTTTTCCAAAGCTTTTCCGAATTATCCGATAGTCTTATCCGAAGTTTTATCCGAAGTCTTATAAAAATGGCAAAGTACAAAATTGGAAAAAAAAACTGAAATAGTAAGAAAAAATATCTAAAAAAATGGCAAACATATAAAAATATCGAAAAATATCGATAAAAATCGGAAAAAAATCGGAAAAAATATCGGAAAAAATATCGGAAAAAAATCGAAAAAATATCGAAAAAAATCGGAAAAAAATCGGAAAAAATATCGGAAAGACTATCGGAAAAACTATCGGAAAGACTATCGAAAAATCGGAAAAGCTATTGGAAAAACAATTTTCCAAATTTTTCTATTTATTTTTTAATTTCCAAAAAAAATTATTTTCAATGCTAATTAAAATGGGTTTTCATTGGCATTACTTAATGCCAACGAAAAATTTTTAATTTAATGCCAATTAAATAATTTTTCACTAGCACTACTTTTTTCAATGCTAGTGAAATGACAATTTCATTAGCACTACTTTTTTCAATGCTAGTGAAATGAAATTTCATTAGCACTACTTTTTTCAATGCTAGTGAAATGAAATTTCATTAGCACTACTTTTTTCAATGCTAATTAAAAAGTAATGGTAATGCTTATGGACCCAACTCTGGTATGCAATAAGATGAACCATCACACAAGCCTTCACATAACAAACCTGCTCTCTATACTGTCCCAATAATCGAAACGGATTAGGCTGCTGCTGAATCCGACACAATAGTTATGGTTTTGCTATAATGAAAAACCTTCGATAAAGCACCTTAGTAGCTTGCTACCCAAATAGACTGAACAGTGAGTTTTCTGCTCGAATTTTTAAAAGCATAATATGGGATTTGTTGTTAACCTCCTCGGGAACCACAAAACAAGAACTCTACTTTTCCTTGAAAAAAAAGATGTGCGTAAAGTACGCGATGAAGTGAAACTTCCTAGAGTGAACGGTAGTGCCTGTTTTTTTTTTTACTTCAGAAAAATCCATTTTTCTTTTGCACACTTCTTTATACAAGTTTGCTTGTCACTAAATTCTCCTGTGAATTGAAAACTGTCGTCGTGTGAGAGCAAAAGATCTTACAAGAATGAAAACAAATCACACTAATAAACTATACAAAAAATAAAAAAAAAAAAACACAATACAAACAAATATGCTTAAACACAGAGCGTGCAAAGTTTCACTTGCACAAAAAGCACTCAACAACCACGTAACATATACATACATACTACATACATACAAAAAACATGTAAAACGCGCAAAACAAACAGTGAGGAACATGCAAACGTAACGGGAAACAAGCCAAGCTTAGAGCTTTTGACCAATAGAAAGAGCAGCTTGACTGATGTGAATGTCAAGTGTGTAGTAGTAATTAGGAGTACAAAGTCAGAGCTTTGATATTCCAACCTAAAAAAACAGTGCTGAAGCACTAGAGAACAATAAAGCTTACCAAGCTCTCTATGGTGTCGGTTTTTCGTTACACACCGTCAAGCGATTCGATCACTCCCAACGCGCCTTGAAGTTTCACTTCAAAATTGATTCCCGCGATCCCCTATTTGAGTTAGAGCTTTTCTAAACCCAGCGATGTGTCCTAATTCTTCATGCTTTCTGAGAAAAAACATCATCCAAAAACAAGCAGACTTGCCAATTGTCACTACAACTCATATTCTTTGGAAATACTAGGCGCATTTTCAAACCAAACGGAAGTCTGCAGAATTCATACTTCCCATTCGCCACAAGAAAGCTGTTTTCTCTATATCTTTCTTCGCAGAAGGATTTGGTAAAAACCGGATTTTAATTATTCTAAGAATTTGGATTTTCCCAAGTTTGAAGTATGGAAACATAGCCTGAAATTTCCCTATTATTTGTTTCTGCTGTTTGTTGATAGCTGTTTATTTTAAAATTTAATTCGCCGTCAGTCTGTTTCAGTAAGTCAAGCCCGATTATTCCGTCGAATGTTGTTAAATTTGGAAGAATAAAAAATGTCGCAATAGTATTAAAGAGGTGAAATGCACTCTTTGTCTATGGCATTATTCCATGAATGATTTTACTTGGAAAGTCTGATTAACCGGGACCACGTATTAAGTTCTTTTAATGGTTTTATGTAGTTTTTAGAGGCCCCTGTATCGATAAAATTTTATTGTTCTCCCTGCTATTGTTCTTTCAATGAACGGAAGCAGGGAGTTATGCCTAAAAAATTGACTTGGTCAAGGAAGTGTACGTCTATGTCTTCAGTCTCACGTTCGACACCCGGCGACATTTCTCGTTGTGGCTTCGTCCACGGCCATGTTATCGGAGTTTTGTCCTTGAACCTTCGGTTCCACTGTTGGGTGTAGCTTGCCGAAGTTGTTGAAGTGTCTAGATCTCTGTTGTTGCCAAAGTTAGACTTTGTCTTATAGGTTGGTTCTGAAATTGGGTGTTATCCATTTTTTCAGTCCTTTGAAAGCTAAAGATTAAGTGGTCCGGTTTGAACTAACTTTAGTCTGGATATATAAAACCATGTTAAAGCATATTGTGTCAGTTTGGTTGAGATATCTCATAAACCAAGAAGTTTTTCGTACTAAAAAATGATACATTCAGTTAACAGGTAATATCTTCCAAACCCCTCACCAAGTTAAGTTTCATATACCAAAAAACGCTTACTACACTACATTACTACGAGCTACAACACACTAAAATTTACTAAAAATCGTTAGAGCCGTTTTGTCAGAAATCGCCAAAATGTAAGCTAAACAAGTGGGCGGTAACTGTCGAGCACGCTCGACAGTTTATACCTTACCCAGATCTCTTTAATAAAAGTTTATTTTCGACCATTTGTTCCTATGGCAGCTATATAATCTGAGCCGATTTGAACCAAATCTGGTCAAATGTACAAAACCAACATTAATGCAATCTATTAGTTTGGTTAAGATATCTAAAAAACAAAAAACTTTTACATACTAAGACTTAAATTTCGATTGGGCATCTCTATTCAGCTTATGATATAGTGACCGGTTTTAACCAAATTTGTTCAGCTGTATATCTATAGTTTGGTTCTGATATCTCAAAAAAACAAAAACTATTCCATACTAAAACTTCATTTCGATGCATCGTTCCTATGGCAGCTATGTGTTATAGTAAACCGATTTTAACCAAATTTGGTCAGGATGTATAATACCAGCCCCAATGCAATCTATTAGTTTGGTTAATATCTGAACAAACACTCAACTTATTCATACTAAAACTTCATTTTCGATGTATCGTTCCTAAGGCAGCTATATGAAAGTGACCGATCAAAAAAAAAATAATTACCTAACCAGGAACCCACAACCAGTTATGTCTCTAGCTTATTTTCTACACACTCAAACACACAACACAGGCGAATCACTCCTTATCCTATCAAAAATATATAATTTTGGGGTCGGCCACGCCCCCTTCTGCTGTTACATACATTCGGCCAAACACAAACCCTTTTTGCCCATTCTGGCAGGGGTGTAAAACCGAGTTCACCTGTAAAATAACTGGGGACTTAAGAAAAAAAACAAAAAAAGTCCTCAACACACCTTCCGTGGTCGCTCCCTATGACAAAAATAAAAAACCGAAGTCAAATTTCACAATCGTAGTAAGTCGATCATTCATAAATAAAATCAACGATTTTAAGTGACTTCGCACTGGAAAAAACCAAAAGTTAACAACGCGCACAATTCTGTGCGTTGTGATCTGAAGTGACACCAATAAGAGTAAAAAAAAATCAAAAACAAACAAAAAAGAAGAAACAAACTTCATACACTTTGTTTACTGTAACGTCTAAACAATAATCCCATTACTTTGGCTTCCCTAGAACCGACTTATCACTTTAAAAACAAAAAAAGATTAAGTCCAAAGAACAACCAATACCGACGAGGTTTTTTCTTTGCGTTATGTTTTTGTTTTTGTTGTTGTATGTGTCTGGATACTATAATATAATAAGGTTGAATGATGAAAACACAACTCGATGCGTACATAATTGAAAAGTGGGCGCTCTAATGCACCGTTGTTGAAAGAGGCCGCATATCGTTAATTCGACCAAGGATTTGGGAAAAGACGATAATGCGAATCCCAGGAGTACAGAATTGTGCCTTTGCCGTCTGCAAAAATTTTACGCCGATGGCAAAACTGTAACCGACCAAACTTTTCTGAAAGATCGATTGGCTTGAGATGAGCTGTCATCACTACAGCACACAAGAAAAATCTCGCGATCCGCACAAAACCTATAAATAGGTTATTATAAGTTTAATCTCTTATAAGTGGATTAAGAAAATTGCCAGTAAAAAAAAACAAAAAGAACGATTGATTAAAAAAAAAGAATGTGAAAAAATTAATAAAATACTTTCTTAAATTATTTTTATTTTTGTTATATATTGGAGATATAAAACGATTTTGTAAAATAAGGTGGTAGGATGGCAAACCACCCCAGAATAATAGTTCACGTAATTACCTGTAACGACTATTCACTTACTCCCAACAAGTCCGACCACATCTTCCATATATCTGAGCTTCTATAAACTGAGCAAGTACGGATTAAGCTTTTCCCGCTAAGGAGAGGTTTTTCAAAAAGTCAAAGAGCAAACATTTAGACCCCGACTAAAAAAGAAGGGGTTGGGTTACATCGAACATAAGAGGCGTGGAACCCTAAAAGAAAAATCACACAAGTCAGCGAAAAATGTCCGTCTGTCTGTCTCCGTCTGCTAACACCTAACCGAGACTATAAAGCTAGAACACCAACTTGGTATAGGTTCCTCTATAGTGCGGACAATCAAGTTTGTTTCAAAAATCAGCCACGCCCCCTTAACCGCCTGCATCGACATAAAATTTCATATCCAAAATCATTTTGAAAGCCAAAACTCCAGAGTAAGAGAAGAATAATGTCCTAAATCTAAACACTACCACAATACAAGAACAAAAATGGAACGTTGATCGCGTTGGGATAAACGAACTTACAAAAAAAAAAAAAATAAAAATGCATCCATCCAGCGTGAGCTTCGGTGGCCAGTGTACTAACCGGAGCACGTGCTCGTGGGCATCCTCCTCAAAATTTAATATATTAATTCAATCATAATAAAACAACTCTTATTAAAAATAAAAAATAAAAAACTTTTACTTTTAATCAAACAACAAATGCATTAGAAAAGAAAAAGATCTCAACACTAGCCTTCTTTAAAAAACCGGACCCCCTTTTTCCACTAAATATTTAATTTTAAAAAAAATTTCTTTATGAGTATACGAAAATGAAAATAAACAAAAAAAAGATTTATATAACGTGTAAAATTCTAAAATTAAATTACTGGATTTACGCAAAAATTAAAAAGATTAAACTAAAAGGTTTTAGAAGTAGATTGATAAGTACGGGGTCCCGACAGTCAGTATCTCACTTACACCCCGACATAGATTTTAAAAAAAGATCCCTATATTATTAATCTCTTTGGCGCTTTGATGCAAACAGACAAGCAAACTGACTTTCATTCATTTAGAATTCCACTAAAAATCAAATTATATCTTTTGAACCAGTTTCGAATTTGGGTGATAAAGTATCAATCGACGCGTATTTTAATTAGAAATAAATTTAAAAAAAAAATTTTAACAAAAAGCCCCACAGCCCCTTAATCAAGATAATCCCCTCCCACTTACACCTTCTTACTCATACCATCTTGAAAAGTTTAAGAAAATCGTCATTTCACTAAATTAAAAGTATATAATAAATTATTTCACTACATTGAAAAATAGTCCCTAGAACAAACTTTTTATTTATACTTCCCAGGAACTAAAATTCCCTAATTAACTACAAAGATATAACTAGAGCTATCTGCTGGAGCGTCGAAGGTCGACTCAAACCAACCTCGAGGAAATTCCCTTTTGTCTTGTACTACTTAAATAGTACCTCTTTCTGTATACCACCCAAACGATTTTATTTCTCCTGGTACCATCTACTACGTTCCCCACCTGCACCGTAGTCCACACTGGTTTTATAGTGGAATTGTAGAGTAGGACCTTGTAGTCTAAGCTGAGAGAAATCGGGGACCAAAAGCCAAAAGGTATGGCACCTCCTCACCCCCCCTTCGATAACCCGTACTACTTCTGCTTGTGGGCGATAGAAGTGCAACGAGAATATCTGAAGAAACGTAATTTACACTTAACTACCATCTCAACTACCGCATCAAAGCTCTGTTTTCATGGGGCACTAACGACTAGAATTCGGGCGCCAAACAACCGCTGTTTTGGGGATCCCTGTTAAATCAACAATCAATCAAAAACACTCCCTCCCCTTAAACTCACCGACTCTATAAATACACCAGAGTCTACTCGAATATATAACCCCCACACTCACAACCTGAACACAGAATCCTACCCGATTCGACTGACATCTGATATCGTTACTTTCGATCATCTTTTCAAAAGCCTACGGTTTTCCGAGGAATTCCGTCAAAGGCATTTTCAAAAAGCTAACAACACATAGCTGTCTGTACAGAGGATTATCTTTCAGTTTGAACATAAATACCGACTCATTTTTTGGAAGACCGATTAACCTTGAAATTTACAGATAGGAAATACACAAGAAACATTCTTAATAACAACCTGAGCTCTCACTTCTTTTATACTTTAAATTATTTACAAATCAGGGCGCCCAACTTCATACACAGGAATATCAAACGAATTGTTGCGGGGTTTGGTTGGAATACATGACGTAGGTAGCAGAATTGTAGCTCTGTCTTTGTCGCTACGGGCCCAACAGCCTGAGGAGTTTCTTATAGGCTTACCTTTCGATCGGCGCACTTAGTGTAGGGTGAGCCCTCCACAAAGGATGCTTGGTACTGGTTGGTGATAATCTCTATAGTGTGTCTCTTCTTCAGCTTAGAGCTTTCGAGCCTCGTGAAGCATCTTTAAAGCGTTGTTTGTAGATGGCACCGGTAACTCCATTCACGCGCAACGTCGCTTCCAGAATTCATTGGAAAGTTTACGTCTCACGTCCGCTTTGGGGAAGATCTTAGCTCTCAACAATACTACTAAATCACACATTCCGCTTCGATGTTAACTGCGGAGCAAGATTGAGGTGAAAGCTAACGATTCTTGTACTTAGCCAATTGTTCTGTTTTTAGTCTATAAATATTCCAAATTCCGGGGATTGGAGTAGATTTAATAACACGGGGGAGTGGTCGGATGAAAGATCCGAAAGTGCTACAGCGCTTATCAGATTCGTGGGAGTTTTTTTCACACAAAATCTATAAGTCTGGTTGTTTGTTGGGGTCTGCCAGTAGTAGGATACCCGGAGAAACAATATTAATTCGTTGAAGCTCCTTCCTTCGGTCCAACGAGAACCCCAGTGCGGGTGTTTCGCATTATAGTCCCCTGCTGCTATAAATCGCTGTCCCATGAATTGTAGAATTCATGAATTGATCTTCAGAGATTGTAAACGGGGAGGACATATACACGGCATTAAGATTCTGATATCCGATTTACAATATAGATGTGGCTTGTAAAGTTTCCCAAACCTTTTGTGAATCTGTTTGATCGTTTCTTATTAGAATACCGGTTCCACCATGTCTTTTCCAACCGGATGATCTGTGCCGTAGAATACGTATCCACGTATTTGAAAGTTGTATTTGTTAGTAAGGTCGTACTTGACTGTCGGAACTCCGTACTTACTATCCAAAAGCAGCCCTTCTAAATATTAATTTTTAAAACTTGTACACAACGCGCCAAAGAGTTGAAGAAGAGTCAATGCAAAGTCAAAAGACATACATAGCATAAGCATTTGGGAGACTGGACCCATATGTGCAATCTAAGGTCTGTTAAGTCACGCCCAAACAAAAGAAGTTTCTAGCTTAACATCATACATTAACAGAGATTAAAATAAAACTACATGTTTATCATCACAAGTTGGAATAAATAAGTGTTATGAACTGCTTTGTGTCTCAGTGGGCCGCGCCGACTAGCTCATCGGAACTCCTCACGGGTGTGTTTCCATCCCTGGCCCGCATTCACACAATCGATAAATCATCGCTAACTGCAGCTGCAGCTCAATTACCATCACTATCGACAAAACGAAAACAAACTACGCAAAAAGGAACGACGGCGACGAAAACTGCAACAATAAATACAACAGGTAAGTAAAATTTACAATGCAAACAGAGAACAACACTAATCCCTCCTCCGTTCAAACAGGACCATTTGCAGGACCCGGGCGTACCCTCCCTTCCTGAGACCGCATACGTTCCTTGAATCCCATATGTTGGCCACCGGTATGGGTCAATCTCAGCCTGCGTTGAACATCACGTTTCTCCTCCCCTTTCACAAAAAACTTAGCCGGACTCATATTCATTTTCATGGCAAATATAATTTCAGATTTTTAATTTTCAATGACATTGGAACTAATTTTATATTATATATTTAGAGTTTTCTTCATCAAATTTCAGCAAGGCAACACTGACGAAACAAACGCACAGAACAGAAACACCACGATGCTCGACGGACCATTGCCCAAACTTCTGACGCTGCTGGCGCGGCTCACGTTGCACGAGCTGTGGACGCTACCGATCCGGTCAATACACGTTGTTATGCAACCTATCACTTTTGACAACTCTTCTCCTCCCTCGCTTAAGTGAAGACGTCCTCGGTCTTCCTAAAACCATCGATCACGGGTTAATCTTTACGTCGACCCTTTGATGCTTTTGTAAATTGATGTCTGCGTCAAGACCAAAGGTAATCGCGCCATCCAATATTATGTGTCGCTGTTTAATCCCTCTTCCATCTGGGTAATCTAGCTTTTCTACACTAAGCTTTTGTAGGTATGTCAGCTTAGTATTTCTTGGTGGCCTGTCACATTGAGGAGCAGGATGAAGTTTTTCCAGTTTCGAAATACTGTGACATTTACTCTAACCTCATTATCGAAGGTAATGAGAAATGTTCCAGTCACTGTTTGTTTGTTGACCGTAGCTGTGTTCTCATTGATAATGATACCGCCTTCATCATGACTGTTATAGATTCAAGATGGCTGGGGCGAGTGGTGCAGTGTGCGTTGCCTCCCGAATGAAGTTGTTGCGCGCATGTTGTGTAAGACAGTTTTTTGCAAATCGTGGTGGAAGTGTTGCGGTGCAGTTTGCGATCGGCATTACTTGATTCCGCAGTCAGCTATGTTATCGTTTCCGGCGAAGTTTAGGATAGTGCCAATGTGCTGGACAGGAAAAATAGTAATTTTCTTACACTCTAACTAGGTTTAGGATATTTTATAATAAAATGTGAAAAATGATTATTCAATAAAACTTTACTTTGTCAACTTGATTAAATCTGTTAAGTTATTTTAAAATTTATTAATATGTCTTTTAAATCATCTGAATCTAAATACTGGATTTATTATTCCAATTTTTGAGAGTGTTACTGACAACTAATCTTCTGGTTCGGCTATTATTATTCTATTTCTTGAAAGTAATGTCTCATATAGGTGTCTGTTTTACTTGCTTTGTCTGTCGTTTTTAATTAAAAAGTTTAAATTCTGTTAGCCTACTTATTGTTGTTGTTTCTGCTCACGAGCTGTTTTTCTGTAAACTTGATACTCTCGAAATCATCAAATTGGTATCCGCTACTACTTTTAAGGCTCCCTATCAAGTAAATACTTTTGGAATGACGGTGGTGATTTCTATTGTACTAGAAGAGTTCGTACCTGTCGGATGTCCGAGTCCAGTATCTCTTTCATGTGGCTCTGAGGGAAGTGTCTCTTTAATTTTTCTGTCTCCTCCGCTATCGCAGAGTATCTCGTTAAATTTGTTGAATGTTTTAAATATTGGAGTTCGCTTCATATAGTCACGTCTCCGTCTACGATTGGTATGTAGTTTGAGTCCGTCAGTTTGGCTGTCGTTGTTGTGATAAAAATTAATGTAACCCAAAACCTGAAATGTGATTAATAAGGATTAATTCTTACTTAATGTTATTCAATCTATATTAAATTGTCCTTGTGGACCTCCCTCCCCTTTATTAGAACCGTTGTCACCAAATCGGCTTCAACAGTTTCTTCCTCATATAGGGGCGTTAGCTTGTTACCTAGTCTTCTATTTGATTTTACAAGTACTTTATCGCCGACTCCAAAAGTTCTATTTTGTCTTTTTTCGTTGAGTCTTTGATTCTGGATTTCTTGGGCTTCGTAAATTTTGTTTCTGATTTCGGCTTCGAATTTTGGTATAGACGAATGTACTATGTCAATGGGTTTCTTATTTGTGACGGAATGTATTGTTCTGTTGTGTTCTATTGTTGATTGTAGTATAAATTCAACTGTGTCACTTAAATGCTTTTCTAATTTTAAGCACCTAGCGATTTCCGCGAGCGTACTATGGAATCTCTCAACTTGTCCGTTTTACGTGCTGTGAAGTGGTGGAGAGTTTATAATTTGTACGTCGAAACGATTATTCAAGAGATTTTTTATTGTTCCTGAATTTAAGGATGGTTCGTTATCGCAGTACACAGTTTTAGCACAAGGGAAGAAATTCAAAGGTTGTAAAATGGGTGATTGAATGTCTGATATAGTCCGGGAAGCTATGGGTTGAACGATGGCGAATTTTGAAAATTTGTCAATGTGGAGTATATCACCTACTTAAGAGGGAATAGACGTTTCGCCAATAAAATGTTTTTGGGGGTGTCGGTCGTATTTAGCCCAGTTGCAGACCTTACAGTTTGCAACTACTTCATTTACTAAACGAGTCATTTTCGGAAAATAATAATCTTGCAGAATTTGCTTACCTGCCCTATGCGCTCTATTATGTTCAGCGATTACTATTTCCCTTTGTTCGTTTGGGTCGACAATGTCAATGACCATTTTTTTTGAATGCCAGAACTTAGTGGTCGGAAAGGTTTCGATTAACTTATTTTGAATAAAAGCCAAAATGGATAAATCGTATACAATTGCGTTTACTACATCTTTTTTGACTGCGTCGACTTATAATAGTTCGTGTAAAAGTAACTGCGTTCTCTTCTATGATTATTGATTTCGAAAACAATTTGCCGGCTTGTCCGTAGACTCAATAGTATACATTAATGACAATTCGCTATGTATTGTGGCCAAATCAGATGATGCGTCTTCCTCTAAGGCATGAAAGTTCTGTCGCGATAGTGCATCAGCAACAAAATTTTCTTTTCCCGGTTTATAGAAAATCTGAACGTTATGTTCGTCAATAAAGTATTTCCATTTCTTTATTTTCGCATTTGAGTTTTTGTCTGAGACGGAGCCTGTAAGCGGCTGATGGTCAGTATAAATATTTAGGTTTTTTACGCCATACAGATAGTTTCTTAATAACTCCCGTTCGTTTGTTGCAAATTCTAGCTCATTATCTTTTAAAGTTCTGGAGATCATAGTAATTGGTTTTTTATCCTGTGATAAAACCGCTCCCAGACCATCGGATGAAGCGTCTGTAGTAAGGTCAAATGGCTTTTGATAGTCCGGGTAAAGTAACATAAAATCGTCAGAAGCTAGAACGTTTTTTAGTTTCTCAAATGTCTAAAGTTGTTTGTCGTTAAAGGTCTCGGGTATTTTCTTTGATTGATTAGCGCTGACTTTGCCATTGTCACCTTTCAGTATGTTGAATTGCCAATATTTTTTGACAATTGTACGTGGGTACTATTTACCAAGAATGAATACAACTTGGCTTTCAACAACAACGTTTATTTTGGCTAGATTGGCTTCACAATATGCGGCTGTGGCTTTTAACAATAAGCTTCGCCAGATCAACAACTAAAGTTATGTACAATGCAAAAACGCGGGAAAAATATGCTAGTGTATATGTATGTGTATGTCAATCACAGCTGGAACCAGTTCACGACAAGCCTGCTCATCTAGTTCAGTACACGACAAGCCTGCTCATCTAGTTCATGCTTTGCCGATAGTTATATCGATAAACGGATTAGGCTGCTGCTGAATCCGACATACTCCCCCCGTTGGAAGCCTGTCTTTCAACAGAGTCCTTTAGCGGCAACAGACACAGCTTGTTCACTGCTCTTCTGATGACAGCAGATGCTGTGTTCAGATCAGCCACACGGGCGACTCCATCCTTGCCAGGGACCAGATGCAACACCCTGCCAAGCGGCCAGCGCATGGGAGGCAGGTTTTCGTCCTTCACGAGTACCATGTCATTAACGCACAAAGATTGCGTTGGAGAACGCCACTTAGTTCGCTGCTGCAGAAGAGTCAAGTATTCTACACGCCACCGTGCCCAGAACACCTCTTGCAGCTGCGACACACGCTGCCATCCATCTAGTCGGTTGTAGTTCAGCTTGGTCAGATCAGGCTCGATGATACAACTTGGGGGACCACCGAACAGTAAATGCGCAGGAGTCAGGACATCTAGATCTGCTGGGTTCTCTGAAAGTGCAAGTAATGGGCGAGAATTAACAACTGCACAGATGCGAGGGTGCGCAGTTCATCAAAGTGCAACACCGAGCGGCAAACAGAGCGATAAAAATGGTGCTTGGCCAACTTCACAGCCGCCTCCCATAATCCACCAAAGTGCGGAGAACGAGGAGGAATGAACTTCCAATCGATGTCATCGGCGAGGCAAAACTGCTGCACTGCCTTCAGGTGGGAATCGCTTAGCATCAACGTTTTTAGCTCAAGTAACTCGTTCTTGGCCCCAACAAAATTCGTTGCATTGTCGGACCACATCTGACTGGGCTTCCCGCGAGTAGGAATAAAACGTTTTAACGCGCTCAGAAACGCCGCCGTCGATAGATCCTTAACCAGCTCCAGGTGCACTGCCTTGCTTGTGAAGCAGATAAACACGCTGACATAGCATTTCAGGGGCGCTCGCGTTCGAACCTCCGACTTATAGAAAAATGGCCCACAATAGTCGACTCCAGTGACCGTAAACGCTCGAACCGCTTCCAGACGCTACTTTGGAAGACTTGCCATCATTGGTTCCACAAAGCTTGGCCTCGCTCGGAAGCACGTCACACATCCTCTTATCGACTTGGTTACCGTTCTTAATCCGCCAATTGGCCAATACTGAAGTCGAATCTTGGCCAGAAGTGCACGGGGTCCGATGTGAAGATTCCTTTGATGAAACTGCACGATGAGTGCTTGTGTGATTGCATGACGCTGAGGCAGAATAATGGGATGCTGGCCATCATAATTCAAAGACGAATTGCAAAGCCGTCCACCAACACGAAGCAGTCCACACTCATCCAAAAAGGGAGCCAAAGCAGCAATGGAGTTTGACTTTCTCACATTCCCGTGAGACCGGATCTCTTTCATGTCGTCCCAAAGGTTCGTCATTTGCCCAAGACGCAGAAGAATGCGAGTGCCATGATGAACATCTAAGACAGTTAATACAGGATTCCTTATTCGCTTGATAAATTTGTAGACATAGCCAAATGTGCGCTGCATGGATCCAAATGAATTTGAGTGCTTACATCCAAGAGTGAGGTCTGCATGTGGAGATGTCACGATGAGTGCGCTCTTCCTCAACTCAATTGTAGGCTTTTCGGGAATGCAAGACGCAGGCCAGCTTGGACGACCATCCACAAGATATGGCGGGCCATGGAACCAGAGATCGGATTGGGCCAAACACTTCTGGAAGTGCGCCCCTAGAAAGGATGTCAGCTGGATTCCTATCGGTTGGAACATGATGCCATTGCATGCCGAGGGTCAACTCCTGTATTGCAGATACTCTGTTTGCAACGAAAACATTAAATTTGAAAGGCTCATCTCTAATCCAGGATAGAACTACTGAAGAATCGCACCAGCAATAAAACTGGCTGAAGAAAATTCCGGTATGATTGATTTCATACATCAGGCTTGCCAATAGCTTCGCTCCACAAAGTTCCAACTTCGGAACGGACAACGTCTTCAAAGGCGCAACTCGCGACTTGGAGCACAGGAGTCTACTTGTGACAGTCTGACCTCTGGTGACCACATAGACGCAAGCACCATAAGCCTCCAAACTGGCATCGCAAAATCCATGAATCTCCATCTAAGCATCTGCGATGAGCACGACTCTGGGAAACGAGACGTGTGGAATGTTCTGGAAACTACTGCATAACTCCTTCCATGCCGTGTCACGTGCTACAGGCAAACTTTCATCCCAAGTCAGTTGAGCCTTGCAGAGCTGCTGAAGAAAAATCTTTGCTTTAGTTATGACTGGGCCTAATAGTCCAAGCGGGTCATAAAATCGGGCAACAATAGACAGAACTGAGCGTCTCGACGGCTTCACTCTAGAGTCTAAAACAGACAAAGAAAACAAAAGCGTATCAACTGCAGGGTCCCATACAAGGCCAAGGGCTTTGGTGACATCGCTTCCATCAGCGAACTTAAAAAACTGTTCTCTGTTTTCAGCAGCTACTCCATCTAGGACCTTTTCGTGACTCGAACACCATTTGCGAAGCTTGAACTGGCCACGGGCCAATATAGCGCAAGTCTGATCCATCTTTTGCCTGGCTTCTGCCACTGAGTTTGCTCCGGAGATAAAATCGTCAACATAGAACTCCTGTTGTAGGGCCTTTGAACCAATTGGATAAGCATCACGCTCATCAATGGCCAACTGGTGCATTGCGCGCACTGATTGAAATGATGCAGATTTGGTTCCATAAGTCACCGTATCCATTTTGAATACCTTTAAGCCCTCCTCAGGCGAATCTCTCCACAGAATGCATTGATACAAGCTATCAGGCATGGCAATTCGAACACAGCGGTACATCTTACAAATGTCAGCTGTTAGCGCTACAGGATATGTGCGAAAACGAATCAAAATATGAAGCAGCTTTGGCTGTATGATTGGGCCGGCTATCAACACGTCGTTAAGAGAGTATCCTGAATCGGTCGACGCAGAGCCATCAAACACCACACGCAACTTTGTTGTGGTGCTGTCCTCCTTCAAGACGCAATGGTGAGGAAGAAAATACTTGCAGCAATCTATGGACTCAGGAGCAACTTGCGACATGTGGTTCAGATCCAGAAACTCTTTGATGAAAGCTGAATACTGCTCCTTTAGATGCGCATGACGGCCCAATTTACGTTCAATGCTGAGGAAACGACGATATGCCTGGTCATAGGAGTCACCTAGAAGCTCTGCACTGGGCTTCAAAGGCAACCGAACCATATATTCGCCAGACGGCAAACGAGAAAAGTTTTTTATAGTGTGCTGCTCGCATTCCAATTCTTCCTTGCTGGCCTTTACCATGGGCTCTTCCAAACTCTCAATTTCCCAAAAACGTCGAACCAAGTCATCCAACCTGAAGTCCAGCTGAGCAGCCTCGCTGATAAGAGCGCTGCCAGTAGACAACAACGAAGTGCTACGATGCTTCTCAAAACCTCCAGTCACGACCCAGCCAAGGCGCGTCTTTTGAAGCAGCGGCAATCCTGGCAACAGCATGATTTGCCCAACAGATAGCAGCTCATAGAAAAGGCTCGCTCCAATTAAAAGATCCACTCGCTGTGGCTTGTTGAACGCTGGATCAGCCAGTGTAATGTTGGAGGGAATCTTCCAATCCGACGTGTCGATTGCGAAGCTAGGCTGACTGTCGGTAATAGTTGGGGCCACAAGGGCGTCAAATGTGGCTGAATACTCTGACGTTGACGACTTCATCTGAATTTTTACAACTGATCCGTCAGTAGAAACGCTCGTGTCTCCGAGACCCGTGACGACGGCCGAAGATCTGGTTTTCTTTAAATGCAGCCTCTGTGCGAAACGAGAAGTTACCATGTGCAGCTGAGAACCAGAGTCCAGTAACGCTCTGCACGGAACCAAAGATCCAACGCTATATCTCACCATGACCACCGCGGTGGCCAAAAGCACGACACCAGACTGAAGACCTTGGGCAGCAAGAGAGGTAGCAGAGTGAGCTGTAGTCGACGGGGGAATACTGGCGGCAGACGATGTGCTTGCTGGTCCTACTGCCTGAGAATCAGAAGAGGTAGCAAAATGCAACAGGCTGTGATGCTTTCCTCCACAGGTGCGACAATGACTGCTGCTACATGAACGAGTTTGATGCCCTTTCTTTAGGCAGTTGAAACATAGAGCCAGTTTTTTTTACCTCCTTATGGCGCAGAGATGGAGACAAATTTGCAAATCTACTGCATGAATAGATTCCGTGGCCGCGTTCATCACAGAAACCACATCCACCTTGGCTAGTCTCGGCCACAAAGGCCTTTCTTGGGTTAGCATTTTGGTTAGACTTGCCCATATGAGAATTTGCTGACGTCGAATATTGTATGCTGTCCAGCTTCTCGCATCGCCTTTCCAGAAACTCAAAGAATTTATCAGCTGTCGGCACCTTGTCCGAGGAGCAAGCGTCATCCCACTTATTTTGGGTTTTCACGTCCAATTTCTGAAGGAGTGTTTGCACAATAAAACATCCTGAAATCTGCTCCGAATTGCCCAATGTCTTTAACGCACGCATATGCGAGTTGACCTTGTCAGAGAATTGCCGAAGTTGTGACGCCGACTCGTTGTCTACCCTCTTGAGCCCAAGAATCTCCTTTATGTGTGCCTGGAAAACAATACGTTTGTTAAAGCGTTTATTAAGAATATCGAGAGCCACACGATAATTGGCACCGATAAAATCCAACGATCTAACCGCATCCAACGCAGAGCCAGACAGACATGAGCGAAGATGCTGCAGCTTCTCAATGTTGGTCAATTCGGGATACTTGTCAACGACAGACTCAAACATTGCGTAGAAATTGGCATATTCCGTATAGCCATCGGAGAATGTAGGCAGCTTGAGTTCGGGCAAACGCGATCTATTGGCCACTATCACGGTTTGATTAAGAGTGTCATCATAGCGCCCAAATTTCGAATGTGGCGGGGCGCTTGACTGATGTTTTTGAATAATTATGCGCACACGAGCCTCGAGCTTAGCCAATAAATCGTCAAAGTCATTGCGCACTTTTTTTTTTTAAGGTAGATTTAGTTTGCTCAATACGTAATAAATGCACTTCTAGCTCGACAGGGTCTAGATCATAAAGCTTGTTTGTTGATAAATCACTTTCGAGATTTTTAGCGCGTTCAAACAATGCAGACACTTTGCGTTTGAAAAAGGTCACCCTGTCTGCAATTCGCGCTTTATCAGCGTCTGTGTTTGCCATGATGGCGCTTGGCAACAATGTAACGGCGAAAGAAATGAAAGCAACGACAAAAGTCAGTAACCGCACAGCCGCTTATGTACAAGCGTATGTATATAAGAAGGCTGAGAATGACAACAACAACAACGAGCGAGAGTCTAATTGCGGTGCCTTTCCCAATATGACACACAATATGACACTATGAAACTGTTGCTTTGCAACACACACACGCACATATGTATGTATGATTATGCACTTGATTTGTTTTCAGCGAACACAGAACTTCACTGCACAATTGAATGTTATTTAGCCAATCTCGCCGGGGCCTCCAAATGTTGAATCGCCAATATTTTTTGACAATTGTACGCGGGTACTATTTACCAAGAATGAATACAACTTGGCCTAACAACAACGTTTATTTTGACTAGATTGGCTTCACAATATGCGGCTGTGGCTTTTAACAATAAGCTTCGCCAGATCAACAATTTAAGTACAATGCAAAAACGCGGGAAAAATATGCTAGTGTATATGTATGTGTATGTGTATGCAATCACAGATGGAACCAGTTCACGACAAGCCTGCTCATCTAGTTCAGTACACGACAACCTGCTCATCTAGTTCATGCTGTGCCCATATTATATCGATAAACGGATTAGGCTGCTGCTGAATCCGACACAGTATTTCAGTTAATGGTTTTGCTATAGATGAAAAACCTTCGATAAAGCACCTATAGTAGCTTGCTAGACCCAAATATCGTATCTGAAACAGTTTAGTTGGCTGCTCGAATTTTTAAAAGCATAATTTTACTGGGATTTGTTGGTATACCTCCTCGGAACCACAAAACTCTACTTTTCCTTGAAAAAATTTATCCCGCGTCCCCTCATATTTGAGTTATGAGCTTTTCTAATACCCATGCGATGTTCCTACATGGTCTTCCATCTTTCTAAAGATAATAACATCATTCACATAAAATAGCATGACTTGCCAATTTGTCACTAACAATCTCATATTCTTTGGAAAATACTACCATTTTTCAAACCAAACGGAAGTCTCAGAATTCAACTTCCCATTCGCCACAGAGAAAGCTGTTTTCTCTATTCTTTCTTCACAGAAGGATTTGGTAAAAACCGGATTTTAGATTAGTGTCTAAGAATTGGATTTTCCCAAGTTTGAAGTATGGAAACATAGCCTGAAATTTCCCTATTATTTGTTTCTGCTGTTTGTTGATAGCTGTTTATTTTTAAAATTTAATTCGCCGTCAGTCTGTTTCAGTAAGTCAAGTCCGATTATTCCGTCGAATGTTGTTAAATTTGGAAAAATAAAAAATGTCGCAAGTATAAGAGGGATAATGCACTCTTTGTTATGGCATTATTGCCATGAATTGATTTTACTTGGAAAGTCTGATTAACCGGACCACGTTATTAAGTTCTTTTAATGGTTTTATGTAGTTTTTAGGCCCCTGTATCGATAAATTTATTTCTCCCTGCTATTGTTCTTTCAATAAACGGAAGCAGGGAGTTATGCCTAAAAAGACTTGGTCAGGAAGTATCTTCTCCTTCGACTACCTCCGTACATCTTCTTCGTTAGGGATCTCTCCACGCGTTACTGTTGAGTTTGCCTAACCTTCGTTCCACTGTTTGGTCGTTTGTTAGCTGCCGAAGTTGTTAGTGTCCTGAATTCTTGTTGTTCCATAGTTAGTACTTTGTCTTATAGGTTGTTCTAATTGGGTGTTTATCCTAAGTGGGATAACTATCTATGTCCAGGCTAACCTGACTCGGTGCTTCTAAAGGACTTTTATAAATACGGTTTTTCCTTGCTGGGTATTCTATTATTGGACGTTGTTTTCTGTCCCTGATTGTTGTCTCTGTTCGATTTTCTGGGATCTTTCCTCAACACTTCGTCAAGTTACTGCAAACACAAATCTTCGTGGTTGGTCACCTCTTGTCCTGCCAGAGCGGAAGGAAGATCTGACGGTCTTAACGACTTTCTAATCCATATAAAACTCGTGAGCGTCTGCTCTCATTTTTCATTTAAAGATACGGCCACTTTGTGTCGTAGGTCGATTTCTTGTTAATAAGAAGAGTCATTTTTTTCTCTACTCGTAATACAATTATTTCCTTACGGAGCACACTCTTGCTCGTAGAAAGGACTTGTCGCGTAGGAAGTCAAGCCGATAATGGCTTTGAAATTTAGGGGCTCGAAAGATACAAACCACCCTTGTTTTATTTTACCCCAGCTTGAAACTTTACCTTATATTTCGATACCTTATAAGCGATATCCTCTTTCCTCCATGACACGTAGTCTCGGTTGCCCTCGAACTGAAGGACTTACTATCTATTTCATTACAAACCCCTCTGTACACTCGGATCCTTTTAAACCCTCCTCACCTCCCCCCCCCTTCTCTATCCTCCCTCTTTCCTACACTCTACTTTAAACTCTTCTACACCCTTTTTAATTAAAAAAACCTTTAATAATTCATACTAATTATGTTTAACACTAAACTAATATCAAACCACTAAAAAATGTTACTAACTCTGATAACCAAAAATCAGTGGGACCATACCGAATTTCGCTTAAATATGATATCTTCCAAACCCCTCAGCCAAGTTAATTTTCATATCCAAAACCTTCTCACTAATACTAACTACAACACACTAAATATAAAAATCGTTACCGTTTGTCAAAATCGCCTCTAACAAGGCAACCCTCGTGGAACCTACCCAATCTCTTTAAAAATACACCATTTTTCCTATGGCAGCTATATGATAATGAGCCGATTTGAACCAAACTCATACAAAACCAACAAAGCATATTCTATATTTGGTTAGATATCTAAAAAACAAAAAACTTTTACAACTAGACTAAATCGATTCTCTCTATTGCAGCTATATATATAGTGGACCGGTTTTAACCAAATTCAGCGAATCTATATTTGGTTCTGATATCTCAAAAAAACAAAAACTACCATACTAAAACTTATTTTCGACATCTTCCTATGCCTATTTAAACCGATTTAACCAATGTCAGGATATAATACCACCCCATCATATTCTATTATTTGGTTATATTCTGAACAAACACTCAACTTATCAACTAAAACTCATTTCAATATCGTTCCTAAGCCGAATATGGACCGTCAAAAAAAAAAAATATAACCCACATACCAGTTACCTACAACCACCCACGAACAAGGCTGACACCTTTACCTACAAAAAGGCCCCGCCCCCTTCTGCCTTTACTACACCCACACAACCCTTTCCCATTTTCAATGGGCGGGGTGTAAAAACCGTAGTTCACCTTAAAGTAACCTGGGGACTTAAGAAAAAAAACAAAAAAAGTCCTCAATCACACCTTTCCACAGTGTCGCTCCCTTGACAAAAATAAAAAAACCGAAGTCAAAATCACAACTATATCTCACTCAATAAAATTTTCAAGTTTTTGCACACGAAAAAAACCATTAACCCCTACATTGTCTTTTTCTTAGTCCCATATTAAATAAATTAACAATTCAAGTTATACAAACAAAAAATATGTTATATGATTTTACTTCATAACACTTTGTTTACTAATCTCTAATACAAAAATCCCAATAACCTTTTGTGATTTCGCGTGTTGTCTTTTCCTTAGCTTTTATTTTACGCCGATCCTTTGATATTAAATCTTTTATTATTAATCTAAATAATAATAGATTAATTCCAAAAAATCACCCTCCCACATTTACCGACCAGATTTTTTTTGTTTCTTCTGTTAATACTGTGTTTGTAGTGTCAAGAATTTTATTTATATTATAATTTAATTTTGGTTTTCATTCAAATTACACACTCGATACGTACAATGAAAATGGCCTCTAAATCACCGTGTTGAAAGAGGCCGCAATCGTAATTCGACCAGATGGAGTTGGGAAAAGACGATAATGCGAACCCGAGAGTACGAATGTCCTTTCCGTCTCAAAAATTTACGTCCGATGCAAAACTACCGACCATGACTTTTCTGCAGAAGCATTCGGATTGGCTTAATAGCTGTCATCACTACACACACAAGAAAAATCTCGCGATCCGCAACAAATATAGACCTATTAAATAGGTTATTATTAAGTTTAATCCTCTTATAAGTGGATTAAGAAAATTCCATTAAAAAAAAAATATAAAAATCTGTATTTGATTTATTAATAATTAATTAATGAATTGTGTATATATATATATTTTTATATGAAATGCATATAAAATCTTTATAATTATTTTTATTTTTTGTTATCATATTTGGAGTTTAAAATATTAAGAAATATATTTTCGTATTTTGTTAAATATATTATAGGTGGTATGGGCGTATGGGCGTATAACCACCCCATTTTGTTTAAATATTTATATTATTGTTTTAAGCTTACAGTCTAAATTATAGACCTGTAAAACACGTATAACTATTTTTGTCACTTACTCCCATACAAGTCCGACCACAGTCTTTCCAATGATAAATAAAATATATCTGTAGCTTCTATGGTTGGAAACTGTTGAGGTTTCAAGTTTAGCGGGATTAAGCGTTTTCCCGCTAAGGTAGAGGTTTTTCAGAAAGTCAAAGAGCAAACATTTTTAGACCCCGTACTTAAAAAAAATAAGGGGTTATGGTTTTACCGAATTCTAACGTAGAAGAGGCGTGCAGACCCTATAAAGTAAAATTTTTGATCAGCATCAAATCAGTCATATAGCAATTCCGTCTGTCTGTCTGTCCTCTTCCGTCTGCTGTATAACCCTAGACTCGAGACAAAGACTAAACACCAAACTTGGTATTAGGTTCCTCTATAGTCGGACGATCAAGTTTGTTTCAAAAATCAGCCACGCCCCCTTAACCGCCTGCAAATCGACATTGAAAATTTCATATCCAAAAGATTTTGAAAGCCAGAAACTCCAGATTCCGATGAAGATTAATTGTCCTAAATTTTTCTGAAAATCCATTCTGACCACAGTAAATAGCAAGAATTCAAATATCTGTTTAGTTCGTTATGCGCGTTGCAGAATTAAAACTTGAATACTTGATAAAACAAAAAATTTATATTAAATATTATATAACAAATTGGCGTCCATCCATGCGTGAGCTTCGGTGGCGCAGTGTACTGAGACGCGGAGTCGGACAGTGCTCGTGGGTTCGAGTCCTGCCGTGGGCGAAAGATTTTTAATTTATTTATGTTCGAATTCAATTTCATTTTATATTAAAACAAACTCAGTGCTTATTTAAAATGTAATAAAATTAATTTAAATTAATTTTTCTTTTACTTTTTAATTGAGCACTTAAACAAGCAATATGGCCATTTAGGAGGATAAAGACATAAGTCAGAGTGGCTCAACACGTTGATCCTTGTCTTTTGAAAATTTTGCAATTTTGTCGCGGGTTCGATTCCCGGCGGGAACAACTTTTTTCCAGCTGATTTAAAGCTATTTTTTTTAATTTTTACAATTTAATGAAATTGTTATACTGACATTATATTTTGAATAATTTTAATCATTTCATTTAAATAATTTTATAATGGTATTTATATAAACGTAAGTTAAAATTCTATGTTAAATTCATGTTTATTATAAATTTACTGTGTAAATTTAGCGCGAAAAATAAATATATAAGAGTTTATTAACTTAAATATTATTTGGTTTTTAGAAGTACTGATTTTGGATAGTAAGTACGGGGTCTCCGACAGTCGAGTATGCTCGACTGTAGCACCGGCCGACTAGTTAGATTTTTAAAATGATATAGATCCCTATCATTTCATTTAATGCTCTTTGGCGCTTTGATGCAAACAGACAAGCAAACTGACTTTTCATTTCATTTTGAGAATTCCACTAAAAATTTCAAATTTATTTATCTTTTGAACCAGTTTTCGAATTTGGGTGATAAAGTATCAATCGACGCGTATTTTTAATTAGAAATAAATTTAAAAAAAAAATTTTAACAAAAAGCCCCAACAGCCCCATTAGATGCAAGCATTGAAATTTTTCCCCTCCCACTTACACCTTCTTATCTCATGACCAAGGTCAGTTAGAAAAAGTTTAAGTATGAAATCGTCATTTCACTAACATTAAAAAAGTAGTACTAATAAAATTTATTTCACTACATAAAATAGTCGGACGGTGCTAGAGTCACTACTTTTTTTTATTTATTGGATCTTCTCCAAGGGAGACTTACAAAATTTATCCAATCTTATATTTAAAGCTTAACTAACAGTATTTGACTTAATATGATCTACGGTCCCCAAGGGCTTATTGCTGGCTGGAAGGTCGTTTCGTTTAAGGTTCGACTGCAAACCTGAGTTAACCGTCGACAAAGGATTTGGGTGTGAAGATAGTTTAATGTTGTAGCTCGCCTTTTGTCTTGCTATCTCATCTTTGACATATATAACGTTTAAATCTCTATGAATGTTCTCGTTTCGAACATACCATGGTGCCCCAGTGATAGAGCTCAGGATTTTTGATTGTGCTCGCTGGATGACATCAATATTGGTACTGCACGCGTTTCCCCACAGCTGCGAGCCGTAGGTCCACACTGGTTTTATGGTGGAATGTAGAGTAGGACCTTGTATCTAACTGAGAGGAGATCGGGATTCAAAAGCCTAGAGGTTATTGGCTTTCACTTAATCTGCGTTTTTTTGCTTCAACTGCACGCCAGGTCCCGCCTATCAAGATAACGCCAAGGTACGTTACTTCTTTGGCTTTGGGAGTTGCGTATTGACAGTCTAACGGAGGACTTTCATCTAGATAAACGTGATGTTTACACTTACACTACCTTTCTCGACTACCGTCAAATGTTCAATAGACGTGCTGTTGCTTCAATGGGGCATCTGGAACGACTAAGAATTCGGTGCGTCGGCAAACGTAGAGTTTTATCCGCTCGTTTATGGGGATCCGCTTTAAATCAATCAATCAATCAAATACACTTCCCTGGGGCTCCACTTCTATTATGATCATTAGATGTATATGTTCATCTCACTGCGAAGACTCTATTGTAGAATACGACTCGAGAGGCTTATGAGTTACACTGGGAGCGTCGATTTATTTTATGCATGAGACCTTCAGGCCACACTCGATCGAAGGCCTGGAGACGTCGAGGAATATTCGCTGCAGTATTCCCGATGTTCGTATCTTACGTATTTCTGATGTTATTCGGTTAACTTGCTCGATGGTTCCATCTTTTCTCGGAAGCCAAATTGATGTGTTCGGATTGTGTGTGTTTCTCAGATGAGGAATTATGCGCGTCAAGAGGCATTTTTCAAAAAGCTTAGACAAGCACGGTAGAGGCTAATTGGTCTGTACGATGGTATTATTCTTTTCCAGGTTTGGAACATTATAATACCGATTTCTTCCATTTTTTTGGGAAGTAGCCGATGGTTGTAATCGCGTTGAAAGTTTACAGATAGGGAAATAGCACATTTGGAAGTTTAATGATCATTTCTTGAGTTATGACAAGCCTGGACTTTCTTTGGTTTCACTGTTCTTTTATGACTTTTACAATTTCATTTGGATAAATTCAGGTGGTTCAGGCTCGCCAGGACTGTCAGATACACAGGATGATAGTCAAAACGAATTTGTTGCGGGGTTTGGTTGGAAACATACGTAGGTGAGCACAAATTGTTGTCTGTCTTTGTCGCTACGGGCCCAACAGCCTGAGATTTCTTATAGGCGTTCTGTTTCGATCGGCGCACTTAGTTAGGGTGCCCTTCACAAAGGATCTTGGTACTGGTTGGTGAAATCTTATTACGTTTGCATCTGCTTCTCATCTTAGAGCTTTCTACCTGTGAAGCATCTTTAAACGTTGTTTTTAGATGCACCGGTAGACTGCCATTCACGTCGCAATCGTCGCTTTTCCAGAACATTGTTCTATTTGAAGATTAGTTTTACGTTTATTCGTCTCACGTCCGCGTTGTGGAGTGAAGATCTTAGCTGCTCAACAGTACTACTTATAAGTCACAACTCGATTCCGCTTCGAGTTGAACTGCGGACAAGATTGAGGTGAAAGCTAACGATTTCTTGTACTTGAGCCTTGTTCTGTGTGTTGTGAGTCTATTAGAATATTCCACATATCCGGGGATTGGAGTAGATTTAATAACACGGGGGAGTGGTCGGATGAAAGATCCGAAAGTGCTACGCGCTTATCAGATTCGTGGATGTTTTTTGTCACAGCAAAATCTATTAAGTCTGGTTGTTTGTTGGGGTCTCTGGCCAATTAGGACTACCCGGAGAAACTAGTTGAGTTTGTTGCTTGGCTTTATGATTCGTTGTATAGCTGCCTTCCTTTTGCGGTCACAAGGCGAGAACCCCAGTGCGGGTGTTTCCAAGTCCCCTGCTGCTATAAATCACTGTCCCTGATTAGAATACTTAAAAAACGGGGAGGACAATACACGGCGATAAGCGGTAAGATCTGATTCGTTGTAAAATAGATGCTTGTAGAATTTACCAAACCTTTTTGGAATTCTGTTTGATGCGGTTTCTTATTAGAATACCGGTTCCACCATTCTTTTCCAACCGGATATCTGTCCGTAGAATACGTATCCACGTATTTGAAGTTGTATTTGTTAATAAGGTGCGTTTCAGAAAGCAGCATTACATCAATTGATTGTCGTATGGAATGGGTAAGTTCAAGTTTATGCCGTGAAACACCGTTGGCGTTCCACAGAGATATTCGTAGAGGCGCCATTGATTATTTGGATTGTTGAGATGCAAGCATCTGTATCAAGGTGTTTTGATTTTGCATAGTTGATCTCATAAACGACATGAACTTCATCATACGTTGTTGTAGGGTGAAAATCATCGTTTCAATAGGGCTTTGTGACTGCTGCATGGGCTGCTGCGCGTTATCCATACTCGAATCTTCTTGTATTGCCCTTGGGGGAGCTGATGAGGGAGCTGATTTTTGGAGGCCAGATTTTAAAACATTGGCGAAAGATATGCCATTGACAGTGTTTGCGGGACCAAATGAGGACCTGGCTGCTTTGGCGAAGAAGACGTCGGGTGTAGTTTGGGAAGCTATAGTTGCTCTCTCTAAGCGAGAAAGCCCTTCTCTTTTAACGCACTTGCGATCTCGGAAGGGGTTACATCCGGTTCAATACCTTTAAGTACAACCTCAGACCCTTGCTGCTTTTTATTGATAAGTGTAGAAGTTTTTCTAAGCTTCATTAAATACTTGAGATTTTACTGAAATGCTCCTCATCTTTTGTTTGAAGCTTAATTTCGATGAAAATTGTTGTTTCCAACTGGTCAACGATCTTGTTCACCAATGCGTTGGATATCTTTTTCCGAAGTATATAGGTGGGGGCTTTAGTTTTTTTGGCCCATTTCCACTTCGGTAGCTGGTCGTTACGTATCAGCCAGCAGTGCAAACCTATTATGGTGTTTACTGGGTCCCCAGCAGTTTGGTTTGAGTTACCGCGGTTGATTTTTGATTTATTTTCCTGTGTTTTTTGTGGGCTAAGTTTTCGCTTTATTTGAACGTAGCGATCCATTCCGGTCTGCTTGCAATCGAAGCAGCAGTTGAAAGAGCTTATGCTTGGTCAGCAAAAGATGGTACGACGACTGTTGACACACAGTTAACGTTGTTGTTGCCGTAGCAGCAGCGGCTTGTACGGGCAAATTTGGTGGTGATAGTGGATTTCGCGGTGAGGGGGTCGGTGATGGAGAGGCACACTCTTCGCTCCAGGTTTTTGGAGTTGTAGTTGGTAAAATCGGAGAGCAAGAACGCGCTCTCACATCTTCTGAGACAAAGCTAAAGTAAGCGTTGTTTTTGGCCAAAGAGAGTCGCCGCTCGTCTTGCTCGCGCTGACGTTGGGCACGGGTATCGTAGTGACTCATCGAAGTTAACACTTGCTCAATTCAAATTCTATTTGATTTGTTTATAGTTTATATATTTGTTTAATTAAACTTTCAAAAATAAATGGATGATCGTGAGCATTGCACTATGGGGCTCTTGGCCTAATTTTAGATTTTTACTGCACTTAAGTACTATTAAATTTTTAATAATACGGAGCGCTTTAAAGAAACACGTCTGAACGGTCCTAAGGTTTGTATTGTAAGTGAGCATACTTGACTGTCGGAGACTCCGTACTTACTATCCAAAAGCAGCCACTTCTAAAAATTTTTTAATTTTTAAAACTTGTACACAACGCGCACAAAAAGAGTTGAAGAAGAGTCAATGCAAAGTCAAATAGACATACATATGCAGTAAGCATTTGGGAGAGCGGGACAGCCATATGTGCAATTCTAAGGTCTGTTAAGTGCACGCCCAAACAAAAGAAGTTTCTAGCTTAACATTCATACATGTAACAGAGATTAAAATAAAACTACATGTTTATCATGCACAATGTTGGAATAAATAAGTGTTATGAACTGCTTTGTGTCTCAGTGGGCCGCGCCGACTAGCTCATCGGAACTCCTCACGGGTGTGTTTCCATCCCTGGCCCGCAGTTCACACAATCGATAAATCATCGCTAACTGCAGCTGCAGCTCAATTACCATCACTATCGACAAAACGAAAACAAACTACGCAAAAAGGAACGACGGCGACGAAAACTGCAACAATAAATACAACAGGTAAGTAAAATTTACAATGCAAACAGAGAACAACACTAATCCCTCCTCCGTTCAAACAGGACCATTTCAGGACCCGCGTACCCTCCCTTCCTTAGACGGCATACGTTCCTTGAATCCCATATGTTGGCCACCGTAGTCCTCAGCCTCGTTAACATCACGTTTCTCCTCCCCTTTCACAAAAAACATAGCCGGACATCATATTCATTTTCATGCAAATATAATTTCAGATTTTTAATTTTCAATACTTGGCCCTAATTTTATATTATATATTTAGAATTTTCTTCATCAAATTTCAGCAAGGCAACACTGACGAAACAAACGCACAGAACAGAAACACCACGATGCTCGACGGACCATTGCCCAAACTTCTGACGCTGCTGGCGCGGCTCACGTTGCACGAGCTGTGGACGCTGACCGATCCGGTCATGACACGTTGTTATCAACCTGATCAACTTTTTGACAACTCGGGTTAACTCCTCCCTCGCTTAAGTGAAGACGTCCTCGGTCTTCCTAAAACCATCGATCACGGGTTGAAGTTCAGTTGACGTCGACCCTTATGATGCTTTTTGTAAAGTTGATGTGCTGCGTAGCAGAAGACCAAGAAGGTAATCGCGGCTAGTCAGAATTAGTGTCCTGTTTATCCCTCTTCCATCTGGGTAATCGTAGCTTTTCTACACTAAGCTTTTGTAGGTATTCAGGCTTATATTTCTTGGTGGCCTGTCACATTGAGGAGCGAGGATGAAGTTTTTCCAGTTTCGAAATACTGTGACATTTACTCTAACCTCATATCGAAGGTAATGAGAAATGTTCCAGTCACTGTTTGTTTGTTACCGTAGCTGTGTTCTCATTGATAATGATACCCCTTCATCGATGACTGTTATAGATTCAAGATGGCTGGGGCGAGTGGTGCAGTGTGCGTTGCCTCCCGAATGAAGTTGTTGCGCGCATGTTGTGTAAGACAGTTTTTTGCAAATAGTGGTGGAAAGTGTTGCGGTGCAGTTTGCGATCGGCATTACTTGATTGCCGCAGTCAGCTATGTTATCGTTTCCGGCGAAGTTTAGGATATGCCAATTGCTGGACGGAAAAATAGTAATTTTCTTACACTCTAACTAGGTTTAGGATATTTATAATAAAATGAAAAATATATAAAAAATTTACTTTGTCAACTTGCATTAAATCTGTTACAAAATTTTGAAATTTATTAAATCTTTTAAATCATCTGAATCTAAAATAGTGGATTATTATTCCATTTTTGAGATGTTACTGACAACATAAGTGCTTCTGGTTCGGCTATTATTATTCTATTTCTTGAAAGTAATGTCTCATATAGGTGTTCTGTATTTACTTCTTTGTCTGTGCGTTTTTAATTAAAAAGTTTACAATGTCTGTTAGCCTACTTATTGTTGTTGTTTCTGACTCTACGACTGTTTTTCGTAAACTTGATACTCTCGAAATCATCGAAATCTGGTATCCCTTCTTTTAAGCTCCCTATCAAGTAAATATTTTGAACGGTGTGATATTACTAAAGATACCTGTCGGTTCCATCCAGTATCTGTTTCATGTGGCTCTGGGAATTCTCTTTAATTTTTCTGTCTCCTCCGCTATCCAATATCTCGTTAAATTTTTGAATGTTTTAAATATGGAATTCCTCCATATATCACGTTCCGTCTATGATTGGTATGTAGTTTGAGTTCGTCATTTTCTTCTTGTTGTGATAAAATTATGTAACCCAAAACCTGAAATGTGAATAATAAGGATTAATTCTTACTTAATGTTATTCAATCTATATTAAATTGTCCTTGTGGACCTCCCTCCCCTTTATTAGAACCGTTGTCACCAAATCGGCTTCAACAGTTTCTTCCTCATATAGGGGCGTTAGCTTGTTACCTAGTCTTCTATTTGATTTTACAAGTACTTTATCGCCGACTCCAAAAGTTCTATTTTGTCTTTTTTCGTTGAGTCTTTGATTCTGGATTTCTTGGGCTTTGTAAATTTTGTTTCTGATTTCGGCTTCGAATTTTGGTATAGACGAATGTACTATGTCAATGGGTTTCTTATTTGTGACGGAATGTATTGTTCTGTTGTGTTCTATTGTTGATTGTAGTATAAATTCAACTGTGTCACTTAAATGCTTTTCTAATTTTAAGCACCTAGCGATTTCCGCGAGCGTACTATGGAATCTCTCAACTTGTCCGTTTTACGTGCTGTGAAGTGGTGGAGAGTTTATAATTTGTACGTCGAAACGATTATTCAAGAGATTTTTTATTGTTCCTGAATTTAAGGATGGTTCGTTATCGCAGTACACAGTTTTAGCACAAGGGAAGAAATTCAAAGGTTGTAAAATGGGTGGTTGAATGTCTGTTATAGTCCGGGAAGCTATGGGTTGGACGATGGCGAATTTTGAAAATTTGTCAATGTGCAGTATATCACCTACTTAAAAGGGGATTGGCGTTTCGCCAATAAAATGTTTTTAGGGGTGTCGGTCGTATTTAGCCCAGTTGCAGACCTTACCGTTTGCAACTACTTCATTTACTAAACGAGTCATTTTCGGAAAATAATAATCTTGCAGAATTTGCTTACCTGCCCTATGCGCTCTATTATGTTCAGCGATTACTATTTCCCTTTGTTCGTTTGGGTCGACAATGTCAATGACCATTTTTTTTGAATGCCAGAACTTAGTGGTCGGAAAGGTTTCGATTAACTTATTTTGAATAAAAGCCAAAATGGATAAATCGTATACAATTGCGTTTACTACATCTTTTTTGACTGCGTCGACTTATAATAGTTCGTGTAAAAGTAACTGCGTTCTCTTCTATGATTATTGATTTCGAAAACAATTTGCCGGCTTGTCCGTAGACTCAATAGTATACATTAATGACAATTCGCTATGTATTGTGGCCAAATCAGATGATGCGTCTTCCTCTAAGGCATGAAAGTTCTGTCGCGATAGTGCATCAGCAACAAAATTTTCTTTTCCCGGTTTATAGAAAATCTGAACGTTATGTTCGTCAATAAAGTATTTCCATTTCTTTATTTTCGCATTTGAGTTTTTGTCTGAGACGGAGCCTGTAAGCGGCTGATGGTCAGTATAAATATTTAGGTTTTTTACGCCATACAGATAGTTTCTTAGTAACTCCCGTTCGTTTGTTGCAAATTCTAGCTCATTATCTTTTAAAGTTCTGGAGATCATAGTAATTGGTTTTTTATCCTGTGATAAAACCGCTCCCAGACCATCGGATGAAGCGTCTGTAGTAAGGTCAAATGGCTTTTGATAGTCCGGGTAAAGTAACATAAAATCGTCAGAAGCTAGAACGTTTTTTAGTTTCTCAAATGTCTAAAGTTGTTTGTCGTTAAAGGTCTCGGGTATTTTCTTTGATTGATTAGCGCTGACTTTGCCATTGTCACCTTTCAGTATGTTGAATTGCCAATATTTTTTGACAATTGTACGTGGGTACTATTTACCAAGAATGAATACAACTTGGCTTTCAACAACAACGTTTATTTTGGCTAGATTGGCTTCACAATATGCGGCTGTGGCTTTTAACAATAAGCTTCGCCAGATCAACAACTAAAGTTATGTACAATGCAAAAACGCGGGAAAAATATGCTAGTGTATATGTATGTGTATGCAATCACAGCTGGAACCAGTTCACGACAAGCCTGCTCATCTAGTTCAGTACACGACAAGCCTGCTCATCTAGTTCATGCTTTGCCGATAGTTATATCGATAAACGGATTAGGCTGCTGCTGAATCCGACATACTCCCCCCGTTGGAAGCCTGTCTTTCAACAGAGTCCTTTAGCGGCAACAGACACAGCTTGTTCACTGCTCTTCTGATGACAGCAGATGCTGTGTTCAGATCAGCCACACGGGCGACTCCATCCTTGCCAGGGACCAGATGCAACACCCTGCCAAGCGGCCAGCGCATGGGAGGCAGGTTTTCGTCCTTCACGAGTACCATGTCATTAACGCACAAAGATTGCGTTGGAGAACGCCACTTAGTTCGCTGCTGCAGAAGAGTCAAGTATTCTACACGCCACCGTGCCCAGAACACCTGTTGCAGCTGCGACACACGCTGCCATCCATCTAGTCGGTTGTAGTTCAGCTTGGTCAGATCAGGCTCGATGATACAACTTGGGGGACCACCGAACAGTAAATGCGCAGGAGTCAGGACATCTAGATCTGCTGGGTTCTCTGAAAGTGCAAGTAATGGGCGAGAATTAACAACTGCACAGACGAGGGTGCGCAGTTCATCAAAGTGCAACACCGAGCGGCAAACAGAGCGATAAAAATGGTGCTTGGCCAACTTCACAGCCGCCTTCCATAATCCACCAAAGTGCGGAGAACGAGGAGGAATGAACTTCCAATCGATGTCATCGGCGAGGCAAAACTGCTGCACTGCCTTCAGGTGGGAATCGCTTAGCATCAACGTTTTTAGCTCAAGTAACTCGTTCTTGGCCCCAACAAAATTCGTTGCATTGTCGGACCACATCTGACTGGGCTTCCCGCGAGTAGGAATAAGACGTTTTAACGCGCTCAGAAACGCCGCCGTCGATAGATCCTTAACCAGCTCCAGGTGCACTGTCTTGCTTGTGAAGCAGATAAACACGCTGACATAGCATTTCAGGGGCGCTCGCGTTCGAACCTCCGACTTATAGAAAAATGGCCCACAATAGTCGACTCCAGTGACCGTAAACGCTCGAACCGCTTCCAGACGCTCCTTTGGAAGACTTGCCATCATTGGTTCCACAAAGCTTGGCCTCGCTCGGAAGCACGTCACACATCCTCTTATCGACTTGGTTACCGTTCTTAATCCGCCAATTAAAGTCGAATCTTGGCCAGAAGTGCACGGGGTCCGATGTGAAGATTCCTTTGATGAAACTGCACGATGAGTGCTTGTGTGATTGCATGACGCTGAGGCAGAATAATGGGATGCTGGCCATCATAATTCAAAGACGAATTGCAAAGCCGTCCACCAACACGAAGCAGTCCACACTCATCCAAAAAGGGAGCCAAAGCAGCAATGGAGTTTGACTTTCTCACATTCCCGTGAGACCGGATCTCTTTCATGTCGTCCCAAAGGTTCGTCATTTGCCCAAGACGCAGAAGAATGCGAGTGCCATGATGAACATCTAAGACAGTTAATTCAGGATTCCTTATTCGCTTGATAAATTTGTAGACATAGCCAAATGTGCGCTGCATGGATCCAAATGAATTTGAGTGCTTACATCCAAGAGTGAGGTCTGCATCTCAACTCAATTGTAGGCTTTTCGGGAATGCAAGACGCAGGCCAGCTTGGACGACCATCCACAAGATATGGCGGGCCATGGAACCAGAGATCGGATTGTGCCAAACACTTCTGGAAGTGCGCCCCTAGAAAGGATGTCAGCTGGATTCCTATCGGTTGGAACATGATGCCATTGCATGCCGAGGGTCAACTCCTGTATTGCAGACACTCTGTTTGCAACGAAAACATTAAATTTGAAAGGCTCATCTCTAATCCAGGATAGAACTACTGAAGAATCGCACCAGCAATAAAACTGGCTGAAGAAAATTCCGGTATGATTGATTTCATACATCAGGCTTGCCAATAGCTTCGCTCCACAAAGTCCCAACTTCGGAACGGACAACGTCTTCAAAGGCGCAACTCGCGACTTGGAGTACAGGAGTCTACTTGTGACAGTCTGACCTCTGGTGACCACATAGACGCAAGCACCATAAGCCTCCAAACTGGCATCGCAAAATCCATGAATCTCCATCTCAGCATCTGCGATGAGCACGACTCTGGGAAACGAGACGTGTGGAATGTTCTGGAAACTACTGCATAACTCCTTCCATGCCGTGTCACGTGCTACAGGCAAACTTTCATCCCAAGTCAGTTGAGCCTTGCAGAGCTGCTGAAGAAAAATCTTTGCTTTAGTTATGACTGGGCCTAATAGTCCAAGCGGGTTCACTCTAGAGTCTAAAACAGACAAAGAAAACAAAAGCGTATCAACTGCAGGGTCCCATACAAGGCCAAGGGCTTTGGTGACATCGCTTCCATCAGCGAACTTAAAAAACTGTTCTCTGTTTTCAGCAGCTACTTCATCTAGGACCTTTTCGTGACTCGAACACCATTTGCGAAGCTTGAACTGGCCACGGGCCAATATAGCGCAAGTCTGATCCATCTTTTGCCTGGCTTCTGCCACTGAGTTTGCTCCGGAGGTAAAATCGTCAACATAGAACTCCTGTTGTAGGGCCTTTGAACCAATTGGATAAGCATCACGCTCATCAATGGCCAACTGGTGCATTGCGCGCACTGATTGAAATGATGCAGATTTGGTTCCATAAGTCACCGTATCCAATTTGAATACCTTTATGCCCTCCTCAGGCGAATCTCTCCACAGAATGCATTGATACAAGCTATCAGGCATGGCAATTCGAACACAGCGGTACATCTTACAAATGTCAGCTGTTAGCGCTACAGGATATGTGCGAAAACGAATCAAAATATGAAGCAGCTTTGGCTGTATAATTGGGCCGGCCATCAACACGTCGTTAAGAGAGTATCCTGAATCGGTCGACGCAGAGCCATCAAACACCACACGCAACTTTGTTGTGGTGCTGTCCTCCTTCAAGACGCAATGGTGAGGAAGAAAATACTTGCAGCAATCTATGGACTCAGGAGCAACTTGCGACATGTGGTTCAGATCCAGAAACTCTTTGATGAAAGCTGAATACTGCTCCTTTAGATGCGCATGACGGCCCAATTTACGTTCAATGCTGAGGAAACGACGATATGCCTGGTCATAGGAGTCACCTAGAAGCTCTGCACTGGGCTTCAAAGGCAACCGAACCATAAATTCGCCAGACGGCAAACGAGAAAAGTTTTTTATAAAGTGCTGCTCGCATTCCAATTCTTCCTTGCTGGCCTTTACCATGGGCTCTTCCAAACTCTCAATTTCCCAAAATCGTCGAGCCAAGTCATCCAACCTGAAGTCCAGCTGAGCATCCTCGCTGATAAGAGCGCTGCCAGTAGACAACAACGAAGTGCTACGATGCTTCTCAAAACCTCCAGTCACGACCCAGCCAAGGCGCGTCTTTTGAAGCAGCGGCAATCCTGGCAACAGCATGATTTGCCCAACAGATAGCAGCTCATAGAAAAGGCTCGCTCCAATTAAAAGATCCACTCGCTGTGGCTTGTTGAACACTGGATCAGCCAGTGTAATGTTGGAGGGAATCTTCCAATCCGACGTGTCGATTGCGAAGCTAGGCTGACTGTCGGCAATAGTTGGGGCCACAAGGGCGTCAAATGTGGCTGAATACTCTGACGTTGACGACTTCATCTGAATTTTTACAACTGATCCGTCAGTAGAAACGCTCGTGTCTCCGAGACTCGTGACGACGGCCGAAGATCTGGTTTTCTTTAAATGCAGCCTCTGTGCGAAACGAGAAGTTACCATGTGCAGCTGAGAACCAGAGTCCAGTAACGCTCTGCACGGAACCAAAGATCCAACGCTATATCTCACCATGACCACCGCGGTGGCCAAAACACGACAGCAGACTGAAGACCTTGGGCAGCAAGAGAGGTAGCAGAGTGAGCTGTAGTCGACGGGGGAATACTGGCGGCAGACGATGTGCTTGCTGGTCCTACTGCCTGAGAATCAGAAGAGGTAGCAAAATGCAACAGGCTGTGATGCTTTCCTCCACAGGTGCGACAATGACTGCTGCTACATGAACGAGTTTGATGCCCTTTCTTTAGGCAGTTGAAACATAGAGCCAGTTTTTTTACCTCCTTATGGCGCAGAGATGGAGACAAATTTGCAAATCTACTGCATGAATAGATTCCGTGGCCGCGTTCATCACAGAAACCACATCCACCTTGGCTAGTCTCGGCCACAAAGGCCTTTCTTGGGTTAGCATTTTGGTTAGACTTGCCCATATGAGAATTTGCTGACGTCGAATATTGTATGCTGTCCAGCTTCTGGCATCGCCTTTCCAGAAACTCAAAGAATTTATCAGCTGTCGGCACCTTGTCCGAGGAGCAAGCGTCATCCCACTTATTTTGGGTTTTCACGTCCAATTTCTGAAGGAGTGTTTGCACAATAAAACATCCTGAAATCTGCTCCGAATTGCCCAATGTCTTTAACGCACGCATATGCGAGTTGACCTTGTCAGAGAATTGCCGAAGTTGTGACGCCGACTCGTTGTCTACCCTCTTGAGCCCAAGAATCTCCTTTATGTGTGCCTGGAAAACAATACGTTTGTTACTAAAGCGTTTATTAAGAATATCGAGAGCCACACGATAATTGGCACCGATAAAATCCAACGATCTAACCGCATCCAACGCAGAGCCAGACAGACATGAGCGAAGATGCTGCAGCTTCTCAATGTTGGTCAATTCGGGATACTTGTCAACGACAGACTCAAACATTGCGTAGAAATTGGCATATTCCGTATAGCCATCGGAGAATGTAGGCAGCTTGAGTTCGGGCAAACGCGATCTATTGGCCACTATCACGGTTTGATTAAGAGTGTCATCATAGTGCCCAAATGTCGAATGTGGCGGGGCGCTTGACTGATGTTTTTGAATAATTATGCGCACACGAGCCTCGAGCTTAGCCAATAAATCGTCAAAGTCATCGCGCACTTTTTTTTTTTAAAGGTAGATTTAGTTTGCTCAATACGTAATAAATGCACTTCTAGCTCGACAGGGTCTAGATCATAAAGCTTGTTTGTTGATAAATCACTTTCGAGATTTTTAGCGCGTTCAAACAATGCAGACACTTTGCGTTTGAAAAAGGTCACCCTGTCTGCAATTCGCGCTTTATCAGCGTCTGTGTTTGCCATGATGGCGCTTGGCAACAATGTAACGGCGAAAGAAATGAAAGCAACGACAAAAGTCAGTAACAGCACAGCCGCTTATGTACAAGCGTATGTATATAAAAAGGCTGAGAATGACAGCAACAACAACGAGCTAGAGTCTAATTGCGGTGCCTTTCCCAATATGACACACAATATGACACTATGAAACTGTTGCTTTGCAACACACACACGCACATATGTATGTATGATTATGCACTTGATTTGTTTTCAGCGAACACAGAACTTCACTGCACAATTGAATGTTATTTAGCCAATCTCGCCGGGGCCTCCAAATGTTGAATCGCCAATATTTTTTGACAATTGTACGCGGGTACTATTTACCAAGAATGAATACAACTTGGCCTAACAACAACGTTTATTTTGACTAGATTGGCTTCACAATATGCGGCTGTGGCTTTTAACAATAAGCTTCGCCAGATCAACAATTTAAGTACAATGCAAAAACGCGGGAAAAATATGCTAGTGTATATGTATGTGTATGTGTATGCAATCACAGATGGAACCAGTTCACGACAAGCCTGCTCATCTAGTTCAGTACACGACAAGCCTGCTCATCTAGTTCATGCTGTGCCCATAGTTATATCGATAAACGGATTAGGCTGCTGCTGAATCCGACACAGTATTTCAGTTAATGGTTTTGCTATAGATGAAAAACCTTCGATAAAGCACCTATAGTAGCTTGCTAGACCCAAAAATGATCGTATCTGAAACAGTGTAGTTGGCTGCTCGAATTTTTTAAAAGCATCAATTTTACTGGGATTTGTTGGTATACCTCCTCGGGAGACCACAAATACTCTACTTTTTCCTTGAAAAAATTTGATTTTTCCGCGATCCCCTCATATTTGAGTTATGGAGCTTTTCTAATACCCATGCGATGTGTCCTACATGGTCTTCCATGCTTTCTGAGAAGATAATAACATCATTCACATAAACATAGCATGACTTGCCAATTTGTTCACTAAGCACATCGTCGATAGTTCTTTGGAAAATACTAGGCGCATTTTTCAAACCAAACGGAAGTCTGCAGAATTCATACTTCCCATTCGCCACAGAGAAAGCTGTTTTCTCTATATCTTTCTTCGCAAGAAGGATTTGGTAAAAACCGGATTTTAGATTGAGTGTCGTAAAGAATTTGGATTTTCCCAAGTTTGAAAGTATGGAAACATAGCCTGAAATTTCCCTATTATTTGTTTCTGCTGTTTGTTGATAGCTGTTTATTTTTAAAATTTAATTCGCCGTCAGTCTGTTTCAGTAAGTCTAGTCCGATTATTCCGTCGAATGTTGTTAAATTTGGAAGAATAAAAAATGTCGCAATAGTATTAAAGAGGTGTATAATGCACTCTTTGTCTATGGCATTATTGCCATGAATTGATTTTACTTGGAAAGTCTGATTAACCGGGACCACGTTATTAAGTTCTTTTAATGGTTTTATGTAGTTTTTAGAGGCCCCTGTATCGATTAATAATTTTATTGTTCTCCCTGCTATTGTTCTTTCAATGAACGGAAGCAGGGAGTTATGCCTAAAAAATTGACTTGGTTATAGGAAGTGTCATCGTCTATGTCTTCAGTCTCACGTTCGACTACCTCGGCGTACTAGTCTTCTTCGTTAAGTGGATCTTCGTCCACGGCCAAATGGTTGACTCGTTGATGTTTTGGTCCTGTGAACCTTGCGGTTCCACTGTTTGGTCGTTTGTTAGCTTGTCCGAAGTTGTTGTAAGTGTTCGGCTGAGTATTCTGCTGTTGTTGCCAATAGTTAGTACTTTGTCTTATAGGTTGGTTCTGAAATTGGGTGTTTATCCTAAAGTGGGATGAACTATCTATGTCCATGGGCTGAACCTGATCTCGGTGCTTCTAAAGGACTTTTAGTAAAGTACGGGTTTTTTTTCTTGCTGGGTATTTCTATTATTGGACGTTGTGTTTCTGTCCCTGAATTGTTGTCTCTGTTCGATTTTCTGGGATCTTTTCTCAACACTTCGTGCGAAGTTACTAGCAAACACAAATCTTTCGTGGTTGGATTCAACCTCTTGTCCTGCCAGAGCGGAAGGAAGATCTGACGGTCTTAACGACTTTCTAATGCCAGATATGAAAACTCGTAGAGCGTCTGCTCTGTATTTTTCATTTAAAGATGCGGCCACGTTTGTGTCGTAGGTCATGATTGTCTTGTTAATAAGAAGAGTCATTTTTTTCTCTACTTCGTCATAGTATTGCAATAGTGTCATGTTTCCTTGACGGAGCGTTGACATCTCTTGCTCGTTAAGTTAAATGGGACGTTTGTCGGCGTAGGTGAAGTCAAGCCGATTTATTATGGCTTTGAAATTTAGGGGCGTATCGAAAGATGACAGAGTCATGTCCGCAGGACCCTTGATTTTATTTCTTAGTATCCCCAAAGCTTGATAATGCTTTGAGGTACCTTTATATTTTTCAAATACCTTATAAGCGATATGCGCTGCTTTCCTCCATGACACGTATGTCTCGTGTTTGCCCTCGAAGTCTGGAAGGGACCTTACTATGTCTAGTGTTTCATTACAAATGCCTGCGCCTCATTATAAGTTATCACTCAAGGGGTACGAATGCATGCCTTACTTAAACCCTGCCTGATATCTTTTATCTTCTCTTCAAATAATTTCTCCTGAGGTGCTAATGCGCTTGATACTGCGGCTTCTACTATGGATTGCAACTGTTCTGGGGTTATGGATGCCATGTTTACTTGGCTCTGTTCACTTTTACACTTTGGACCTTCTAATTTGTTGGACTTTTCTAATAACTCTTCTATGTCACTGTCACTCATAAATATTTATAAACTTAGAGACTTGGAATGCTTTTCCTAAGTTTTTAATTTTTATCACTTAAAGTTTTTTTTTAAATTTTAATTGAAAATTGTTTGCTTAAATTTTATTTATAAGTTTCCACTAAACATTCCACTTACATGCTTTATTTCTTTCCTTAGAATTTGAATCTTATGTTGTAGTTTCTGCTTGTTGTTCCTGGGATTTAGGGGGTTGCTGGTAGATGTTGATGGTGGTGCCGGGTGTTCTTATAGGTTTTTTTTAAGCCCCGTACTTAAAATAGGTACAGGGGTCTATTGGGTTTGTTTTACCGAATATGTGCGTAAAAGGCAGAAGGAGGCGTGGCAGACCCTATAAAGTATATATATTCTTGATCAGCATCAATAGCCGAGTCGATATAGCAATGTCCGTCTGTTTGTCTGTCTGTATGGACACCTAGATCTCAGAGACTATAAGAGCTAGAGACAGCAAACTTGGTATGTTTGTTCCTCTATACTGCAGGCAGATCAAGTTTGTTTCAAAATTCGGCCACGCCCCCTATATCGCCCACAAATCGAAAAAAAAATTCATTTCCAAATTATACGAGCAATTTAAAAGCTAGAGATTTTGCATAGACAAAGAGAAAAGTGTCCTAGATTTTTGCTGATAATTTAATTTTGATTGGACAATAAATAGCTAAGATATTCAAATAATAAATTTCGCTGTTTTATTCGTTGATGGCGTGTTATGAATAATTTAAACTTAAATAACTTGATAAAGTAAAAAATTGTATTAAAATATTATATAACAAATTGGCGTCCATTCAGACGTGAACTTCCGTGGCGCAGTGTACTGAGTCGCGGAGTCGGACGGTGCTTGTGGATTCGAGTCCAGCCGTGGACAAAAGGATTTTAATTTATTAATGTTCGAATTCAATTTCATTTTATATTTAAATTCAGTGCTTATTTAAAATGTAATGTTAAGATTAAATGTTAAAATATCTTTATTTCTGGTACTTTGTAATTGAGTACTAAAACAAGCAATATGGCCATTTGTAATTTTGTTGCGTGTTCGATTCCCGGCGAGAAAAACTTTTTTTCCAGCTTGTTTTAAGCTACTTATACAATTTATTGCTAGTTTTACAATTTATTGAAATTGTTTTTTATGAATGTTAAACGGACATTAAATATTGAATATATGTTTAATCATATAGCACTATACACTATATAATATAGTTGTCATAGGACCGATCGGTCGAAAATCAAGTCTTAGTATGAAAAACTTTTTTGTTTTATGAGATATTGTAACCAATTTTAAAGAATATACATAGAACTTGGTCTTATTTATCCTGTACAAAGTTAGTCCAAATCAGAGCACTATATAACCAAACTGATAGAATATGTATCTAACTTGTATTTATATATCCTGACCAAAGTTGATTCAAATCGGACCCCTATATCATACAGCTGTCAAAGGACCGATCGGGTCCAAATCAAGTATGAATTTTTAGCAGTCTTAGCTTAGTACGGGGTCTCCGACAGTCGACTGCTCGACTGTAGCTCCGTGCGACTAGTTTTTTTTATAACAGAGGCTGTTGAGCTTGTTATTCGTTGATTATTCTTGTGAGCTTGTTAGTTGTTGTTTTTTGTTAACAGAGGCGTTTGGGCTTGTTAACGGTTGGTGGTTATAACAGAGGATTGTGGGCTTTTTATTTGTCGATTAATCTAACAGAAGCTTGTGGGCTTGTTAGTTGTTGCTTTTTAGGATTTTCGGATTCTTTTATCCCGTTGGACGCCAGTTACGAGAAGGGTCTTATCTCGAGGTTAAGGTTGTTACGTGAAGGGTCTTATATCCGTTATTGAGTCACTTAAAACACTTGTTGTTTATTAGTGAACTTCCAAGTTTAACTGTCAAAAATGAACTAAAGCTAATTAAAAAGTGCACTTATAACGAAAGCTAGCCCTAGTGCCCTAAATATGCTGAATAGGCAATCCTATGGTATTTGCTTATGCTCAATCAGCGATCCCACTGTGTTCACTGAAGTTCTACAGAAGACGGGCCATTGCCCAAACTTCTGACGCTGCTGGCGCGGGTCACGTTGCACAAACTGCGGACGCTAACCGATCCGGTCAATGACACGTTGATATTTTTATTTATTTATTTATGCACGACTAAAAAGCAGTCGGCAAGGAACAAAAAACTCATATAAAGAATTAAATTATTAAATTAATGATTAATAAATAAAGATAAAATTAATATTAAAATTAAATATAAATATAAACTGTAAATAAAGATTTAAATTAGAATTAGAATTAGATCTGGGGTATGCAAAAAATTATAAATGATCCAACATTTGTTGCAAAGATTGGGGAAAACCCAGAAAAACCCAATCAGATCAATAAGGATTACTAATGTTGTTAGTAATTGTAAGAATGTTAAACTAGTAGAATGTAATAAAACAAGTTATTAGTGTTACTTAGGTCAGGAATTAAAGGAAAGATATTGGAAAAGTGCGTATTTTAGGGAAGGGAGAGAGAGCTCTGAGGAGAAAACGTGAAAGAGGCTATTATAGGTAGTGCATAAGACTCGAAACGAATCGTGTGAAGCGTAATCAGTTGTGCATGTAGGTAAAAATAAAAGCTTGTAATTCCTAGTAGGCCTGCGGGGGACAGAAAAGGTGAGGCGGGCAAGAAGGGAACTAGAATCGATCTCGCCAATAATCAATTTGTGAAGAAAAACAGCACCAAGAGTTTTCTTACGATTAATTAAAGACGGAAGATTGAGAAGACGAAGCCTATGGGAGTACGGTGGTAAACGAAGGTTGGGATCCCAGTTAAAACCACGTAAGGCGAAAAGCAAGAATTGCTTTTGAACTGATTCAATTCGATTCTGGTTTATTTGATACTGCGGGCTCCAAATGCATGAACAGTATTCCAGGATGGGACGAACTAACGAGACGAAAAGGAGTTTCGTGGTAAAAGAATCATTAAATTCTTTCGACCAACGTTTAATGAAACCAAGTACTCCTTTGGCGTCATTAACTATAGTGGAGATATGTAAATTGAAGCATAATTTGCAATCAAATAAAACTCCAAGATCCTTTACAGATTTTATACGTTCCAAAGGGGTATTGTCAATCGTATAAGAAGCTAAATAGGGCCTAGAACGACTAAATGTCATGAGCATACACTTTGAACAATATAGATGCAACTTATTGGCCGAACAGCATAGTTGCATAGCGTTCAAATCGTCTTGCAGACGATTATGAAGAAGGGGATCAGTGTATGAAAAAATAAGCTTTACATCATCCGCATACATTAAAACATATGAATGGGCCAGGATAGTGGGTAGATCGTTAATGAACAGAGTTAAAAATAAAGACCCTAAGTGACTACCTTGAGGTACACCAGAAGTAACGTAAACCGAACTCGAAATAGTTGATCTAAGGAGCACTTTTTGGGTCCTACCTTTTAGGTAGGTGGAAACCCAACGTAAAAAGGCAGAGGGGAAACCTATGCACCTAAGTTTGTAGAGTAAGAGGTCATGGTTCACAGAGTCAAAGGCTTTACTGAAGTCAGTGTATATGACATCCGTTTGCTTTTTCTCTGAAAATGCATCATTTACCAGAGAAGTAAACTCAAGCAAGTTGGTCGTAGTGGACCGACCCTTAATAAAGCCGTGTTGAGTAGGAGAAATTATCGATTTACAGAGATGCTGCAAAGACGAAACAAGGATTTTTTCAAATAATTTAGGAATGGCTGATAGCTTTGCAATGCCTCTGTAGTTCGAAATATCAGACCTACCACCTTTTTTGTGGAGAGGAATGATATAAGATTCTTTCCAAAGATATGGAAAGGTTGAAGATTCAAGGGATAGATTAAAAAGCTTATGCAACGGAGCAACTAAAGAAGAGCAGCATTCCTTAAGAAGACAACTAGGAATGTTGTCTGGCCCAGGGATGAAAGAAGATTTTAAAGAAATAAGAGAAGAGATTATAGTGTTATAAGAAATAGAGGGAGCAAACATAGTGTTTGATTGAAAAATAGAATAAGGATAAGATGAATTAGAAGTGGAGATTGGAGAGTAGGTGGATTCAAAAAAGTTAGCAAAAAGTTCAGCGGCTGCAGAATCGTTGCTGGCATTATCTATCCCATAAAAAAAAAGAGGAAGGTAAACCGTGAGACTTACGCTTCAAGTTAACAAATTTGTAAAATTGTTTAGGGTCACGGAAAAACTGTCTTTTGCATCGAGTTAGATAGTTCTCGTAGCATAGCAAGTTTAAATTGGCGAAGTCCGACTTGGCTATTGTGTACTTACACCAGTCAAGACTTGAGCCAGACAGATATGTAACCTTAGTTTTATATATTCTGTCCAAAGTTGGTTTAAATCGGACCACTATAACATATGGCTGTCATAGGATCAATCCGGCGAAAATCGAGTTTTAGTATGAAAAACTTTTTTGCTTTATTAGATATCGTAACTGTAGCAATAAGTTATATACACATAGCAATAAGTAATTCACAATACACAAGATCCACAGGATTCACACATACATTATTATAAGCTAGCAAAAAAAAAAGAGAGACAATAAAAAACATTCTGAGTTTGGCAATGAACAAGAACGCATCGCGTGTGACTACAAACTTCAGAAGTGGGATAGAGACAATAAATCGCCTAATAAAGAAGAAAAAATAAAAATTCTTGGCTTGAGACAACTAAAAGTGAAGTGATTGAAATGCAAGCAATTAATGCAAGCGAGTTTACACCGGCAGAACTAAAACTTTGGCTTGGGCACCTGGAGTTACCAACCAATGGGAGCAAGGCTACTTTGGCAGCTCGGATCAGTGAAGTTCCAGTGATGGTGCGTGGAGAGGGACCGCCCAGTGCAAATCCAGAAAATTCTGGTGAAATCAACGGGATCGAAACCGGTACGCAGAAGCAAGTCGCAAACGATGACACCAACAACGCAATGCAAAGTCAAGACGAAAACGAAGTCGCCGTCAGCGAAGCAATGCAGAGTCAGAACGAAAAAGGGCGCAACAACAACAAGAGTGTGCAAAGTGTACGCGAAAATTTTAACAGCGTCAGCGGTGGCACACAAATTGTTCGCTCTTTCGACGAAGGTGCGGAGGAAGGAGAAAATGAAAACAACAGTGCAGAAGAAAAACTGTTAAAACTGCAGATGAAACTAGTAAAACTAGAAACTGAAATGTTGAGAAGAGAACAAAAAGAGAGCAACAACGGCGATAGCAGCACGATGCTGAGTGTGGTTTAAGACATGTTGCCAGAGTTCGATGGCAAAAGTTCTGCAACAATTTGGGTTTCGCAACTAAAGTCAATTGTTGCCATTTACAAATTAGATGACATTAACTAGTGATGCACAAAAGTGGCTGTACTCAAGCAGTACCCACACAGAGATGCAAATAAACATATTGCTAAACAAGCTGCAAGACGTTTTTCAGGTAAAGAAAAATGTAATGATGCTTCGATGCAAGTTTGAAAGTCGCAAGTGGTTGGCCAATGAAGATTTTTCGACGTTTTATCAACAAAAGATTCTACTAGCGGCAGAGATAGAGCTGGGCGAGGAGGAGTTGATCGACAACTTAATCGAAGGTATACCAGAGGAAAGTTTGCGGTGTCAGGCGCAAATTAAATGCTTTGTTATTGTTGGAATTAACAAATTGGAATTTGACATGCTTGTAGTGGCAAACGAGTCAATGAGCTATGATGTGGTTTTAGAAAGAAATTTTATGACGGTATGTAAATTTAAATTATTAAGTGAAATATTTGATCTAAACGAATGTGAAGATACCATTAAGCAGTTGCCCAACGAATGTTTAGAAAATGATTGTATAACAAACGAATGTGTTACAGTTTATATAATGAGAGTTCAGAAAATGATTGTATACCAAATGATTGTAAAGAAATGGTATCAAATGTGTGTCCTATGAGTATAGGTTCAGCGAACGAGAGCAAGCAATATTCAAATGAGTGTAAGTTAGGGAAAAGGTTCAACGAAAATATAGAAGAAAATGAAAGTCTAAAATATAAGTGTCTGAGAGATAATATTGTAGATAATGAGCGATTTAGTTCGGAAAAAGAAGAAGAGATTTTGCGGTCTTTCAATGTGTTGCCGTTGGATTATCCTGATAAACATGAAAGTGATGATTTGATAATAAATGAAAATTGCGACGAGAAGTTAAAAGAACGTTTCCGAAATATTTTTGATAAGTTCTATAAAAAAGCGGAAAGGCCTTTGGTTCCGGAAAACAAATGGGAAATGAAACTCCTATTTGAAAATTTTAAGTCATTTCATTATCCACCTAGACGGCTGTCATACGCTGAAAAGGATCAAGTCCAGAAATTGATAGATGAATATTTAGAAAAAGGATACATCAAGGAAAGTGAGTCAGAGTTTGCATCGGCTATATTGTTGGTAAGAAAAAAGAATGGAGAACTAAGAATGTGCTTCGATTATCGCACACTCAACAAAAGTATGCTAAAGGATAATTATCCAACACCACATATTGACGACCTTATCGATAAACTTTCTAGGAAGAAGTATTTTACAAAATTAGATTTGAAAAATGGATATTATCATGTTTATATGCTTGAAGAGTCCATGAAATATACCTCTTTCACAACTCCTATGGGACAGTATGAGTGGCTACGAATGCCTTTTGGCCTTCGCAATGCTCCAGCGGTATTCCAGAGGTTTGTAAATAAAATATTTTCGGATATGATTAGGACAGACAAAGTGATAGTTTATATGGATGACATAGTAATAGCTACTGAGGACAGTTCGTCGCATTTGGAGATAGTAAAAGAAGTGCTACGTCGCACAGTGGGACAGAAAGGGTGGGGGGTGGGATTTAAATCATTTTTTCGATGAACGCGATTTCAAAAAAAATAAATGCATTCGATAGAGAAATCTCCAAAGATTACAAATCCAAAAGATTTTTGAAATCAGGTAAAAATTGTGGGCGTGACAGCCTCTCAAAGTTGAAAAATTTTTCAGTGCACGCACAAATGTGCAAATTTTACTAAAAATGCTAACTTTAAAACGGGTTTGTTGTCAAGTTATACGGCCGATCTTTATGTTTTTGGTTTTATATGAAATGTACATTCATTTCTAATTAAATGCTGTAGAATTTTGTTTCTTCACGTGTTGGCTTTTTATCCCAGCGATGTTAAAAATAAGCACTAAAATTAGGCTATTTTTTGACTTTGATGGAATAGAACAAAAATTGGACTCCGAAGGACTCCACCCCACTATAACAGCAGTCTTCGGTAATCAATTCTCTATCCAATCAACCCCGGTCTTTCTTGCGTCCAGCTGCGTCTAAGAGAGTTATAGGCCATAAACTGATGCAACCTCGCAAAAAAATGGTGTTAGAAGAGGAAGAGCGCAGTACAATTACATACGCTTTCGCTATGCCAGGCATCATACAAGATTTTTAAAAAAAAATTTTTTTTTTTTTTTTTTAACTTTTATAACAAAACTATTTTTAATACTTATTAATGTTGTTAAAAATATAAAAAAAAGATTGAAATGTATATTTTGGGCAAACAAAAATTGATTTTTTTTTAATTCAACATGTAAAATATGCACTGAAAATATTTTTCAACTTTGACCGAAGGCCCAGAATTAACCAGAAGGCCTATCAAGCCGTACAAACCATCATTTTAAAGCTTAAAAAGTTTTCTATCAAATGCTTTTTAAATTTTTGAAATATCTTTATTGGTTCAAAAGATATGATTTTAATACAGCAAAATGAGAGAATGTCCCACTGTGCGTCGGTTAGTTGCAAATAAATTAGAGTTGAGACTTGACAAATGCGAGTTTCTCCAGTCAGAGATAAGATATTTGGGATATTTAGTATCTGGAGATGGCATTAGACCAGATGATAAAGGATTGCAGGCAGTTAAAGATTTTGCAATTCCAAAGAAAGCAAGAGATGTTCAGAGCTTTTTAGGATTATGTTCTTATTTTAGAAGATTTGTTAAGGATTTCTCATTAAAACCTAAGCCCCTTTATGACCTTATTAGTTAGGATAAAGAATTTAAGTTTTGCGAAAGACAACTAGAATGTTTTGAAATGTTGAAAGAAAAGTTATTGCAGGCACCAATATTACCTTTATACAGTCCGAAGGACGAGACAGAGCTGCATACAGATGCTAGTGCTCTGGGTTTTGGATCGATTTTGATGCAATGGAAAGAGGATGGCAAAATGCATCCCATTTTTTACTTTACTAGAAGAACAACCGAAACAGAATCGAGATACGACAGTTTCAAATTAGAAACCCTAGCAATAGTACTTGCGTTAGAAAGATTTAGGATTTATTTGCAAGGCCTACATTTTAAATTAGTAACTGATTGTAATTCGGTAAATTTAGCGATAAACAAAAGAGCAATGAGTCCAGCAATAGATGATGGTTACTAAAACTACAGAGATATGATTTTACACCAGAGCATAGATCAGGAAATAGAATGCAGCATGTGGACGCTTTAAGCAGGAACACACAGATTCTAACATTAGATACAAGCACGTTTGAAAAAAATATATAAGTATGTCAAAATAGAGATAAAAAACTAAAAGAAATAAAAGAAAGCTTAGAAAAATCCGAACATAAATATTATGAAATGAGAAATGGAGTTCTATACAAAAAACGAGAGAATAACAGCTTACTACTTTATGTGCCTGAAGACATGGAGAGTCATATACTCTACAAATATCATGACGAATTTGGACATGTGGGAGTAGATAAGATGACTGATATTATTTTAAACTAGTCGGACGGAGCTACAGTCAAGCATTCTCGACTGTCGGAGACCCCGTACTTACTATGGCAAAAGCTAACACTGCTAAAAATTCATACTTGATGTTCGCCCGATCGGTTCTATGACAGCTATATGATATAGTGGTCCGATTTGGGCCAGCTTTAGGCAGGATATATAAAGCCAAGTTAAATGCATATTTAATAAGTTTAGTTACGATATCTCATTAAACAAAAAAGTTTTTCGTACTAAGACTCGATTTTCCACCGATCGGTCCTATGACAGCTATATGTTATAGTGGTCCGATTTGAACCAACTTTGCACAGAATATATAAAACCAAGTTAAATGCGTATTGTGTCAGTATGTTTGAGATATCTCATACAACCAACAAGTTTTTCGTACTAAAACTTGATTTTCGACCGATTGTTCCTATAGGCGCTATATGTTATAGTGGACCGATTTGAACTAACTTTAGAAAGGGGTATAAAACCAAGTTTTATGAATATTCTATCAGCTTGGTTTTTCATACTAAGTTTTTCATACTAAGACTTAACTTTCGCCCGATCGGTCCTATGACAGCTATATGATATAGGTGTCCGATTTGAACCAACTTTGGTCAGGATATATGAAACCAAATTAGATACATTGTCTATCAGTTTGGTTACGATATCTCAAAAAACAAAAAAGTTTTTCATACTTAGACTTGATTTTCGACCGATCGGTCCTATGACAGCTATATGTTATAGTGAACCGATTTAAGCCAACTTTGGTAAGGATGAGTAAGAATAACTTAAATGCATATTCTATAAGTTTGGTTACGATATCTCATAAAATAAAAAAGTTTTTCGTACTTAAACTTGTTTTTTTGACCGATTGTTCCTATGTGCGCTATATGATATAGTGGTCCGATTCAAGATAGAAACAAATTTAACCTACCTGCAATATAGAGGAATCTACATACAAAATTTGGTGTCACTAGTTTTTTAATTGCTCTTTTAATTTGGATATGAAATTTTTTTTTACCATTTGTGGGCGATATAGGGGGCGTGACAGAACTTTGTAACGAACTTGATCTGCTTGCAGCATAGAGGAACCTACATACCAAGTTTGGTGTCTCTAGCTCTTATAGTCTCTGAGATCTAGGTGTTCATACAGACAGACAAACAGAAAGACAGACGGACAGACGGACATTGCTATATCGACTCGGCTATTTATGCTCATCAAGAATATATATACTTTATGGGATCTGCCACGCCTCCTTCTGCCTGTTACGCACATATTCGGTAAAACAAACCCAATAGACCCCTGTACTTTTTTTAAGTACGGGGTCTAAAAATTGTTTGTTTTTCAATATTCGGTTGAAAGCAAAAGTGCATATTAGTAATTGCCTAAAATGCATAGCATATTCGGCAAAACATGGTAAACAAGAAGGGCTTTTACATAATATACCTAAGGGATCAGTTCCTTTTGAAGTAATTCACGTTGACCATTTTGGACCAGTTGACAAAGGGAGATCGAATAAACATGTAGTCATTATTGTAGATGCATTTACTAAATTCGTGAGGCTTTATGCGACAAAGACTACAAATACGAAAGAAGTAGTCAATGCATTACTAGACTATTTTCGAGCGTATAGCCGACCAAAATGTATTATATCAGACAGAGGCAGTTGTTTCACATCAAAAGATTTTGAAGACTTTGTGCAGGAAAATGAAATAAGACACATAAAGGTAGCAACTGGCTCGCCACAAGCAAATGGTCAAGTTGAAAGAATCAACCGAAGTTTGGGATCGATGATTGCTAAATTGGTAGACTTAGAGCAAAACTTACATTGGGATATAGTCAGCGCCGTTTCGAGGGGGGGGAGGGGGGTGGGGGGCATGGGGGCAACCGCCCCGGGTGCTAAGATATTAGGGGCGCCAAAAATATGAAATTTTGAAATATTTCAAATAAAGTTTGAACTTGAAAATAAGTTGAGGGGTTAAGGCTGAAGTTAAATTAATCAGACAACGAAAAGTGCGAAAACAATTTTAATATGTGGCTGCAGATAATAGCAAAAACATACAAGAAACTGGAACATTTCTAATTGCATTTTTAGAATCTATCGGCCCCAGAATTTGCTAAATAAATTTGAGATTTGAGGCACTTTTTAATGTTTCTGAGGATTTGAATTATTAAACAGGCTTTAACACTAAATCCAAATTGGACAGTGAACTTGAAATCATACAATTAATTTCACAACGATTTTTGTCACATCGGTATTAGCAGGTCGTTTATTTAACAAACTTCAAATAAATCTGAACCATTTACGATCATCGATTGGTAAAGAGAGACCTAGAAGTGTCCGTTTGCTATCAATCGAACATGTCCAAATATGGGTAAAATAATTTATGATTTTCCATTCATAAAAGCTAACAAAATAGGAATTAATTTGGGGGACTTTAAATCAATTTTACAATTTTAGAAATGACAAACCATTATAAAATTAAAGTTACAAATTTTAAATTTTAGCATGTATTTGTAATGTATGTATCAGGATGTTATTGTGAAATTCAGACAATATGCGGATAAATTGGAAACGACCCAGCATTTAAAAAGTGAAAGGAGACTAAAATATTTGATCTTAGATCTAGAATAAAATCTAAGAGTATTGTCACCACAATTTGGTTCCTCTAACTGTCATAGTCTCGGAGATAAAAGAGTTCCAAATGGTCTACAATAATCTGTCGGGAATCTAATAGTACCCATTTTTGGGTAACGAGCTAATTGTCACATTATAAGTTTTTTATTTATTTATTTATTTATATACAGTTAACTTATAATATTAAATTACAACAATTAACTTAATTATAGAGTACTGGCTGCTGAGGCCTTCGACTCTTTTGTTATTTCTAGATTTTATTTATAATATTTGTTTGTTTAAGGAACTTTAGAATAATTGTGACATTTTTTGGTGTGGGTTGGGATAACAATTGTATGGGGTCTTTGTTTTTAAATATTTGGGCGTAAGATGCTTTGAGGGATGGACATTCTATTAGGATATGGGCAATTGATACAGATGTGCTTCTGCAGAATGGACAAGTATTGTCTAATGATGGGTCTAGGTAGTGTTGGTGTGTCAGCTTGGTATGGCCAAGTCTGAGCCTTGTAAGTTTAATTTGGTCGTATCTTGACATATTGTTGCTAGGATCTAGGATTGGGGTGTTGGTCATATTTGGATGAGTAGATTGATACCAATTGGATGTGATGTGTAGAGTGTTTTTGGTTTCTGTACAGAGAGTGTTTTTTAGATATTTTTTGATGTCTTGGAAGTTGTAATTTGGAGTCAGGATGAGAGGAAGTTTAGTTGCATTTTTCGAGGCGAGGGCAGCTAATTCATTACCCCTGATGCCTATATGGCCGGGAATCCAAATGATTTTGAATTTTGGGTGGTGTTTGGTGAGGATGTTTCGGATGATGGATGGGTAGTAGTCGGAGTTGCTCGTATTTTTTATTGCGTCTATAGTTGAGAGGGAGTCAGTATATATTGCGTATTTGCCGGGTTTGTTTTTGAAAATATTGAGGGCTTCCGTTATTGCAATGGCTTCAGCTGAGAAAACTGTTGAGAAGAAGGGTATTATACCTGTTCTTATTATGTTGTGTTCGCTGGTTATTGCATACGCTGTAATGTCGTTTATTTGTGAGCCATCTGTGAAGATGCCTTTGTATTTTTTGTTGCTGTCGAGGATTTCTTGGAACAGTTTTCTGTATATGAGAGGTTGGGTTGAGGTTTTCGGGTAATCTCTGAGGGAGGAGTCGATTGAAAGGGTGTGTAAATGCCATGGGGGAGTGTGCATTATAGGGTTTCGGGGATAGTGTGTGTGCGGAATGCCGAGATTTCTTGCAGTGCTGATGATTCTATCTATTGTTGATTTGTGTTTTATTTTCTTTCGAGTTTTGTAGTTTTTAATTATGTTTAAGATTGGTGAGTTGTGTGAATTTATTATTGTTTTGCAGAGTTTAGCTGTCGCGATTTGGTTTCTTATGTATATGGGGGGTATTTGTGTCTCATATAGCATGTTATTGACTGGGGTAGTTCTAAAAGCACCGAGTGCTAGTCTTATTGCGGAGTTGGTAATAGAGTTGAGGGGTCGGGTGGTAGACTGGGGTGCTGAGCCAAACAGAGGGAGGCAGTAATCGATTTTTGAAATTATTATTGCATTGGTGACGTTGATTAGAGAAGAGGTGTGGCAGTTGAATTTAGGGCTGGAGAGACATTTAATAATGTTAAGTTTTTTATCAAGAGATGTTTTTAGGGATTTTACGTGGGAGTTCCAGTTGTATCTGTTGTTAAATAGGATACCAAGGAGTTTCATGCAGTTAACGTTTGTTAGCTGGAGGTTGCCAGTACGGACGTTACAAGAGCAGTTGTGTTTGCGACAGATATGAAGGTGTTTGCATTTTGTTGTGGATAGCTGGGCTCCTGAGTATTCGCACCATTCAGATATTTGGGAAAACAGTAGTGTTAGATCGATGTCTTGGTTTTTGGAGCTTGGGATTTTAAGGATTAGGTTGTAGTCATCTGCATAAGCGCTAACTTGAATATTTTTGTGCAAGGATATGATAGACGTCAGCTTGTTGTAAGCGATAATAAAGAGAATGACGGAGAGGGGGGAGCCTTGTGGAATGCCATTGCTGAATGGTTGCGCTGTTGAGTAATTAAGACCTATTTTAGTTATAATTTTTCTGTTGATCGATCTGCCATGTTTTTAGTTGTTCGAGTATGGTGTGTAATCCTATTCTATCAAAAGCTTTGGCGAAGTCAAGGGAAATTATTGATGTGTGGCTTCTTTTTGAGAGCGTTCTAGCTATGAGATGGTCAACCAGAAGAAGACTATCTATAGTTGATTTGCCTTTCTTGAAACCCACTTGACTGTTGTGTAAGAGTTTGTTGTTAATAACAAACCACCACAGTCTTTTTGCAATTATTTTGTCCAATACTTTAGATAGGCAGGGGTTTAGCGATATAGGTCGGTATGAGTTTACTTCAGTCTTAGGGGAGGATGGTTTAAGAATTGGGATTATAATGCTAGTCTTGTATAATTGTGGAATATAGTTGTTAAGGATAGAGTTTTGTAGATGTATTATGCGAGTCTTTGTGCTGTTGTCTGTGTTTTTTATCATTGCATAATTGATTCTATCTAGGCCAGGTGTTTTGCCAGTTAGGGAATTTATAGCTGCATTGAATTCAAGCGTTGAGATGTCTCTTTCGATAGCTAAGGCTTTTTTAATGTAGGTTTCGGTGTGATTTGCTGCTATTGCTGCTTGTTTAGCGTAGGTACAGGGTGCCGGGAAATTGGAATCATTTGCTGCGTCTGACCAATTTTTGCAGAGAATGTTTGCGATTTCGGATCTATCGGTTGAGTATTGGGATGATATTGGGCTGTATATGCAGTGGATGCTCTTAGATGGGTTAAGGCCACAAAAGCGTCGAATGTTGTGCCATATTTTTTGTGTGGGAGTTTGTGGATTTATTTGTGAGGTGAATGTGTTAGTACTTGCTCTTTTGGCTATTTTTAATGTGCGTCGGAATAAGGCGTTGTCTCGTTTGTATCTAATTATGTTTTCTGTGTTAATGTTCTTTTTTAGCTTTCTCCATGACAATACCTTATTTTTTCGAAGCAGATGCAGTTGATTGTTCCACCATGGAACGATTTTTGAGTGTTTGTGTGAGGATGATTGGGGGATTGCAAAGTGAGCTGCGGTGCGTATGATTTTCTGTATGTTGGCTGTTTCTTTATTTATAGTCTTACTGACTACTATTTTTTCCGTTAATTGCTGTGTGTGTTTTGAGAACAGAGTCCAGTCTGCTTTGTCGGTTATAAACCGTGGTATGAATTTTGGCTTGCTCGTAGAGTTAACTAAAAATAGTTTTGTAGTGATGGGGGCATGATCGCTGCCGTGGAAGTCTTCTAAAACTTCCCAGCTGCTGCCTGGCAATAATTCGGGGGAGCAGAGGGTGAGGTCGAGGTGAGTAAGAGTGTTGTGTGTGCTGAGGTGTGTTGGGGAGCCGTCGTTGAGAAGGATGAGGTTGGAAGAGGTTATGAATTTGGCTAACGTTTTGCCTCTCTTGTTATCAGTCATTGAGCCCCACATTTGGTGCCAGCTGTTGAAGTCTCCGGTTATTATTTTTGGCTTGTTTGGGTTTGTTAGGAAAGGTTCTAGATGGGAGGTGTTAAACGTTTTTTGTGGGGGTATGTAGGATGAAATGACGTTGAAAGGGATTTTTGATTGGATTTCAACTTCGACAGAGTCAAAAACTTGGTTAAGTGGCACTTCTCTGTGCTCTAAACTGTTATGAATTAGGAGTGTTACGCCTCCGGCGGATGCCGTGCACGAGTTTTTGCTGTAGCTAGAGTAGTTTATTGGGATAGGTATTTTTGAATTATTGTGGAAGTGAGTTTCCTGAAGGCTTAAGATTTGTGGGGAGAATTTTTTAATTAATAACTGTAACTGATCATAGTTGTTAAGATAGCCGTGGCAGTTCCATTGTACTATGGTTATCATTATTTAAATGGTGGGAAGGTTTGTTTTTTCTTTGACTTTAAAGGAATCAGTGAGATCAGTTATGATGCATTTTTGGACGCGACATGCCGGGGGCCGGGGAGCGTCTCCAATGCACGTGAAAGCTAATAAAGTAGCCCTCATGCACATCGGAGGACCGTGCCCAGCCCTCTGCTGTGTGCTCATATCATAAAGTGTTATGCTGAATCGTCTTCTATGATCATTTCGGATTCGTCATCTAGAGTTACAGGATTGTGTAAAGTGTTGTTGCTGTTTTTTTGTTTTTTCAAGTTTTTGGTTTTAAGTGGGGTTGTTAATGTAGAATTGTTATTGCTTTTGTGGAATATTCTAAGCTTAGTTTCATTAATTAATTGTGAGTTAAGTTGAGATGAAGTATATGTATCTGTTTTTGTTGACGTTGAGGGGCTTGGGCTGGAGTCTTCGTATTGTAACATTTTCCTGGGTAACGAGCTAATTGTCACATTATAAGTTTTTATTTTTGTAACATTTAGGTTATTTTAATAACATTTTTAGACCCCGTACTTAAAAAAAGTACAGGGGTCTATTGGGTTTGTTTTACCGAATATGTGCGTAACAGGCAGAAGGAGGCGTGGCAGACCCCATAAAGTATATATATTCTTGATCAGCATCAATAGCCGAGTCGATATAGCAATGTCCGTCTGTCTGTCTGTCTGTCCGTCTGTCCGTCTGTCTGTCTGTATGAACACCTAGATCTTAGAGACTATAAGAGCTAGAGACACTAAACTTGGTATGTAGTTTCCTCTATACTGCAGGCAGATCAAGTTTGTTTCAAAATTCGGCCACGCCCCTTTTAACGCCCACAAATCGAAAAAAAAATTTCAAATCCCAATTATAGGAGCAATTTAAAAGTTAGTGACACCAAATTTGGTATGTAGATTCCTCTATATTGCAGGCAGGTTAAGTTTGTTTCTTTTTTGAATCGGACCACTATATCATATAGCGCCCATAGGAACAATCGGTCGAAAATCAAGTTTTAGTATGAAAAACTTTTTTGTTTTATAAGATATCGTAACGAAACTTATAGAATATGCATTTGAGTTAGTCTTATACATCCTTGCCAAAGTTGGTTTAAATCGGTTTACTATAACATATAGCTGTCATAGGACCGATCGGTCAAAAATCAAGTCTTAGTATGAAAAACTTATTTGTTTTACAAGATATCGTAACCAAACTTACAGAATATACATAAAACTTGGCTATATGTATCCTGTCCAAAGTTCGTTCAAATCTGAGCACTATAACATATAGCTGTCATAGGACCGATCGGACAAAAATTAAGCCTTAGTATGAAAAACTTTTTTGTTTTATGAGATATCGTAACCAAACTTATAGAATATAAATTAAACTTTGTTTTATATATTCTGTCTAAAGTTGGTTTAAATCGGACCACTATAACATATAGCTGTCATAGGATCGATAGGGCGAAAATCGAGTCTTAGTATGAAAAACTTTTTAGTTTTATTAGATATCGTAACCAAACTTATAGAATATGCATTTAAGTTAGTCTTATACATCCTTACCAAAGTTGGTTCAAATCGGTCCACTATATCATATAGCTGTCATAGGACCGATCGGGCGAAAATCAAGCCATAGTATGAAAAACTTTTTTGTTTTTTGGGATATCGTAACCAAACTTATAGAATATGCATAAAACTTGGTTTTATATTTTCTGTCCAAAGTTGGTTCTTATCGGACCACTATATCATATAGCTCTCATAGAACCGATCGGGCGAAAATTAAGTCTTAGTATGTTTCATGAGACATCGTAATCAACCTGATAGAATATGCATTTAAGTTAAATGATAGAATATGCATTTAAGTTAACTAAATTATTTTTAATTTTTTTCCATTATAAGTTTTTTCCTTAGTAAGTACGGGGTCTCCGACTGTCGAGTATGCTCGACTGTAGCACCGGCCCACTAGTTGACACTGAAGCTGTCAATTTTAATATGTTTTTAAAAGGCATTATCTTCGATTCGTTACAAGCTAAAATAAATATGTTGCTGAAAAAAATTTGTGGGGGGGGATTCAAAATCTTTGCCCCGGGCGCAATTTTTCGTCGCAACGGCTCTGGATATAGCTCTTGATTCAGTAGAACATGTTTTGAACAACACTTTACAAAGAACAATTAATCAATATCCAAGTAAAATGTTGTTCGGGGTCATACAAAGAGGAAAGGCAACAGATCTGTTAGTGGATGAATTGGAAGAATTTAATAATAAAGTAGAGGTTAGGGACTTAGAAAAATTAAGAGAAAAAGCGAAAGATAGTCAAGAAAGAGTACAGAAATTTAAAAAAATAATGGTAGATGCGAAAAGACAAGAACCACATACATATAAAGATGAAGACTTAGTAATGATAAAAAATTTTGACACTCATGTAGGAATTTGTAAAAAGCTGATACCTAAATTCAAAGGACCTTATAAAATAGCAAAAACTTTAAGAAAGACAGATATGTTATTGAAGACGCAGATGGTTTTCAACAATTGAGAATCCCTTACAAGGAGTTTGGGCTGTAGCAAATATGAAACCTTGGCTAGGAAATAATAAAAGAAAGAATCAATATAATTAATAAGTAAATTCCATTGTAAGGAGTACTGGAGTACTCCAGTCAGGATAGGCCGAATTGTAGTAATAAGTAATATACTCATAGCAATAAGTAATATACACATAGCAATAAGTAATTCACAATACACAAGATCCACAGGATCCACACATACATTATTATAAGCTAGCAAAAGAAAAAGAGAGACAATAAAGAACATTCTGAGTTTGGGTGAGCTTCTTTGTACATAAAAATTACTTTTTGTGCAGTGCCGAATGCCAATTGTTTTTTTTTTATTAATTTATATTTTTATTTAAAATTTTTATATTAAACTCAATTTTGTTCGTCACAAAATTGGATATCAGAAATTTTAGGGCTGGAAATTGCTTTCGTCACTAGACTTTTACCTCGTTTAGAGGTTTTTTTCTTGGGATATCAGAAATTTTTGCAATTGCTTTTGCTTTTGACATTGTAAATTTATCATTGTTGAATATTTTTTCATATTTAAAAAAAAATTTCTTTAATTATAAAGAAAAGTAGGGGGCTCCGCCCCCTGCTCGCATCGCTTAAGTTGCTACTCTACTGTCGGAAGCCCCGTACCTACTGTAAGAAAAAAAAGTTTCTCATACTAAGACTTAGACTTCGCCCGATCGGTCCTATGACAGTTATATGATATAGTGGTTCGATTAGAACCAACTTTCTTCAGGATCTATAAGTCTAACTTAAATGCATATTCTATTAGTTTTGTTACGATATCTCATGTAAAAAAAAGTTTTTTATGCTAAGACTTGATTTTCGCCCGATCGGTCCTATGACAGCTATATGATATAGTGGTCCGATTTGAACCAACTTTGGCCAGGATATATAAAACGAAGTTTAATGCATATTTTATCAGTTTGGTTGAGATATCTCATAAAACAAAAAAGTTTTTCGTACTAAGACTCGATTTTCCACCGATCGGTCCTATGACAGCTATATGTTATAGTGGTCCGATTTGAACCAACTTTGCACAGAATATATAAAACCAAGTTAAATGCGTATTGTGTCAGTATGTTTGAGATATCTCATACAACCAACAAGTTTTTCGTACTAAAACCTGATTTTCGACCGATAGAAAAATGTATACATTCAGTTAAAAAGCAATATCTTCCAAACCCCTTGATCAAAGTTTATGTTTCATATACTAAAAAACGCAAAATTCTACGTACTACAACATACTAATTTAATAAAAATCGTTAGAGCCGTTTTGTCAGAAATCGCCAAAATGTAAGCTAAAAAACTTTATTTCACCTGTAAAATGTTACCTGAGTACTTTAGAAAAAAAGTTTAAAGGTACGCCTAAAAGCCCTCAAGCACACCTTTCCAATGATACCCAGAACATATCTATAGCTTCTATGGTATGGAAACTGGTGAGGTTTCAAATTTAGCGGGATTTAGCGATTTCCCGCTAAACTAGCGGAAAATTGAAAAAGTCGTTAAACAAACATTTCTAGATTTTCAAAAATGAACAAATCCCCATCATAACATCTACGCTTTTTTAGCGCTTTGATACAAACAGACAAACAGACAAACAAAGAAACTAACTTTTCACTTCATTTTTAGTATTCTATTAAAATTTTCAAATTTATTTATCTTTTGAACCAGTTATCGGATTTGGGTCATCAAGGTATCAAACGACGCGTATTTGTGATAAGAATTTTTAAAAAATAAAAAATTTTACGTAAAAGCCCCAACGGCTCCATAAGCTGCGATCATAAAAATTTTTCCCCTCCCACTTACACCCCCGTATCTCACGACCCAGGTGGATTAGCAAAAGTTTTAGTATGCCATTTTGTAAGTTAGGACTAAACCTTTCGATCGGTATATAACTCGATCTGATCGGACAGTCGTAGCAAATTTTCCAACTTAGCTGTATATATTGTTAGTCGCCTTTCGCACCCTTCGTGCTGCTTTCGTCACTAACGCGAACTGCCGTCCGCAGTGATGGAAAAAACTTATAATGGAAAAAAATTTAAAAAAAAATTAGGTTAACCTAAATGCATATTCTATCATGAAACATAAAAGATTTTCATACTTAGACTTGATTTTCGCCCGATCGGTTCTATGAGAGCTATGTATATGATATAGTGGTCCGATTTGAACCAACTTTGAACAGGATATATAAAACTAATTCAAATGCATATTCTATAAGTTTGGTTACGATATCTCATAAAACTAAAAAGTTTTTTATACTAAGACTCGATTTTCGCCCGATCGGACCAATGACAGCTATATGTTATAGTGGTCCGATTTGAACCAACTTTGGACAGAATATATAAAACAAAGTTTTATGCTTGTTTTATACGTTTGGTTACGATATCTCATAAAACAAAAAAGTTTTTCATACTAAGGCTTGGTTTTCGCCCGATCGGTCCTATGACAGATATATGATATAGTCGACCAATTTAAACCAACTTTGGTAAGGATGTATAAGGCTAACTCAAGTGCATATTCTTTAGGTTTGGTTACGATGTCCTATAAAACTAAAAAAATTTTTAATACTAAGACTCGATTTTCGCCCGATCGGTCCTATGACAGCTATTTGATATAGTAGACCGATTTAAACCAACTTTGGTAAGGATGTATAAGACTAACTTAAATGCATATTCTATAAGTTTGGTTACGATATCTCATAAAACAAAAAATTTTTTTTATACTAAAACTTGATTTTAGACCGATTGTTCCTATGGGCACTATATGATATAGTGGTCCGATTCAAAAAAGAATTAAATATAACCTGCCTGCAATATAGAGGAATCTACATACCTAATTTGGTGCCACTAGCTTTTAAACTGCTCTTATAATTTGGATATGAAATTTTAATGTTACGCATATATTCGTTAAAGCAAACCCAATAGACCTCTGTACTTTTTTTAAGTACGGGGTCAAAAAACGAAAATTGGCGCAGTGCCGAATGCCAATTTTTTTTTTCTATAAATTTCGATTTTTATTTAAATTTGTTATATTAAACTCCATTTTGTTCGTCACAAAATTGGATATCAAGTTTTTGTTTCATATACCAAAAAACGCAAAATTTTACGTACTACAACATACTAAAATTTAATAACAATCGTTAGAGCCGTTTTGTTAGAAATCGCTAAAATGTAAGCTAAAAAACTTTACTTCACCTGTAAAACGTTACGTGAGTACTATAGAAAAAAGTTTTAAAGGTACACCTCAAGCACACCTTTCCAATGATATACAGAACATATCTATAGCGTCTATGGTTTGGAATTTGTTGAGGTTTTAATTTTCCGGGATTTAGCGTTTTCCCGCTAAACTAGCGGTTTTTTCAAAAAGTCGTAGGACAAACATTTCTAGATTTTCGAAAAGGAATAAATCCCCATCATTACATTTAAGCTTCTAAAGCGCTTTGATTTGGGTGATTGAGGTATCAATCGACGCGTATTTTTAAATAAATATAAAAAATTTTACCAAAAGACCCCATTAGCTGCAATCATTTAAATTTTTCCCCTCCCACTTACACCCCCATATCTCATGAACCAAGTTGGTTAGAAAAAGTTTTAGTATGCCATTTTGTAAGTTAGGACTAAACCTTTCAATCGGTATTTAACACGATCTGATCGGACAGTTGTAGCAAATTTTCCAACTTAGCTGTATATATAGTTAGTCGCCTTTCGCCTTTGATTCAAATCGGACCATTATAGCGTATAGCTGTAATCCGATCGATCGGGCGAAAATCGAAAAACTTTTTAGTTTTATTAGATATTGTAACCAAACTTAAAGAATATGCATTCAAGTTAGTCATATACATCCTTACCAAAGTTGGTTCAAATCGGACCGCTATATCATATAGCTCTCATAGAACCGATCGGGCGAATATTAAGTCTTAGTATGTTTCATGAGACATCGTAATCAACCTGATAGAATATGCATTTAAGTTAACTAAATTAATTTTAAGTTTTTTCCATAGTAAGTACGGGGTCTCCGACTGTCGAGTATGCTCAACTGTAGCACCGGCCCACTAGTTTTTAATTCAAGTTAGGTTTAATTTTAAATAAGTTCTAATGTATAATTTTGTTCTTTTGTTTGATTTTTTTTTATGCATCACATTTAATTTTTATAATAATAAATAATTATGATTTTTTTTAAATCTGTAGCGGCATTGAATTTCTTTGGAGGCACAGGGAAGAAGAGGATTTTTTCTGTTAGCTATCAACTTATAGTTGGTCAATATGTGGCGGGGAATTGGAGCGGACTCACTCTGCATCCTCCTTCCGCGACAATGGATAGATGGATGCTTTCCTACGCCGACGGTAAAGTTGCTCAATGTTGCTGCTATTAGGCGCCCTCTGCCTCGACTACGTCGGAAGTGGCCACTGTCGTCACTAAACACTCTGGGGTCGTCGCTGCCAGCAGAACCTGCAGCGTAAGCGACGGGGCACAGCTCACAGCTCACTCAGATTACCTCACGTAGTAATGAAGTTTTTAAAATCGGTCGCGGGGACACTTGTGCAATGGCACGGGAGTGTAGAATTCAATCTCACGCCACTCAGCGTGCAGGAAAACTTGACGAATCCGGACAATTTTATTATAAGCTACCGTCGCACACTGGGGCAGGCGGCCGAAAAGCGTGGCAAAAATCATTATTTTGACGAAAGCGTTCGTAAAAAGTAATAAAAGCATTCGATAGAGAAAACGTGAGAAAATATGAATCCAAAAGATTTTTGAATTCAGGTAAAAAGTGTGGGCGTGACAGCCTCTCAAAGTTGACCCATTTTTCAGTGCGCGCAAAAATGTGAAAATTTTATAAAAAATTAAAACTTTTAAACTGATTTGAAGGAAATTATACGACCTATCTTTATGTTTTCATATCAAAAGTACATTCATTTCTAATTAAATGCCGTAGAATTTTGTTTCTTCACTTGTTGACCTTTTATCCCAGCGATGTTTAAAAAAAGCACTAAAATTAGGCTATTTTTTGACTTTGATGGAATAGAACAAAAATTGGACTCATTTGGACTCGATCCCACTCCCACAGGAGTCTTTGTTAATCAATTCTCTAACGAAATAACCCTGGTCTTTCATGCGTCCAGCTGCGCCTGGGGAAGTTAAAGGACAAACACTGATGCAACCTCGCAAAAAAATGGTGATAGGAGAGGAAGAGCGCAGTACAACTACATACGTTTTCGACATGTCGGGCATCGTACGAAATTTTTGCAAAAAATAAAATTTTTTTCTTTTTTTATTAGCGTAACTCAATTATTTAAAATACCAATTATTGTTGCTTAAAATATGAAAAAAGATTAAAACGAATGTTTTGGGCAGCAAAAATTGATTTTTTTTTATAATTTAACATGTAAAATATGCACCGAAAATATTTTTCAACTTTGACCGGAAACCCTGAATCATTTTAAAGCTTAAGAAGTTTTCTATCAAAAGCTTTTAAATTTTGAAAATATCTTCACCTGTTCAAAAGATATGAATTTTGCAAAGCAAAATGAGGATCTGCCCCACTGTGCGTCGCTGACCGCTGTCAAAATCAAACTCCCTAACCGCATATTCTGCAGCAACGTGGTTTGATAACAAATTTCCAACTCCCTTTTTCATCCTATTCATCCCACCGCTGCTGCAGTTTGAGTCTTTTTTTATACCCTGAGCCCATTAAAAATGGGCAAAAAAGGGTATAATGCGTTTGGCAGGATGTATGTAACAGGCAGAAGGAGGCGTGGCAGACCCCACAAAGTATATATATTCTTGATCAGGATCAACAGTCGAGTCGATTGAGCCATGTCCGTCTGTCTGTCCGTCTGTCCGTCTGTCTGTCCGTCTGTCTGTCCGTCTGTTTGAACGCGTCGATCTCAGAAACCACAAGAGCTAGAGACTTCAAACTTGGTATGTAGGTTCCTGGATACCGGGCGCAGATCAAGTTTGTTTTTATTTTTGGATCGGACCACTATATCATATAGCTGCCATAGGAAAGATACATCAAAAATGAAGTTTTAGTATGAAAAAGTTTTGTGTTTGTTGAGATATCAGATCCAAACTAATAGATTATGTTTCGGAGCTGGTATTATACATCCTGACCAAATTTGGTTAAAATCGGATAACTATATCACATAGCTGCCATAGGAACGATGCATCGAAAATGAAGTTTTAGTATGAAAAAGTTTTGCGGTCGTTGAGATATCAGAACCAAACTAATAGATTATGTTTCGGAGCTGGTATTATACATCCTGACCAAATTTGGTTAAAATCGGATAACTATATCACATAGCTGCCATAGGAACGATGCATCGAAAATTAAGTTTTAGTATGAAAAAGTTTTTTGTTTTTTGAGATATCTTAACCAAACTGATAGAATATGCATTAATGTTAGTTTTGTACATTCTGACCAGATGTGTTTCAAATCGGCTTTATATATCTATAGCTGCCATAGGAACAATTGGTCGAAAATACCTGAGTACCTGGGCTCAGGGTATCCTACTGTCGAGCGTGCTCGACTGTAACCGCTTACTTGTTTTTTTTTATTTATTATAAAAATTTGGATGTTTGACCTAATAAATATATAATAAATAGATAGATATAGATAATAAATAGAAGTACAATTCATTTTTAATATTATGCTAATCTCTGATCGAGCTCTCGGGCATTAATTAATTTTATGTGAAATATTTATTTTCAAAAAGAAGGTTTAATTATGTACTAATAACTAAGTATAGTGGCGAGAAATTAAATCGCAAGAAAAAGTTAACAAAAAAATTTGCATCGGTAGTAATTGTAATATTAAGATAAAAACTAGTGGGCGGTTACAGTCGAGCTCGCTCGACAGTTGAATACCCTGGGCCCATGTACTCTGTACTGAAAGTTGATTTTCGATCGATTGTTCCCATGGCAGCTATATGAAGTTTTAGACCGATTCTTACCAAATTCGGTCAGGATGTATAATGCCAGCCCAGATGCATATTCTATCAGTTTGGTTTTGATATATCAACAAACAAAAAACTTTTCAATACTGAAACTTCATTTCCGATGTATCTTTCCTATGGCAGCTTTATGATATAGTGGACCGATCTAAAAATAAAAACAAACTTAATCTGCCTATGGTATCCAGCAACCTACATACCAAGTTCGAAGTCTCTGGCTTTTTGGTATCTGAGATCGACGCGTTTAAGCATCCGGACGGACGGACGGACGGACAGACAGACAGACGGACATGGCTCAATCGACTCGGCTGTTGATCCTGATCAAGAATATATATACTGTTCGGGGTCTGCCACGCCCCTTCTGCCTGTTACATACATTCTGCCAAACACATTATACCCTTTTTTGGCCATTTTTAATGGGCTCAGGGTATAATTAGAAAAACAAGTGGGCGGTTACAGTCGAGCACGCTCGACAGTTGAATACCTTGTGCCCATGAACTCTGTTTTGAAAGTTGATTTTCGATCGATTGTTCCCTTGGCAGCTGTATGATATTTTAGACCGATACTAACCAAATTCGGATGTATAATACCAGCCCAGATGCATATTTTATCAGTTGTACCTTTCCTATGGCAGCTATCTGATATAGTTAACCGATTTTAGCCAAATTTGGTCAGGATGTATATTAGCAGCCCAGATGCATATTCTATTAGTTTGGTTCTGATATCTTAGCAAACAAAAAACTTTTCCATACTAAAACTGCATTTTCGATGTACCGTAAATAACGATATCATCAGCATAAGCTATAATATTATCGATTTTCAAAAGTAGGTCGTGGATAAAAAGGTTAAATAAAGCTGGTGCATTTACAGTGCCCTGCTGTAGACCATTGATTACAAGAAACTCAGACGTTCTTGTCGAGTCGTTTATATGAACCATGAACTTGCGAGATGAGATATTGAAGATTGAGATCTGCAGGTGTAGAGGAAATTTATAACTCATTAGCTTTGCAATTAGACCTTTAATCAAGACCGTGTCAAATGTTTTTTATAGGTTCCTAAAGCAAGCGCTAACAACATGCTATTTGTTTTAATTCCAGTTAATTTCAGATGTTAACAGGTTCATGGCATGAAGGGTTGAGTGACCATATTCAAAAAATGGAGATTGTTTTTGTCACATATATTTATAATGTTAGAATTGACTAGGACCTCAAAGACTTTGCTTATATTAGGAAGCAGACTTATAGGTCGGAGATTATTTATGTTGTTCTTGTCTTTATTTTTTGTCTTCCAGTTTTGGGGGTAGTAAGCGTTATTTAATACATTATTAAAAAATTGAGCAATATTCTAATATAAGGTCTATTGGAATGTTTTTAAGTATTATATTTGGAATTTGGTCGATTCCTGATGAAAATTTGGGTTTTAATTTAGAAAATATAGCGGTTAGATCATTGTAAGTGTAGATTGCAAGCTATCAAATCAATTTTTAATTTCTAAAAATTGTTTGAAGTAGAGATCTACATGGTTATGTATAGTATTAGATATTGCGCTCCGTTTCTCAGAGTGAACTAATTCAAAAAAGTGTCCAACTAAGTTGGGAATAGATTGTTCTTCTTCTAGTATAAAGTTATTTGTAATTGGGTCCTTATGCAGATCATTTGTGTGTATATCAGCCTTTTAAAGGAGATTAATAAAATCAGTTGTATCTGGGATGGTTATGTTATCTAGAGTGTAGTTACTACTTTTAAGGAAACATTTTTTTATTGTTGTAAATTTGAATGGATCGAAGGAGGTGAGGTTAAGTAGTTTGGATTCCACTAACTTGTTATGAAGCTGTTTTATATTTTCTTGTATAAGTTTCTTTATAAGTTTTAATTTTGTTTTGGCTAATTGTAGAGTAGATAGAGGAACAATCTGATCAAGTCTATTGTGTTTTTTTATAAGTGTTAACACTTTGCTCTTTTCTTTCTGTAGTTTTTTGATAGCGCTATTCTTTGTGAGAGCATCTATTGGACGTGTGTATTTGAGTTCGGGCACGCTTTTACTGATGGCGGTTAAAAGATTTTTTCTAATTTAAGTAAATGGTAGTCTATTTTTGTATTGGTTAAATTACGATTATTGGGAGTTGGCATTTCTCTTTGAAACAATGAAGAGCATTTATTCTTAATCATCTCTAGCTTGGCAAGACACATCTATTACAAATGCACAATGGTCACTGTCATAATCCAAGCATTTTAGACGGTTGACAGAATTATTAGCTCCGTATATGTCTAAGTTGTGATCAGCTAGATATATGTCTAGAAAGGAGTTTGAGCTTTCGAATGACGGTGATTCCGAAGCGTATAAGTTACAGCGGTACCTGATTTCATTGTTGATTAAAAAGTTCTTGACCTTTTGGATTGTTATAGATATTACCCCAGCTTGTGTGCTTACAGTTCATATCCTCAGCTATAATATAATGATGATTATTATTGTCAAGTTTTAGTGTTTCGAATAAAACTTTAAGTTTGGTTTGAAATGAACCATTATCGTTTCCCGATGGGCAATATCCTGCCACCAAAAATATGAATTTATTGGATCGTAGGAACAGTTTTACCGCACACGCTTTAATGTGAGAAAATGAGCTTAAAATGTGGTTACACAATTTTTGGAACTTTATATTTTCTTTAATGAGTATTGCCACGCCTCCCCCTCTGGAATCGGTAATTCTATCTTTTCTAATTATTACGTGGCCATTTATAGCAAGTTTGTGCTTGCGATTAAGCTTGGTTTCGTTTTACATTACAATGTTGTCCAGGATAAACTGATTAGGCTCGATTCTTTTGGATGTGCTGATAAGCGAATTTACGTTAATTGATATGATTTTTAATGTGCCCTTTAAAATATTAGACGGTACTCGCCTAGAATTCATATTGAGTCTACAATGTTGAAAATTGTATCCACACGGGCAGTTTGAAATTCGAGTTGCTTCTGGAGATTCTTGATTTGTTTACTTAAAGCTAAAGTAGACTTTTGAATATTGATGGGAGTGGGCTCATTTTGGGTTTTTACATTTGGGTTACCTATAACATCTTTACATACATCGGCATATCTTATATTAGGGTTATTTAAGTTTGGAGAGTAAGTTTCGGTTTTTGGTACATTTCGTTTTTTAGCTCTAATTTTTTGCTGAAGATCTTTGTATCGTTTACACCCCTTATAAGAGGTCGTGTGGCCAGACTTCTTGCAGAGTACACAAAATAGTTTTTCTTTATTGCATTCTGAATCCTTCGGGATAGGGCAGGAGTCGCTGCGGTGATGCTCACCGCATTTGACACATCTTGGTTCGAGGTGGCAGTTAGCTGCGCTCGTAAGGGCTCCCATCTGGATGCTGGATTTCCTGAACATCTGTGTCGCCATATAGGCCTTTCATCAAATATGATTTTGTGTTAAGGCTCCTAGGTGTATAGGCGAAAAATTTAGCCTTGGCTTTTTCCAAGTGACCACGTACTTTTTTGTAGTCATCAAGACTGTTCAAACACGGCAATTTTGTTTTGGTTTAGTTCTCTTATATTGAACTGTGTTATTCTTAATCCCTCCTAGTGATTAATTGCTTCTAGTCAGCCAAATTGTGGCCCGAGCTGGCAGCAGTTGGGCAGAGAAGACTCACTTGGGCAAAGTAGCCCGAAGAGCACTTTTTCTTTGGCACAGGGGATTTCGATGACTGACCAGTGGAGCGTCAGAGCTTGCTTTCACCCTGGACAGAGGGTCCCAACGTGGTCAGTAGTGCCCTTGTGCCGTATATCCAACCGCAATATCCAACGTGCTGCTTCCTCACGTTTTCAACTAGGCTACGGTGACAGTGCAGCCAGCAGCATCGCAGAAACAACAACCACAACATACGTGTATAGTGGAAATCCGTGAAAATAGACAAATATATAGAAAAGTGTCAGTTAGGAAAGATATTGGTTTAATTCGGTAGTTGGCCCATAGGCCCTCGATTTTCATTTTTTCGCTGTGCGTGTGATACTTTGTAATGAGCTGTAAATTGTAAAGAAAAAAATTCGAATGTAATTGTGCAGAAGAAAAGAAAACATGAATAAAAATAAGAATATTAAATTAAATCTGGAAAAAAATAAATCATAATGATTGGTGTTCATTTTTGGAAAACACAATCATTCACAACTCACAATCACAACACACACTCATTCACACACACAATCACTCACAACACACAATCATACACAACACATCATACACACACAGCCCCCACAGCATCTTCGAGAACCCCTTCATCGAAGATCTGGTCAGTAACACATTGTGCGTGTTCACTGTGGCCGAAGCAAAAGCTTGAAAGTTCAACCGTCATTCAAACTCCAATGTTATTCGTTTTTATGAATTCCAAATTTGACAACCAATCCTATTTTATTATTTATATGCTCTTATATTATTATATAAGTTTTGTCAAAGTTATGCAAGCTTATGTTTATGGGTATGTCTAAGTCTATACCTGACGTATTTATTTATTTTTATTTATTTATTTATTTATTTATGCGCGACTAAAAGCAGTCGGCAAGGAACAAAAAAAATCATATAAAGAATTAAATTAAAGATTAAAAAATAAAGATAAAATTAATATTAAAATTAAATATAAATATAAACTGTAAAGAAAGATTTAAATTAGAATTAGAATTAGATCTGGGGTATGCAAAAAATTATAAATGATCCAACATTTGTTGCAAGGATTGGGGAAAACCCAGAAAAACCCTATCAGATCAATAAGGATTAGTAATGTTGTTAGTAATTGTAAGAATGTTAAACCAGTAGAATGAAATAAAACAAGTTATTAGTGTTACTTAGGTCAGGAATTAAAGGAAAGATATTGGAAAAGTGCGGATTTTAGGGAAGGGAGAGAGAGCTCTGAGGAGAAAACTTGAAAAAGGCTATTATAGGAAGTGCATAAGACACGAAACGAATCGTGTGAAGCGTAATCAGTTGTGCATGTAGGTAAAAAAAAGGCTTGTAATTCCTAGTAGACCTGCGGGGGACAGAAAAGGTGAGGCGGGCAAGAAGGGAACTAGAATCGATCTCGCCAATAATCAATTTGTGAAGAAAAACAGCACCAAGAGTTTTCTTACGATTAATTAAAGACGGAAGATTGAGAAGACGAAGCCTATGGGAGTACGGTAGTAAACGAAGGTTGGGATCCCAGTTAAAACCACGTAAGGCGAAAAGCAAGAATTGCTTTTGAACTGATTCAATTCGATTCTGGTTTATTTGATACTGCGGGCTCCAAATGCATGAACAGTATTCCAGGATGGGACGAACTAAAGAGACGTAAAGGACTTTAGTGGTAAAAGGATCATTACATTCTTTCGACCAACGTTTAATGAAACAAAGTTCTCCTTTGACGTCATTAACTATAATGGAGATATGTAAATTGAAGCATAATTTTCAATCAAATAAAACTCCAAGATCCTTTACAGATTTTATACGTTTCAAAGGGGTATTGTCAATCGTATAAGAAGCTAAATAGGGCCTAGAACGACTGAATGTCATGAACGTACACTTTGAACAATTTAGATGCAACTTATTGGCCGAGCACCATAGTTGCATAGCGTTCAAATCGTCTTGCAGACGATTATGAAGAAGGGGATCAGTGTATGAAAAGATAAGCTTTTCATAATTCGCATACATTAAAATATTTGAATGGGCCAGAATTGTGGGTAGATCGTTAATGAACAGAGTAAAAAATAAAGGCCCCAAGTGACTACCTTGAGGTACACCAGAAGTAACGTAAACCAAACTCGAAATAGTTGACCTAAGGAGCACTTTTTGGGTCCTACCTTTTAGGTAAGTGGAAACCCAACGTAAAAAGGCAGAGGGGAAACCTATGCACCTAAGTTTCTAAAGTAAGAGGTCATGGTTCACAGAGTCAAAGGCTTTACTGAAGTCAGTGTATATGACATCCGTTTGCTTTTTCTCTGAAAATGCATCATTTACCAGGGAGGTAAACTCAAGCAAGTTGGTCGTAGTGGACCGACCCTTAATAAAGCCGTGTTGAGTAGGAGAAATTATCGATTTACAGAGATGCTGCAAAGACGAAACAAGGATTTTTTCAAATAATTTAGGAATGGCTGATAGCTTTGCAATGCCTCTGTAGTTCGAAATATCAGACCTACCACCTTTTTTGTGGAGAGGAATGATATCACTGCGGACGGCAGTTCGCGTTAGTGACGAAAGCAGCACGAAGGGTGCGAAAGGCGACTAACAATATATACAGCTAAGTTGGAAAATTTGCTACGACTGTCCGATCAGATCGAGTTATATACCGATCGAAAGGTTTAGTCCTAACTTACAAAATGGCATACTAAAACTTTTGCTAATTCACCTGGGCCATGAGATACGGGGGTGTAAGTGGGAGGGGAAAAATTTATATGATCGCAGCTTATGGAGCCGTTGGGGCTTTTACGTAAAATTTTTTATATTTCTTATTCTTATCAAAAATACGCGTCGTTTGATACCTTGATGACCCAAATCCGATAACTGGTTCAAAAGATAAATAAATTTGAAAATTTTAGTAGAATACTAAAAATGAAGTGAAAAGTTAGTTTCTTTGTTTGTCTGTTTGTCTGTTTGTATCAAAGCGCTAAAAAAGCGTAGATGTTATGATGGGGATTTGTTCATTTTTGAAAATCTAGAAATGTTTGTTTAATGACTTTTTCAATTTCCCGCTAGTTTAGCGGGAAATCGCTAAATCCTGCTAAATTTGAAACCTCACCAGTTTCCATACCATAGAAGCTATAGATATGTTCTGGGTATCATTGGAAAGGTGTGCTTGAGGGTTTTTCTAAAGTACTCAGGTAACATTTTACAGGTGAAATAAAGTTTTTTAGCTTACATTTTGGCGATTTCTGACAAAACGGCTCTAACGATTTTTATTAAATTTTAGTATGTTGTAGTACGTAGAATTTTTTAGTATATGAATGAATGTATACATTTTTCTATCGGTCGAAAATCAGGTTTTAGTACGAAAAACTTTTTGGTTGTATGAGATATCTCAAACAAACTGACACAATACGCATGTAACTTGGTTTTATATATTCTGTGCAAAGTTGGTTCAAATCGGACCACTATAACATATAGCTGTCATAGGACCGATCGGGGGAAAATGCAGTCTTAGTACGAAAAACTTTTTTGTTTTATGAGATATCTCAACCAAACTGATAAAATATGCATTAAACTTCGTTTTATATATCCTGGCCAAAGTTGGTTCAAATCGGACCACTATATCATATAGCTGTCATAGGACCGATCGGGCGAAAATCAAGTCTTAGCATAAAAAACTTTTTTTACAAGATATATCGTAACAAAACTAATAGAATATGCATTTAAGTTAGACTTATAGATCCTGAAGAAAGTTGGTTCTAATCGAACCACTATATCATATAACTGTCATAGGACCGATCGGGCGAAGTCTAAGTCTTAGTATGAGAAACTTTTTTTTCTTACAGTAGGTACGGCGCTTCCGACAGTAGAGTAGCAACTTAAGCGATGCGAGCAGGGGGCGGAGCCCCCTACTTTTCTTTATAATTAAAAAAAAATTTTTTTTAAATATGAAAAAATATTCAACAATGATAAATTTACAATGTCAAAAGCAAAAGCAATTGCAAAAATTTCTGATATCCAAAAAAAAAAAACCTCTAAACGAGGTAAAAGTCTAGTGACGAAAGCAATTTCCAGCCCCAAAATTTCTGATATCCAATTTTGTGACGAACAAAATTGAGTTTAATATAAAAATTTTAAATAAAAATATAAATTAAAAAAAAAAACAATTGGCATTCGGCACTGCGCAAAAAGTAATTTTTATGTACAAAGAAGCTCACCCTTTTTGCGCACAGTGCACAAGGCCAATTTTTTTTTTTTTTTAATTTATATTTTTATTTAATATTTTTATATTAAACTCAATTTTGTTCGTCACAAAATTGGATATCAGAAATTTTGGGGCTGGAAATTGCTTTCGTCACTAGACTTTTACCTCGTTTAGAGGTTTTTTTTTTTGGATATCAGAAATTTTTGCAATTGCTTTTGCTTTTGACATTGTAAATTTATCATTGTTGAATATTTTTTCATTTTAAAAAAAATTTTTTTTTAATTGGAAATTGCTTTCGTCACTAGACTTTTACCTCGTTTAGAGGTTTTTTTTTGTGGGATAAGATTCTTTCCAAAGATATGGAAAGGTTGAAGATTCAAGGGATAGATTAAAAAGCTTATGCAACGGAGCAGCTAAAGAAGAGCAGCATTCCTTAAGAAGACAACTAGGAATGTTGTCTGGCCCAGGGATGAAAGAAGATTTTAAAGAAATAAGAGAAGAGATTTTAGTGTTATAAGAAATAGAGGGAGCAAACATAGTGTTTGATTGAAAAATAGAATAAGGATAAGATGAATTAGAAGTGGAGATTGGAGAGTAGTTGGATTGAAAAAAGTTAGCAAAAAGTTCAGCGGCTGCAGAATCGTTGCTGGCATTATCTATCCCATAAAAAAAGAGGAAGGTAAACTTGGCTTATGAAGCTAACAAAAAAAATTGTTTTTTTAAACTTCTTTTGAATACCGAATGAATTAAGAGACCAAATAATGACCAAGACGATATTCCGCATTTGCCTATATTTTCTAATCTTTTGGGGATTACAGTGGAGTTTCTGGCAGGTATGCACTGGGAGAAAAGAAATTCCAGTAGTCAAAACCAAAATTAGATAAAATCTACAAAGTAAACAAAATTAAGTTAAATCAGAAAGCAAAACCAAATTAGGTAAACCTGAAAAGAAAATAAATTAGTTTACAAAATCTGGAAAAATATATAATTTAAGCACAAAAAATAAATAAATTATCAATTAGTTTAAAAAATCTGAAAAGAAAGATCATTTAAGTTAAGAAAACCTGAAAATAAATAAGTCATAACTTAGGTAACTAAAATCTGAAAAGAAAACAAAATAAGCAAAAATCTATAAAATAAGACCACAATTAAACTAAGTTACACTGACAAAAATGTATTTTGTATTTTAAGCTGGCTCTGGAAAATTGGCCAATCGCTAACTGTTGGCGTTTAAAATTTATTATTTGGAATAAACAAATTTATAATGTTTTGATAAATCTTGTTGTTTTCCTGAGGACCTGGAGATTTAATTAAAAGTTTTGCTTAGGGGATTTTCAGAAATTATTATGCGCAGGAAATCCAATTGTTGGGTGGGCAAAGAGCGCAAGGGTCCAATTAACACCGTGGACCCCACCCGAAAGAGCTAAGGTACTAGAAGGGTCCCGTCCGCTATGCTCCCTCGACTTAGCAATCTGTGTGCACCAACTCGTCCACAATTGTGCAAACGATATCGCTTAGGATCTGTAGCGACAGGTTTCCTTTGCATACAGTTGTTACATACATTTTTGGCGACCAACGTGGGGCAAGCAAGTTGCAAAACAAAATCCATCACCTCCTCAATATGATTTCTAAGGTGGTGAAGCAACTTAGCCCCGGCAACGAGAATCAGCTAACTGTTAAAAGGAGTTTCGACGCTTTTTGATGACTATAGTCGTTGAAGACTTAAATTCGTTGCTAGTTGTTTCAAATAGTTTTGTCGTGAGCATCATCCGATGCTTTATTGCTTAGCAACGGCTACTTTTGCTGGGGGTTGGCTAAGTTGAATGCAATAAGTAAGTTATCTTTTACATCCGTTGACTCTTGAGTATTCGGCTCGTGTTGAATACCCTGCCGGATAGTAAATAAAGTGATAAAGTTGTTGTTATTCAGTGTTATTTTAGCTTGTGCTTGCCCGAGAAGATCTCGCGAGCGATTTTAAAAGTAATTATGAGACCCACTGTTCTAAGCCTCAGTTGAATTTTGTGTATTTGGTCAACATCGAATACCCTGTTAGTGAACTCAATTAACCTATTGTAGTTGATCATAACCTGCTAAATATTCATTGCTCAGGCAAAACCAGCTCGATGCTGTAAATGCTGCTATATATTCGTTTAAATCTTGTACAGACCTCTGTAGACTCTGGACTAGTTCATCGGTTTGAATACACTGCCTGCGTATGCTGATTAGTTGTAGTTAAGAATAAAGCGTGATGCGGTGGCGTCCCTTGATTGTTCAACCTGTCTCATATTAGTTTTGTATTTCCAGAAAAAAGTATTTCTATACCTTCAATAGCCCAAATCATATATTACTTTTTTCGTGTTAAATTGTCCTTTGATATCAGTTACATTTACTTTAGCCTCCAAATGGGTCAAATATCAGGAAAATTTATGAACATAGTACAACAGATAATCATTCCACATCCAGGCAAGGTCAGGATAGTTGAAAAATTTGTTTGCAGGATATGACTTACACACAGTCATGTTATATTACTCGATGCAATCTTGTATTCCATCGAACATGTCTCGAGTCTTGGATCGAAACACATCCAGAATGTCCCAATTGTAGTCTCGATTCGGAACCTGGTTCTTTAAAAAGTAGTTGTAGGCAATTGCTCGCCTCCGCGACAATACCAAGTTTTTGTAAGAGATAGAACTGTAACCAAATATCTGAAAAAAGCCCTCGATCAAGTTTCTGTGCAGAATCAGACACAGCTAATGAAGCGCTAGAAATGAACAACTCTACCAATCACAGTGAAGTAGTAGCTCCTCATCCACCTGCAAATAGGAGAAAAGGTCGCCCCAATCAGTCTGTCAATAATAGGCAGAATAACGGACCTGATTTTACTGCTATTCAAAGTATGACCGAACAGACGGTAACACGAGTACTCTCCTCGTTGACCATACATCCTCCAACGAATCAGGAAGAGGTCGTCGATTCGCCCATGCCAAGCCGACCTGTTTCGTCCGCCTTAAATTCCTTTGAGCACCCCAGAAAGATAGTGGATATTATGCAGAAATGGAATCTGACTTTCAACAGCTCTCCCGATAGTCTTGGTATTGATGCGTTTATGCAGGTTGCCCCCGAAGAAATAATGGATGTGTCTAATCAAATTAACAGAAGTTTCAGGTCGGATATCTTGGCTCGGCTTATTAAAATCGAAAGTCCCGAGTGTATTGAGTTACCTGTTAAAAGCCCCACCACCTTTCCATCCTAGAAAGTAAAGTTAAAGAAGTAGTTTGAAGTTAGGGAACGAATATTCAATAAAACATCTCCCATTCCTAAAAAGAGTTTGATTGGGATAAAAAAAGATTATAAAGACATTAGTAATAATCGAAATTTAGTCATTTCATCAATTTTTGGTAGAAATAATGATTGTCATAGTTACGCTTCCGTTTCGTTAATGGATTATGAAGAGTAAGGTGTGCTAGATACTGGAGCAAACGTGAGCTGCGTAGGAACTTCGCTAGCAGCTCAAGATTTTTCAAGTTGTTCTCAGTTTAAGGCCATTCAATCACACGTTAAAACTGCTGATGGTAGTCCTCATGATGTGCTTTACGTGCAGATGACATATAAGGGTCAGCAAAGGCCTATCGGCTTTATGTAATACCATCCATCCAGCTGAGACTTATTTAAGATGCTGATTTTTGGAGAATTTTTGAGCTTGCTCCTAATATAATTAGAGCTTTGGAAACTGTCGCAGATGAAACAGCCAATACAGAACCAAATTCCTATCCCATGACAAGTCTACAATTATCGCAATTACAGGTAGTAAAGAAACTGTTCCTCAGCTGTTCCGATAGTTTAGGTCGAACCAGTTTTATTCAGCATCATATAGACATTGGGGATGCTAAGCATGTAAAACAGCGTAATTACCCGATTAGTCCTGCCGTGGAGAAGCTTTTAGAGAGAAGATTTTTCCACTCATCGCCCTGTGTTTGTACGGATAGCAGAGGAGTTCAAATAAGACAATCCTACTCTTAACATTCAGAAAAGCCATTTTTGTGTTACCAGTAAACTAACTTGGATATGTCATTAGCAAAGATGAAGTTCACACTGATCCGGAGAAGGTTTCGTGTATATTAAATTGGCCAATTCCCAAGAACATAAAACATGTTCGTGGTGCAGAGTGCAGATTTATCAAAATATATTATTTGCAAAATATTATTTGTATTTTTGGAGTAGGTGCTGTGTTAGTCCAGACGTCGGAAGAAAATGCCGAAAAACCGATAGCGTTCACGTCAAAGAAGTTGAGTCAATCCCAAAAAAAAACTATAGCGTAACCGAGCGAGAACGTTTAGCAGGGATTTTAGCAATGAAGATGTTTTATTGCTACTTGGAGCTTTAGGAATTCGAGGTAGTGATAGACCACTCTAGTCTGCTTTGGTTAATGCGGCAGCAAAATGTTTCTGGTAGTCTTGCGCGTAGGATCTTTCGTCTTCAGCAATACAAGTTCGCGTTTTCTCATCGCAATGGTGAAGACCATATTGCTTCAGACGTGCTTTCACGATTAACTGAAGGAGAACTGGCCGTGATAGGGACAGCACCAGTAATCGACTTAGAGTCAAGAGCGTTTCTCGACTTAGAATACGTGAAATTAAAGCATAATTTCAGGGAAAATAAAGATCGATTTCCGGATATAAAACTAGTTGATCAATTAATTTATATTCGTACTGAGCATGCTTCAGGTGATCAACAAGAACAAAAGAAGATTTCTTGGAAACTTTTGGTTCCTCAACGTCTTAGAGCTGACGTTTTCAAGCAGGCGCATAATACCGTTGATTCTTCGCATGGAGGTATGAAGAAAACGATAGAAAAGCTTCGTCGTCATTTGTATTGGCCAGGCATACCAACCGAAGTCCGTATGTATATTCGAGATGTAAAGACAGTCACATTGGTTTGCTAATCGTATTAGACTATTAGTAAATTTCATTGGTTGCAACCGTTAAAGAAATTTACCTTAGTCAAGATATAGGAATTTTTGTTGACTCAAGTGTTGCATTGTTTCGGAGTTCCCGAAACAGTAGTTAGCGACAATGCGACACAATTCAAGTCGAATGACTTTAATGCGTTTTTAACCGAATTAGGTATTAAACATGTCTACGAAGCGTTATGTTCTTCGCAGAGCAATGCTGCCGAACGGGTAAATCGTTTTTTGCTAGCTGTTCTAAGATTTTATATTACTAACGAACAAACAGAATGGGATAAATATCTCACTAGTATTTCTTGTGCATTGCAATTGGCTTTGCATCAATCCTTAGAATGTTCTCCGTATAAGGCGCTCTTCGGACTGGATATGATCACGCATGGTTCTGACTATCGCCTTTGGAAAAACTTGATTCTTTTAGAAGAGCCTGTTGTAGCTCTGGATAGAACTGACAATTTGGCTTTACTGCGAAAATATTAACAATCAAATATCCGCAAAGCTTATGAACGTAATGTTCAGCAGTATAATCTGCGCTCGAAGCCCGTAACCTTTAAAGAAGAACAGAAAGTTTTCCGTCGTAATTTTGCCCTTAGCAAAAATCTTAAAATTCGTGTTAAAAAGAAAGTGGGAAGATGTTTTTAAGTTTTGAAGAATTTCGCGGGTAGAGAAATTGTTAATTTCCATGCTAAGCACATTCGTCAGATTTTCGGGTTTTGTAATGGTCGCAGAATAACGGAAATCAACTAACAGACATTATTTACTATTGCAGTTTTAATTCTTGCGATAAAATTATCGCATGCAATACAAATCTATTCAATTCCAATTTTAAAATTTAAAAACGTCGTTAACGCAACATTCAAACTTTAATGCTTCGTTCAGTTTTCCCGGCATTGTCACTTGGTCAAAATCAAGCTTTTACGATCAGCTGCTGCACGCATACCATGGTCCTGGGAGAGCTTTTACTGCATAAAGCTCTGAGCCTGGTATGCTGCAATCCAGCGTTGCATTCCAGAGCTTTTAAGCCTGTCAGCTCACTTGGTATGCTTAACTCTTTTCCAATCTATAAAAAGCAGCAAGCAGACGCATTGTTGCCTATACCTGGCTTGTGGCCACGAGGTGCCCCCATTTATTGCCTGAAGCCTTTCTTCTCATCGTTGGTTGCTCTTTAACAGAGCCAGGTAAATATTACAGTGAAAACCCGAAAAGGGAGAAATGCGTCCCTCACACACACTTTTCGTTAGTTCACAGCCCCTTTTCTGGACTTGCTCCTAGTCAGCCAAATTGTGGCCCGAGCTGGCAGCAGTTGGGCAGGGAAGACTCACTTGGGCAAAGTAGCCCGAAGAACACTTTTTTTTTGGCACAGGGGATTTCGATGACTGACCAGTGGAGCGTCAGAGCTTGCTTTCACCTTGCTGCCACCCCCTGCGTGGCTATAGTAGGAACATCTGGACAGAGCGTCCCAACGTGGTCAGCAGTGCCCTTGTGCCGTATATCCAACGTACTGCTTTCTCACGTTTTCAACTAGGCTACGGTGACAGTGCAGACAGCAGCATCGCAGAAGCAACAACAACAACCACAACATACGGGTATAGTGCAAATCCGTGAAAATAGACAAATTTATATAAAAGTGTCAGATAGGAAAGATATTGGTTTAATTCGGAAGTTGGCCCATAGGCCCTTGATTTTCTTTTTTTCGCTGTGCGTGTGATACTCAGTAATGAACTTTAAATTGACAAAAAAAAAAAAAATTATGGAATGAAATTGTGCAGAAGAAAACAAAACATGAATAAGAGAGAGATTATTAAATCCGGAAAAAAATAAATCATAATAATTGGTGTTCATTTTTGAAAAATCATTCAAACACACACAATTTCACAACTCACAATCACCATACACAATCATTCACAACACATAATCATACACACACAATCATACACAACACATCATACACACACACACCCCCATAGCATCTTCGAGGAGTCTTTTATCGACGATTATTCACTGTGGCTGAAGTAAAAGCTTGAGAGCCTTAAGCTTTTTCTTAAGTACCGGTAAAAATTCAGCTTGCTTTAACCACAGTAATCAATAAAAGTAATTTTCTTTATATATTTTGGTTGTTGTTTCGTGCACTCTGGGTTTTCGCTGAAAACTTTGATTGCTTATTAAGAAAACGAAAAAAAGGTAAAGCATTAGTGTTGCTTAACGTTAAAATAATTTATTTTCGTACTTTCTAAAAGTATTTCGTGCATATGCTCAGCTACATTGGCAACCTAAACCTTCAAACTCCAATGTTATTCGTTTTTATGAATTTCAAATTTTACATATTACATACAAGTTAACAGAAGCCATCGACACCAGCTCCATATGCTGATATAGCACTGGGCCGGATGTTCCTACGAGTTAACAGGGGTCAGCAAAATGCAATATAACACCAGCCACATATGCTGACATAGGTCTGGGCCGGATGTTCTTGCACAACGGCAGCGCACGAGGCGCAAGCTAAGTATTCTAGCGGCCGTTGTGAAAATAGTTTAAGTAATTTTGATGAACCTTTTGTAAATTTAGTTTTATATCGATTTTTGAATGAGGCACATCTGCCCATCATTCTATTCGCGAAATTCAACTCACGCACTGAGTCTGAATTGACTAGTGTTTTAATAAGTCTTCCGTGTTAACGAAGTAATTAAAATTAAATAAAGATAAAACTAAACCAGAACCTCTGCTGGAGTTTTAAGTAAAAAAAAACTAATTGGCGCCCAACGTTTTTCGGACCATTTTGTGTTATGATTATTTTGTGCTGTGCAGTGTAAAGAACTAATCTACCAGTACACGATACTTCGCGCTGTGTAACATAATAACAATACCCAACCTACCAGTGCAAACAATAAAAGCTGTGCCTGACCTACGTCAATTTACATCAGCGGCACAAGCCCAATTAAAAGCCATTTAATACACCGAAGCCGCTGGAGCTCTTCAGGCAGCGACTTGTCACCTAACCAGCGCGCGAAGCAAACCAACACCCATAGACTTCAGCGAGGAATCATAAAAAGCATTCGCGACTGCAGCGTGGAAAGCGGTAGTTTTAGACGTAGAACTACGACCCTTGTAGGATCAAATAAAATGTAAGTGGGCCATCTAAGGGCCAGCTAAGTGCTTCCTTTAACACTCGGTTACAAGAATTGGCGGGCAGAATACCTGCCAGTAGTATAGAAACACCGCCGGTCCAGGCATTTGAGCCGGTGGAAATCAGAAACGACGTTCAATGTAACGAACCTTGGAGAAAAGCTGCGATAGCGGCATATAAAATTTACAAGCCATACGACGGCAGCTCACGCCACTACCAGGCGGTCATTATTATAAAGAGCAAAATTAGAGGGGCAGCTGACGGCGTTTTGGGTCAGTTCGGCACAGTAATGAATTTTGATGCCATAATAAACCGTCTCGATTTCACATACAGGGATAAGAGAGGCATTCACGTCATAGAGCAAGAGATGAGCACCGTAAGACAGGGCTCATTAACAATTTTACAATACTATGACGAGGTTGAAGAAAAGCTTACTCCTTTCACCAATAAGGTAAACATGTCCTATGAACCAAACATGGCACAAGGGCTCTGTACGAAGTTCAGAAATGATGCGTTGCATGTTTTTGTCTCAGGCCTAAAGCGTAGCCCGACGGATGTCCTGTTCGCGGCAAAGCCTAAGGACTTACCGTCGGCCCTAGCTCTAGCGCAAGAGGTGGAGGCAAACCATGAGAGGTACGCATTTGCCGCTAACTTCGCTAAGGGACAAGAAGATAGGGAACGAAAGGTGACCCCGAGGCTGCAGGCCCGCCATCAAGATAGGGTTCAACATCAGGGGGATCCGCAACCCAGCGGTTCCAAAAATCCGCACTTAACTAAACAACAGCAACAAGGTCAATTTGAGCAGCATGGACGTTGATCCATCTGTGTCAAAAATTTTACAACCATCGCAGGCACCAGCCTACGTTAACTCTAGCGCTCCTCAAGCCTACAAAAGAACGGCCACGTCTGGACGTTTTAGCGGACAGAAAGGGCAGAGAGTCAATCATACGGCTCACGAGCCTGATCAAGATTCAGGTTCGTATGCTAGCTCTGCAGAAGCAGCAGAACAGCAAATTGCCGACGACAATGGTAGCGGGTATGACTCAGACACTCTCAATTTTTTAGGGGAAGCTCCCTGCTGCCCTACATCAGTAGGAGAATAGCAGGGATCCAGATGAGATTTCTCATCGACACGGGCGCTTCCAAGAATTATAGCAGACCCCATAAAACTCTAAAAGGTGTGTGCCCAGTAAATTTTTCCTTCTCTACCCATTCTATACACGGCACCATGAAAATCACTCATAAGTGCCTTATATCTCTGTTCGGCAAAACTGCCACATTTTTTTTACTCCCAGACCTATCCACATTTGATGGAATTGTGGGGCTCGACTTGCTCACGCAAGTAGGAGTGTCGCTTTGTCTTTCTTCTGGCCAGCTCAAATGTTAACTTTACCAATTTTGACTGCGCCGACGTGCCCGATGCTGTAAAGGATGCATTCCTAAAGATGCTAAGAAGCAAACATAAGGCCTTCGCGGATCCGGATGAAGCACTTCCCTATAGCACATCTGTGGTGGCCACTATCAGGACCGCGACTGTACCCCTATCCCATGGGAGCAGCGGAATTCGTTAATAAAGAGATTCAAAGCCTTCTGAAGAACGGTATTATAAAAAAATCTGATTCACCCTACAACAACCCCATTTGGGTGTTGGACAAGAAGGGGACGGACGAGTTTGGTAACAAGAATGCGCCTCGTAATGGATTTTCGCAAACTTGACGAGAAAACCATCGCAGACAGATACCCTATGCCTAACATTCCAATGATTTTGGGAAATCTTGGCAAAGCTAAATACTTTTCGACATTGGACCTAAAGTCCGGCTATCACCAGATCCCGCTAGCAGAGCGTGACCGTGAAAAAACAGGCTTCGCAGTTAACGGGGGGAAGTACGAATTATGTCGACTTCTCTTTGGGTTGAAGTGTGCGGCCAGCATCTTCCAAAGAGCTGTTGATGACATACTTCGTGAGCAAATTGGCAAATCTTGCTATGTCTATGTTGACGATGTCATCGTCTTCTCAAAAGACGAAAATTCTCATGTCCAACATGTAGAGTGGGTCTTAAAGAGCCTGTACGAGGCAAATATGAGAATCTCCAAGGAAAAATCGTGTTTTTTTAAGAAAAGCGTAGGTTTTCTTGGTTTCGTGGTAACCAGTAATGGGGCTACAACGGACCCTGAAAAAGTCAAAGCGATTCAGGAGTTCCCAGAACCAAAAAATGTATTCGAGATTAGATCATTTTTAGGACTGGCCAGTTACTATAGGTGTTTCATCAAAGACTTTGCCTCAATAGCAAAATCCATTTCTGATCTTCTAAAGGGCGAGAATGGGTCAGTTGATGAACTCATTGACTTGATTAATCCAAATGCGGTTAATGCCCTCGATTGCAACCTGCACACAAAACCACAGGTGCAGGATGGCTTAGTTCGCATGTTTCCAGGCACAAAGTTCTGGCACTGCAAAAACCGAGTTGCAGATGTCTTTAACGTAGACGAGAGGAGAAAAATTCTCGTTGCCGAACATAATTGAGCGCACAGAGCAGCTCAAGAAAATGTTAAGCAAGTGTTATCAGAACACTATTTCATTAAAATGGCGAAGTTGGCTAAGGAAAGTGCAGAAAGTTGTAGAATCTGCTCAGCAGCCAAATACGATAGGCACCCGAAAAGACAGGAGCTCGGAGAAACCCCGATCCCTGGGACTCCTGGGGAATTTCTACACATTAATATTTTTTCCACGGACAAAAAATTTTTTTGACCTGTGGTGATAAGTTCTTTAAATTTGCAGTCGTACAACCAATTCAGTCGCGCACTATGGAGGACTTAAAAACTCCACTACTGCAGCTCATGAATTTATTTCCACGAGCCAGAACAATTTATTGCGACAAAGAGCCTCAACAACAAAGAATTCTCAAACGGTAAAGACCCTGTTGTTAAACAACTACATATTGTTAATATTGTTATGCGCCGCCGCTGCATAGCACCTCCAATGGCCAAGTCGAGCGCTTCCATAGCACTCTAGCCGAGCTTGCACGTTGCCTCAAGCTGGAGAGAAACATCAGCGACTCAGTCGAAGTCATTTTGCTAGCCACGATTGAGTATAACAAGACAATACATTCGGTCATCAACAAGAGACCTGTTGATGCCCTCCATGTGCCCCCAGGCGAACCTCAAGGGGAAATATCGGCAAAGTTAAAGAGTGCACGAGATGCGCTCCGGACTAAGCTGAACGACCAGCGACAGAATAGAGTCTTTAAAGTAGCTGAAAAAGTCCAAGTGAAAAGAAACCGCAGGCTTGGCAATAAACTCACGCCCTTAGACCTTAGCACGACCGTTCTCATTAGAGGAAGGGTGGTCCACAAGGACAACCTTAAGTAGGGCGAGAGCTGAAATAAAACATTCATTCTACGCATCTTGAATTTATTATTATTTACGCCACTTGGCATTACCTTAAGAAAGACACGTTTTGTCCGTTTTGTCTGTCTTCCGCAAGTTCGGGTTTCTGCTATTTCTATTTTTTTGCAAGTGCGGCAGCGCGTGTGACTAATTAATCACACGCCAAGTATATTCCCATTGTTGAAGGTCAAGTTCTGGTCGGGGAGGAATTCAATTTAGTCAGGCACACAGCTAACATCTCTGAGTACGAGAGAAAGGTAAACGAAACAATGAAGCTATGCGAAATGTTTCCGCAGTCACACATGAGAAAGCTTCTAAGCGTAGATGCTTCCCACCTCAGGGATCTGTTAGAAGCTCTTGTCGTGCACCACAGGGTGGCAAGAAGTTTAGATTTCTTGGGCACAGCCCTCAAAGTAGTTGCGGGAACACCTGACGCCAGTGACTTCGAGAAGATCAAATTTACTGAGTTACAGCTAGTGAACTCTAACAACAGACAGGTAGTTATCAACACAAAAGTTCAAGAACAAATCAATCAACTCACTACAAGTGTCAACACATTACTAAAAGCTGCAAAAAAAAAATCAGATTAATTCCGGGCATTTATACGAGACTCTTTTAGCTCGGAATAGAATGTTGATGGAAATGCAGAATTTGATGCTCGCTGTTACCCTTGCAAAAATTAACATCATAAGCCCAAATATATTAGATCGAGCAGACTTGAAATCTGTTTGGGTCGATGAACCCACAGGAACCTCAATAGCTGACCTTATGTCCGTTGCGTCCGTGAAAGTATTACAATCTGTTAATGCCCTTCACTTTATTATTAAGTTCCCGAAAATCAAAATGGCTTGCAGAAAGGTGATGGTGTATCCAGTTGCACATGAGACTGCTGTGCTACAAATCGACGATAACATTATAGCTGAGTGCGGAGAACAAGTGCTCGTCCTTCAGAATTGCACTTCCACGCCGGGAGGAACCTTTTGTCAACTTTCACCGACCAGCTCTTGTTCCAGAAAGCTGCATGCTGGTGGCATGGCAAACTGCCAAATACAGCCGAGTCACTTAGGCCCGATCACATGGGTTGATGACGGAATTTTGATCATCAATAACCGTCCTGCTAAAGTTTGCACTGACAACGGTACTGAGACTTGGGTTCACGGAACAAATCTAATCACGTTCAATAATTGGGCTCTAATCAACGGGACTAAGTACTTAAATCGCAACAATGTCCAGAGTAAGTTCCCCGGCATCGCGGCATCTCCCCTTCTGAACGTCACCGGCCACCAAGACGGACTGAGTCTCCCTTACCTTCACCGCTTGAATGAACGTAACCTGGAGATCATCAAGGAAGTCAAGGACGAAATTGGAAGCGTCGACAGCGTGGTAATAGCCTTCTTGTTGGGTGCTGCGTGTTGCACCATAATATGCATCGGAGTCATTTACCGTCGGTTCACCAATAACATGGCATCGGCCAAGGAGATTAAGAAGGTGATCGCCGAAATAGGAGCGGCCGAGGGCGGCCTTAACTTAAAAGGGGAGCAGTTAACAGAGGCCATCGACACCAGCTCCAGATGCTGATATAGCACTGGGCCGGATGCTCCTACGAGTTAACAGGGGTCAGCAAAATGCAATATAACACCAGCCACATATGCTGACATAGCTCTGGGCCGGATGTTCTTGCACAACGGCAGCGCACGAGGCGCAAGCTAAGCATTTTAGCGGCCGTTGTGAAAATAGTTTAAGTAATTTTGATAAACCTTTTGTAAATTTAGTTTTATATCGGTTTTTGAATGAGGCACACCTGCCCATCATTCTATCCGCGAAATTCAACTCACTCACTGAGTCTGAATTGACTAGTGTTTTAATAAGTCTTCCGTGTTAACGAAGTAATTAAAATTAAATAAAGATAAAACTAAACCAGAACCTCTACTGGAGTTTTATCTAAAAAATAACTAATTACATATGACCATATTACAAATCTTTTTGGATTACAGCGGGGTATCTGGCAAGCATGCACTGAGAGAATAGAAATTCAATTAGTCAAAACCAACATTAGATAAAATCTGGATAGAAAACAAAATAATATAAAATCTAAAAGGAAACCAAATTAAATAAAATCTGAAAAGAAAATAAATTAGTTTAAAAAATCAGGAAAAAAAGATAATTTAAGTAAAGATATTTTGAAAATAAATAAATTATCAATTTGTACACAAAATCTGAAAATAAAGATAATTAAGGTGAAGGAAATCTGAAAATAAATAAATCATAAATATATATTTATAGTCTCTTTGTCCAAATGACTGACTTAGCATTGTACAGCCCAGACGGTTTGACCTACGACCTTGTTTTTTGGGTTTGTTTTACCGAATATGTGCGTAACAGGCAGAAGGAGGCGTGGCAGACCCTAAAGTATATAAAGTATATATATTCTTGATCAGCACCAATAGCCGAGTCGATATAGCAATGTCTGTCTGCCCGTCTGTCTGTCTGTCTGTCCGTCTGTCTGTATGAACACCTAGATCTCAGAGACTATAAGAGCTAGAGACACCAAACTTGGTATGTAGGTTCCTCTATACTGCAGGCAGATCAAATGTGTTTCAAAATTCGGCCACGCCCCCTATATCGCCCACAAATCAGAAAAAAAATGTCATGTCCAAATTATAAAAGCAATTTAAAAGCTAGTGACACCAAATTTGGTATGAAGATTCCTCTATATTGCAGGTAGGTTAAGTTTGTTTCTTTTTTGAATCGGACCACTATATCATATAGCACCCATAGGAACAATCGGTCTAAAATCAAGTTTTAGTATGAAAAACTTTTTTGTTTTATCGTAACCAAACTTATAGAATATGCATTTAAGTTAGTCTTATACATCCTACCAAAGTTGGTTCAAATTGGTCCACAATATCATATAGGTGTCATAGGACCGATCGGGTGAAAATCAAGTCTTAGTATGAAAAACTTTTTTGCTTCATGAGATATCGTAACCAAACTAATAAAATTTTCTTAATTTTCAATAACATTTGAACTAATTTTATTATTATGTATTTACAGTTTTCTTAACGAAATCAAGAATGCAACAATGATGAGACAAACAAACACACAGAACAGGAACTCAACGATGATGCAAGTAGGCAACATGCTCGCCGGAACACCAATTCGTAACATGGAGCGGAGACGCCGCGGAATTCACAATGTAAAAATGTGTACATATATGTGTGTGTCGGTAAGTGTGGTTTATTTTTTTACAGATTCTAATTTTTTATTTATTTTACTTTACTTTACTTTATTATTTTAACTTTACTTTAAATTTTAATTTACTTTAATTTTATTATTTTTACTTTACTTTAATTTTAAATTTTATTTAATTTAATTTTTAATTTTATTTAATTTAAACAGATTGTATTTTAAATTTAACTTAGTTTTACTTTAATTTTAAATACGTTATAATTTATAATTTTGTTTTTGTTCGATTTCTATTTTTATTGTATCACGTTCAATTTTCTTTATAATAATAAACATTAATGCATTTTTAAAATCCAAAGCAGCATCGCCTTTCTTTGGTGGCACAGGGACAAAAGATAATTTTTCTTCCACCTCATCAACTAATAATTGGCCAATATATGGCGGGGAATTGGAGCGGACTCACTCTGCGTCCTCCTTCTGCGACAATGGACAAATGGATACCTTCCTACGCCGACATGGAAGTTGCTAAATGCCGCTGCTGCTTATTATGCGCCCTCAGCCTTGACTACTCCGAAAGTGGCCTCTATCGTCCCTCAGACACTGGGGGGTCGTCGCTATCGGCAGATTGTGCGACGTAGGCGATCCGGAGCACAGCTCAACGATGGTGACACAGCGATTATTCAGATGACTAAATTTTGAAGGTACCTTCGCTGACCGCTGTAAAAATCGAACTCCCCTTGCATATTCTGCAGCAACATGGCTTGATGAAAAATTTTAACTCCCTTTTTTCATCCTATTCATCCCACCGTTGCTTCAGTTTGAGTCCAATTTCACTCAATTGCATCGAGGGGGCATGATATGCATATGCGCTGTCTCGCTTTGGAGTTGCTACCTGTCTTGGTCTAGCAAAACATTTGGAGTTGCCACCCCCTCTACTAGCTACTCGCCGCATTGCCGATATTAATTATCGATACCTGGGTGAGCACAAAATTGGCTTTGTCGAGGCCCTAGAAATGAACAATGATTGCTGTTAAATGAAAAAATATAAATTTAAATATCGTTGTTTTTTTAAATTAGCAAAAGGGCATTAAAAATATTTTAAACTAATTATTTTGTACCAAATATACCAACAATGAAGGTAACTTATCTTTTGGTACCCGCAAATTGGTGTGAAAAATTAGAGCTCGACACTTCATATAATTTCGTGAATAGTACCACTGTTGGAATTCATACTTGTCAACTTTCAATCAATGAAAGATCCAGAGTGTCAATTTTATTTTGTTATTTTGTGATGTGATACCAATCTGATTGGATTTTGGAAGTTAAAATTTTTTTAGTCAAAGTGTAGGTAGGGGCACTGGCCCCTTTAGTTGACAAACTCTACAAGCTGAAACTTATCACAAAAATGGAACGAAATAAAATGACACTACCACCCAGGATTTATGAAATCCGCAAAGAAGGGATGCCGTTGAGTTACGGACCAATCGGTTTACAATGCACTATAGGCAAAAAGTCTCATATTTTGGCATTTTTACATTTTTTTTGCAGTTCCGTATTATCAAATTGACCTTATTTTCTGGATTAAAATACTTTAAGGGCATTAAAACTTATTTTTAATATTTTTTGGACTTCGTTGGTATTTTGTCATTTGTCAAAATTGAAAGACTACGATCTGGCCACTCTAAAAAAAAAAAGGCGCGAAAGCTTGTGATTTTTGCTGTTAGACTTATCTTGAAATTGTAAACAAAACAAAAAAGCTTGAACATGGACCTTAATCGTGAAGGTATGTAAAATATATTATTAACACTAAATGTTTAGTACATGTGATATATTGTCCAATTGTTCAATGTGTTGTTGGTATGTTTTTAGGTCCCTGCTAACAAAAGTCTTTGTGTTTCTGTGGAGTGTAACTTGTGAGTTAAGGCCAGTTGAGGCAATTTAAAAGCTTTTTTTTTTTTTTTTTTTTTTTTTTTTTACTTTGCCTTTATTTATTGAATCTTCTCCAAGGGAGACTTACAATAAGTTTATCAAATCTTATATTTTAAGCTTAACTAACAGTCATGTTGACTTAATATGATCTACGGTGCCCCAAGGGTTTATTGCTGGGCTGGACGGTCGTTTCGTTTAAGGCGGGTCCGACTGCAAACCCGAGTTAACCCTTGAGCAAGAGGATTTGGGTGTGAAGATAGTTTAATGTTGTAGCTCGCTTTTTGTCTTGCTATCTCATCTTTGACATATATAACGTTCAAATCTCTATGAATGTTCTCGTTTCGAACATACCATGGTGCCCCAGTGATAGTCCTCAGGATTTTTGATTGTGCTCGCTGGATGACATCAATATTGCTACTGCACGCGTTTCCCCACAGCTGCGAGCCGTAGGTCCACACTGGTTTTATGGTGGAATTGTAGAGTAGGACCTTGTAGTCTAAGCTGAGAGGAGATCGGGGATTCAAAAGCCAATAGAGGTTATTAGCTTTTAGCTTAATCTGCGTTTTTTTTGCTTCAAGGTGGCGACGCCAGGTAAGCCGCCTATCAAGATGAACGCCAAGGTACGTTACTTCTTTGGCTTGTGGGAGTTGCGTATTAGACAGTGCTAACGGAGGACATGTTTGCATGTTGAGAGTAAACGTGATATGTTTACACTTTTGGTTATTTATTTTAATACGCCAATCGGCTAGCCATTTCTCTACTACCGCCAAATGTTCAGATAGACGTGCTGTTGCTTCAATGGGGCATCTGGAACGACTAAGAATTGCGGTGTCGTCGGCAAACGTAGATGTTGTTAGCCGCTCGTTTATGGGGATGTCCGCTGTGTAAATTATGTATAGTGTTGGTCCCAATACACTTCCCTGGGGAACTCCAGCTTCTATAATATGATCATCAGATGTAGTGGTGTTGCATCTCACTGCGAAGACTCTATTGTAGAGGTACGACTCGAGAAGCTTATGAGTGTACTCTGGGAGCGTCGATTTGATTTTATGCATGAGACCTTCAAGCCACACTCGATCGAAGGCCTGGGAGACGTCGAGGAATATTGCGCTGCAGTATTCCCGATGTTCGTATGCTGTACGTATTTCTGATGTTATTCGGTTAACTTGCTCGATAGTTCCATGCTTTTCTCGGAAGCCAAATTGATGTGTTGGGATTGTGTTGTGTCTTCTCAGATGAGGAATTATGCGCGTCAAGAGGCATTTTTCAAAAAGCTTAGACAAGCACGGTAGTAGGCTAATTGGTCTGTACGATGATGGTATTGTATGGTCTTTTCCTGGTTTGGGAATCATTATAATGACCGATTTCTTCCATTTTTTTGGGAAGTAGCCGATGGTTGTAATCGCGTTGAAAAGTTTACAGATGAGGGAAATAGCACAGTTTGGAAGTTCAATGATCATTTCTTGAGTTATTAGATCGCAGCCTGGAGCTTTCTTTGGTTTCATCTGTTCTTTTATGACTTTTACAATTTCATTTGGACGAAATTCAGGTGGTTCAGGCTCGCCAGGACTATCAGATACACAGGATGATAGTAAAAACGAATTTGTTGCGGGGTTTGGTTGGAATACATGACGTAGGTGAGCAGCAAATGTGTTAGCTCTGTCTTTGTCGCTACGGGCCCAACAGCCTGACGAGTTTCTTATAGGCGTTACCGTTTCGATCGGCGCACTGAGTGTAGGGTGAGCCCTCCACAAAGGATGCTTGGTACTGGTTGGTGATAATTGCTCTATGTAGCGGCGTTGGGCATCTGCTTCTTCATGCTTAAGAGCTTTGCTGAGCCTGCGTGAAGCATCTTTAAAGCGTTGTTTTGTAGATGGCGACCGGTGAGACTGCCATTCACGTCGCAATCGTCGCTTTTCCAGAACAAGTTGTTCTATTTGAAGATTAGTTTTACGTTTATTCGTCTGCACATGCGCGCGTTGTGGAGTAGAGATCTTAGCTGCTGCAACAAGTACTAATTCTAATAAGTCAGCAGAGCAGTCGATGTCCGCTTCGATGTTGAACTGCGGAGCAAGATCGAGGTGAGAGCTAACGTATTTCTTGTACTTAAGCCAGTTGGTTCTGTGTGTTGTGAGTCTATTAGAATATTCCACATATTCCGGGGATTGGAGTAGGTTTAATAACACGGGGGAGTGGTCGGATGAAAGATCCGGAAGTGCTACGGCGCTTATCAGATTGCGTGGGATGTTTTTTGTCACAGCAAAATCTATTAAGTCTGGTTGTTTGTTGGGGTCTGCTGGCCAGTATGTAGGACTACCCGGAGAAACATAGTTGAGTTTGTTGCTTGGCTTGATGATTGCGTTGTATAGCTGCCTTCCTTTTGCGGTCACAAGGCGAGAACCCCAGTGCGGGTGTTTCGCATTATAGTCTCCTGCTGCTATAAATCGCTGTCCCAGTGAATTGTAGAATTGCATGAATTGATCTTCAGAGATTGTAAAGCGGGGAGGACAATATACAGCGGCTATAGTAAGATTGCGGATGTCCGATTGTACGATTATAGATGTGGCTTGTAGATAGTTTGCCGCAAACCTTTTGTGGAATTCGTGTTTGATGCGGTTTCTTATTAAAATACCGGTACCACCATGTGCTTTTCCATCCGGATGATCTGTGCCGTAGAATACGTATCCACGTATTTGAAAGTTGTATTTGTTAGTAAGGTGCGTCTCAGAAAGCAGCATTACATCAATGTGATTGTCGTGTAGGAATTGGGTAAGTTCAAGTTTATGCCGTGAAACACCATTGGCGTTCCACAGAGATATTCGTAGGGGCGCCATTGATTATTTGGATTGTTGAGATGCAAGCATCTGTATCAAGGTGTTTTGATTTTGCATAAGATTTTGCATAGTTGATCTCATAAACGACATGAACTCCATCATACTTTGTTGTAGGGTGAAGATCATCGTTTCAATAGGGCTTTGTGACTGCTGCATGGGCTGCTGCGCGTTATCCATACTCGAATCTTCTTGTATTACCCTTGGGGGCGCTGCTGAGGGAGCTGATTTTTGAAGGCCAGATTTTAAGACATTGGCGAAAGATATGCCGTTGACAGTGTTCGCGGGACCAAATGAGGACCTGGCTGCTTTGGCGAAGAAGACGTCGGGTGTAGTTTGGGAAGCTATAGTTGCACCTAGCAGGTGCGGATGGCGTGCTGTTGGTACACGTCGGATGCGGCTTTTTAGTTCCTTGTACACTGGACAGCCTCTGTAATTAGCTGTGTGATTTCCACCGCAGTTTCCGCACTTTTTTGTACTAGGGTCATTCTTGTTGACTTGGCAGGAATCAGGACCATGGGAGTCTCCACAAGCTACACATACCGAACGTAGCGTGCAGTACGTCCTGGTATGCCCATATTCCTGGCAGTTTGAGCATTGAACTGGACCATTCCGTTTGTGTGGTTCCTCAACAGTGATCCGGCGATGCAACAGGAGCTGTAGTTTGTAGATCGGGTGCACTTCATTTTTCTTTGGAGCTTTACTATCTGGCTCCAGCTCAACTTTGAAGAGAGGTTGCGGAATTTTGTTTTTGTTTAAGATATTTGTAACTCTCTTAGCGAGAAAGCCCTTCTCTTTTAACGCACTTGCGACCTCGGAAGGGGTTACATCCGGTTCAATACCTTTAATTACAACCTGCAGGCCCTTGCTGCTTTTTAGTTGATAAGTGTAGAAGTTTTTCTTAGCTTCATTTAGATACTTGGAGATTTTACGGAAATGCTCCTCGTCTTTTGATTGAAGCTTGATTTCGTGAATGTTCCCTTTAATTAAAGGAACGACATGAAAATTGTTGTTTCCAACTAGGTCAACGATCTTGTTCACTAATGCGTTGGATATCTTTTCCCGAATGAATATAGGTGGGGGCTTTAGTTTTTTTGGTCCATTTTCAGCTTCGGTAGGCTGGTCGTTGATAGTATCAGCCAGCGGTGCAAACCTATTGTTGGTGTTTACTTGGTCCCCAGCAGTTTGGTTTGAGTTACCGCGGTTAATTTTTGATTTATTTTCCCGTGTTTTTTGTGGGCTAAGTTTTCGCTTTATTTGAATGTAGCGATCCATTCCGGTCTGCCTAGCCGGACCCGCTGCTTTTGACGCTGCGCTTGCAATCGAAGCAGTAGTTGAAAGAGCTTGCGCTTGGTCAGCAAAAGATGGTACGACGACTGTTGACACAGTTAACGTTGTTGTTGCCGTAGCGTTAGCAGCAGCGACTTGTACGGGCAAGTTTGGTGGTGATAGGGGATTCCGCGGTGAGGGGGTCGGTAATGGAGAGGCACACTCTTCGCTCCAGGTTTTTGGAGTTGTAGTTGGTAAAATCGGAGAGCAAGAACGCGCTCTCACATCTTCTACGGCTAAGAGGTTCTGCTTTGATTTTTCGGCTGTTGTGTGTTGCGTTGGTGGTTTTGCTTCTGCGACAAAGCTAAAGTAAGCGTTATTTTTCGCCAAAGAGAGTCGCCGCTCGTCTTGCTCGCGCTGACGTTGGGCACGGGTATCGTAGTGACTCATTGAAGTTAACACTTACTCAATTCAAATTATATTTGATTTGCTAATAGTTTATATATTTGTTTAATTACACTTTCAAAACTAAATGGATGGTCGTGCGCATCGCACTATGGGGCTCTTGGCCTAATTTTATATTTTTACTGCACTTGAGTACTATTTAATTTTGATTAATTCGGAGCGCTTTAAAGAAACACGTCTGCACGGTCCGAAGGTATTTTATGTTGTTAATGTTATTAATTAAACTGTTAACAATCAAATAGTGAATAACATTTTTGCCCGTTTTTGCCCGATTTACGGCAATACTCAATGTTGCAGTTGCATTTACGTTTTGCCATTCAACGTTGCTTGATGTTTGGAGCGACAACAACCGCCAACAAGCTGCAGTGAAGCAGTTTGTTTTGCAAAATATCGATGAAACTGAATTAAGAGATGTTCAGCAAAACTTAATAACAGATAAGCTAAAGCAGTTTTTCGGATTCATCAACACTAATTTGCCAAAATGCAACAGAATGTTCGACCGCTTTAAAAAAAAGCATGCGCAATGGCTTGCATCCTCGATAAAAATTGAGTTTCTTAAAGATGATGTTCCACGCGAAAAGCCTGGTCGTAAACGCTTGACGTATACTGAGGCAGGTCCAAGGTTAAAGCGAAAATTAGCATCTGAACTGGCAAAAGAAACAGAAAATTCAATGCCACTGTTGTTGCATGCGGCTTCTGTATCGGCAAAAAAATTGAAAAATGACAAGACTTCTCTTTTACTGCAAAAAGCATTGAACAGCGCAAACATAGATGGCATAGCGAGCCAATTTGATCAGAATGAGATCACCAAAATAAGTTCAGAAAAGGCTTTAGCATTTTTAATTGAAAATAATCTAACAAAACAACAATACATTAATATAAAAGCCATAAATAAGCTGCATGGATGCGATATTTATCCGCCGTATTCGGAACTTACAAAGATGAAATTAAAATGCAGACCAGAACAAGACAAAATAACTTATTCGGAAACGAAGGTTGAAGTATCGCTACAGAATTTATTAAATCATTCTGCTGACCGCATATTTGAAATGCAGAAAGATGTAATTGCTCATTCGCAAGCAACGCAATTCAAATTAATTGTTAGCTATGGGTTCGATGGGTCAACAGGACAAAGTATATATAAACAGCGATTTAACACGGAGAAGCCTGTTGGATCGGATCAATCACTGTTTGTAACAACAATAATTCCCTTAAAATTAATAGATTGCCAAAATCAAATTATTTGGCTAAATCCTTCTCCACAATCAGTCAGATTCTGCCGGCCCCTCAAAATAGAATTCATTAGGGAAACTACTGAACTTATAAAAAATGAAAAAAGGAACTTGGACGAGCAAATACGTACTCTTAAAGAGCACACCTACAATTTCGCAAACCAAAAAATAGTAATAAAATATGAAGCACATTTGACTTTAATCGATGGCAAAGTTTTAAATGTGTTAACTGGTACCAATTCATGCCAATCCTGCCTATTATGTGGTGCTAAGCCAAACCAACTTTTGAAGACAAAAAATATCGATTCAATAAACTTTCAGATCTATACTGATAGCCTTAAATATGGAGTAAGCCCTCTGCATGCATGGATACGATTCTTCGAGTTTGTATTAAAAGTATCGTACTGAATTGACTTAAAGAAATGGCGAGTCACAGGTTCTGAGATAGATGAGGTTTTAATACGGAAACAAACTATTCAGCGGAGATTGTGGGATGAAATGGGTCTGAACGTAGACAATCCTAAGCAAAATGGAAGTGGCAATAGCAACGATGGAAATACCGCTAGAAGAGCTTTTGCAGATGTCAAAACTTTATCAACAATTTTAAGTTTTAACGAGACCATTTTGAATAATTTTTATATCATTTTAATTGCCACATCTTGTGAGTATAAGGTATGCCCAGCCAAATTTAAAGACTTATGTACAAAAACGTTTAACTTATACGTTAAAACTTATGAGTGGTATCCAATGTCTCCAACTGTGCACAAGGTATTGGTACATGGGCACCAAATTATGGAATCCTCCGTACTTCCTCTAGGAGCTCTCGGCGAAAATGCGTCAGAAGCGCGCAACAAATTATACAAACGCGATAGGCTATCTCATGCAAGGAAAAGCAGCCGCCTAAATACTATGTCAGACGTGTTTAACAGAGCATTAGATTCTTCTGACCCACTGCTTTCTACTCTACATCTGAAGGAACGCCAAAGATTAAATCATAAAAAAAGCCTACCGACAGAAGTCATAGCTCTTTTGGAATCTCCTGATATTGAGCTTCCAAAAACAGGGATATGTGAAGACAATAATAATAATCAGGTAGAAGAAGGCAGAGATGACGAAATAGAAATTTTCGGGCTGGATTCCCTGGAGTTGGAGGAAGAGTTTTGGGATGAATAAATTATTAACTGGGTATCAAGGTATGGCGTCATAAAAGTTAATATTGGGCTGTAACTAATGTTTGATTTAATTTTGCAGGGATCCAAATCAACTTTAAAATGTGAATTGCTAAAAATGCCTTAATTATACTACATTTAATGCATATTTCTTAAATATATTATATTAAAATATTTGAGACAAGAATTCGAACATTTTTTGACGTAATGGTAAGGTGGGCGGCATGGAAGGCGTGGTCCCACTGGAAAAACAAATAAATCCGAAATTCTACCTTTATTTTTTAAGTATATGTACAAAGTTTCATGTTTCTATCTTGAAAATTGGTAATGATGCCAGAAAAACGGACTTTTTGCCCATAGTGCAATGTAAGAAACTCTCTAGCTTTCAAAGAAAGGATTAGAAACACATACAGATTTCACTCGATGTTGTATCTTTATTTCAGAGCATACCCACTGATTTAGCCATATACATCATAAGTAAAAAAGGGACGGAAATTACAAAACCTACAAAAACTCCGAAACACTTATTCGTGGGCATAATCAAATTTTGCGTATCGGAAAACCGCTATTTTAAATATGATGACAAGAATTTCACCCAACTCAAAGGAATGCCTATGGGATCGTTGCTTCTCCTGTCATAGCAGATATAGTCATGGAAGATCTTTTAGACAATACTTTGAAAAATTTTAATAACAAGCCAAGATCCATAACAAAATATGTGGATGACTTACTTGCAATAACTAAGGAAAATGAAATACAAACAACATTTAATGCACTAAACTCTTACAACAAAAAAATTAAATAGAAAAGGATGGTACATTACCATATCTGAATACAACTGTTCACAGGTGTGACAACCAACTAAAATTTAAATGATACTGAAAACCAACTTCATCTGGTCGAATTATTTATTCATGATTTATAAACACAGCACTTAGCTGTATCAATAGAATTCTAACTTTGAGCGATCCCATGTACCATAAAGTCATAAAGTTCAAATAATAGACATCCTTAAAAATAATAATTTTCCCCACCACCTAATTATATCACTTATTAAAAAACAAGTACACAAAAAACCCAAACAACAACCAGAACAACCAAAATCATACAGATCTTTTATATATATACCCAATATATCTGAAAGAGTCAACAAATCAGAGTGTTATGACAAACAAAGAATACAATTAGCACACAAACCTACACTCTGCACAATATTTTTTCAATAAAACAAAAAATAAAATACAACCAATGGACAAAAGCAATGTAAGATATACAAAATACCATGCAGTGAAAACATTACAAATATGTGCAGCAAAGTTAATGTTGGCACCACCAAATCAAAATAAACAAGTGGGCGGTTACAGTCGAGCACGCTCGACAGTAGGATACCCTGAGCCCAGCTACTCTTCAATAAAAGTTTACTTTTGACCAATTAATCCTATGGCAGCTATATGATATATGGAGCCGATTTCAACCAAATCTGGTCAGAGTCTATAAAACCAACATTTACGCATATTCTATCAGTTTGGTTCTGATATCTCAACAAACAAAAAACTTTTTCATTCTAAAACTTAATTTTCGATGTATCGTTCCTATGGCAGCTATATAATATAGTGGTCCGATCCAAAATTAAAAACAAACTTGATCTGCGTATGGTATCCAGGAACCTACATACCAAGTTTGATGTCTCTAGCTTTTATGGTTTCTGAGATCGACGCGTTCAAACAGACGAACGGACGGACGGACAGACAGACGGACATGGCTCAATCTTAAATGCATGTTCTATAAGTTTGGTTACGATATCTCACAAGACAAAAAAGTTTTTTTTACTAAAACTTGATTTTCGACCGATTGTTCCTATGGACGCTATATGATATAGTGGTCCGATTCTAAAAAGAAGCAAACTTAAACTGTCTGCAATATAGAGGAATCTACATACCAAATTTGGTGTCACTGGCTTTTAAATTGCTCTTATAATGTGGATATGAAATTTTTTATCCCAATTGTGGGCGATATAGGGGGCGTGGCCGAGTTTTGAAACAAACTTGATCTGCCTGCAGTATAGAGGAACCTACATACCAAGTTTGGTGTCTCTAGCTCTTATAGTCTCTGAGATCTAGGTGTTCATACAGACAGACGGACATTGCAATTTCCAACATCTTTGTTTGATCTCTTCTGAATCGCCACAATGATCAGTACGTATATTATATAATAATTAATACATAATTATCTAAAATTTTAATGTCAGGTTATGACCCTGAATTAGCTACAATTTTCACCCATGTGGTTTGTTTTCCTCATCAGCTAAGAAAGACTAGCATGGTCTGTTATGTCTTTAAAGCTTAGCAACTCCAGATAGCATGTAAAACGTTCAATGCATAGGGACACTAAGAGTAACTCTCTTTCTGTTACACTATAATATAAATCAGAATTTTGAAGTACAGATGCTCATGTGAAACTAAGTTTAAGCTTATCAAAAGCGGCCTGTACCTGTAATTTGTAGACCCCGTACTTAAAAAAAGTACAGGGGTCTATTGGGTTTGTTTTACCGAATATGTGCGTAACAGACAGAAGGAGGCGTGGCAGACCCCATAAAGTATATATATTCTTGATCAGCATCAATAGCCGAGTCGATATAGCAATGTCCGTCTGTCTGTCTGTCTGTCCGTCTGTCTGTATGAACACCTAGATCTCAGGGTCCTCTATACTGCAGGCAGATCAAGTTTGTTTCAAAATTCGGCCACGCCCCCTATATCGCCCAAAAATCGGAAAAAAAGATTTCATATCCAAATTATAAGAGCAGTTTAAAAGCTAGTGGCACCAAATTAGGTATGTAGATTCCTCTATATTGCAGGCAGGTTATATTAAATTCTTTTTTGAATCGGACCACTATATCATATAGCGCCCATAGGAACAATCGGTCTAAAATCAAGTTTTAGTATGAAAAAATTTTTTGTTTTATGAGATACGTAACCAAACTTACAGAATATGCATTTAAGTTAGTCTTATACATCCTTACCAAAGTTGGTTTAAATCAGTACACCATATCATATAGCTGTCATAGGACCGATCGGGCGAAAATCAAGTCTTAGTATAAAAAACTTTTTAGTTTTATAGGATATCGTAACAAAACTTATAGAATATGCATTTAAATTAGTTTTATATATCCTGTCCAAAGTTGGTTCAAATCGGACCACTATATCATATAGCTCTCATAGAACCGATCGGGCGAAAATCAAGTCTAAGTATGAAAATCTTTTATGTTTCATGGAACATCGTAATAAGTCTGATAGAATATGCATTTAGGTTAATTTATTTTTTTTAAATTTTTTTCCATTAAAAGTTTTTCCCATAGTAAGTACGGGATCTCCGACTGTCGAGTATGCTCGACTGTAGCACCGCCCCACTAGTTTTGTACTTTTCTTATAGGTCATATCTACAGAAACGAATCCTAAAACAGAGTGTGCTTGTCTATCTGCTGTTCTGACTTGCGAGGATACGCGGTGAAACATCGAATATTGATCCCAATCAAGCCTTGCCAGATCCGAACCTACGCAACTTATATTCGCCCCGAAATCAAGCAAAATTCCAGAAGGATACTTTCGCATAAAATCTAGCGTCAGATTCCTGGCTTACAAGAGCTGATAACAGTAATCGTTTTGTATGCTTGACTGCTTTCCGAAATTCTCTTAATCGCTTATTCAAACGCTTTGGATTTATTTTACGAATCTCTTCGCTTTCAAATATCTTCCCACGAATCTGTAAATACTCTGCAAGACTTTCGTGATATGGCCTTATATATGATATAAATGATCATCTTTTTTTTTGTTGAAATCTGAGTTAGTTAATTAATAATCTGGTTGTTTAATGACATAATCTGGTTGTTTACTGACATAATCTGGTTGTTTAGTGACATAATCTGGTTGTTTGTTAGCTGACTTTTGTTTTCTGCAAACACATGTCCCATCCATGGCCTTCGGTATCGCAATTCCAGCATTTGTTTACTTTAAAAGGAGCTTGAATAGTCTCAACTGCACTTTTCTGATCACCATGACCCTGAGAAACCGTTAAATTTCTTCGGCCATTATTTTGCGTATTAAAAGTTTTACTGCTTCGCTTAGACGCAATGTCACCCATTAAGTTTTTTTTTGCATTTGCACGAGCTTACGTAACTGAGTTATAGATCCGACTTGCACATATAGCAATTCGTGTCTTATGTCTGGCAACAGGTTTCGAATCCTCCTCTATTCCAGTTGACATTCTAGTTGCAAGAGTCATTATTTCATCATAAAATTTTTTAAAAGACTCTCCAACTTTTTGCTTACGCTCTCGAATATCTTCAACGATGTTCTATAACTCACGGTGCGCCTTAACCAAATTTAAATAAAAAGTTGTTACACCTGGAAAATTATTCGAGATAGGAAAAATCAAAAAAATTAAATAATCTGTGGAGAGATTTTTAAATAAATCCACTTTGAACATTTTTGCGCACGAAGTACGATATTTTGGCATTGTTTTATATGAATAGAAAGGAAAAAATGATATAATAATAATCTTGAAGTCGTAATTCTTTTAAACTTTTATTATTTTTTGAATATTTTAGTACTAATAAAATATGAAAATGTAACATAATATAATTATAATTACATCAGTTTAAACATGTGAAGCATTATATCTACAAACAGCGCTCAAAAGGTGTTTAGGATAATCCGGGTGATTCTCAGCTTATTCATTTACCAGGAAGACTTCAAGAAATCAAAATGTACGGACTCCATCGCCGGCTTCCAAAAAACGCTAATCCTTTACCGTTTTTTTCACAAGACTGTTTCATGTGAAAAAAAACTGCATGAACCTTCGGTGTAACGATGACCCGTAAGTCCGTGTAGCTCTTTTTGAAAGATTTTATGCATGCTTTGTAATTTTGGTCAAGATTATTTCCGAAGCATGCAGAAACTACTTTTTTGAAGTCGTCAAGTAGTTTAACATACTTAGGTATTGCTATATTTAAAAACTGGCGCAGAAGGTCTACTTTATTCAAAAGTGTTTTGCATGCATTTCCTTTAAACCCAGAACATCCTCGTCTGATTTCACGCTGAACGTGACAAGCTTTTGCCCATGACAGCGACTCATTTTCACACTCTGTCAACATATGAAAAACAACACGTGAAAACAGTGTAAACAACACCAAGCGTAAGGTGTAATTCTGGAGGTGGAATAATGTCTAGGAATGTCTTGCATCCAACAGTTGTAATTAGCGGTGGATGAATGCAGTTGAAATAATCTTTCGCTTTGTTTTTTGAACCTTTTCCTTCAGTCAGCCATTTTGTATAATACGATAAAATATTTTCGGGGGATCTCAATTTACCACAGCTGCTTAGCTCATCTTTCTTGGCATAACAATAAGTGCACTACTGCGCGACATAATACCTGCCAAGATATTCGCTAGCTTCAAATCGATCGCAGTTGTGCTTTGGAAAGGACTTACGTTGAAAAGAGTTGATCTATATTCTTATAATTTTCTTGTGCGCTTGAAACGATTGCTACAATAATAAATCGTTTAACTCCAGAGTCCTTAAATTTGATTTTGATCGTGAGCAAAGCTTTAGACGACATCATTCACTGAACTATTCTAAGACATGTTTTAACAGTTTCGCTAAAATCAATTTAAGTTTTCATTATTTCTGTTTAAAATGGAAAAAAAGGGTATAATGTGTTTGGCAGAATGTATGTAACAGGCAGAAGGGGGCGTGGCAGACCCCCAAAAGTATATATATTCTTGATCAGGATCAACAGCCGAGTCAATTGAGCCATGTCCGTCTGTCTGCCCGTCTATCTGTCTGTCTGTTTGAACGCGTCGATCTCAGAAACTATAAAAGCTAGAGACTTCAAACTTGGTATGTAGGTTCCTGGATACCATACGCAGATCAAGTTTGTTTTTATTTTTGGATCGAACCACTATATCATATAGCTGTCATAGGAACGATACATCGAAAATGAAGTTTTAGTATGACTAAGTTCTTTGTTTGTTGAGATATCAGAACCAAACTAAGTGAATACGTATCGGAGCTTTTAATATATATCCTGACCAAATTTGGTTAAAATCGGTTAACTATATCATATAGCTGCCTTAGGAACGACGCATCGAAAATTAAGTTTTAGTATGAAAAAGACTTGCGATTGTTGAGATATCAGAACCAAGCTGATAGATTATGTTTCGGAGCTGGTATTATACATCCTGACCAAATTTGGTTTATCGGTTTACTATATCACATAGCTGCCATAGGACCGATGCATCGAAAATGAAGTTTTAGTGTGAAAAAGTTTTTTGTTTAATGAGATATCTTAACCAAACTGTTAGAAATTGAATAGTGATCCGATTTGAACCAAATTTGGTAGGGATATATCACTGCGGACGGCAGTTCGCGTTAGTGACGAAAGTAGCACGAAGGGTGCGAAAGGCGACTAACTATATATACAGCTAAGTTGGAAAATTTGCTACGACTGTCCGATCAGATCGAGTTATATACCGATCGAAAGGTTTAGTCCTAACTTAGAAAATGGCATACTAAAACTTTTTCTAACCAACCTGGGTCATGAGATATGGGGGTGTAAGTGGGAGGGGAAAAATTTAAATAATTGCAGCTAATGGGGCTGTTGGGGCCTTTTGGTACAATTTTTTATTTTTTAAAAACTTTACTTAAAAATACGCGTCGATTGATACCTCAATCACCCAAATCCAATAATTGGTTGAAAAGATAAATAAATTTGAAAATTTTAGTAGACTCCTAAAAATGAAGTGAAAAGTCAGTTTGTTTGTCTGTTTGTTTGCATCAAAGCGCTAAAGAAGCTAAAATGTTATAATGGGGATTTCTTCCTTTTCGAAAATCTAGAAATGTTTGTTTTATGACTTTTTCAATTTCCCGCTAGTTTAGCGGAAAAACGCTATTTCCCGATAAAATTGAAACCTCAACAGTTTCCAAACCATTTAAGCTACAGGTATGTTCTATATATCATTGGAAAGGTGTGCTTGAGGGCTTTTAGGCGTACCTTTTTTTCTAAAGTACTCAGGTAACAGGTGAAATAAAGTTTTTTAGCTTACATTTTGGCGATTTCTAACAAAACGGCTCTAACGATTTATTTATTATTATTATTATTAAATTTTAGTATGTTGTAGTACGTAGAATTTCGCGTTTTTTGGTATGTGAAACATAAACTTTGACTAAGGGGTTTGGAAGATATTGCCTGTTTACTGAATGTATACATTTTTCTATCGGTCGAAAATCAGGTTTTAGTACTAAAAACTTTTTGGTTTTATGAGATATCTCAACCAAACTGACACAATATGCATTTAACCTTGTTTTATATATCCTGGCCAAAGTTGGTTCAAATCGGACCACTATATCATATAGCTGTCATAGGACCGATCGGGCGAAAATCAAGTCTTAGCATAAATAACTTTTTTTAAAAAAGAGATATCGTAACAAAACTAATTGAATATGCATTTAAGTTAGACTTATAGATCCTGAACAAAGTTGGTTCTAATCGAACCACTATATCATATGCAAAAGCAATTTCAAAAATTTCTGATATCCCACAAAAAAAACCTCTACACGAGTAAAAGTGACGAAAGCACTTTCCAGCCCCAAAATTTCTAATATCCAATTTTGTGACGAACAAAATTGAGTTTAATATAAAAATTTTAAATAAAAATATAAATTTATTTAAAAAAAAAACGAAAATTGGCATTCGGCACTGCGCAAAAAGTAATTTTTATGTACAAAGAAGCTCACCCTTTTTGCGCACAGTGCACAAGGCCAATTTTCTTTAAAGAATTGATATCTCTTAAGCTACTGGATGAAATCTAAAACTTTGTATTAATAAATTATAGATATATCCATTAGCTTTAAAAAAAAGTAAAGCTTAGGCAAATTGGTTTTGGTATTATCAAATAATGAAGACAAATGTGGGCGCACCCCTGAAAAAAAGTATTAGATAAACAGCCAAATTTTAAAAAATTCTATAATCTCACCATAGAAAAAAAAATGTTTTTCGTCTTAAGGGTCCCCATTTCTATAAAAAAAAGTGTTTTTGGTTCTTGTAATAGCCAAAAAGTACAAATTTGTTGCCTAGTGTAATCCGTATATTGATATTCTAAAACGCTGTAATTCTTCCTTTTCTACCAACCGTATATGTATACAAGGCCTGAAAATCATTATTTAAACAGTCTTTTGTCAACGTTTGAATTTACCTACTGTGACTCCCTTAAACGAAAGATCAAGCTTAACACTCCAGCCGATAATAAGGCTAAATATTCTTTCTGGCCTTATTCGGTTTCCAGCGAACACGTTATCTGTGGAATTAGCGTTACTTCTCTGTGTCGGTTTCCGAGAGCCTGCTACTACTAAACGACGTCTTCTCTGCAAAGATCCTAATTTGCTAGGAACCATCTGCTCAAGTTAATAAAAATAAATCTATTATCTACTGGAGGAGAGTTGGACGCCTGACTTAATCTACACTCATTATCCAACCTCCTTTGAGTGCCCTTATTCTGTTTTCTTAACTTTCAAGCACATGCTTGCTTCTGGAAGACCTCCTACAGCTCCTTGATCCTTTCGATTACCCTTTACAATTCAAATTCAGAAACCCAACCCGTTATACAAACCGCATAAAAATGATTTTCGCACTTTGTGGATATAACGCGATTATGTGTGTCAAACAAAAGTTTGTGACAAATTTTACACCTAGCTTCTTTAAGTGTCGTATTAGCGAAAGGGTTATGTAAGTTTTCATTGCTTCTTGCTGTCGAAATATAGGTAAATTTCTAAAACTTTTGTGTTTTTATAATCTATATATTAGGTTGGGGAAAAAGTAATCCATAATTTTTTTGTGTGTCAGCTTTGGTATGCTCCAAGTTGTAAACTATTGATCACACTGATTTAAGCTTGGGCTTTTTAGAAAGGTTGGCTTCCTTCCTTTAAAACGCAGTGTAGTAAATTTTTTGGTTTGTCGATTCTATTGTGAGAGAAGTTTTGTTAAGCATGGAGATCAACAAAGAAAAAATTCGCTATATTTTGCAATTTCTTTTTGATAAAGGCGAAAATGCAAGCAAGGCGACTGAAATTGTGAACGATTTATATGGCCCCGATACTGTATCGTCTAGTAATGCACAATTTTGGTTTCGAAAATTCCGTTCCGGTGCCTCACGAGCTATCAAAAAAAAAAAACATACTGGTCCAAATTTCCATCTGCGAATCCTTGTCCAAACGTAATGAAATCGACCCATTACTTAAGCGGATGGTTACTGGTGATGACAAATGGGTCACGTACGACAATGTTGTTAGAAAACGATCCTGGTTAAGATGCGGTGAATCAGCTCAAACGGTATCCAAACCAGGACTAACTGCCAGGAAGGATTTGCTGTGCGTTTGGTGGGATTGGAAGGCAATCATCTACCATGAGCTGCTTCCATTTGGACAAAGCCTCAACTCAGACCTCTGTTTTCAACAATTAGACCTTTTAAGGAAGGCAATTGTCAAAAAGCGACCAGAATTGGCCAATAGAAAAGGAATTGCCTTTCACCACGGATGGGAAGTTTTAATGCATCCATCCTATAGTCCGGATCTAGCACCAAGCGACTATCACCTTTTTTTGTCCTTACAAAATTTTCTTGAAGGTAAGAAAACTGATTCAATAGAGGACTGCGAAACTAGGTTGGTCGAGCTATTTAACTGCAAGGACCAGAGCTTTTTTGAGCGGTGAATTTCGCAGTTGTCCTCAAAATAGCAACAAGTCATTAAACAAAACGGCACATATTTGACATAAATCGGACAGTTCAAACCGTAATAAATGAATTAAAAAAAAAAAATATATATAAATAATGGATTTTTTTCCCCAACCTAATATATAAAATTCTTTCTCCAGTACATTCATTCATTCATCCAAATATCATTGTACAGGTTAAACCGCTCAAGATACAAATTTGGGACAATAAACTTAAGATAATTTCAATGTGAGATAAGGCTGTGATTGTCCAAAATACACATGTAATTGCGTCAAAATGGAGTTTAAAGCTCATGAATTTTCAGTTTACATGTAGTAGAGTCTGGTCATGCGCGGCATTCAGTGGCAAAGTAGTGCAGAGGATGGTCTGTTGGACTAACGCTCAAGGCTTCAAGACCTGCTGGTTCCGCCCAGGCAAATATTACTTTTTTTTAAATATATTGTTATTCGATTTTTTTTAAATCAAAATAGTAGATTCTAAACATTCCTTTTTTTTATAATTTATTGTTATCCGTATGTTTAAAAATCAAATCTAATATTTTCCTACATTCTGCATTTTTATTGTTGTTTGCAGCGGGCTTAATACTTGGGTACTGCTGGGGATGGTGTTGTTGATTCACGAGCACAGGGTCACGAGTTCGAATGCAGACCGAGAAAGATTTTATTTTTACACCCCGTACTTAAAAAAAGTACAGGGATCAATTGGGTTTGTTTTACCGAATATGTGCGTAACAGGTTGAAGGAGGCGTGGCAGACCCTCTAAAGTGTATATATTCTTGATCAGCATCAATAGCCGAGTCGATATAGCAATGTCCGTCTATCTGTCTGTCTGTATGAACACCTAGATCTCAGAGATTTTAAGAGCTAGAGACACCAAACTCGGTATGAAATTTGGCCACGCCCACTTAACCGCCTACAAATTGAGATAGAAAATTTCATATTCAAATTATAAAAGCAATTTAAAAGCTAGATGTTTCAGATTTTGCATAGACAAAGAGAAAAGTGTCCTAAATTTTTGCTGAAAATTTCATTCCGATTGGATCTTTGCTGCTTTATTGTTGATGATTAATTGTGTAATTTGTTGATGGTGTGTTATCAGTAATTCAAACTTGAATAACTTGTTAAAATAAAAAATTGTATTAACATATTATATAACAAATTGGCGTCCGTTCATACGTGGGCTTCCGTGGCGCAGTGTACTGAGTCGCGGAGTAGGACGATGCTCGTGCGTTCGAGTCCTGCCTTGGGTAGAAGGCTTTTAATTTACTAATGTTCGAATTCAATTTCATTTTATATTTCAATTCAGTGCTTATTTAAAGTGTAATATTAAGATTAAATGTTAAAGTATATTTTATTTCTGTTACTTTGTAATTGAGCACTAAAGCTAGCAATACGGCCATTTGGGAGAATGAACACATAAGTTCGAGAGTGGCTCAACACGTTGAGCCTCTGTCAATTGAAAATTTTTGCAACTTTGTTGCGGGTTCGATTCCCGCCAGAAACCACTTTTTTTACAGCTTTAAAGCTTTTTTTTTTATTCTTACAATTTATTTAAATTGTTATTTATGAATGTTATATTGACATTAAATATTGAATATGTCGGAGAATGGTCTTCATTTTCTGTATCCACAGTGACTACGTTGTGAGCCAAGCGCTTCCTTTGTCTCAGTATATCCGGACTTTAGTGATCTTCCACAACACTCTTGTGAAGTCACTAGATAATCGACACACTCTCCAATTCAGGCTCCTACCGTCGAGCTACTCACTAGGTACTGGATAAATAATCACATTAACTCGTGCACCTAACAGCACCCGTAATATAGCATAACAGCGTGACCCTCAGGTATAGAGCTCGATATCTCACATTGAATTCCACCAATGCCTTCACTACATTGGATGTACCAATGCCTCCTTTACGTTAGAATCCACTAACGCATCATTGACGTCTCTTTCAACGCCGTCACTATCATTAGAATCCTCTAATGAATCGATGACGTCTCTTTCAACGCCGTTACTGTCATCACATGTGTCCAACTCAATGGGAATCCCTTCTGCCGGCATACATCTCAACGACTCGTGCGAATACTTATAAGTTCGCTTGTTAGTCAATGACTTTAAAACGTATCGGTCTCCATCGAGCACTTCTGCCACTAGGAATGGGCCCTTAAATTTGGGATCTAATTTTGTCTGGTGTCTTTCTTCGTTTTTAAGCAATACATAATCGCCTATCTTAAACCTTACAAATTTTGATTTGATTTTATCGAATCTAATTTTATCATATACAGCGTTCTTTGCTATATTGTCTTTAGCCATTTTTCTCACAAACTTTACATCTACTTTACTATCATCCTCACAGACATGTAACATGCCGAAGGGTCTAGCTTCTTTTCCAATTAATAATTCTAAAGTACTAGATTTCGTAGTTCGATTTGTTGAGCAATTTATGGCTAATTGTATTTCACCTAAAGCGTCTTGCCAGGAACGCTCGCTACTCTCTATAGCAGTTAACATAGGTTTCAACACACTCATAACGCGCTCCACCTGACCATTTGCGCGACTAGCACCTGTTGCAATCAAATGTAGATCTATTTTTTGGATAGAGCAAAATTTACTAAAATCTGACCCCGTAAAACACCTGCCTTGATCGGCAATGATTCTTGTTGGTACGCCGAACAAGGATATTGATGACTTTACGGCATTAATGCAGCTTTCGGAATTAATATTTACAGTATGGTATAAAAAGACGAATTTTGTAAATGCATCGATTTGGACAATAACATATTCCTTTTGATCGCTTTTGCCATTCAGCTTGCCGGTGATATCAATATGTACCGTATGCCACGGAATGTCTACTTTCGGTATTTTGATAAGTTCTGCTGGTATCTTGCCTGATGGTGGCTTAGTCAATTTGCAGGTAATACAGTTGTCGACAAATTTACGCACGTATTTAGACATATTTTCGAACCAGTAAAACTCATACATTTTGTCTAGGGTTTTTTCCCAACCAAGGTGTACAATTGCTTCATGGACATGACCATCTAAAAGCTCTGGGGATAACTGGAAAACAGCGAGTTTTACCGCTTCTTTGAATTTCCCGAAACAGCATTTTTGATCTAAGCTCATAAGACTTTGCTATACTTTCCTCTATTTCATCGTTTTGAATTTTCGAAATTATCTATTGGATGCTGAGGATCGAATATGGTAAGCACAGGCTCGTCTGTCAATGTTTTGATGACCATTTGGCGAACTTCCTCGTGCTCTAATTTCCACTCGAATACTTTATTTTTACATGTAAGGCTATACATTTTTTGTGAAAACTTTGGCATGAATTGTCGAAAGTACGACGCCAAGCTAATAAATTGCCGCACTTGGTTAACGGACTGTGGGGGCGGCAAGTCAATCAATGCTTGTTTCTTCTTCAAAACCTAGGTATTCAACACTAGATCTTAGGAAAGAGCATTTGACGACGTTAAAAGAGAATCCGGCCTGGGATAGAATATTCAAAAAATGTTATATTATATAGATTTGTTGCTTCTTATTACATTCAACAGGACATTTTCAACAGCTAAAATTTTAAATTCTTTTCAAATAACTGATAATAATTGCTTCGTACGAACAGTGAAATACGTAGTAGTCTGATTTGTATTAGAATTAGAATATTATATTATAGATAAAAACTGAAAGTACGAAATACCAGGCTTTCCTAATTTACAAGTGTTTCAATTATTGAAATAGAAAAGTTATTTATTTTTGCGTAAAAGATGTTTATTCAAGAAAAATATAAGAAGTGCTCCTCTTTATCACGTTTCAATTTCGCGAGCGAAGCGATTCAGGGGTTGGTAGGCGAAGCAAGCAGGGGGCGGAGCCCTCTAGTCATGTATAAATTTCTTCTGTAAGGTCAATTCAGAGGTAATAAATTGCCCAATATTCTGTACCATTCGCTATACTTAAGTTCTTAAAATAGAAAAGAAGAAAAATAAAATGGGGAAATTAAAGAAAAGAATTAAATATTCACGAACGTTGGTTGTCTATTATTCTTTCTAAGAGTAGTCGATACATAGCTTCTACCACGTCACGAAATTCCATATCTCTTTTTAAAAACAATCCAAACCAACTCCCTCATTTCGGTCGAAAATCCATGGAAATATGTGTTAATTCTCGAGATATATCAACCAATCGCACAGGTTGTATATCTGGGAATGTGTTATGTATGTATGGAACGATCGGTCGAAAATCCACCTTTAGTATAAACAACTTTTTTATTTTCTAAGTTATTTTAATCAAACTCACAACTTGTGTATTTTATGTTGTTCTTTATATCTTCAACAATTTTGGTTCGAATCTGTCTACTATAGCTGCAATAGGACCGATCGGTCTAAAATCAAGTTTTGGTATGAAAAACTATTTTGTTTTTCAAGATATCTTTACTAAACTGATAGAATATGAATTGAACTTGGTCTTTTGCATCCTTACCAAAGTTGGTTCAAATCAGTTAACTATATCATATAGTTGTCATAGGACCGATCGGTCAAAAATCAAGTTTTAGTATGAAGAACTTTTTGTTTTTTGACACATCTCAATCAAACTCATAAATTTGGTATTTTTAATTGCTCTTCACATCCTTACCAAATTTGGTTGAAATCGGAGCACTATATGATATAGCTGTCATAGGAACGATCGGTACGAACGTTCGATAAGCAATCTCTAGTATGAAAAACTTTTTAATTGTTTAAGTTATCTCTACCAAACTTACAAATTAAGATCTCGTACCGTCTTATACAACCTGTCCAAATTTGCTGCCATGGGACCGATCAGTCGAAAACCAACCTTTGCGAAAAACTTGTTTCATTTTTTATTAACTAATAACTTAGCCGTCATTCCATAGATTTTAACGGTAGACATACTTAACGATGGGTAATTACTATAGCTATATATATAGAAACAAATTAAGTAGTTCAAATGACCCCCTTAAATGCATATTCTGTCAGTATAGTTGAAATATCTCAAAGTATAAAAAAGTTTTTCATACTTAAACTTGATTTTCGACCGATTATTCCTATGGGAACTATATGATATAGTTGACCGATTAGAATCAACTTTGGTCATAATTTGTAAGACAATAACAAATTCAAATTCTGTGCGTTTGTTTAGGATATCTCAAAAACACCAAAAATTTTTATACTAAATGTCATAAGACCCCACAAGGTAGTCATCAAAGTCGACAAAAACATGCCTAGACACAAAATAATATTATATCGAATTCTCTCTATCGATTTTAATAAATCATATCTTAGACAACGCGCAATAAATGCAGCTATGCAAATAAAATAGTAAATAAAATGTAATGAATTTTTTATACTCTTCCTCGAATTTTAAAGTTAAAAAAGCTATAAAAAAAGCTTAAAAAAATCATAATTTTCTAAATTCAAAATTTGATATCTCTTAAACTACTGGTTTAAATCTAAGACTGTGTATAAATGAAATATAAATATATTCATAAGCTTTCAGATAAAGTAAAGTAAGTAATAAATCGGCTTTGGCGTTCTCGAGTAATGATGACATATGTGGGTGCACCTCTTAAGAAAAGTAATTAATAAAAGCCAGATTTTTAAATTCGAAAAATAAAATCATGCCATAAGAAGAAAATTTTTTTCGGTGTTTTTGGCCCCAAATCTATCCAAAAAAATTGGTTTGGCTCTTGTAACTTTTGTGCTGTTGCCTAGTGTTCTTAGTCAGTGAAAAAAATAAATATCGAAAATACGGAATTGCTTTAGCTTCAAATTTATTTTGCGAGGCTAAACTTCGCTCACACATATAGTTTACTTGCCCCACGTCTGAGCGTCAAATATGTTGTGTCCCCAAACTAGCTTTTAAAATCTTTCGCAACTTAGAAGGGGGAAATCTAGTTGAGCAGAGGTGATTTTTGCGATTTCCGGACTTCGGCTAGTAATGCAGCCTGTGGGGGGTTCTTTTACTTTCTCTAATAGCACTTTCATCACTACATTTAAATTTATATATAAATTGGGAAATCTATGCCACAATTTTAAAGGAAGAAAAGACACTAAGAAGAACCAATGGAAGAAGAAGAATAGCAATAATCAAGAATCGGTACAGCCCTTGGGTGGGATATTAGCACGATGCTATGGAATAATGGAAAACCCGTTAGAGGGTTAATTTAATATATTTGTATGTGTGTGTTTTATTTTTACAAAATTTTACTTTCTATTTTTGTTTAGAATAGCTACGCGCACACTTATGGACTCGTGGTTTCAGTTTTTTTACAACTCTATTTTAATTTTATAAAAATAATAAATTTTTTTCAATTCGTCCATAAGAACACACTTAAATTTTCGAATTGGCCCGAATACACTGCACTTTTGGCCAACACTTATAGATATTCTCACTCACCCTCTATAATACCCGATGAAGCGCTCTATAGGTATCCAGAAGATGTTGATATGTGTTTGGTGTTTTTGTGCTTTTTTCCAGTGTTGACAGAAATAGGCAAATTAATTGAAATTTTATAGAAATATAATCGAAATATAATTAAAATAAAATGTTTTCTTTTATTTTACCATTTACGTTATTCACCAATTTGTTTCCTCTTTATTTTTCAATTTTAAATTTTTCATGCTTTTTATTTCAGAAAATTTCTTTATTGTAGGATTTCCTTAAATTTTCATTTTTACAAGTTTTCAGTTTTTTTTTATTCCTAAGCCCTCTATTTTTAATCTGTCTAACACCCACTTTTGCACAGCACTACACACACACACGTACCTCCCTCGATTTACAGCTACGCTGTTAAAACAGCTGATTCAGTTTTATGCTTTAACTTTAACGATGAAAATGTCTTGTTCGTCCCTGTCACTCTGGACAGTAAAAAAAGGTGACGCCTGCTATGCTTCTCAGCTTTGCTGAGGTCGCTAGTTGAGGTCAATTCCCCTTTGATGAGGGTATATCCACGATGGCGACAGCTCTTCTAGCTCTTCGGAGTCGCCGTGGAAAGTTGCGCTTTGGCAAACTCGCCCAATTTGTACCTGCCCAATTGGCAGTCAGCGTTAAAGCCGTTGAAGCTACAAAAGACTTGACAGGCTACTTCGGCCTCGCCACTAAGACAACCGGTTAGAATTTGGAGGAAGGGGGAACAAACACCTGTTATAAAGAAACTCCTATAAATTACTGCCAACTATTGGAAAGAACATTTACCCTAAGCAGCGCCGAAATCTGGACAAAAGTATGCAATGGGGGAGGGCTTTAAATGCCTCTTACAGGTCAAAAATCTTCTCGCAGGTTAAAACTCTGTTTTATTTTATATATATTTATCTGCCGCTTATCGATCTTATGAATGATTTGTGAAAGAATGACGCGCCGTTTTCCTCTTTTTTTTATAACTTTCTCAAGGAGTTGCCAGATGGTTAAGACCCAAGGAAGATCTGCAGCTCCTATCTTACACACCCAAGGATGCTTTAACAGAATTAAGGTGACCATCCTTTTCTGTCATCTGATTTCGAAAACAATTGTTTCGATTTGTAGCTACTATATAGTTTAATTTAAATTCAAATTTACTATTAAACTAGTCGGACGGAGCTACAGTCGAGCAATCTCGACTGTCGAAGACCCCATACTTACTATAGCAATAGCTAAGACAGCTAAAAACTCATACTTGATTTTTACTCGGTATATAAAACCAAAGTTATATAAATATTCAATCAGTTTGGTTAAGCTATCTCATAAAACAAAAAAGTTGTTCATACTAATACTTGATTTTCGACCGATTGTTCTTATGGGCTCTATACAATATAGTAGTCCGATCCAAAAACAAGAAACAAACTTGACTTGCCTACAATATAGAGGAATCTACATACCAAATTTGGTGTCACTAGCTTTTAAATTGTTCTTATAATTTGGATATGAAATTTTTTTTTTTTGAAACAAACTTTATCTGCTTGCAACATTGAGGAGCCTACATATCAAGTTTGGAGTTTTTAGCTCTTATAGTCTCTTATATCTAGGTGTTCATACAGACGGACCGACAGACGGACAGACAGACAGACCGACATTGCTATATCGACTTGGCTATTGATGCTGATCAAGAATATATATACTTTTTAGGGTCTGCCACGCCTCCTTCTGCCTGTTACGCACATATTCGGTAAAACAAACCCAATAGACCCCTGTACTTTTTTAAAGTACGGGGTGTAAAAAATCTGGACATTACAAGCTCCTGATGTACAAGTACACTACGCATTTGTACACACCATACATCGTAATTACTTTTACTTAACTTTTCAATATTATACACCTCATTTTGTGCATTTTGTGAATTTGGAATTGAATGCACCGACACGTGCGATCGCGACAAACTTTTACTCAGGAATGTCACTTAAAAAGTAAGGTAATAAGGGATGTGAAGTCTTACATAATAATTGTAACGGTCCTTAAGGCTTCACCGGGCTAACTCGGTCGGCGATATGAGTTTGTGCAAAAAAATTTATATTATGCAGCACTTGCGAATAAATAAGAAGGCAGATAGATATTCAATATTTAATGATAATAGTTTATTAGCGACACGGTGGCCGACTCCTCAAATTTCAATGTAGGTTTATTAAATTTCGATCCGCTGGGTTGATAAAGGTGTTGAAGGCTCGTCTATCGTCGGGTATCGCTGGTCTCGCTCCTGGTTGTAGCTCGATTCGTTTCTCGTACTTTTAACCCCGCTACTGCAAGGGTACCGGGAACAGATCCTGCGACAGCGAGGATTGCCGAATGTAGATCCTGCGACAGCAAAAATAAATCTCCCGTGACCCGCTCTTGCAGGGACAACTAAATCTATGTCCTTCGACAGCAAGGACGGATAAACTAGGTCCTGCTACGGCAAGGAGTATGAATAACCTACGATGTTTCCTGCGACAGCAAGGATTATAACCTGCTACTGTAAGGTTATCTCTGACGCGTCCTGCGGCAGCAAAGACTATATCCTGCTACAGCAAGGATATCTACGGTGTTTCCTGCGACAGCAAGGATTATAACCTACTACTGCAAAGTTATGTTTTCGGAGGGTCCTGTGTCAACAATGATTGGTGTTCTGTCCTGCTATTGCAAGGACTGATCGGTGTTACTCGTTTGCTTGCTCTTCTCGAAGTGTCCCACATGCGCTGTTGCGCACCCTCTTATACTCTGGGCCGCTGTAGGTAACGGGATTTCTGCTCGCCTGTATGACAGAGGCGTCGCTGAAAATGTGCAATTGTTGTGGGGGACACATAGTTGTTCCTCACACTCCCCTCTTTCTTCGGGTAACCCCAAATGACAAGTCTTTGTTTATATATTAATTTTTTTTATTTTATTTAAATTTTTATTTCCTTACTTCGCGAAACACGCGGATCCGCCCCTGACCCGCCTTAATTTTATATTGCGCCGATCGGGGCTCATCCGCTGGGATTCCTTGATCACGTCCCGAAGCCAGGGCACGCCGATTAGCTCCTCGAATCTGGTCTGCTGTTTGGGGATCTCACCGACATGTGTCTTATCTGTTGCTGAGGGGGTGATGCTGGTGTCTCCTCTGGGTGCTGGTGCTCCTGCTGAAACGCCGACTCTACGTCCAGACCCAGTGACCTACCGGGGGTGCGGGGCACGTACCTTAGGGTCTCCGGTGGGCAGGTCGGCTGCTCCTGCATCCTAGTACGTTTCGGCTCCGGCGCAGCGGGTGCTGGAGTGTCATCCTCCTTTTCGGACTCTGACGAGATTCCCATCGCCGTGGGGGTCAGGGTCAGTGCGCGTGCCCGCACTGCCACTTTCTCCTCCTTGGCTGGCCACCAGAACGCATGTACGGCTGGGTTGGGCGAAGCCGTTGCCGGTGGTGTCAGCTCTGCCGCCACTGCCTTGTCCGAGTCTGCGAAGGGCGATGTCGACAGCTTCAGGACGTCGGTGTGTCCGGTCAGCTGGATCTCCGGCAGCTTCGGCGCCCTCCGGCGGGGGTGGAATGGCAGTCTGGTCGGTTTGCGTGTGGTGTTGCTCATTCTGTCGTCTGTTCTTCAATGTCCCTTATATAGTCGCCGTCGCCGATTTACCCTTCGTTTCCTTTTGGTCTCGTGTTTCTCCTCTCCTCTCGTGCCTTTGGCGACCGCCATCGTCCCCTGATTGGACAACTTGCGCCCAGGATTACGGTTTCTCTCTCTGGTTTTTTTCTCTATATATGTATGTATACTTACGAATATACATGCCTGTATATATATATTGTAGTAATATTTAGCACACGTAGTCATAAGTAGTATGTAAGACTGTATTATATTGTAAATAGTATTATTTATTAATTATATTTATCGACTGTAAATATAATTAATCATTTATCGATTACTAAAAAGCGCCATCTGGCGTGAATAAGAATTAGCTTAAGAACACAGGATTGTATTGGAAAATGGAGGAAGCGTCACTTTTGAAAGCGACGCCGCCCGGTTAGGACTGAATAAAATATAAAAGATCGGAGATCTAAGTGCTTATTAATTAAAATAACCCCTGACTATAATTCAGAAGTGGGATAAAAAATGCGTGCGTCTGTGAAAAAAAAAATTTTTCAATTTAAACATACATAATGGATTCAACCATAAATTTTAACAATTTAAGCTTGGCCGAACTTAAAATGTGGTGTGAAAAACTCAGTCTGCCAACACGAGGCAACAAAACGGCTCTAGTGTTACAGCTTCAAAAGGCGCTTCCATCAGCAAGCGCACCAAAGTTGTCCAGCGGAGCACCCGATGACCAAAATTCTGAGAACGAAAGTAACGGCATTTCGCAGAACATTAGCGGCAATATGGCGGCGGCAAGCGACAATACCGAACGCGACAATGACGTCATCATTCATGGTGAAATTCAAGTTCATCAAGATGGCAACGCTCAACGCATAATTCAAAATTGCAACGATCAAGATGAATCTGGCAATGTTGAAGTAAACGATGAAGGTGGCAACGATCAGTTAAAAGAACCTGGCAGCGTTCAAGTAAACAACGATGGTGGCAAGGATCAACAAAATGACAAGTCTGACAATATTGACAATATATTTTCTGCTGGTAACTCTTTTGCCAAAAATGTAAACAAACCAAGGAATATCAACGCTTGCGAAGCTTTCGCTAATAAAACTGGCACAACGCAACTGCTGTGTGGTACTTTTGATTTCAAAACAATCAAAGAATTTGTACCAGAATATGACGGTGAAAAGGACATCAACGAGTGGTTGACGGTTGTCAAAAATATAAATGCCGTGTTCAACATATCTGACGATGTCATGCGTCCGTTAATCTGTGCTCGTGCAAAAGGAAAGGCAAACTATTGGCTTTTGTCACAACCATTGCTACTCTCCGGAGACATAGACGACATTTTTACACATATGCAATCCAGATTCGGAACTAAAGGAAATTTCTTAGAGCTGCGCCATAAGCTCGAAAAACGCAAGTGGCAATATGACGAGATGTTTGCGAGCTACTACTAAGATAAACTGTTGTTAGCGAGTGAAGTGAATATCAATGGCGACGAACTGGTGCAGTATTTGCTGGATGGCATTCCCAATGTGCAGTTAAAAAACCAAGGCAAACTTCAGCGTTTCACTACACCTGCTGCTGTGTTGGATGCCTTTCAGGATATCAAGATGCCGCGACCCTTAAATGGAGCTATAAGAACAGGGGCAGTAAGGAAAACAACGACCCCGGACCAGAGGGTCACCAAATGTTTCAACTGCAACAGCTTTGGGCATATGGCAGCAGAATGTCGTAAGCCTAAACGCAATGATGGAGCATGTTTCGCATGCGGCAAGTTGGGACATCTGGCTAAGGAGTGTTCGTTGTACAAGAAGACAAAGCTGAACGACAATTACGTAAGATGTCTCGATATAAGTTTTTGTGATTCAAATAATAATAAGACAAATTTCGTTTCGATAGAGTGCCTCTTAGATTCACGAAGCCCAATAACAATTTTGAAAAAATCTACAGTACCAAATGAAGTTACACTAAGCCACAATGAATCGGCACGTACATATTTTGGAATTAATGACAGTAAACTGAATATAATTGGAAAAATTACTTGTTTGATTAAAACTTTTAATAAAATGATTGTTATTGAATCCTATGTTGTAAACGATGAATCTATAAGGCACCCCATGGTTTTAGGTAGAGATTTTCTTAACGCAAGTAATTATAAGTTGGTCGCGCTTGATAAATCTATGAATACAGACTACGACATGCTGTCGGAGATAAAAAAATGCGATGAAGAGATCAATCAAAGTAAAAACGATATAAGAAATCAAAAGCAAAAAAATTTTTTAAAATATCAAAGTAATGACAAAGTAAAGTGTGTGCAAAGGAAGGAATTAATGCAAAGTAAAGACAACGTAGAGAAAATAAACACAGAAAACGAAGTAAAGAAAAGTCAAAGAATAGAAAAAGTAATGAAAAAGGAAAGTGAATACAAAGTAAAGAAAGTTCAAAGCAAATGTAAAGTAAACATGGATCAAAGTGTGTACAAAGATAAGAAAGATTAGAGTGAATACAAATCAGAGATAAATAAGAAAAATGTTGAAAAAGAATGTGATGCAGATCAAGAAGATTTTGATAGACAAATGCTAGTGATTGATGTAATAGATGAAAATAATGAGACGTACAAAGTAGGTGATGAAATAAGTTTTGATCAGATAAAAAGATTAGATAACTTGTTTAAAAAATATTATGTGAAACCGGTTAGACCGACTGAACCTCAAATGAAAATTTTTATGAAAATTAGAGTTGACGATGATAAACCTTTTCGATGCCTGCCCAGGAGGCTTTTATATGCAGAAAAAGCAGAAGTGCAAAGAATATTAGACGAATATATGGCTCTAGGATATATACGTCCAAGCGATTCTAAATATGTGTCCCCAATTGTACTTGTCAAAAAGAAAACGGGAGAATTAAGAATGTGTGTAGATTACCGTCGGTTAAATAAGGTAACATCTAAAGACAGCTATCCGATTCCACTGATAGATGATTTGTTGGATAGGTTAGTAAATAAGAAATTATTTTCAAAGTTGGATTTAAAAAATGGATTTAACTATGTTTTCATGGATAAAGATTCCACAAAATATACGTCATTTATAACACCACTAGGACAGTTCGAGTATCTTCGGATGCCATTTGGGTTGACGAATGCTCCGTCTGTATTTCAAAGATATATTAATACGATTTTTGAAGATATGATAAGAGAAGAAAAAGTAATAATATACCTTGATGATATAATGATTGCCACAAAAGAACTTGAGGAACATTTTAACATCCTAAAAGAAATTTTTCAACGACTGGTTGAGAATAAGTTAGAGCTAAGACAAGACAAATGTGAGTTTTTGAAATCTTCAATTGATTATCTAGGCTATACGGTTACAGGAAAGGGCATTAAAGCAAATGAGTCTGGTGTAGAGGCGGTAAAATTGTTTCCGGTACCAACAAAAGTACACGAACTACAAAGCTTTATTGGTCTTTGTTCTTATTTTAGAAGATTTGTTCAAGATTTCTCTCTTATAGCAAAGCCATTGTATGATCTAACAAGAAAAGACACAAAGTTTGTATTTGGAGAAAATGAGTTGCAGGCATTTAATTTGCTAAAAGATAAGTTAGTAGAATCGCCTATTTTAGCGATATACAACCCGAAAGATGAAACAGAACTACATTGTGACGCTAGTTCACTAGGCTACGGAGCGATATTGTTACAACGAATAGAGGATACGAAGTTACATCCAGTTTTTTATTTTTCAAAAAGAACATCAGATGCGGAGTCAAGATACCACAGCTTTGAGCTAGAAACTCTAGCGATTTTAAATGCGTTGCAACGGTTTCGAGTTTATTTACAGGGCATGAAGTTTAAAATTGTAACAGATTGTAATTCGTTAACGTTGACGTTAAACAAAAAGGAATTAAATCCCCGTATTGCTAGGTGGGCCCTAGAGCTCCAAAATTATGATTACACTCTCGAGCATAGATCCGGAAAGAGGATGCAACATGTAGACGCATTAAGCAGAAGCAATAGTATTATGATAATCGAAACAAATACATTCGAAGAAAATTTGATAATATGTCAAGGAAAAGATCCGAAAATTAAAAATATCAGAGAAATGCTGTCCGAACAAGAAAATGAATATTATGAAATGCGCAACGGAGTAATTTATAGGAAAAAAGACGATAGATTAATGTTTTACGTACCAGTTTCAATGGAAGATAAAGTGTTCTACAAGTATCATGATGAAATGGGACATGTAGGAGTTGATAAAATGGTAGACTCAATTACTAAAAGTTATTGGTTTCCAAATATTCGTAGAAAAGCAACAGATCACATCAATAATTGTCTCAAGTGCATAGCTTTTTCAAATAAGTCTGGTAAGACCGAAGGATTTTTGCATTCTATTCCGAAAGGAACTAGTCCATTTGAAGTTGTTCACATTGACCATTATGGTCCAATTAATAGTAAAGATACGAAGAAGAGACATATATTAGTAGTTATAGATGCTTGCACCAAGTTTGTCAAATTGTACGCGACAAAAACGACAAGTTCCAAGGGAGCCACTGAAGCGTTACAAAATTATTTTATTGCGTATAGTAGGCCTAAGAACTTAGTATCTGATAGAGGTAGTTGTTTCACTTCAATCGAGTTCGATGAATTTATAAAAGATAATAACATAAATCATATAAAAGTAGCAACAGCATCTCCGCAGGCTAATGGACAAGTAGAAAGAGTTAATAGAGATTTAGGCTCAATGATGGCAAAGATAATAGACGTAGAGAACAATGAACCCTGGCACAAAGTTTTATACAAAGTAGAGTATACAATGAACAACACGAAAAATACAATAGAAGCATAAACGAATGTCCCAGTATAATGCTCTTTGGAGTAAAACAAAAAGGAAGTAACATTGATAGTTTAAAAGAAAATGTAGTTGAAAACAATAATGAAGTCATAAGAGATCCCACAAAAAAAAACCTCTAAACGAGGTAAAAGTCTAGTGACGAAAGCAATTTCCAGCCTCAAAATTTCTGATATCCAATTTTGTGACGAACAAAATTGAGTTTAATATAAAAATTTTAAATAAAAATATAAATTAATAAAAAAAAACAATTGGCATTCGGCACTGCGCAATTGTTGCGCTGGAAATTGCTTTCGTCCCTAGACTTTTACCTCGTTTAGAGATTTTTTTTGTGGGATATCAGAAATTTTTGCAATTGCTTTTGCTTTTGACATTGTAAATTTATCATTGTTGAATATTTTTTCATATTTAAAAAAAATTTTTTTTAATTATAAAGAAAAGTAGGGGGCTCCGCCCCCTGCTCGCATCGCTTAAGTTGCTACTCTACTGTCGGAAGCCCCGTACCTACTGTGAGAAAAAAAAGTTTCTCATACTAAGACTTGATTTAGTGGTCCGATTTGAACCAATTTTGGCCAGGATATATAAAACGAAGTTAAATGCATAACAACAAAAAAGTTTTTCGTACTAAGACTCCATTTTCCACCGATCGGTCCTATGACAGCTATATGTTATAGTGGTCCGATTTGAACCAACTTTGGCCAGGATATATAAAACGAAGTTAAATGCATATTTTATCAGTTTGGTTGAGATATCTCATAAAACAAAAAAGTTTTTCGTACTAAGACTCCATTTTCCCCCGATCGGTCCTATGACAGCTATATGTTATAGTGGTCCGATTTGAACCAACTTTGCACAGAATATATAAAACCAAGTTAAATGCGTATTGTGTCAGTTTGTTTGAGATATCTCATACAACCAAAAAGTTTTTCGTACTAAAACCTGATTTTCGACCGATAGAAAAATGTATACATTCAGTTAACAAGCAATATCTTCCAAACCCCTTGGTCAAAGTTTATGTTTCATATACTAAAAAACGACAAATTCTACGTACTACAACATACTAAAATTTAATAAAAATCGTTAGAGCCGTTTTGTCAAAAATCGCCAAAATGTAAGCTAAAAAACTTTATTTCACCTGTAAAATGTTACCTGAGTACTTTAGAAAAAAAGTTTAAAGGTACGCCTAAAAGCCCTCAAGCAAACCTTTCCAATGATACCCAGAACATATCTATCCCTACTATGGTATGGAAACTGGTGAGGTTTCAAATTTAGCGGGATTTAGCGATTTCCCGCTAAACTAGCGGGAAATTGAAAAAGTCGTAAAACAAACATTTCTAGATTTTCAAAAATGAACAAATCCCTATCATAACATTTTAGCTTTTTTAGCGCTTTGATACAAACAGACAAACAGACAAACAAAGAAACTAACTTTTCACTTAATTTTTAGTATTCTACTAAAATTTTCAAATTTATTTATCTTTTGAACCAGTTATCGGATTTGAGTCATCAAGGTATCAAACGACGCGTATTTTTGATAAGAATTTTTAAAAAATAAAAATTTTTACGTAAAAGCCCCAACGGCTCCATAAGCTGCAATCATATAAATTTTTCCCCTCCCACTTACACCCCCGTATCTCATGACCCAGGTGAATTAGCAAAAGTTTTAGTATGCCATTTTGTAAGTTAGGACTAAACCTTTCGATCGGTATATAACTTGATCTGATCGGACAGTCGTAGCAAATTTTCCAACTTAGCTGTATATATTGTTAGTCGCCTTTCGCACCCTTCGTGCTGCTTTCGTCACTAACACGAACTGCCGTCCGCAGTGATTTGGAAGAGATTCGACGAAAAGCACAAGTTTGTCAACAGAAAGCACAAGAATACAATAAAAATTATATAGATGCAAAACGTCAAGAGCCAAGAATTTTTGCAGTAGGTGACTATGTTATGGTTAGAAATTTTAATTCCCAACATGGTGTGTCTAGTAAATTAATACCAAAATTCAGAGGACCATATGTAGTGTCAAAAGTCTTAGACAACGACAGATATGTCATTGAAGATGTAGAGAATTTCCAACAATCTCAGATACCATATTCAGGAATATGGGCTATACATAACTTAAAACCATGGATTAATTGTGATTTAAATAAAAGTTATTTAAGCGATCAAAACGATTTAGATAGTGGAATTGAAAATGACATAGAAAATGAAGACAATGTTAAACTAGTGGGCCGGTGCTACAGTCGAGCATACTCGACAGTCGGAGACCCCGTACTTACTAAGGAAAAAACTTATAATGGAAAAAAATTAAAAATAATTTAGTTAACTTAAATGCATATTCTATCATTTAACTTAAATGCATATTCTATCAGGTTGATTACGATGTCTCATGAAACATACTAAGACTTAATTTTCGCCCGATCGGTTCTATGAGAGCTATATGACATAGTGGTCCGATAAGAACCAACTTTGGACAGAAAATATAAAACCAAGTTTTATGCATATTCTATAAGTTTGGTTACGATATCCCAAAAAACAAAAAAGTTTTTCATACTATGGCTTGATTTTCGCCCGATCGGTCCTATGACAGCTATATGATATAGTGGACCGATTTGAACCAACTTTGGTAAGGATGTATAAGACTAACTTAAATGCATATTCTATAAGTTTGGTTACGATATCTAATAAAACTAAAAAGTTTTTCATACTAAGACTCGATTTTCGCCCTATCGATCCTATGACAGCTATATGTTATAGTGGTCCGATTTAAACCAACTTTAGACAGAATATATAAAACAAAGTTTAATTTATATTCTATAAGTTTGGTTACGATATCTCATAAAACAAAAAAGTTTTTCATACTAAGGCTTAATTTTTGTCCGATCGGTCCTATGACAGCTATATGTTAAAGTGCTCAGATTTGAACGAACTTTGGACAGGATACATATAGCCAAGTTTTATGTATATTCTGTAAGTTTGGTTACGATATCTTGTAAAACAAATAAGTTTTTCATACTAAGACTTGATTTTTGACCGATCGGTCCTATGACAGCTATATGTTATAGTAAACCGATTTAAACCAACTTTGGCAAGGATGTATAAGACTAACTCAAATGCATATTCTATAAGTTTCGTTACGATATCTTATAAAACAAAAAAGTTTTTCATACTAAAACTTGATTTTCGACCGATTGTTCCTATGGGCGCTATATGATATAGTGGTCCGATTCAAAAAAGAAACAAACTTAACCTGCCTGCAATATAGAGGAATCTACATACCAAATTTGGTGTCACTAACTTTTAAATTGCTCCTATAATTGGGATTTGAAATTTTTTTTTTCGATTTGTGGGCGTTAAAAGGGGCGTGGCCGAATTTTGAAACAAACTTGATCTGCCTGCAGTATAGAGGAAACTACATACCAAGTTTGGTGTCTCTAGCTCTTATAGTCTCTAAGATCTAGGTGTTCATACAGACAGACAGACGGACAGACGGACAGACGGACAGACAGACAGACAGACGGACATTGCTATATCGACTCGGCTATTGATGCTGATCAAGAATATATATACTTTATGGGGTATGCCACGCCTCCTTCTGCCTGTTACGCACATATTCGGTAAAACAAACCCAATAGACCCCTGTACTTTTTTTAAGTACGGGGTCTAAAAACTAGAATCTAAGAACAACAAAGTTGAAGAAAACAAATCTGTAAATGGTACAAAAAATATTGATAAGCTTGTAAATAAGAATACTGTAAATAAATATGGTAAAAGTAATATTGTAACGAGAAGTATGTCAACGAGTATCAGGAGATCCTCAACGTCAGAACGGCCGAGTTGTAGTAATATTTAGCACACGTAGTCTCAAGTAGTATGTAAGACTGTATTATATTGTAAATAGTATTATTTATTAATTATATTTATCGACTGTAAATATAATTAATCATTTATCGATTACTAAAAAGCGCCATCTGGCGTGAATAAGAATTAGCTTAAGAACACAGGATTGTATTGGAAAATGGAGGAAGCGTCACTTTTGAAAGCGACGCCGCCCGGTTAGGACTGAATAAAATATAAAAGATCGGAGATCTAAGTGCTTATTAAATAAAATAACCCCTGACTATAATATGCCATTTTTTGGATATGCTCGTACGTACATACATAAATAGGCAATTCGAAAATTGCAAGCCGAACACAATTTATTGTGTTAAATTACTAACAATTCTAATTAAATTGCAAGCCGAACACAATTAAATGTTTAAATTATTTACAATTTTATTTAGATTGTTTCGTGTGTCCAAATTGCTTTGGGAAGTATTATTAACACTTTTGGGCCCGTATTAAGTTGTTAACAATTTAAAATTGTGAGGCGGTCATATTTGTCTAATTCATGACCCCGATCTTCGGTCTAGAACGCTCAGCAGGCGGCGACTCAAAGCAGAGCGCCGCACAGTGGGACAATCTCTCATTTTGCTGTATGAAAATCATATCTTTTGAACCAAAAAAGATATTTCAAAAATTTCATAAAAAGCTTCTTAAGCTTTAAAATGAGGGTTTGTACGGCTTGATAGGCCCCCTGGTTAATTCTGGGCCTTCGGTCAAAGTTGAAAAATATTTTCAGTGCATATTTTACATGTTAAATTAAAAAAACAATCAATTTTTGTTTGCCCAAAATATACATTTTAATTTTTTTTCATATTTTTAACAACATTAATAAGTATTTAAAATAGTTTTGTTATGATAGTTAAAAAAAAAAAAAAATATTTTTGAAATATCTTGTATGATGCCTGGCATAGCGAAAGCGTATGTAATTGTACTGCGCTCTTCCTCTTCTACCACCAATTTTTGGCGAGGTTGCATCAGTTTTTGGCGTATAACTTCCTAAGACGCAGCTGGACGCAAGAAAGACCGGGGTCGATTGGTTAGAGAATTGATTACCGAAGACTCCTGTTATAGTGAGGTGGAGTCCCAAGGAGTCCATTAGAAGTTCTATTCCATTAAAATCAAAAAATAGCCAAATTTTAGTGCTTATTTTAAACATCGTTGGGATAAAAATCCAACAAGTGAAGAAACAAAATTCTACGGCATTTAATAAGAATTGAATGTACATTTCATATGAAACCAAAAACATAAAGATCGTATAACTTGACAACAAAACTGTTGTAAAGTTATAATTTTTAGTAAAATTTGCACATTTGTGCGCGCACTGAAAATTTTTTAACTTTGAGAGGCTGTCACGCCCACAATTTTGGTGTGATTTCAAAAATCTTTTGGATTTGTAATCTCTGGATTTCTCTATCGAATGCATTTATTACTTTTGAAATCGCTTTCATCGAAAAAATGATTTAAATACAGCCTCCACCCCTTTCTGTCCCACTGTGCGCCGCTGTCGGCGGACTCTGGCTGTAATCGCAATAACAATTATGTGCGCTAATTACTTACTTGCTAACGTCACAGCCACATAGCTGCAGCTGTTGGCAGTTCTTTACTCTTCTTTTATGTGCAAATTTATATATATATATAAACAATAACAATCTCGTGCAGTTCTTCCCTTGCATACTAATTCAAATGCATAATAACATTCGCGCATCATAATTCCCCAGCTGTGTATTTCTTTATTTGTTATTATTAACAAATGTTCGTTCATTGCTTTGTTATATGTATGTAATGCATATGGTTTTGTTATATATATTATATTATATAAGTATATATGTATATGTATATTTATATATATATAAATATATATATAGGTGTAATGATTAATATGCCCCCCTCTCGTAATAGTTCCTTTGCTGTAATTATAGACATACAGTGGGGAGCAAAAATGAGTACATGTTCACAAACTCTGTTTTTCGGCATCTACAATAACAAAACTATAATAGCAACGGGCAAAAAAATGATTTTTTCCATATTTGTTATATAATTTGTAAAAAATATTACTAACTAGCAAACATAAAATAGTTATTTTCAAGAAGTGGAAAAAAAGAACCAAAACAACTCGCATGTACTCACTTTGGCACTTTTCGTGAAAACTGAAGATCCCACAAAAAAAACCTCTACACGAGGTAAAAGTCTAGTGACTAAAGCAATTTCTAGCCCCGAAATTTCTGATATCCAATTTTGTGACGAACAAAATTCAGTTTAATCTAAAAATTGTATTTAAAAATATAAATTAATAATAAAAAAGTGTCCGCCATATTGGATCCGTCATTTTAAACTTCTAAAAATTTAACTCATATTCGTGATCAGTGACCCCAAAAACCCCCGGGTAACGAGTTTCAACCGAGTGTAATGGATTTTTTAAAAACGTGTCCGCCGTTTTGTTTTTTTTGGATTATTTTTAAAACCTGACGTGCTGGAATAAAATTGACTTCAGATTCGGATTCAGCGGACCAAAATTCATATAGTAAGCATAGTGAGACCTCCAGATCAGAGAATCACTTTTATTTTGTGTGGCTGTTCAATTGTTCGAAATAACCACATTTCTTGACTAAGGAAGTCAAAAAAAATTTGTTCGGATTTTCGTCAGCAATATTACTTTTAATCCCACTGAAAATGGTTAAGTTCAGATTCTCAGTCCAGACAATACGTTTACAATCAACGTCGGTGCAATTTATGTGCTCTTTTGCATATTCTAAGAGCACATAAATTGCATTCTATTCCTTGCTAACAACGTTTCATACAAATGGCCGGTGACTATTTGAGAATTTCATTGACAGTGGAAGTTAGTTTATTAATTTGGTCTTGAATTCTAGTGTTTATTTCTATCTGTTTGTTGTTTGAATTTATTAGCTGTAACTCTGTAAACCTTATCCTTTCTAAATCACTAGCATCGGGCGTGCCCGCCACAACCTTTAACATGGAACCTAGGAAATCTGAACTCCTGGCAGCTCTATGATGTGCGCCTAAGGCTTCTAAGAGATTTCCTCATGTCCGATTGCGGAAACATGTCATTAGACTCAACTAAGTTGACCGTTTCTTCCACTATTCGCATATATTCCGAAAGATTTGCCGAATGCTTTACGTAGACAAATTCTTCCCACACTAAGATTCGGCCATCCACAATGTATTCGGATGTATTCGGCACTTGAATAATCAGTAATGTGCGCCGATGCCGAGGATAATAAGAAGAGGAGTATGAATCCGAACCTGTGGAGTGGATATTTTTTAGCTATTTTATTGTTCAAAATGGGGCAACCCACCACCAAAAAGCCTTAATATAAATTATGCCAAGTCGCTAAATATAAATGAAAAAGAATATTACTAACTTATGCTAGACTGCCTCGTGGATTAAAATAAATGAAAAAGACTATTACTAACTTATGCTAGACTGCCTAGTGGCTAAAAATAAATAAAAAAGAATATTACTAACTTATTCTAGACTGCCTAGTGGCTAAAAATAAAAGGGAAAACAAAGGGACTGCCTTGAATACTTTAGGTTGTCCTTGTGGACCACCCTCCCTTTAATGAGGACCGAGGTACCCAGGTCCGCTTCTACGGCTCACACTGGCAAGTTCCAGCAATGTGCTGTGAAATCGCTCTACCTGCCCATTGGAGACACTGTGTAGGGGAGGTGCGTTTGAAATGCTGACTCCAAAATAATTGCTCAGCATTGCGGAAATCGTTTGTGAATTCAACGATGGTTCGTTGTCACAGTATATCGATTTTGCCTTTGGAAAAAAATTCATTAGCTGGAGCAAGGCTGGCTTCAGGTCCTCAATAAGTCTCGAGGAAACTGGCTGAACCACAGCGAATTTGGAAAATTTGTCAATGCAGGTGAGGAAAAATTTTTTGTCAGTAGAGAAGATGTCTATGTGTAGCATCTCCCCTACCTGCGAAGGAACTGGTGTTTCACCGAGCTCTTGTTTTCTAGAGTGTCTATCGTATTTAGCCCTAGCGCATGTTTTACAAATTTGGACAAGTTTATGCCATCTTTCAACAGATTCTGGATTTCTTTGTTTACGAAATCAGTTGTGCCCATTGGGTATAGGTAAAGCTTGGCATATATCGGTTCCTCATCCACCGTCCTAATTGTAGATACAACGGAGGTGATGTAAGGCAAGGATTCATTGGGGTCTGCGAAAGCCCTGAGGCTAAGCTTTAGCAGGTCGTGGCCTATTATTCCATCGAACGTTGTAAGGTCCAGCAGAATGAAAAATGTTGCCTTCAAATTAAACAATGAAACAAAACATTTTTGCTTAATTCTAGTTGTTCCGTGAATTGAATAGATAGTGAAGGGGGACTCTACAGAGCGGACGCCTCTTAACCCCATGTGTGGTCGGATAAAATTCTTAGATGCGCCCGTGTCTATAAGGAACTTTATATCGATCCCCGCTACTCTTCGTCTGATGACGGGCAGCAGGGACCTCCCCCTAAAAAATTGAGGGCATTGGAGTCATAGCCAGCGCTAGTGTCATCATCAACCTGCGCCTCTACGCTTGCAGCAGCGTTGGCATATGCCTCTGTCCTCTGTCCAGCATCTTGCGAGACATGATTCAGCCAGAGGGATCAACCTCCATGGGCACCTGTGTGCAGTTATTATTTTGTTGCCTGCCGCTTCGCTGATCGCTCTGGGCTTGTGGCTTGTTCTGTTTATTAAAGTGCGGATTTTTTGAACCGCTTGATTGTGAGTCAGCCTGCTGAGATTGTCTCTCCTGCTGCGTCTTTGCATATGGCTTGCACTCTTTGTCCTCTAGACTTTTCGCAAAATTAGCTGCGAAAGCGGACCTTTCATGATTAGACGTGACCTCTTGTGCGAAAGCCAACACCGAAGGCAAGTCTTTAGGCTTTGCCGCAAAGAGTACATCTGTGAGACTACGCTTGAGGCCCGATATGAACGTGTAACGTGAGCTGCCGACACTTGCTTAGACAACTCATTGATTCTTTGTAACAAGGCTTGCTGTTCACGTTGGTTAACAGCTGCCTGCTCAGCTAAGGCATTGGCAATCGCTGCCCGCACTACTGTATTAAACTGTTCTGGGTCCATTTTGGGTGAAGAAGTTACAAGGGCGGGTTTATTTTTGATGACTGTGTTCCTAAGAACTCTAATGTTACTATCAGAATCTGAATCTGTATCACCAGAACGATGCAAAGGGGTTCTATAGAACGGGTTCTACAAAACGAATAATCAAAACAAAACAAAAACAATCGAATTCAAGTGCTGACGACTGAGCGCAAGACCAACAACAACAAATATGCTTAAATAAAAGCTGTGGCTCAAATTTCAAACGCTGAGCGGATTGCGCGCTCTGGTAATTAGTTTTTAATTAATTTTTTTTTTTTATTTACACAACTTCAAATTTGTTCACGGAGTCAATGAAATTCTCAATGCAATGTTTGTCAATAATTATATTTATTATAACACTAGGCAACAGCCCAAAAGTAACAAGAACCAAAACCACTTTTTTGGATAGATTTGGGGCCAAAACCGACGAAGAACATTTTTTTTTTTTTTATGGTGAGATTTTTTTTTTAGAATTTTTCAAAAATCTGGCTTTTTTTATTCCTTTTTTTTAGAGGTGCGCCCACGTTTGTAATCATTACTCGAGAATGCCTAAACCGATTTATCAAAGCTTTACTTTATCTAAAAGCTAATGAATATATCTACATTTAATTTATACATAGTCTTAGATTTAAACCAGTAGTTTAAGAGATATCAATTTTTGAATTAAGAAAATTATGATTTTTTCTTGGCTTTTATTTTAGCTTTTTTCACTAAAAAATTCGAGGAAAATTCGAAACAATTTTTTTACATTCTATTAACTATTTTATTTGCGTAGCTGTTGTAATTACGCGTTGTTTAAGATATGATTCATTAAAATCTATGGTGAGACGGCGATATGATATTATGTTGAGTCGAGGCATATTTATGTCGACTTTTTTGACTTCGTTGTGGTGTGGCATGACCCTTAGTATGAAAATTTTTTGTGTTTTTTGAGATATCCCAACCAAACTTACAGAATTTGAATTTGTTATTGTTTTACACATTGTGATCAAAGTTGTTTCAAATCGAACCACTATATCATATAGCTGCTCTAGGAACGATCGGTCAAAAATCCACCTTTAGTATGAAAAACTTTTTTATTTTCTAAGATATTTTAACCAAACTCACACATTGTGTATTCTATGTTGTCCTTTATATCTTCACCAATTTTGGTTTAAATCTGTCCACTATATCATATAGCTGCCATAGGACCGATCGGTCTAAAATCAAGTTTAAGTATGAAAAACTTTTTTGTTTTATAAGACATTGTAACCAAACTTATAGAATATGCATTTAAGTTAGCTTTATACATCCTTACCGAAGTTGGTTCAAATCGATCCACTATATCATATAGCTTCCATAGGAACGATCGGTCGAAAATCAAGTTTTAGTATGAAAAACTTTTTGTTTTTATGAGATAACTCAATTAAACTCATGAATTGAGTATTTTTAATTGCTCATCACATCCTTACCGAATTTGGTTGAAATCGGAGCACTATATCATATAGCTGCCATAGGAACAATCGATACGAACGGTCGATAAGCAAGCTCTAGTATGAAAAACTTTTTTGTTTTTAAAGTTATCTGTACCACACTTACAAATTAAGAATCTCGTATCGTCTTATACAACCTGTCCAAATTTGGCTGGAATCGGACTACTATAACATATAGCTGCCATGGGACCGATCAGTCGAAAATCAACCTTTGCGAAAAACTTGTTTCATTGCTTATATGCTAATAACTCCGTCGTCTTTCCATAGATGTTAATGATAAACATTCTAAACGATGGGTAATTAATATAGCTAAGTTTATAATAACAAATTAATGACCCTCTTAAATACATATTCTGTCAGATTAGTTAAAATATCTCAAAATACAAATAAGTTTTTCATACTAAGACTTGATTTTTGACCGATCGTTCCTATAGCAGCTATATGATATAGTGGTTCGATTTGAACCAACTTTGATCACAATGTGTAAAACAATAACAAATTCAAATTCTGTAAGTTTGGTTTGGATATCTCAAAAAACACAAAAAATTTTCATACTAAAGGTCATGCCACACCACAACGAAGTCAAAAAAGTCGACAAAAACATGCCTCGACTCAACATAATATCATATCGCCGTCTCACCATAGATTTTAACGAATCGTATCTTAAACAACGTGTAATTACAACAGCTACGCAAATAAAATAATTAATAAAATGTAAAAAAATTGTTTCGAATTTTCCTCGAATTTTTTAGTGAAAAAAGCTAAGAAAAAAGCCAAGAAAAAATCATAATTTTCTTAATTCAAAAATTGATATCTCTTAAACTACTGGTTTAAATCTAAGACTGTGTATAAATGAAATATAGATATATTCATTAGCTTTTAGATAAAGTAAAGCTTTGATAAATCGGTTTTGGCATTTTCGTGTAATGATGGCAAATGTTGGCGCACTCTGAAAAAAAGTATTAAAAAAAAAGCCAAATTTTGAAAAATTCTAAAAAAAAAATCTCACCATAAAAAAAAAAAAAATGTTTTTCGTCGGTTTTGGCCCCAAATCTATCCCAAAAAGTGGGTTTGGTTTCTGTAACTCGCAAAAAGTACGATTTTGTTGCCTAGTGTAATTGGTAAAGCTATGAACGTCTTTGCAAAAAATAATGCTCAAATAATTTTAACTCAGACTTGAAATAGATTTAATATAAAAGTTCCCACTAACATGTTTTTTTCTGAATGGAAATCATAGACAAATTATTCTAATCCCGAGAGTTATAGAGTTGATATTCCCGCGCTGCAGTCAAGGTGTTTGAAACTTCAACGCTGTCCAGATAACTTGTGTGTTAAACTGGCGACACACCGCTGCCCGAAGAGCTCCAGCGGCTTCGGTGGACAAAATAATTAATATTGCGCTTAAGCGCACCTCTGTCAATTGCGATAAAAGACGAGGTCAATTCACTGTCACTGTTGAATTTGAGCGATTTTATAATTCGCTCATACGCACTGTACGTTGGTTGTGTGTGCTTAATTATGTTCACTGCACTTTGCAAATGTATTAATTGCAATTTCATGGACACTTGGTTGCGTATGCTTAGTAATGTTCACTACACAGCTCTGTCGATCTGACTGAGTCTTTATTGTAACTTTGCAAATAAATTAATTTGCAATTCCGCGGGTAACCGAAATAATTACCACTAGTTGGGCGCCAATTATTCAATTTTGATCATGAATCAAATAAAGAAAAAAGGTTTGATTATTTTACCGACGTCGAGTCGGAGTACGTTGTGAATCTCTTGGATCTTGATTTAAAACTGGTACAATTTATATTTTTCAATTTACTCGAAAGCGAAACTTCTGGTTTCGCCATCGTCTCATAGCGGCCGCTCAAATATGCAGCGCTTGCCTGCTATGCAACGACGTCCGGCCAAAAGCTTATTCAGCAATTTTGGCTCGCATCGGGTTTCGGTCAACAATCCAGAGATTGTTGACTTTAGTTAACTTGTCACTGCGGACGGCAGTTCGCGTTAGTGACGAAAGCAGCACGAAGGGTGCGAAAGGCGACTAACTATATATACAGCTAAGTTGGAAAATTTGCTACGACTGTCCGATCAGATCGAGTTATATACCGATCGAAAGGTTTAGTCCTAACTTACAAAATGGCATACTAAAACTTTTTCTAACCAACCTGGGTCATGAGATATGGGAGTGTAAGTGAGAGGGGAAAAATTTAAATAATTGCAGCTAATGGGGCCGTTGGGGCCTTTTTTATTTTTTATTTTTTAAAAACTTTACTTAAAAATACGCGTCGATTGATACCTCAATCACCCAGATCCGATAATTGGTTGAAAAGATAAATAAATTTGAAAATTTTAGTAGACTCTTAAAAATGAAGTGAAAAGTCAGTTTGATTGTCTGTTTGTTTGCACCAAAGCGCTAAAGAAGCTAAAATGTTATGATGGGGATTTCTTCCTTTTCGAAAGTCTAGAAATGTTTGTTTTATGACTTTTTCAATTTCCCGCTAGCAAAGCGGGAAAACGCTATTTCCCGCTAAAATTTCCAAACCATTTAAGCTACAGTTATGTTCTATATATCATTGGAAAGGTGTGCTTGAGGGCTTTTAGGCGTACCTTTTTTTCTAAAGTACTCAGGTAACAGGTGAAATAAAGTTTTTTAGCTTACATTTTGGCGATTTCTAACAAAACGGCTCTAACGATTTATTTTTTATTATTATTATTAAATTTTAGTATGTTGTAGTACGTAGAATTTTGCGTTTTTTGGTATGTGAAACATAAACTTTGACTAAAGGGTTTGGAAGATATTGCCTGTTAACTGAATGTATACATTTTTCTATTGATCGAAAATCAGGTTTTAGTACTAAAAACTTTTTGGTTTTATGAGATATCTCAACCAAACTGACACAATATGCATTTAACTTAGTTTTATATATTCTGTGCAAAGTTGGTTTAAATCGGACCACTATAACATATAGCTTTCATGGGACCGATCGGGCGAAAATCGAGTCTTAGTATGAAAAACTTTTTTGTTTTATGAGATATCTCAACCAACCTAATAAAATATGCATTTAACTTGGTTTTACATATCCTGGCCAAAGTTGGTTCAAATCGGACCACTATATTATATAGCTGTCATAGGACCGATCGGTCCTAGGACCAAAAATCAAGTCTTAGTATAAAAAACTTTTTTTTTTACGAGATATCGTAACAAAACTAATAGAATATGCATTTAAGTTAGACTTATAAAATTGGCCTTGTGCACTGTGCGCAAAAAGGTTACTTTATGTAACCTTTTATGTAACTCAATTTTGTTCGCCACAAAATTGGATATCAGAAATTTTGGGGCTGAAAATTGCTTTCGTCACTAGACTTTTACCTCGTGTAGAGGTTTTTTTTGTGGGATACATTATACATTTCGCGCATCATAATTCCCTCGTTGTGTATATATGTTTATTTGTTTTTGATTTTATGGCTAAATCAAACGCGATGCACACAAAAACAAATAGCGTTCCTTTTTTTTTGTCTTTGTCGTTCATTTTCTCTGAGAGCAATTCTTCTCAGTTTGTTAAAATTATAACGTCTTGGGTGTCGGCAATTTGCTTCTTCCCGCTCTTTTAGCTTTCCTTTGCTTCGCTGTCTTATGCCGTTCTTTGCGACTTAGTTGTCGGTCATTGCTACGCAAAGAAAACGAAATGTAAACAACAACAAATGTTAGCGTTTTTCTTTGCCGGCCACTGACCGTCGCGACAACAACAAATGTTATATTTCTCTTATATTTCGTTCGCTTTGCGTTGGTCCGTTGAGTTCGATGCTGTTCTCGAACAAGTATGCACAGTGGGCGGTGTTGATTGTTCCAACGTTGAATTAGTTCTGTTGTTCATTCCGACTATATATCGATGTAATACATAAATATATATTTCTCCTTTCTTTTCCTTGTTGAAAACGAATGTTTTATGGTCTCAAATTAGGGTAATCCCACAAAAAAATTTTATAATTAATTTTTTCCAAAGGAAAAAAAAAATTTATTAATTTTTTTATTATCCATCGAATGTTTGTGGTGCCTTGTTTTGAATGCTCGTGGGTGTTACGATGAATTAGGGTGGTCCCAAAAAAATTTTATTATTGTTTTTCCCAGCGGAAAAAAACATTTTATTTATTAATATTTTTCATTATTTTTAATCGAATATTTGTCGCTTCTGGTTTTGGATGCTCGTGGGGGTTTATTTATTTATTTATTGTCAAACTATAAGCAGCCGACACTTAACTATATAGTAAAAAATTACTGTGTAATGTAAATGTAAATATAAATATAAATATTCTGGAAGTATCTTAAATGAAAAAGAAAACGATTGGCCAACATTTGTTGCAAGGATTCGGGAAAGCTCAGAAAAACCCAATCAGACCAAGATAAAAATTAGAGATTAGTTAGTTAGTAAGATTAGTCAGAAATACTTATATAGAGGCTTTAATAGTAAGCGAAGAACATTTGAAACTAATCGTACGGTATAGATTGTTATAATCAGCTCACAGAATACAAAGAGGCTCATGCAAAGCCCAGTTGGTGGTGCAATGCGAAAACTACAAAGGATTAAAGTTACGATTTAATCTAAAAGGTATACTGAAAGTAATTTCTTCCATCAAACTAACTGAGTCTACTTGACCCTGTAGTAATTTATTACTCCAATTATAATTCTACGATTAGTAAGATAGGGAAGATTGATTTAGCGAAGTCATCTAGAGTATGAAGACATCAGAATTTCTGAGTTACAGCTCAAGCCGCGAAGAGCAAATATTAAGAATTGTTTTTGAACTGATTCTATCCTGGCACGATGTGATTTGTATTGAGGGGACCAATTGCATGACCCATACTCAAGAATCGGGCGAACAAGAGATGTATACAAAAGCCTAGAAATATAAGGATCATTAGATTTCTTGGACCATCGCTTAATAAACCCAAGAATTGCTTTATTGACTGCAACAGCATTATGTTTATCGAACTTCAGTTTCATAATCTAGAATTATACCCAAATAATGTAGTGAGCGTTTAGAATCTTTTTCGGAATCATTTAAGCATTCCAAGAAATTGCCCATAAGTGAATACATTACCTTACATTTTGAGAAATTTAAATTTAGAAAATTAGCTTGACACCAAAAAAACAATGCGCTTAAGTCCGCTTGCAAAAACCTATCAGAGAAAGGTTCACTATAGATTAAACAAAACTTGACGTCATCCGCATACATGAGTGCACGTGAGTGAGATAGAACAGTTGACGGATCGTTTATAAATAGCGTAAATAGAAGTGGGCCAAGATGACTACCTTGCGGTACTCCAGACGTAGCTTTAATGGATTTGAAAATTAAGTTTTGAAACTAACTCTTTGAGTTCTGTTACTTAAATAATTGAATACCCAAAGAATAAGATTATTCGAAAAGCCGAGAAGATCAAGCTTATGAATTAGTAGAGAGCGATTTACAAAATCGAAAGCTTTACTAAAACCCGCATAAATAACGTCAGTTTGCATCTTTTTCTTGAATCCTTTAATCACAATAGAAGTAAACTCAAGAAGGTTATTGGTTGTCGATCTACATCTCATAAGCTCATGCTGAGTAAGGGAGATAATAGAACCACATAAATGTTGAAGATGAGAAGTTATTATTTTCTCAAGCAACTTCGGAATTGCAGAAAACTTAACAATACCCCTTTAATTCTGAACGTCACACTTAATACCATTTTGTGAAGAGGGATAGTATAAGAGTCCTTCCATAGATTTGGAAAGGATGAAGAGTCAATTGACAAAGTAAATAACTTATGTAGCGGTCTACACAAGGAAACCGCACAGTTCTTCAATACGGAACTGGGAACACCATCAGAACCTGGTGTAAGTACTGGCTTATTTAATTTAAGCTTACAAAGAAGCGAGCTCTCTGTGATTGCGGGACTGTTCATACAGTTTATACTGTTCAGCATGTAAGGGTAAGAGTGACCAGCATGGGGATTACTCGTAGAGTATGTAGTTTGGAAAAAGTCGGCAAGCATATCGGCTATGGATTGGTCCGAATTAGCTTGAACGTTATTAAAGGTGAGAGATGATGGAAGTGATACAGTTTTGCGTTTAGAGTTTACAAATTTATGGAACTGTTTAGGATCTCTAGAGAATTCAACCTTACAACGGTGTAAGTATTTGTTGTAGCACTGAGAGTTAAGTATCAGAAAATTGGAGTTGGTAATTACGTATCGAGAGAAATCGTAAGGACTTTCCGACTTTTTATATTTTTTAAATAGCTTGGATTTTACATTTTTTAAATGTGATAATTCTCTAGAGAGTCAAGGGATCTAACAGAACTGATAGGAGATACAAGCGGAACGCAGATATCAAGTAAAGAATTTAGAGTACTATAAAAAAGCTTAATGGCATTATCCAAATCAGAACATGCGTAAAGTTCAGACCAATCCATACACGAAATAAGATTGTTTAGCTTATTGAAATCTGTTTTTCTAAAACACCGACTGCATACAGCGATCATGTATTAAGAATTGGATGGTATGGGACTTCTGGCAAAACCAATGAGTCAATCCTAGATACAATGGTACCGGAAGAATCCAATACAAATAGCAGGTCGAGTGTCCTGTAAATAGAATTTGAACTGAATTGATCAGAACCAACGATAGTTCTGAGAGACCATCAATAAAGCTATCGGAATTATCAGGAATAAGTAAATTTGAGGCGATCCATTTAACATCGGGCAGATTAAAATCACCCAAGACAATAAGCAAGTCAGTGTCAGAAACTAAAGATAATATATACTTAATAGCGTTTAGATGAGTATCATATACTGTCCCATCAGCAGGGGTGAATTGTAAGAACATGTTAAATAAGTAGAAAATTTATTGAAAGATACTTTTACACAAATAAACTCAATTTCCGAATCAAAAGTGGTTGGAAAAATCTGATGTGGCAGGCTTGCGCCAGGTCTCAGTAAAACAGATGATGTCAAAGTCAAAGGAATGACTGTTTAGAAATAGGCTAGATAGCTTACTATTAAGGCCTTGTACATTTTGGTAAGTTACAGAGATAAAAAAAATTTAATTTTTTGAGACTACGTTTGAAGATATAACAGGTAAACAGGAGCCCTCACCTGATATCGGGTTCCGATCTTTCTTTCGATTTACATTTGCTTTGTACTCAGCCACAAAGATATGTTCAGGCCAAAAGTGTGCTTGACAAATATTAGCAAAAACACTTTCTGAGCACGATATTTTAAATGATGAGATTTCCCTGGGGTAAATAAAATTAAATTTATCCACCGAAATATCAGCACCTTGTTTTGGACATAAGCCTTAACATCATACGAAGACTGATCTTTAGAAAGCCTAGAGATAAAAACATGTCTCTTAGGATTCGGAGGGGGAATGCCTTAGAGGGGTATTGACAGGCGAGGCGGTACGGTAGTCAGTGGATTGGCTGCCGTTCCGGTATACGTGACATTAAGATTTACACTACTGGATACAGATTTTGATTGTGAGGCAGATATTTCACTAACATGTGGGTTATGGTTCGTCCTAGCATGTTGAGGTAACGAATTGGTTGATTAAGAAATGGAATTTTTATTAGATTGCTGCAGATTTAGGTCTGATTGCGGGATCGAAAAGGAAGGCTGCGCATGGCGCGAAGCAGAACTACTGTTTTTCCGTTAAGGTTGCTCATTCAAATGACGAATTACTGAGCAAGTTCTCCATATCCGAGAAAACGACATTTGCTTTATGAAAAAGCTTCGATAAGTCCTTAAAACTTTCTCTGGTTCGCTCCATATATTTGGAACTTGCACTTCAATGTCCCGGCAAGTTTTACAACGCCATCTCAAACCAATATTTTTCTCTAGATAATTTTTGACTTTAGTTGTTAAACCAACACACTTTAAACGATAAGTCCGGTCACAGAAATAGCAAGCAGTAAACTCTTGCCTGGAATCAGTAACACGACACTTGTTACAATAACAGATCAAATCTAATAGCATTGTAGTATAGGGTATCTTCTAGTTGGTGCAGAAGTTTCAAGGGAATGCAAATCGAAATGCCAATGCAAAACAAGAACACAGAAAACGACAAAAAGAAAGCTTGCTTGCCATCCGACGCAAAAATGATGAATGTAAACAAAAAGCAACACAAAGATAGAGTGAGAGAGTAGATAACAGAGAAATAGGCTTAACGCACGAACAAAAACATGCGCTTGCAATGCTTGAGACGTTGTTAACTGAGAGCGCAACTAAGCACACTGAGACCGAGAGCGCATGTTAAATGAATGTTAAATACCCAAACAAAAACAAGTACCTAGCATCAGTATCTTTTATCCGCTTGCTCTTGTTATTTGCAAATTACCGGCGATATGAAGTCCACGATCTGGTATGGTCCTCCAAGTCTAGGTGCCAGTTTTGCCGCAAATCCATCCACTGCATTGGATAGATGATGCTCCTTTAGCCACACTTGCTCCTCCACGCTTGGTTTCCATTGTCTCCTGCGTAGATTGTAATAACGTGCCTGGTCCTGCGCCGCCTTCTCCAAACTTCTGCGAACTATTTCAAATATTTCTTTGAGTTTGTTGGCGTTTGCTTGCGGTTCTTGTGCAGTCCGTCCTGTGTCGAACGCCACCTCATCATATAAAGCCTGGGGTAGTCGAGGCTCTCGACCCTGTGTTACAAACGCTGGTGTGTATCCTGTGGATGCTGTCACGCTGGTATTAACGGCCAAAGTGATTTCCGGTAAAGTCTCATCCCAACAGCGTTGGTTTGCTCCAGCATATTGAACAATCATTGTCTTTACTATGAGATTCCGTGGGGTTTTCCTGCAATGCGTAAGGTGCCGTGTACTGAACTTGGTGTCTCACCGCCAAACCCTGCAGTAAACTCTTGAATGTCTTGCGCCGTTGTCGATGATGAGGACCTTTGGCACGCCAAGTCTTGCCAGGATTCTTTCTCTGAATGCCTTTTGGAGGGCTGCCGCCGTTGGGCTTCGCAGTGGTACTAATTCAGTCCATTTTGAGAAACGGTCTATAAATACCAGCAGTGTTGTATTCCCGGGTTTTGATCGTGGTAATGGTCCGACAAAATCTGCGCACACCGTGACCCATGGTTCTTCGGGAATTTAAGTGAGCATATGGCCGGCTGCCTGCGACTGGTTCGGCTTGTATTGCTGGCAAACTTCACATCGTTGTACATAGTTGCGGACATCTCGGTGCTATCCTGGCCAGCAATAACGTGCCGCCACACGAGCTATCGTTTTTCGTGTTCCAGTATGTCCCGCTGTTGCTATGTCGTGATTATCATGTAATACACGTTGCCTATTGTTCGATGACACACACAATTTCCAGGATGGCACGTCCTCGTGCCCTGCTCGGTGAGGGATTTGTCTGTATAAGTTGCCAGATTCTTCTAGGTAGTCCGGCAATTTTCTAGGCTCCTTACGAATTTTTTGTAGCATCTTCTGTATCCAGTTTCCATCAGTTCCGCTAGTTCCTGCTGTCTCTTCTCCAATTTCAACCCGAGCGCAGACATCCTCATTTAGCAGTTGCCTAGACAATGCGTCTGCCACTACGTTCAGTTTTCCTTTGCGATACGCCACTTCGAAATCGTACTGCTGCAATTCCAATGCCCATCTGGCGATACGTCCGGTTGGGTTTTCGATAGAGCTTAACCATTTTAGCGCCATGTGGTCTGTTACGACAGCAAAATGATATCCCTCTAAGTATGGTCGCATCTTCCGAATCGCCCAAACGATAGCTAAGCACTCTTTTTCTGTTGCGGAGTAGTTTCTTTCGGGTCCGTTCAGTGTTCTGCTGGCGTATGCGATTACCCGCTCTCCCTCGCCGGATTTCTGTGTGAAGATGGCTCCCAGTTCATACAATAGTTTCTAGCATCAGTTTGCAACGTGAATTAATGGGTGAAAACGGGACACGCTAGAACTGGTGCATGCGTGAGCTTTTTTTTCACCATCTCGAACGCTTGTTGGTGCTCTTTCAGGCCTTTCTTCAATAAACCGTTGAGGGGTGTACCGTAGTGGAAAAGTCAAGCACGAATCGTCTGTACCAAGATGCCACTCCGAGATATTGCCTTAGCTCCCTGAAGTTGGTAGGGCGTCTTAGTTGAGAAATAACCGCCACTTTGTCCGGGTCTATGCATATTCCATGTTCTGTCACTGTATGTCCCAGATATTTTAATTCTTTTTTGAAGAAGTCGCACTTGTCGACGTTGATCCTCAAATTCGCTGCTCAGAGCCGTCGAAACACCTCCTTTAGATTGGCCGTATGTTCTTCCAATGTTTTTCATGTGGCAGCATTTCAGGTTCAATCACCCTATCCAATGCTCGTTGGAATGTTGCTGGTGCGGAGTGAAGTCCGAACGGCATAACTTTCCAATTGAAGAGTCCTCTGCCTGGTACTGTGAACGCTGTCAAGGGGCGACTTCTTTCCTCTATAGGGATTTGCCAGTAATCGTCCTTTAGGTTGAGGCTGGTGATATAACCTGCTTCCCTCAACCGATCCAGGATGTGGTGTACTCGAAATAATGGATAAGCGTCCTTGACAGATCGGATGTTTAGCTGCCGAAAGTCGACGCCCAACCTAACTTCCATTTCCCCGTTTTCTTTTTGACCATAACAATCGGGGCACTGTGTTCGACGGCTCAATACATCCCTTGACTAGCAACTCGTCGATCTGTTTGTTGATTTCTTCTTGCATCTTAGGGTTCTTTGGGAAGTAGCGCTGTTTTATCGGACAGTCATCGTGTATCACGATTCGGTGTTTCTTGATTGGTGATGTGCCGCTCATGACTGCAAATGCGGCTAATTTCTGCTGAAGAACTTTATAAACCGCTGTATCGGGGTATTGGGATTCACACTGCTCCATACCAATGCTCGTTGTTCCCTCCTCGGTTGTAATGGTATGTTCCAGCGTGGCTTCCTCTTCTTGAATTGCCAGTTCTTGTTTTCTTTGCTCTTGTTTTCCTTGTTCCTGTGTGTTGTCTGTGTTGACAACCGAGAGTCTCTCTTCTTGCACTCTGTTGTTTTGTCGTCGAGTCGGGATTCTGACTTCGATTCCGGCGCATTCAAAGTTAGTTCCCATGTTGAAGAGGAAATCCCATCCTAGCACCAGTTCGTCGATGACTCCCGACAGAATTAATAATGGCAGGTCCACTATTTTGATACCGAGCTCTATCTGTGGCTCCACTTGTTCCGTAACAACCCTAGTCCGGCCGTCTGCCAACCGCACCTGTCTCTGGTTACTCTAAATTCAACTCCTTCATCGCACAGTGTCCCTGCTAGTTCCTTGCTTAAGAAACTACTCGTTGCCTCTGTGTCAATGGTAGCGTTGTAAAGGTCGTTTCCGATTTGAGCCGTAGCTGACAGGCGGTGGCCCTCGTCTTTCAGCGTACCGATTAATTTTGGGGAGCCGCTTCTATCGGCATCCGCTCGCTTCTGGAAACTGGACGCCGCCGATCGTTTCCCTGTCGACAACATTGAACTGTACGAACTCCAATTCGAGCACATATCCAACAGAACCGAAGACTCGGGTTTTGACATTCCCTCGCAGAGTGCCCCTCGCGTCCGCATCTTCTACACGCCTGTGTAGTGTTAGGGACATGTGTCGGTTATCCTGAAAACGCTCTTGGTGTTGGCTGTGGTCGCGACCTTGCGTTGTCGATGCAGCGGTTACATGGGCCTTCGGTTTCTGCTGATCTTGCGTTTTCTACTGCCATCAGTCTGGGGCGGTTGCCACGGGATTGTTGCCGCAATTTCTCTCTGTTCCGCTCCAATTCCTCGAATTCCTCCGCCAGTTGCATCAGCTCAATAAAATGCCGTTCTGATATGGTCTTGCGAACGCTCTGAAGTCGGGAAGGCTGCTGTTGTATATTTTCTCTCGTTCCCGCTGCTTCGTTAGTTTCAGTGGCCGCATAAATGTCTGCATTTCTACCATGAACTTTTTAAATGGTTCGTTTAGGTGCTGCTTTCTCCGATCAGCCTCCTCCGCCAGCTTCGAGAAATAATCTCTTGGTAAGAAAAATTCGTGGAAGCTCCTTGCGAATGATGCCCAGGTTCTCCAGTGCTCGTTGTTCGCTATATACCACTTGAGAGCCGTGCCATTCAGTAGCTCAGGCATTGCGCGTGGTATCTGGTCCAGCTCCAGTCCATAGGTTTCCGCTGATCATTCCACTTGTTCAAGAAATTCTAATGGCTTTTAGGAGCGATCGAACATAAAACTCCTCTCCCTCACTTGTTTTACTACCACTGCATAATCCCGAGCTGGATTCCATTCGGTGTGTTGCTGGTATTCGTGGTGTATGGTAGATGTGTTTTGCCGATGTGATTCCTGTTCTTCTCGTTTTTGTTGCTGTTCCCGCCGCTATGCTTTCGCGTTTGTTAAAGCGAAATCCATATTTGCCATTTTTCTGGATACTGTGTTTTGTTCCGTTTTTGGATCCTCCCTTATCGCTGCAGCCTCCCTAGTTGGGGATGCTCAAGCATGTTTTCTGGCTAATGTGTCTAATCGACCGGCGTGAGGTAGGCGTGTTTGCACCCAGTCGTCGAAGTCTTTTCGCATGGCGTCCACGCTTCCGGTCAGTGTGATCCCGAACTCGCTGCCATATTGCAGCAATTCCTCCTTTTTAAGGTTGTAAATCCATGTTCGTACCATATTGAAATCTTACCGTTCTTATATTTGCAAAGCCCTGCAAGTTGGGTGGCAGTTGTAACGATCCTTTAGGTTTCACCGGGCTAACTCGGTCGGCGATATGAGTTCGTGCAACAAATTTATATTATGCAGCACTTGCGAATAAATAAGAAGGCAGATCGATATTCAATATTTAATGGTAATCGTTTATTAGCGACACGATGGCCGACTCTTTCAAATTTCAATGTAGGTTTATTAAATTTCGATGCGCTGCGTTGATAAAGGGTGTTCTCGGGTCTCTGATAAATGTCCTTGAAATCCGATGATGGCTCGCATATCGTCGGGTATCGCTGGTCTCGGTCCTGGTTGTAGCTCGATTCGTCTCTCGTACTGAGGGCCCCGCTACTGCAAGGGCATCGGGAACGGGTCCTGCGACAGCGAGTAATGCCGAATGTAGATCCTGCGACAGCAAGGATAAAACCCCCGTAACCCGCTCTTGCAGGGACAACTAAATCTATGTCCTGCGACAGCAAGGTCGGATAACCTAGGTCCTGCTACAGCAAGGAGTTTGAATGACCCGATCCTGCGTTCTCCAAGGACTCTCCGCTTATTTTGTCAGCTCACCGCTGGGTTGGCCCTAGTCCTGCTTCTGCGAGGACGACTAAAACTATGTTCCGCGACAGCAAGGACGGATACTCTAGGTCCCGCGACAGCAAGGATTTTGACTGACCCCGTCCCGCGACAGCAAGGATGACTTAACTTATTCCTGCGACAGCCAGGCTGCCTTCATTTACTCCTGCGACAGCAAAGATTATATCCTGCTACAGCAAGGATATCTACGATGTTTCCTGCGACAGCAAGGAAGGGAAAGGCTCGTCTATCGTCGGGTATCGCTGTTCTCGCTCCTGGTTGTAGCTCGATTCGTTTCTCGTACTTTTAACCCCGCTACTGCAAGGGTACCGGGAACAGATCCTGCGACAGCGAGGATTGCCGAATGTAGATCCTGCGACAGCAAAAATAAATCTCCCGTGACCCGCTCTTGCAGAGCAACTAAATCTATGTCCTTTGACAGCAAGGACGGATAAACTAGGTCCTGCTACGGCAAGGAGTATGAATAGCCTACGATGTTTCCTGCGAAAGCAAGGATTATAACCTGCTACTGTAAGGTTATCTCTGACGCGTCCTGCGACAGCAAAGACTATATCCTGCTACAGCAAGGATATCTACGGTGTTTCCTGCGACAGCAAGGATTATAACCTGCTACTGCAAAGTTATGTTTTCGGAGGGTCCTGTGTCAACAAGGATTGGTGTTCTGTCCTGCTATTGCAAGGACTGATCGGTGTTACTCGTTTGCTTGCTCTTCTCGAAGTGTCCCACATGCGCTGTTGCGCACCCTCTTATACTCTGGGCCGCTGTAGGTAACGGAATTTCTGCTCGCCTGTATGACAGGGGCGTCGCTGAAAATGTGCACATAATGTCATCAATGTCACTTAATGATGGCGATATATTTGCGAACTAGATCAAATGAGCTTGCAATCTTCAACAAGAACGTTTAAATTGAAAGATTCACAGAGTTCTATCAATTTTCTTCCATTTCTATTTAGCTTCATATTCGTGGCCGATCTGGGTAGGTGAGCATATCTACATTCCGCGTACATGTCTTCCGTTTCTATTAATTACCATTTGATTTCAAATCTTTTTTAGCTGTAGAAGGCCTCTGAGTTCATCGAAATCTCTTTGCCCATGATTGAATTTAATGTATACAGGGACTATATGAAAACACTCGTTTTTTTTATAGACAATTTAATTATAGTTATGCCCGACACATTAACAAATCTGTTTTTTTTTAACAGTGACCGAACAAAAACTGCAACTTAACAATTATTTTCAAACTTTTGTTTAAAAATTACGAAATAACACTTATTTTTATGTCTATTAAAAAAGTGTCAAATAATAATTAAATAACAATTTTTATTTAAAAGTTTAAATAAGAGAGAACTTTAATGTTTTTGTTAGTTCCGAAGAGAGATCGATTGTAACGAGGGAGCTAAAATTAGTAAGATCATACAATACCATCATCGTATAAACCAATGAGCCTACTACCGTGCTTGTCTAAGCTTTTTGAAAAATGCCTCTTGACGCGCATTATTCCTCATACAACACAATCCGAAAACTTCAATTTGGTTTCAAAGAAAATCACGGAACTATCGAGCAAGTCAACCGAATAACATCAGAAATATGTACAGCAAACGAACATCAAACAGTGGAATATTCCTCGACGTTTCCCAGGCTATCGATCAAGTGTGGCTTGAGGGCCTCATGCATTAAATCAAAACGACGTCCCGGTGTACACTCTTAACCTACTCAAGTCGTACCTCTACAATAGAGTCTTCGCAGTGAGATGCAACACTACTACATCTAATGATCATATTATAGAAGCTGGACTTCCCCAGGGAAGTGTATTGGGACCAACACTATACGTTATTTACACAGCGGACATTCACATTAACGAGCGGCTTACAACATCTAGGTTTTCCGACTACACCGCAATCCTTAGTCGCTCCAGATGCCCCATTCTAGCTGAACATTTGGCGGTAGTAGAGAAATGGCTAGCCGACTGGCGTATTAAACTGGCGTATTAAACAAAAAAAACCTCTAAACGAGGTAAAAGTCTAGTGACGAAAGCACTTTTCAGCCCCAAAATTTCTGATATCCAATTTTGTGACGAACAATATAATATAAAAATTTTAAATAAAAATATAAATTAATAAAAAAAAAAATTTGGCCTTGTGCACTGTGCGCAAAAAGGGTGAGCTTCTTTGTACATAAAAATTACTTTTGTACCTACTGTGAGAAAAAAAAGTTTCTCATACTAAGACTTAGACTTCGCCCGATCGGTCCTATGACAGTTATATGATATAGTGGTTCGATTAGAACCAACTTTCTTCAGGATCTATAAGTCTAAATTAAATGCATATTCTATTAGTTTTGTTACGGTATCTCGTGTAAAAAAAGTTTTTCATACTAAGTCTCGATTTTCGCACGATCGGACCAATGACAGCTATATGTTATAGTGGTCCGATTTGAACCAACTTTGGACAGAATATATAAAACAAAGTTTTATGTATATTCTATACGTTTGGTTACGATATCTCATAAAACAAAAAAGTTTTTCATACTAAGACTCGATTTTCGCCCGATCGGTCCTATGACAGATATATGATATAGTGGACCGATTTAAACCAACTTTGGTAAGGATATATAAAACGAAGTTAAATGCATATTTTATCAGTTTGGTTGAGATATCTCATAAAACAAAAAAGTTTTTCGTACTAAAACCTGATTTTCGAGCGATAGAAAAATGTATAGATTCAGTTAACAGGCAATATCTTCCAAACCCCTTGGTCAAAGTTTATGTTTCATATACTAAAAAACGCAAAATTCTACGTACTACAACATACTAAAATTTAATAAAAATCGTTAGAGCCGTTTTGTCAGAAATCGCCAAAATGTAATCTAAAAAACTTTATTTCACCTGTAAAATGTTACCTGAGTACTTTAGAAAAAAAGGTACGCCTAAAAGCCCTCAAGCACACCTTTCCAATAATATCCAGAACAGATCTATAGCTTCTATGGTATGGAAACTGGTGGGGTTTCAAATTTAGCAGGATTTTGCGATTTTCCGCTAAACTAGCGGGAAATTGAAAAAGTCGTAAAACAATCATTTCTAGATTTTTCAAAATTAAAAAATCGCTTTTTAAGCGCTTTGATACAAACAGACAAACAAAGAAACTAACTTTTCACTTAATTTTTAGTATTCTACTAAAATTTTCAAATTTATTTATCTTTTGAACCAGTTATCGGATTTGGGTGATTGAGATATCAATCGACGCGCATTTTTAAATAAAATTTTAAAAAAATAAAAAATTTTACCAAAAGGCCCCAACAGCCCCATTAGCTGCAATCATTTAAATTTTTCCCCTCCCACTTACATCCCCATATCTCATGACCCAGGTTGGTTAGAAAAAGTTTTAGTATGCCAGGTAGTTTTAGTAGTAAGTTAGGACTAAACCTTTCGCTCAGTATATAACTCGATCTGATCGGACAGTTGTAGCAAATTTTCCAACTTAGCTGTATATAGTTAGTCGCCTTTTGCACCCTTCGTGCTGCTTTCGTCACTAACGCGAACTGCCGTCCGCAGTGATCATCGGCCTTACTTTTTTTTGATTATAGTGCAGTCTTGTGTCGCTGATGGGGCGTTTGATCAGTTTTTGTGGCATTATTTAATAACTCGAAAACTATGCAAGATATTTTAATGCGGCTATTTTCCAGTAGTATGGATAAACCCAGAAGTAGTTTTATCTTTTTTATTTAAATTATTTTGCTAAAAGTAAGTGAAAATATTGAGCTATTACTATTGTAAATTCCAATTTCTAATGTGGAATATTATTTTCATGAAAATTAATCATGATTTTTCGATACAGAAAGATGTAAGAACTGTCAGATGGATGTTAGCATAACTTAAGAAACGCAAAAAACAATTTCCACGACTTGTGGGCTGCTGGTCGTTTTCACTCAATATTCCTCTGCTGAATTAATATAATTAACAAGTAAGCGGTTACAGTCGAGCACGCTCGACAGTAGGATACCCTGAGCCCAGGTATTCTTCAATAAAAGTTTATTTTCGACCAATTGTTCCTATGGCAGCTATATAATATATAAAGCCGATTAGAACCAAATCAGGTCAGAATGTACAAAACTAACATTAATGCATATTCTATCAGTTTGGTTAAGATATCTCAAAAAACAAAAAACTTTTTCATACTAAAACTTCATTTTCGATGCATCGTTCCTATGGCAGCTATGTGATATAGTTATCCGATTTTAACCAAATTTGGTCAGAATGTATAATACCAGCTCCGAAACATATTCTATCAGTTTGGTTCTGATATCTCAACAATTACAAAACTTTTTCATACTAAAACTTCATTTTCAATGTATCGTTCCTATGGCAGCTATATGATATAGTGGTCCGATCCAAAAATAAAAACAAACTTGATCTGCGCCCGGTATCCAGGAACCTACACACCAAGTTTGAAGTCTCTAGCTTTTATAGTTTCTGAGATCGACGCGTTCAAACAGACGGACAGACAGACAGACGGACAGACAGACAGACATAGCTCAATCGACTCGGCTGTTGATCCTGATCAAGAATATATATACTTTGTGGGGTCTGCCACGCCTCCTTCTGCCTGTTACATACATCCTGCCAAACGCATTATACCCTTTTTTGCCCATTTTTAATGGGCTCAGGGTATAAAAAGATTATATATTATCTGGCTTTGAAGACGAAGAAACGGCGATCCTACACAGTCGATTTCGATGCGCAGCCAGTGCTCCAATCCTTTCAATTTAGAACACTAATGCGGAGCTGCCGCAATACATGTCTACACTTTTTGAAATCATTCGGACAACTTGAAAAGATTAAGACATTTAACAACCACCTAAAATACATTAAGTGTTGGTTTGCTCTTATGAAAATAAAAATATATTACTACTGATTTTCTAATTATAATTGGCTAGGTTCTATGTTTTGCCTATGCTATGGGCAAAAAAGGGTATAATGTGTTTGGCAGGATGTATGTAACAGGCAGAAGGGGGCGTGGCAGACCCCAAAAACTATATATATTCTTGATCAGGATCAACAGCCGAGTCGATTGAGCCATGTCCGTCTGTTTGAACGCGTCGATCTCAGAAACTATAAAAGCTAGAGACATCAAACTTGGTATGTAGGTTCCTGGATACCATACGCAGATCAAGTTTGTTTTTATTTTTGGATCGGATCATTATATAATATAGCTGCCATAGGAACGATGCATCGAAAATGAAGTTTTAGTATAAAAAAGTTTCCTGTTTGTTGAGATATCAGCACCAAACTGATAGATTATGTATCGGAGCTGGCTTTATACATCCTGACTAAATTTTATTAAAATCGGATAACTATATCACATAGCTGCCATAGAAACGATGCATCGAAAATGAAGTTTTAGTATGAAAAAGTTTTTTGTTTTTTGAGATATCTTAACCAAACTGATAGAATATGCATTAATGTGGGTTTTGTACATTCTGACCAGATTTGGTTTAAATCGGCTTCATATAAAATATAGCTGCCATAGGAACAATTGGTCGAAAATAACATTTATTGAAGAGTACCTGGGCTCAGGGTATCCTACTGTCGAGCGTGCTCGACTGTAACCGCCCACTTATTATGATTGAAACTAATGTAGCCGTTGGGGCCTTTTGGTAATATTTTTTATACCCTGAGCCCATTGAAAATGGGCAAAAAAGGGTATAATGTGTTTGGCCAAATGTATGTAACAGGCAGAAGGGGGCGTGGCAGACTCCCAAAAGTATATATATTCTTGATCAGGATCAACAGCCAAGTCGATTACGCCATGTCCGTCTGTCTGTCCGTCTGCCCTTCTGCCCATCTGTTTGAACGCGTCGATTTCAGAAACCATAAGAGCGAGAGACTTCAAACTAGGTATGTAGGTTCCTGGATACCGGGCGCAGATCAAGTTTGTTTTTATTTTTGGATCGGACCACTATATCATACAGCTGCCATAAGAACGTTATATCTAAAATAAAGTTTAAGTATGAAAAAGTTTTTTGTTTGTTGAAAAATCAGAACCAAACTGATAGAATATGCATCTGGGGCGGTATTATACATCCTGACAAAATTTGGTTAAAATCGGTCCACTTTATCATATAGCTGCAATAGAGACGCATAATCGAAAATTTATTATTAGAATGAAAAAGTTTTTTGTTTTTTGAGATATCTTAACCAAACTGATAGAATATGCATTAATGTTGGTTTTGTACATTCTGACCAGATTTGGTTCAAATCGGCTTCATATATCTTATAGCTGCCATAGGAACAATTGGTCGAAAATAACTTTTATTGAAGAGTACCTGGGCTCAGGGTATCCTACTGTCGAGCGTGCCCGACTATAACCGACCACTTGTTAAATTGGTCAAACCAGATGATCATAGTGATTATTGCTTTATTTCGTCTTTCATCGATAAACAGCCGGTGTTCAATATAAAAATACGGAATTTCGACAGGGCGAATGGCAACAAATATCAATATTTGATTTGAATGTAGGCAAACTGGACATTCGAATTTTATACTGGAATGAACTGAAAATTCGGTATGAAAGATTAAATATGGCGGCGAATGAGCTGTCGTGGCCTGTAAACCTCAGCTAAGTTGTGTCAAAATGTCACTCTCATTGGTCTTACCATTTGGGCTATACAAATGTCAGTCAGCTAGTCAGATCAATCAGTTTCAAACATATAGAAGATATCTTTTGTCGTAAATCTACGGAGCACACTCGAGTGTAGAACTATGGCGTTCGTATTAGTTCTTTTGTTGTTGGATCGCATAAATGTTATTACAATGTTATTTTTTTTCTTTATTTAATTAGAAAATATTTCTTTTACTAGTAAATAATATATAAATTAGTGTATTAAGCACAGACATCAAAAAGCTGCGTGATGCGTTTTATCATTGACAGATAGTTATCCGATACACGTGCTGCAAGCCAACTCGTTCCCAAGCTGTAACAATAAAACAAAATATAAATAGTCAAAAAATTTCTGAATATTTTCCTTCTATATTCTGTAAAATAAATTCATTTCGATTAAAAAAACTATTTATCTCTCTAGGTTCAGCGTAACAATAAAGTAAATGAATTTGTTTGAGATTTAACCTTGAATATTGTGCTTATATTTTTAGTCGTGCAAAAATATATAAAAGAAACTCGTTCAAATGTGCTGGAAGTCCACTATAAATATAACTTTTGTCATCTAGTTTTCCCAATCACTTCGGACGGAAGCTTGCGCTAGTTGCGAAAACAGCACGAAGAGTGCGAAAGCCAATTTAGCACTTTATACAGCTAGTATGGAAATTTTTTACGGCTGTCCGATTAGATTAAGTTATATACCGATCGAAAGGTTCAGTCGTAACTAACAAAATTGCATACTAAAACTTTTGCTAACTCCCTGGTTAATGAGCAAAATGGGGTGTAAGTGTGCGGGCCAATATTTTTATACCCTGAGCCCATTAAAAATAGGCAAAAAAGAGTATAATGTGTTTGGCAGGATGTATGTAACAGGCAGAAGGGGACGTGGCAGACCCCAAAAAGTATATATATTCTTGATCAGGATCAACAGATCAACAACAAACTATAAAAGCTAGGGACATCAAACTTGGTATGTAGGTTCCTGGATACCATACGCAGATCAAGTTTGTTTTTATTTTTGGATCGGACCACTATATCATATAGCTGCCATAGGAACAATACATCGAAAATGAAGTTTTAGTATAAAAAAGTTTTGGTTTGTTGAGATATCAGAACCAAACTGATAGATTATGTATCGGAGCCGGTATTATACATCCTGACTAAATTTTATTAAAATCGGTTAATTATATCGTAAAGCTGCCATAGGAACGATGCATCGAAAATGAAGTTTTAGTATAAAAAAGTTTCCTGTTTGTTGAGATATCAGCACCAAACTGATAGATTATGTATCGGAGCTGGCTTTATACATCCTGACAAAATTTGGTTAAAATCGGTTAACTATATCGCATAGCTGCCATAGGAACGATGCATCGAAAATAAAGTTTTAGTATGAAAAAGTTTTTTGTTTTTTGAGATATATGATTCCTATGGCAGCTATATGATATAGTTAACCGATTTGAACTTTGGTCATAATGTGTAAGACAATAACAAATTCAAATTTTGAGAGTTTGGTTGGGATATCTCAAAAAACACAAAAAAATTTCATACTAAAGGTCATGCCGCACCACAACAAAGTCAAAAAAGTCGACAAAAGCATGCCTCGACACAAAATAATATCACATCGCCGTCTCACCATAGATTTTAATGAATTATATCTTAAACAACGCGTAATTACAGCAGCTACGCAAACAAAATTGATAATAAAATGTAAATAAATTGTTTCGACTAAGGAAAGCTAAGAAAAAATCATAATTTTCTTAATTCAAAAATTGATATCTCTTAAACTACTGGTTTAAATTTAAGAGTGTGCAAAAATGAAATATAGATATATTCATAAGCTTTCAGATAAATCGGTTTAGGCATTCTCGAGTAATGATGACAAATGTTGGTGCACCTCTGAAAAAAGTAATAAAAATAAGGCAGATTGTTGAAAAATTCTAAAAAAAAATCTCACCATAAAACAAAAAAAAAGGTTTTTCGTCGGTTTTGGCCCCAAATCTATTCAAAAAAGTTGGTTTGGTTCTTGTAACTTTTGGGCTGTTGCCTAGTGTTACATATATTGTCAAGGTATAGCAGATAGCTTGTCATGATGCAAATAGAAATTAAAATAAATGAAGAAAATCAAAATAAAAAACAATAATAATTTTTTTTGTATTATATAAAATAATTTTTTTTTTTTTTTTTTTTTTTTTTTTAATACTTTGCCTTTATTTATTGAATCTTCTCCAAGGGAGACTTACAATAAGTTTATCAAATCTTATATTTAAAGCTTAACTAACAGTCATGTGTTGACTTAATATGATCTACGGTGCCCCAAGGGTTTATTGCTGGGCTGGAAGGTCGTTTCGTTTAAGGCGGGTTCGACTGCAAACCCGAGTTAACCGTTGAGCAAGAGATTTGGGTGTGAAGATAGTTTAATGTTGTAGCTCGCTTTTTGTCTTGCTATCTCATCTTTGACATATATAACGTTCAAATCTCTATGAATGTTCTCGTTTCGAACATACCATGGTGCCCCAGCGATAGTCCTCAGGATTTTTGATTGTGCTCGCTGGATGACATCAATATTGCTACTGCACGCGTTTCCCCACAGCTGCGAGCCGTAGGTCCACACTGGTTTTATGGTGGAATTGTAGAGTAGGACCTTGTAGTCTAAGCTGAGAGGAGATCGGGGATTTAAAAGCCAATAAAGGTTATTAGCTTTTAGCTTAATCTGCGTTTTTTTTTGCTTCAAGGTGGCGACGCCAGGTAAGCCGCCTATCAAGATGAACGCCAAGGTACGTTACTTCTTTGGCTTGTGGGAGTTGCGTATTAGACAGTGCTAACGGAGGACATGTTTGCATGTTGAGAGTAAACGTGATATGTTTACACTTTTGGTTATTTATTTTAATACGCCAGTCGGCTAGCCATTTCTCTACTACCGCCAAATGTTCAGCGAGACGTGCTGTTGCTTCAATGGGGCATCTGGAACGACTAAGAATTGCGGTGTCGTCGGCAAACGTAGATGTTGTTAGCCGCTCGTTTATGGGGATGTCCGCTGTATAAATTACTTATAGTGTTGGTCCCAATACACTTCCCTGGGGAACTCCAGCTTCTATAATATGATCATCAGATGTAGTGGTGTTGCATCCCACTGCGAAGACTCTATTGTAGAGGTACGACTCGAGAAGCTTATGAGTCGATTTGATTTTATGCATGAGACCTTCAAGCCATACTCGATCGAAGGCCTGGGAGACGTCGAGGAATATTGCGCTGCAGTATTCCCGATGTTCGTATGCTGTACGTATTTCTGATGTTATTCGGTTAACTTGCTCGATGGTTCCATGCTTTTCTCGGAAGCCAAATTGATGTGTTGGGATTGTGTTGTGTCTTCTCAGATGAGGAAATATGCGCGTCAAGAGGCATTTTTCAAAAAGCTTAGACAAGCACGGTAGTAGGCTTATTGGTCTGTACGATGATGGTATTGTATGATCTTTTTTAGGTTTGGGAATCATTATAATGACCGATTTCTTCCATTTTTTTGGGAAGTAGCCGATGGTTGTAATCGCGTTGAAAAGTTTACAGATGAGGGAAATAGCACAGTTTGGAAGTTCAATGATCATTTCTTGAGTTATTAGATCGCAGCCTGGAGCTTTCTTTGGTTTCATCTGTTCTTTTATGACTTTTACAATTTCATTTGGACGAAATTCAGGTGGTTCAGGCTCGCCAGGACTATCAGATACACAGGATGATAGTAAAAACGAATTTGTTGCGGGGTTTGGTTGGAATACATGACGTAGGTGAGAAGCAAATGTGTTAGCTCTGTTTTTGTCGCTACGGGCCCAACAGCCTGAGGAGTTTCTTATAAGCGTTACCGTTTCGATCGGCGCACTGAGTGTAGGGTGAGCCCTCCACAAAGGATGCTTGGTTGGTGATAATTGCTCTATGTAGCGGCGTTGGGCATCTGCTTCTTCATGCTTAAGAGCTTTGCTGAGCCTGCGTGAAGCATCTTTAAAGCGTTGTTTTGTAGATGGCGACCGGTGAGACTGCCATTCACGTCGCAATCGTCGCTTTTCCAGAACAAGTTGTTCTATTTGAAGATTAGTTTTACGTTTATTCGTCTGCACATGCGCGCGTTGTGGAGTAGAGATCTTAGCTGCTGCAACAAGTACTGATTCTAATAAGTCAGCAGAGCAGTCGATGTCCGCTTCGATGTTGAACTGCGGAGCAAGATCGAGGTGAGAGCTAACGTATTTCTTGTACTTGAGCCAGTTGGTTCTGTGTGTTGTGAGTCTATTAGAATATTCCACATATTCCGGGGATTGGAGGAGATTTAATAACACGGGGGAGTGGTCGGATGAAAGATCCGGAAGTGCTACGGCGTTTATCAGATTGCGTGGGATGTTTTTTGTCACAGCAAAATCTATTAAGTCTGGTTGTTTGTTGGGGTCTGCTGGCCAGTATGTAGGACTACCCGGAGAAACATAGTTGAGTTTGTTGCTTGGCTTTATGATTGCGTTGTATAGCTGCCTTCCTTTTGCGGTCACAAGGCGAGAACCCCAGTGCGGGTGTTTCGCATTATAGTCTCCTGCTGCTATAAATCGCTGTCCCAGTGAATTGTAGAATTGCATGAATTGATCTTCAGAGATTGTAAAGCGGGGAGGACAATATACAGCGGCTATAGTAAGATTGCGGATGTCCGGTTTTTTATTAGAATACCGGTTCCACCATGTGCTTTTCCATCCGGATGATTTGTGCCGTAGAATACGTATCCACGTATTTGAAAGTTGTATTTGTTAGTAAGGTGCGTCTCAGAAAGCAGCATTACATCAATGTGATTGTCGTGTAGGAATTGGGTTAGTTCAAGTTTATGCCGTGAAACACCGTTGGCGTTCCGCAGAGATATTCGTAGAGGCGCCATTGATTATTTGGATTGTTCAGATGCAAGCATCTGTATCAAGGTGTTTTGATTTTGCATAAGATTTTGCATAGTTGATCTCATAAACGACATGAACTCCATCATACTTTGTTGTAGGGTGAAGATCATCGTTTCAATAGGGCTTTGTGACTGCTGCATGGGCTGCTGCGCGTTATCCATACTCGAATCTTCTTGTATTACCCTTGGGGGCGCTGCTGAGGAAGCTGATTTTTGAAGGCCAGATTTTAAAACATTGGCGAAAGATATGCCGTTGACAGTGTTTGCGGGACCAAATGAGGACCTGTCTGCTTTGGTGAAGAAGACGTCGGGTGTAGTTTGGGAAGCTATAGTTGCACCTGGCAGGTGCGGATGGCGTGCTGTTGGTACACGTCGGATGCGGCTTTTTAGTTCCTTGTACACTGGACAGCCTCTGTAATTAGCTGTGTGATTTCCACCGCAGTTTCCGCACTTTTTTGTACTAGGGTCATTCTTGTTGACTTGGCAGGAATCAGGACCATGGGAGTCTCCACAAGCTACACATACCGAACGTAGCGTGCAGTACGTCCTGGTATGCCCATATTCCTGGCAGTTTGAGCATTGAACTGGACCATTCCGTTTGTGTGGTTCCTCAACAGTGATCCGGCGATGCAGCAGGAGCTGTAGTTTGTAGATCGGGTGCACTTCATTTTTCTTTGGAGCTTTACTATCTGGCTCCAGCTCAACTTTGAAGAGAGGTTGCGGAATTTTGTTTTTGTTTATAATATTTGTAACTCTCTTAGCGAGAAAGCCCTTCTCTTTTAACGCACTTGCGACCTCGGAAGGGGTTACATCCGGTTCAATACCTTTAATTACAACCTACAGGCCCTTGCTGCTTTTTAGTTGATAAGTGTAGAAGTTTTTCTTAGCTTCATTTAGATACCTGGAGATTTTACGGAAATGCTCCTCGTCTTTTGATTGAAGCTTGATTTCGTGAATGTTCCCTTTAATTAAAGGAACGACATGAAAATTGTTGTTTCCAACTAGGTCAACGCCAATGCGTTGGATATCTTTTCCCGAATGAATATAGGTGGGGGCTTTAGTTTTTTTGGTCTATTTTCAGCTTCGGTAGGCTGGTCGTTGACAGTATCAGCCAGCGGTGCAAACCTATTGTTGGTGTTTACTGGGTCCCCAGCAGTTTGGTTTGAGTTACCGCGGTTAATTTTTGATTTATTTTCCCGTGTTTTTTGTGGGCTAAGTTTTCGCTTTATTTGAATGTAGCGATCCATTCCGGTCTGCCTAGCCGGACCCGCTGCTTTTGACGCTGCGCTTGCAATCGAAGCAGTAGTTAAAAGAGCTTGCGCTTGGTCAGCAAAAGATGGTACGACGACTGTTGACACAGTTAACGTTGTTGTTGCCGTAGCGTTAGCAGCAGCGACTTGTACGGGCAAGTTTGGTGGTGATAGGGGATTCCGCGGTGAGGGGGTCGGTAATGGAGAGGCACACTCTTCTCTCCAGGTTTTTGGAGTTGTAGTTGGTAAAATCGGAGAGCAAGAACGCGCTTTCACATCTTCTACGGCTAAGAGGTTCTGCTTTGATTTTTCGGCTGTTGTGTGTTGCGTTGGTGGTTTTTCTTCTGCGACAAAGCTAAAGTAAGCGTTATTTTTCGCCAAAGAGAGTCGCCGCTCGTCTTGCTCGCGCTAACGTTGGGCATGGGTATCGTAGTGACTCATTGAAGTTAACACTTGCTCAATTCAAATTATATTTGATTTGCTAATAGTTTATATATTTGTTTAATTATACTTTCAAAACTAAATGGATGATCGTGCGCATCGCACTATGGGGCTCTTGGCCTAATTTTAGATTTTTACTGCACTTGAGTACTATTTAATTTTGAATAATGCGGAGCGCTTTAAAGAAACACGTCTGCACGGTCCGAAGGTTTGTTTTGCAGATGTAAAATAATTGCAATAATTTTTTTTTTTTTTGTTATACTTTGCCTTTGTTTATTGAATCTTCTCCAAGGGCGACTTACAATTAGTTTATAAAATTCTATATTTAAAGCTTAACTAACAGTAACTAACATGCTGACTTAATATGATCTACGGTGGTCCAAGGGTTTATTGCTGGGCTGGAAGGTCGTTTCGTTTAAGGCGGGTTCGACTGTAAACCCGAGTTAACCGATGAGCAAGAGGATTTGGGTGCAAAGATAGCTTAATGTTGTAGCTCGCCTTTTGACTTGCTATCTCATCTTTGAAGTATATAAAACGTTTAAATCTCTATGAATGTTCTCGTTTGACGACGCACACTGGGGCAGGCGGCCGAAAAGCGTGGCAAAAATCATTTTTTGACGATAGCGTTCGTAAAAAGTAATAAAGGCATTCGATAGAGAAAACTCGAAAGATTACGAATCCAAAAGATTTTTGAAATCAGGTAAAAATTGTGGGCGTGACAGCCTCTCAAAACTCACCCATTTTTCAGTGCACGCAAAAATGTGAAAATTTTATAAAAAATGCAAACTTTAAAACTGATTTGATGACAAGTTACACGACCGATCTTTACGTTTTTGTTTTCATATGAAAAGTACATTCAATTCTAATTAAATGCCGTAGAATTTTGTTTCTTCACTTGTTGACCTTTTATCCCAGCGATGTTTAAAAAAAGCACTATAATTAGGCTATTTTTTGACTTTGATGGAATAGAACAAAAATTGGACTCATTTGGACTCGATCCCACTACCAAAGGAGTCTTTGTAAATCAATTCACTAACGAAATCACATAAACAGATGCAACCTCGCAAAAAAATGGTGATAGAAGAGGAAGAGCGCAGTACAAATACATACGTTTTCGACATGTCAGGCATCGTACGAAATTCATACAAAAAAAAAATTTTTTTTTTTTATTAGCGTTACTTAACTATTTCAAATACCAATTATTGTTGCTTAAAATATGAAAAAAGATGAAAATATATGTTTTGGGTAGCAAAAATTGATTTTTTTTAAAATAATTTTAGATGTAAAATATGCACAGAAAATATTTTTAAACTTTGACCGAAAACCCTGAATCAACCAGTAGGCACATTAAGCTCTGCAAGCACTCATTTTAAAGCTTAAGAAGTTTTCTATCAAATGCTTTTTGAAAATATCTTTACCGGTTCAAAAGATATGATTTTTGCAACGCAAAATGAGGATCTGCCCCACTGTGCGACGCCAGGTGAGCCGCATATCAAGATGTACGCCAAGGTACGTTACTTCTTTGGCTTGTGGGATTTGCGTATTAGACAGTGCTCACGGAGGACATGTTTGCATGTTGAGAGTAAACGTAATATGTTTACAGTTTTGTTTATTTATTTTAATACGCCAGTCGGCTAGCCATTTCTCTACTACCGCCAAATGTTCAGCTAGACGTGCTGTTGCTTCAATGGGGCATCTGGAACGACTAAGAATTGCGGAGTCGTCGGCAAACGTAGATGTTGTAAGCCGCTCGTTTATGGGGATGTCCGCTGTGTAAATAACGTATAGTGTTGGTCCCAATACACTTCCCTGGGAAACTCCAGCTTCTATAATATGATCATCAGATGTAGTAGTGTTGCATCTCACTGCGAAGACTCTATTGTAGAGGTACGACTCGAGAGGCTTAAGAGTGTACACTGGGAGCGTCGATTTGATTTTATGCATGAGACCTTCAAGCCACACTCGATCGAAGGCCTGGGAGACGTCGAGGAATATTGTGCTGCAGTATTCCCGATGTTCGTATGCTGTACGTATATCTGATGTTATTCGGAAGCCAAATTGATGTGTTGGAATTGTGTTGTGTATTCTCAGATGAAGAATTATGCGCGTCAAGAGGTATTTTTCAAAAAGCTTAGACAAGCACGGTAGTAGGCTAATTGGTCTGTACGATGATGGTATTGTATGGTCTTTTCCTGGTTTGGGAATCATTATAATGACCGATTTCTTCCATTTTTTTGGGAAGTAGCCGATGGTTGTAATCGCGTTGAAAAGTTTACAGATGAGGGAAATAGCACAGTTTGGAAGTTCAATGATCATTTTTTGAGTTATTAGATCGCAGCCTGGAGCTTTCTTTGGTTTCATCTGTTCTTTAATGACTTTTACAATTTCATTTGGACGTAGTTCAGGTGGTTCAGGCTCGCCAGGATTACCAGATACACAGGATGATAGTAAAAACGAATTTGTTGCGAGATTTGGTTGGATTACATTACGTAGGTAAGCAGCAAGGTAGCTCTGTCTTTGTTGCTACGGGCCCAGCAGCCTGAGGAGTTTCTTATAGGCGTAACCGTTTCGATCGGCGCACTTACCGTAGGGTGAGCCCTCCACAAAGTACTGGTACTGATTGGTGATAATTGCTCTATGTAGCGGCGTTGGGCGTCTGCCTTTTCTTGCTTTAGAGCTTTGCTGAGTCTGCGTGAAGAATCTTTAAAGCGTTGTGTTACGGCGCTTATCAGATTTGGCCACAGCAAAATCTATTAAGTCTGGTTGTTTGTTAGGGTCTGCTGGCCAGTAGTTTGTGCGGGTGTTTCGCATTATAGTCGCCTGCTGTTATAAATCGCTGTCCCAGTAAATTGCAGAATTGCATGAATTGATCTTCAGAGATTGTAAAGCGGGGAGGACAATATACAGCGGCAATAGTAAGATTGCTGATGTCCGATTGTACAATTATAGATGTGGCTTGTAGAAAATTTGCCGCAAACCTTTTTTGGAATTCGTGTTTGTAGCGGTTTCTTATTAGAATACCGGTTTCGCCATTTGCTTTTCCATCCGGATGATCTGTGCCGTAGAATATGTATCCACGTATTTGAAAATTATATTTGTTAGTAAGGTGCGTCTCAGAAAGCAGCATTACATCAATGTGATTGTCGTATAGGAATTAGGTAAGTTCAAGTTTATGCCGTGAAACACCGTTGGCGTTCCACAGAGATATTCGTAGAGGCGCCATTGATTATTTGAGGACCTGGCTGCTTTGGCGAAGAAGACGTCGGGTGTAGTTTGGGATGCTATAATTGCACCTGGCAGGTGCGGATGGCGTGCTGTTGGTACACGTCGGATGCAGCTTTTTAGTTCCTTGTACACTGGACAGCCTCTGTAATTAGCTGTGTGATTTCCACCGCAGTTTCCGCACTTTTTTGTACTAGGGTCATTCTTGTTGACTTGAAAGGAATCAGGGCCATGGGAGTCTCCACAAGCTACACATACCGAACGCAGCGTGCAGTATGTCCTGGTATGCCCGTATTCCTGGCAGCTTGAGCATTGAACTAGACCATTCCGTTTGTGTGGTTCCTCAACAGTGATCCGGCGATGCAGCAGGAGCTGTAGTTTGTAGATCGGGTGCACTTCATTTTTCTTTGGAGCTTGACTATTTGGCTCCAGCTCAACTTTGAAGAGAGGTTGCGGTATTTTGCTTTTGTTTAAAATATTTGTTACTTTCTTAGCTAGAAAGCCCTTCCCTTTTAACGCATTTGCGACCTTGGAAGGGGTTACAACCTTTAAGTACAACCTGCTGGCCCTTGCTGCTTTTTAGTTGATAAGTGTAGAAGTTTTTCTTGCTTCATTAAGATACTTGGAGATTTTACGGAAATGCTCCTCGTCTTTTGATTGAAGCTTGATTTCGTGAATATTCCCTTTAATTTAAGGAACGACATGAAAATTGTTGTTTTCAGCTATGTCAACGATCTTGTTCACCAATGCGTTGGATATCTTTTCCCGAATGTATATAGGTGGGGGCTTTAGTTTCTTTGGTCCATTTCCAGCTTCGGTAGGCTGGTCGTTGACAGTATCAGCCAGCGGTGCAAACCTATTGATAGTGTTTACTGGGTCCCCAGCAGTTTGGTTTGAGTCACCGCGGTTAATTTTTGATTTATTTTCCGGTTTTTTTTTTGTGGGCTAAGTTTTCGCTTTATTTGAATGTAGCGATCCATTTCGGTCTGCCTAGCCGGACTCCCTGTTTTTGACGCTTGCGCTTGAAAAGGCACACTCTTTGCTCCAGGCTTTTGGAGTGTAGTTGGTAAAATCGAAGAGCAAGAATGCGCTCTCACATCTTTTTTGACTAAGAGGTTCTGCTTTGATCTTTTGGCTTTTGTGTGTTGTGGTTTTGCTTCTGAGACAAAGCTAAAGTAAGCGTTATTTTTTACCAACAAGAGACGGGAATCGTAGTGACTCATCGAAGTTAACTCTTGCTCAATTCAAATTCTATTTGATTTGCTTATAGTTTATATATTTGTTTAATTACACTTTCGAAACTAAATGGATGATCGTGCGCATCGCACTAGTGGGGTCTTGGCCTAATTTTAGATTTTTACTGCATTTGGGTATTATTTAATTTTGATTAATTCAGAGCGCTTTAAAATAACACGTCTGCACGGTCCGAAGGTTAAAACCTTAATTACAATAATTGAATAATATAAATAATACTACTACTTAATAAAAACAATAGATAATATCACACAGTATTTGCATTTGTTTGATCGCTTGGGGAAAATCCCTAAGTTAGAATATTAACTAAACTTAGTAACTATCGCTAAAATTTAGTATTTCATTCGCTACGGCTTACGCAATACTGAAATCACTCTCACCGACGGTGAACTGTCAGTCACTGAGAGAGTTCAACTTCCGTTTAAGTTGCCTATTTAAGCTTGGCCTTAGCCTTCAAAAATTCTTTTCCAATCTGAATCCGAGCCTGACAACAGGAGATCTGTGTAAGAATAGTTTTTTTATTGGCACGTGCCAATTGTGATTGAGCCATCCGGCAGTAAAATCAATCTGTTTTAGATATTTTTGCTTTTCCATTTCTGACTTATCCAAGTCTGGCGGCATTTATTTGCTGGAAAAAGGAAAAACTTTCATACATCGCTGTTTTCACACGTAAGTGTATTGGCCAGAGATCAATAAATATGAATCTTAGGCATAATTTTCCGCGCAGTTCTACTACACCAAAATCTCTGGAGAAACGGCAATAAAAAATCCCAAGCAAGACACATAATTTCCTAACCTGGGAACCGTGTCCGCTCCTAGGGACTCCCTGCCTCTGCTGCTCTACAGCAAGAATCAAAGATCAGCAACAATAACAATAAGCAACAACAGCAAGCAAAAAGAGTGTCTGTGAAAAAATTGTGTACAGCGATTCAGTGGCAAATGAGCAAAATGCAAGTGCTTCAAAAAAAAAAAGGCGCATCCAAAAAAAAAAAAAAATTAAAAAGGTCGTTAATATTGTAAAAAGCTAAAAGTCAAAATTTTTTAAATAATTAGAATAAATTGCAATGGCCTAAAAAAAGAAAAAAAAACTACATAAGTAAATCAAAAGCAAATCAAAAGAGTGTAGTGTGTTTAATTTAAAAAAAAAATTTTTTTGTTGAATAAGAATCCTAATAGAGATATAAAAACTTAATAATTAATATACATATGTATATCTAAAACGAAATCAACCCTTACATTTAAAAAAAAAAACAATATCCTAAAAACAACAACAACAGAACGTATGAGAAGGCCTTCGTCATCGCATCTGGAAATTCGTGAGTTTTAGACAAATAATTTTGTAAATAAAAAACAAAAAAAAAGAATAGAAGTACAGACAAGCAAGTGCAGAGCAGGTGTAAACAATGCGCGAATTAACGTAACAGTGAATGAATTGCTGGTTGGGTTGCGGTATTCTTGTTGACCAATTTCAATTTTTTTTGTATTATCTTATTAAATTGATAATGCAACGGTACATTATCTAATCTGTTCTGTTTTATATTTCTATTATGTTGCGCTTTTGCTTACGCTAGATCAAAACATATGTTGTCTAAATTGGTTGATTACAGTAAAAATTAACAATGTGCGACATTATCGACAATCATGTTTCCAATGCAAAATAATTTCTTTTAATTTAAATATTTTCATTACGCTAATACCATATTATTTGTTTTGGTTCATTATCACAAATGCACTACGAAAAGTATTAATAAAATAAAACGAAAAGTCAGAAACCCGAAATAATATTAATTATGAGTAACAAATATAAATAAAAAATAAGGCGGAAAAAAATTGAATTTCGTTTCAAAAAAAAAAATAATTTTTTTTTTTTCAAAAATGCTCAGTTAGACACTATTATACCTTAAAAGAAGAATGATGCTAAAATGAATGTATTGTATCGCATAAAATCGTTATAAATAGACATAACAACAACAGCAAAATAAATTACTCAAAAATTGCCTAGTAGTATTATCAGTTTAAAATTATTAATACCGCTTTTAAATTCAAATCTGATAAAATTTACTACTCGTATTACTATTTCAAGATATGCTTACAATTATATAATAATTGTGAAATATTCTGTTAATTGAAATGTATTATAAAAGCTTTAAAGATCATGAGTATTTTTTAACAATTATATTGATTTAAACATGGAATAGATTTCTTTTTATTTCCTTAGGGTAAATGAAGGGGTAAAGGAACTTTTAGGAGCTTCTATATTTATTTTCGCGCAAAGAGGCTCAGAGGCTCATAGGCTCAGAGGCTCATCTTAGCAACTCGATTGGAACAATTGCCTTATTCTCTCTCTCATTTTCTGTTAATTCTTTTCTATAAAAAAGTGGCTTGGTTTTCCTACCTTGAAGTGTATACCCATGAGTGTCCGTAGCAAGTTCTTCAACGAACCCACCATCAGACTGTTTTTGCTGGTCGTTTCTAGGAAGCCTCACTGAAGATACCTGCCAAGACGATCAATACTCATGGGCGAAATGCTAGATTGACGAATAGTTAATTGGTCATTACAAGCTTAGGGTCATTCGCTACTATAATATTATTGTGTTCAGGGGTCATTCGGATTTGTTTTACCGAATATGTACGTAACAGGCAGAAGGAGGCGTGGCAGACCCTATAAAGTATATATATTCTTGATCAGCATCAATAGCCGAGTCGATATAGCAATGTCCGCCTGTCTGTCTGTCTGTATGAACACCTAGATCTTAGGGACTATAAGAGCTAGAGATACCAAACTTGGTATGTAGGCTCTTCTATGTTGCAAGCAGATTAAGTTTGTTTCAAAAACTTTTTTGTTTTATGAGATATCGTAACCAAACTGATACAATCAGCATATAACTTGGTCTTATACACCCTTTCCAAAGTTGGTTCAAATCGGTACACTATATTATATAGCGCCCGTAGGAACAATCGGTCGAAAATCAAGATTTAGTATGTTTTATGAGAGTAAGTAAGTATGGGGCCTCCGACAGTAGAGTAGCAACTCGAGCGAAGCGAGTAGGGGGCGGAGCCCCCCTACTTTTCTTTATAATTAAAAAAAAACTTTTTTTTTAATATAAAAGAAATTCAACAATGATACAGTTACAATGTCAAAAGCAAAAGCAATTGCTAAATTTTTGATATCCATCAAAAAAAACTTCTACACAAGGTAAAAGTCTAGTGACGAAAGTTATATTCAGCCCCAAAATTTCTGATATCCAATTTTGTGACGAACAAAATTGAGTTTAATATAAAAATTTTAAATAAAAATATTAATTTATTTAAAAAAAAAAAACGAAAATTGGCATTCAACACTGCGCAAAAAGTAATTTTTATGTACAAAGATGCTCACCCTTTTTGCACACAGTGCACAATGCCAATTTTAGTTTATTTTTATTAATAAATATTTTTATTTAAAGTTTTATATTTAACTCAATTTTGTTCGTCACAAAATTGGATATCAGATCTTTTGGGGATAGAAATTGCTTTCGTCACTAGACTTTTACGTCGTGTAACGGTATTTTGTGGGATACTAAAGTAACGGTTCTAAAGCTGTTAGTGTATCACTGCGAAAGCAACACAAAAGGGGGCGAAAGGCGACTAGCAAAATATACAGCTATTTTGGAAAATTTGCTACGTCTGTCCGATCATATCGAGTTATATACCGATCAATTTAGTCCTAATCTACAAAATGTCATACTTAAACTTTTTCTAACTCATCTGGGTCAAGAGATACGGGGATGTAAGTGGGAGGGCCAAAATGATTTAATGATTGCAGCTAATGGGGCTTTGGGGCCTATTGGTAAAAATTTTTAAATTACACGCGTCGATTGATACCTTCATAATCAAAATTCGACAACTAGTTCAAAACATAATTAAACTTAAAATTTTTACAGAACTTCTCGAAATTAAATGAATAGTCAGTTTGTTTGTTTGTCTGTTTGCATCAAAACGTTAAAATACCTAAGTTGCAATTATGGTGATTTATTCTTTTTCGAAAATCTAGAAATGTTTTCTTTACGATAATACAGCTAAAAATCCAAGCCATAGAAGCTACAGATAGGATATGTATCGTTGGAAAGGTAGTTTTGAGGACTTTTAGGCGTTATAGTCTAGTTCTGTTGTGTTTTGAATGTTTTGGCTCTACTTGGTTTGTGTTTTATAAGTTTTAATGCTTGACGTATAGTACTTGTTTAAATATCAAAAACTTTTGACACTGAAGTATTTGTTTTGAATTTAAGCATAGGGCTTGTTAAACATAATTGTTGTGCTTGTGCAGCTCTGTTCTGTCAGTATTTATCCGCTATTTCATAAAAAAAAACAATTTAGACCCCATACTTAAAAAAGTACAGTGGTCTATTTGGTTTGTTTTAACGAATATGTGCGTAACAGGCAGAAGGAGACGTGGCAGACCCTATAAAGTATATATATTCTTGATCAGCATCAAGAGACGAGTCGATAAAGCAATGTCCATCTGTCTGCCCGTCCGTCTGTATGAACACCCAGATTTTAGATTCTATAACAGCTAGAGAATCGAATGTAGATTCCTCTATATTGCAAGCAGATCAAGTTTGTTTCAGAATTGGGCCACGCCCCCTATAATGCCTAAAAACTGACATAGAAAATTTCTTATCCAAATTATAAGAGCAATTTAAAAGCTAGAGACACCAAACTTGGTATGTAGATTCCTTTATATTGCACGCAGATCAAGTATGTTTCAAAATTTGGCCACGCCCCTAACCGTCTACAAATCTACATAGAAAATTTCATATCCAAATTGCAAGAGCAATTTAAAAGCTAGAGATGCAAGATTTTGCATAGACGAAGAGAAAAGTATTCTAAATTTTTGTTGAAAATCACTACGATCGGACAGTAAATAGTCAAAATACTCAAATAACTAATTTAACCGTTTGATTTGATAAGGGAGCGTTGGCTAGTAATTAAATCTAAAAAAAACCTGGTAACATGAAAATTGAGTTTACATATTATATAACAAATTGACGTCCGAGCAGTCATGGACTTCTGTGGCGTAGTGTGCTAAGAGGAGGGAAGTCAGACAATGTTCGTGAGTGGGTGACATCTTCAGAATTACAAAAGTTATTCAATCTATTTCCAAAATTGATTCTATGGTAGCTATATGATATTCAAATTCATTTTGGACCAAATTTGGTTATAATTCGTTAGACAGTCAATCACAATCAATACACAATGTCAGTCTGGTTGGCTCCAAAATCAAAAAAATTTTCAAACTAAGCTGTTTTCTGATGTCTGAGTTTTCACCACCAGTTCGAATTTCGCAAAGGACTTATTTTATGGTAAAATTGTCGCAGATATGTTGGTTCAAAGGGCTCATCGTTTGAGTTTCACAAAGATTAGTGTCAGTCGGGAAAAAAAGTTTTAAAAATTGTACGTTCAAATAAATAAATTTAACAATTACAAACCTGAAAAGTGTAGTCCATATATTTTTTGTATCATTCGCTGACGCTCTGAGAAAGGTTGAGTATTTGCAAAGCTTTTGATCAATAATTGCTGCATTAGAATTATGATTTTCATTCAAATGCATATTATCTATTTTTGTTAGTAACATTTGACTCAGCCGATTAATCTAAAAAAAAAAAAACAATAATAATTATTATTAGAAAAAAAAAGAATATTAATGCTTATGTCTAGGCTTTCGGTACTGCACAAAAAGAAAAAAGTACAGGGGTCTATTGGGTTTGTATTACCGAATATGTGCGTAACAGGCAGAAGGAGGCGTGGCAGACCCCATAAAGTGTATATATTCTTGATGAGCATAAATAGCCGAGTCGATATAGCAATGTCCGTCTGTCCGTCTGTCTTTCTGTTTGTCTGTGTGAACACCTAGATCTCAGAGACTATAAGAGCTAGAGACACCAAACTTGGTTTTGTAGGTTCCTCTATACTGCAGGCAGATCAAGTTTGTTTCAAAATTCCACCACGCCCCCTATATCGCCCACAAATTGGAAACAAAATTTCATATCCAAATTATAAGAGCAATTTAAAAGCTAGTGGCACCAAATTAGGTATGTAGATTCCTCTATATTCAAGGCAGATTATATTTATTTCTTTTTTGAATCGGACCACCATATCATATAGCGCCCATAGGAACAAACGGTCTAAATTCAAGTCTTAGTATTAAAATTTTTTTTGATTTATGATACATATAAGTTCGTCTTATACATCCTTAACAAAGTTGGTTTAAATCGGTCCACTATATCATATATCTGTCATAGGACCGATCGGGCGAAAATCGAGTCTTAGTATGAAAAACTTTTTTGTTTTATGAGATATCGTAACCAAACGTATAGAATATACATAAAACTTTGTTTTATATATTCTGTCCAAAGTTGGTTCAAATCGGACCACTATAACATATAGCTGTCATTGGTCCGATCGGGCGAAAATCGAGACTTAGTATGAAAAACTTTTTTGTTTTATGAGATATCGTAACTAAACTTATAGAATATGCATTTAAATTAGTTTTATATATCTTGTCCAAAGTTGATTCAAATCGAACCACTATATCATATAGCTCTCATAGAACCGTTCGGGCGAAAATCAAGTCTAAGTATGAAAATCTTTTATGTTTCATGAAACATCGTAATAAGTCTGATAGAATATGCATTTAGGTTAACTTAATTTTTTTCCATTATAAGTTTTTTCCATAGTAAGTACGGGGTCTCCGACTGTCGAGTATGCTCGACTGTAGCACCGGCCCACTAGTTTTTTTTTGTTATTAATATTCTTACTAGGGGGACCATTAGAACATTGGTCTAAATTCAAATTTAAGTATAAAATACCTGAATACACCGTGATCGACTGTAAACGAACCTCACTGTGAGCAAGTTATTTTTATTTGTGTTTGCGTATTTGTGTGTGTGAGTTTTTCTTTTTTGTTATATAAACAGTTATACACAAAATTATATTATATTATGGGGACGAGGCTAGCTCGCCTTTGTGGTATGCCCGTGAAGCATTGCGTAACAAAGGTTACCCCTCTATTGGGTAAGACCGTCTGGTGACGGTCATCCGTTTTTAAAATATAAATGGAAAACTAATAAATATTTCTTTTCGAATATATTTATTATATATTAGGAATTGATTTTCTGACGTTTAAGAAAATATATGATTATTTTCCGATGAACCGTTATTTTACAGAATTTTGTTAAACATTGAAATTGTGGAAAATACCAAATTTTATTATGTCCAAATAAGTTGCAATTTCAATTGCCAAAAAAGTATATATTGACAAAGCCTAGGAAATATTATTATTAATATTAATACTAGTAGGTAATATTATTCTCCTTTGATTTGTAGAAAAATAAATACAAAAATACAACTAGAAGTATCCTTAAAAAGCTAAAAACTGATGACCGTCTGTAGACGGTCTTGTCGGTTTGAGAAGAAAATAATATGGCCGTTTGCTTGCATCACAAGGGAATATCGTACGCGACTTTTAACGATAAGTTTTGTCAATTCTTGCTTCTAACGATCTTTTTAAGTTGGTAATCACTAATATTACTATAGATAAGCAATTTAATTAAATTTAGGTGTCTATTATAATAATAAATATTAATAAAATATTTTAATTTGTGAGCAATTTTAAATAATCAATTGCTTGGGTTGATAAATTTGGTAGAAGCGATGATACGTTAGGCAGTAATAAAAGTGATGGGACTTCGAATATGTAGTCGACAACATTTGATCTAGAAGCCCATACTATTCCAAAACCATTAGAAAATTGTAAAGTTGTTGAAAATGATAATTCCGACGCATTTCTTCAAGATTTAAGACTCTCATTCAATGCTTCCCAAGACACTCAGGCAACACTTTCACCTAAAGTGTTGGTCCTTTACCCATCGATCTAGAAGAACTATCCTAATGAACAACAGCATGCTTCAAGCCTTTCCAAAGAATTGGATCTCCATTGTCCATACTTGAACCAACTAGTCCCCAAATACAGTCTACTTCCCGCCCAGTTCTGCTCCAAGATTCAAGGAGTTATCATAAATTCGGTATTGTGGGAAGACAACAAGTGCGGTTGGCTGGCATCTATATAATTTTGAAAATCACCACTCCTCAGAGCCAATTCCAATGAGGACAGAGGTAAAGCATTGCATTATGGCAGGATGCTGAAGCTATATATATTAATCAGTTGCATGCAAATATATGATGGACGACCTTATGAGCAGTTACAATCCAAGGACGAAGATTGGAAACATAGAGAAAGCTATTCTACTATATGATGAGTGGCTTTTCTATCATTTCGTGAACATGAATAACACTTAGGCAATCATATTATACTAGTTGGTTCTTGTAAAGAAAGTTTCCGATTCAGAGTATGGGATCGGAGAACTGCTAAAGCAGGCAGAGTTCCTTGCAAAAATAGTAAAGGGATTTGTTTCCTTCAAGAAAATGGCATTACATGACTTAGTCTTAGCAAGACTTAGCAATCACTGGAAAAGAGCTGTTCATCTGACATCAGATGAAGATACGAAAATGCAAATCATTTCCCAATTTGGTTGGATAAAAAGGAAAAATATGCATATATTTAGTATTTTGGTAGAGGTGAATGCTCAATTACAAAAATAAGTATATTTTAATTTATATTTATTTACATTTTAATACCTGTAAATAGGGATTTTCCACATATTACATAGTAACGATCAATTAAAGCAATTTTTCATTTAAAACTGCTTATAAATTGAAATATTTTATAATAATTATTAAAATTCAAGTAAATTGCATATTATTATAATTATGTTAGTGATTACTAACTAACAAAAAACTTTAGAAGCATTAAAAAGCAAAAGATATCGCCAAAAGTCACGTGCGATATTCCCTTGTGATGCAAGCGAACGTCCACAATTTTTTCCACTCAAACCGACAAGACCGTCTACAGACGGTCTTCAATATTTTGCACCTGCCGGTCGTTTCAACCAACGGAAATTATGAAATTTAAAACTTATGCTTATTTAACCTACATCTACTTATAAAATAATTACCAACTTGATTGAATGACTATTTCGATTTTGCCTGTTAGAGGGTTAAAGCGTCATCTAGGCCAACGCTCTTTAGCGTTCAAGCAGGTTTCTATGGGATCTGAAACTGGCACACACGAAAATAGCGGACTCGGCGTCCTCCTGAATACCGCATGACGGGAAACCCGCAGAGGAGTCATGCCCGAACAAATAGAGATAGCTTCTGAAGCAGCCGTGACCGGTCAGAAGCTGGGTTCAGTAAAAGTTGACCTGCCCAAGTTTCAATGTCAATGATTAAGCGGTGTGTCCAGCCTCCTTTTGGCGATGCATTCCAGCGACGTTGCCAATTCCATAGGGTCTGATGCTTGCATGTAGTGCGTACTTTTTGCTTTGACGCTGGCGAAAGTCTTCTACCGTGGGTCTCCCGGTAGAAAAAGGCCCTCTCATCCGCAATTTACTCGATGGGTGTCAATCCCGCGATTACGTAGGCTGCCTCGTCTGACACAGTTCAGAATGCACAGATATTACGTAGTGCAGAGAGTAGGTCGCTGTCAGGCTACGCGAATAGCTCGGCGTTTGGAGAGCATAAATCCAGACTGGTATATAGCATTACCGACCTAGAAACGCTGGTCAGGAGATTTCTCCCCCATTGCTTGCTCAACATAGGCCTTGAGAGGGCGTAGTTGACGGGCGAGGCCAAGTGTTCGCGTAAACACAGCCTTGTGTCTATTATTACACCCAGGTATTTTACCGATCTTTTCGATTGTACAGCCGTAACCGCAAAAAGGTTATTGGCCGTCTCAACTTTCTTGCGGCTGCTCATCAAAACTGCTTCTGTTTTGTGTGGTGCAAGCTCAAGGCCAGCAAGTGCTAGCCAGCTTTGGATTGAAGCTATCGTCTGAATGCAGATTGCCTTGACTACCGGCAGTTTCTTTACCACGATAAGGCGAGGCCTTTAACTTGGATATTGCTCTGCTCCGTACCGAGAGTGCTAACAAATGTAAGATCCACTATCGAGCTGACTCCTAAACGTGTGCTGTACAACATGGTTAAGGAGCGCGATGGTCCAGTAATGCAACAGACTCTAGACTCTTCGGCCCATGCGTTGAAGTCGCGTCCGATGGCCACTGGGTGCCAACTCTTGGCGTCAGACACCAATGTGCCGAGGACGCTGGTGAACTCTGAGAGGGACAAGCTAGTAGCGAGGTAAACGCTGTACAAACAGTATCCACCAACTTTGGCGCATACAAATCCAGTCTCCGATCTTGTCGCCGTGAGTTACCCTACAGTGCTGCCTTTTTGGTGACATCTGGCGCACATTCAGAGGAGACATGAATCCTATATGGCTTACTAAGAACGGCATCGTCTATCGACTCATCTCTCACATTCTGGCTCAGAAGGTCTTGAGCTGCAGCGCAGTGACTTAGATTTAACTGCAGGAGCTTCACTGTTATGTAGGTCTTCTGACGCCACTAATAGCTGAGAGGCATCTCCTGCTTCCACTCCATATCTCAAACAACATCCAGATCGGCCCACTACGCTCGTGCTGGGTTGCTAGGTGCCCAAATTCTAGGCATCTTTAGCAGCGCCTCTGCGTTGTCCGCTCGTGAATCAGGCATCTTGTCCATCCGATTTTCAATTTGCACACTTCAAGTGAGGCTTTTGCCTGCAGAGGGGGCAGACACACAATGACTAGTTGTGTACCAGCATATGACGGCCTCAGGGACTTGACGACCCTAGTGTCGACGTTGGGAATGCCGACAACAGCTGCAATCGCTACTGCAATGTCATCCCTCGTGGCTAGGCAGTCGAGGCCTTTGATCTCCAGGCACGCCTCCCACAAGAGGCCAGACTGAAACCCGAGAGCCTGGCTGATTTCGTTCTTAAGTTGGGCAGTATTCTTTTTGATGGCACCGTTAAGCTCGAGCAGCAGCTCGCCCTTTATCGTTCTTCGTATCTTGCTCATATTTTCACCCACTTCTTTGAGCTTTCCATCCTGACGTCTGGTAACTAGGCGAAGGATATTATTATAGCTGAGATCTCCTTGTGGCTGGATAATAATCGCATCTGGCCTAGGCGCGCGAGGGGCCTTTTCCTTCCTTGCCTTTGGTCCGACTTGTTGCCACTGGAGCTGCTTTCTGGCGGCGGGATTGGCAGCACGGCTTGCAGTTGCCGAAGGGGTGGAATGTTCCTGAATCTGTTCTGACTGAACCGTCTGCGTATTAGGCTGCTTTTGTCTCTTTGGTGCGGATTACCTGAGTGCTGCTTGCGGCAACTCGCGTAGACGTTTGGCTCCATTGTTGGCTGACTTCGGGGTAGTCTGCGTGCCTTTCGAATCTGGATTCCACTGAAACTTGTCAAAGTTGTTCAGAACGAGTGTCTGCAGCGCAATAACTCTCATACCTAATTCTCTCATTGTATTGTCGACGTGGCGCTAGTCATTCATCCTCTTAACAAGTTAATTAAATCAATTTCAATATAAATTAATAAAAATTAAGACAAAAATAATTCAATTAAAATTAAGGCAATAACGAAATATAAAACGGTAGTCCCCTTCTGCACGAAAAAAATCAACAATTTAGATTTCTAGTTATCCAATAACCAGCAGCCAAACAGATAGGTTAAAATTTAAATTTGAATTAACTGCCTGGCGCGCCAAAGTTTAACTGCCGCCTCGACAAAGCTCTTTGCGATGCCACGATGCGTCGATCCAGATGCAGCTCTGCTGTGCGGGTAGATCAGCTGACTGGTAAATGGTATTTACCAACACTGGCAGCATGAAATGCACAATTGTGCACAACACCTGCAGAGAAAGTGCAAAAAGTGCAGGAGAAAGTCAGGAACACCGTCCAGGGAAAGTCCAAGTCAAAGCGGGAAAACTACACCAGATGTGAGTCCCTCCCCCATTAACGACTCGAAGCCCGTCCTGGGTGACGAGACTTGAAGACAGCTGCTGCGTCCGCAAGGCACACCAAAGGGCGCAGGTGAGCACTACCAATCCTCGAGAGCGTCTAGATACACTTTTCTATCACCTTTTTAGGTCAGTTCACAGGTTGAAACCGCGGGAAAACAGAGGAAAGTTCGGAAAGAACACAACAGACAAGACCAGCGCGATTGCTGTACAACTTTGTGTGTGTTAGTGTTTATATGTGTACTTCTGTGTAAACGTCTGTTTAGATCAGATCACTATATCGTTTTGCTGCCGGTACATCAAAAGTTAAGTTTTAGTATGAAAAAGTTTTTTGATTGTTGAGATACCAGCTCGTGTCTGTGTGAGCTATCGATAACGATTCGAGGAACGTGCCCATCACTGGTCTACGTCGATTCCGAGCGATTACGAGTACGATTTGCGTATTATCATTATTTTTTGTTTTTGAGATATCTTAACCAAACTGATAGAATATGCATTTAACTTAGTTTTGTACATCCTGACCGAAGTTCGTTTTAATCGGTCCACTATAACATATAGCTGTCATAGGACCGATCGGACGAAAATCAAGTTTTAATATGAAAAAGTTAATAGAGTATGCATTTATGTTGGTTTTGTACATTCTGACCAGATTTGGTTCAAATCGGGTCCATATATCATGTAGCTGCCATAGAGCGAACCGACCCGGGTGTTGAGCCCCCTTGTTTATTTTTTGTTTTTAATTTTAAAACTTATAAAGATTTGCGTATTATCATTATTTTTTGTTTTTGAGATATCTTAACCAAACTGATAGAATATGCATTTAACTTAGTTTTGTACATCCTGACCGAAGTTCGTTTTAATCGGTCCACTATATCATATAGCTGTCATAGGACCGATCGGACGAAAATCAAGTTTTAATATGAAAAAGTTAATAGAATATGCATTTATGTTGGTTTTGTACATTCTGACCAGATTTGGTTCAAATCGGGTCCATATATCATGTAGCTGCCATATAGCGAACCGACCCGGGTGTTGAGCCCCCTTGTTTATTTTTTGTTTTTAATTTTAAAAATTATAAAGTTGTCAAAAAAATTAAATATTTTAATAATCTTCTAAAGTTCAGAAATTTTTCGAAAACTAACCCAACTTTGAAATTCTCCACACGCCACAAAAATTTTACTAAAAACATACAAATTTATGTTTAAATTACTAGAACCAATTTTCAATTGAACCACATTAAAATTTCTGGAACAACGCAAAATTGTTTGTTGCCACGTATTTTCCTGAAATACGTCATAGTGCTGCGGTGTATTTTTATTAGCAAAATGTCTTTATTAGGGTTTTTATTTGACAGTGACAGCATGGCAGTTAGCACATGTGTCAAACATCACAACAAAAACTTGAACTGAAAAGTTTCCTGCCAGGGCATGATGAAATTATAACAAGGTGGTGGCTTCACTTGACGTTGCCTCTTTTTCGGGGCCACATGTGACAAACATCACAACAAAAACTTGAACTGAAAAGTTTCCTGCCAGGGCATGATGAAATTATAACAAGGTGGTGGCTTCACTTGACGTTGCCTCTTTTTCGGGCCACGATTGCTCAGTTCGAATGTAAACGTCAACGTGAGCAGTTGTGTGAAAAATGTCCCGTGTTTGTAAAATTTGTCGCTCAAATTGGATTCGTTTGATTCGTGTTCCGAGAGACATAAATAGAAGAAAAATATGGATAAATGCAACAGGAACAGTATTAGAAGCCGACAATAGAATTTATAAAAAAACCATTTTAATGAAGATGATGTTTATATATCACCCGGCAAGGCAAAACGTAAGGTGCCAAACGCAGTTCCTCATAAAGAGATGTTTTATAATCGGAAGAAATTCCATCTATTGTTAGAGATAATTTGTGTGATTTTGGTTCGCAAACTGAGTAAGTACAACCTTTAAACTATTATTTCTGTGAATCTTTAGAAATTGTGCTTATATCACAGAAATGAAATAATTGACAGTGGAATTGCACTCGAAAATATGCGATTAAAATAAAGGAGTTGCAAGAAGAAAAATTAAGACCATGAAAACATTAAAAGACTCGCATAAACGGGTATATTGGAACTCCGAAGACATTTCAGCAGAAATTTGTCTACACGCTGCTGGACATATAGGCATCTCCTGAAGAAAGGATTTCCATTTCCCTGTGTGACAGCCCTGCATAGATATTCGGCAACTGTAAAAATAAACCCGGGTCCACTAAAGTTTATATTTGATCTTATGAAGACAGCAAATGACAAAGAAAGTTCTTCTGCATCTGAATACAACTACACTCAAAAATCCGTAGATGAGCCGAAAAACTACGTGCAAGTGGCAATGGCGCAGGTGTTGTGGAAATCGTGAAAGCAACCAAGTTATTATGATTATGAAAAGCCTATGACAATTGATACTCTGCACATGCTAATTAAAAAACTCTACTCGGTTGACTATCATGTTGTGGCAGTGGTGTCTGATATGGGTCCTGGGAAATAAAAATTATGGACACAGCTTGGAATATCCGCAGGTAAGAAGTAACGAAACAATTTAGTTTTTGTATAAATAACGTATATATTTCATTTTCAGAAAAAACATGGTTTGAGCATCCAGCTAATGCGGAGATGAAAGACTTTGTATTTGCTGATGTTCCCCATCTAATAAAGTTAATTAGAAACCACTTCCTCGTCTCTGGTCTAAGTTAACTACACAATAATAACGGCAAGAACAATTGTGCAAGCAAGGAAACACACCTCTTTTTCTGATTTGTCCATATTATGAAAGTTAACGGAAGACCACTTGAATGTCAAGTCCGTCGGGAGACAAAAAGTAAAATTGGCAACTCAACTGCTATCAAATACCACAGCAAGTGCCATTCGTCGCTGTGAGTGAGATGACTGCTATCATGTCCACTTTGACAGTAGCGAACTCCAAGCACCGACTTCTCTTTCAAAACGGAGTGATTGTCAGCAATAATTCATTGGATGGTTTGTATAATTATGTAAGCACAAAATATGGCACTGATTACCTAATACCAAATAAGATATTGCAAGATCAATTAGAGCACCTTTTCGGCGTTCTACGATCAAAGGCCGGATTACACGACCACCCAAGTCCTATGGAATTTAAGTATCGACTACGCAAGTATTTATTAGGTAATGGTTTGGGAACATTTACTTAATTTGAATTATATATTTAGATACAGTCAACGTTTTTAGCAATTAGCATTTGTTTTCTATGTTTTTCTATGTTTTCTACGTCCATGTCCTCGTGTTTGTTAAGTATGGTTTGTGTTTTATTTTAGCTCCTCAAAACGATTTTATAATATAATCCATTTATATATGCACTCGTATTAAGCAAAAAGCACTGAGATCCTAGGCAACACAGGCAATGTTGTTGTCGAGGAGGAGGATACGCCTTGGTTAAATTTCAAGAATATGCCCAAATTAAGTTCTAAGCACCGATGCTCTAGCAATGTAGATGATGTTGTGGTCTAGGAAGACAATGTTTTCGAAGAGGAGATGGTGTAAGCCGATTTGGAAAACATGCCTACATAACCTTCCATATCCACAGAAGAGGAGAATGTAGTTAGGGACCAGCTAACTGAAGATGTCATTCTGGTTATATAGTGAAGAGATTTTTGCTTGATGATAAAGAGAAAATCAAGCATTAACCTATATTAATATGGTATCAGCTGTCGGCCTGACCAAGCCTTCAAATTCATTTGTTTCTAGGCCAAAAGGTTTAGAATCAGTTAATATAAAATTAAATGGGGAAACTATTTTATATAGAAAGCATATTATAGATGTACTTGGTAAAAACGCAACGTATAAAGCACTTAAATAAGAGAATGAAAATTCAAAAACAAAAACAACGTTTGTTAGGTAATAAGAAGTTGTTATAAATGTAACTTTAATGAATAAAAATAAGAAAAACATGTCATTGCTTTTTATTTTGATTTTCTTTATTTTACAGCGCACAAAATCAAAATGAGTGAACAGTAAAAAAAGCCAAACAAAACAACATTTCTATATATCTATCTCTGTCGTCTCTCTTATGTCAAACTCTCTCAGTGCTGACAGCAAAATCGTGGCCCCGAAAGAGAGCGAAGTCACCACCTTGTTATAATTTCATCATGTGCCAGGGTGCAAGACCCAGACCCTTGGCTACGAAAAGTCAGGCACGTATGCCCATGTAAAGATGACAAAAAACACGATTAAAAGACGATAATTTCAATTGAAAGTTAGTATTTTTAGCACATTTTAGTGTGAAAGTTTTGACAACACTTGTATATTGACGTCACGACACAAAAGCATTTGTTTGATTGTGGAAAAATTTTACAATGCAGTCCACAAATTACTTTGAAAGTCGAAAAAACAAAATAAATAACGTTATTTTCATACTTTATAAATATATAAATTGCTAATAATGGGCTCATCGAATAAAAATAAATAAAAATCATTGAAAGAGTTTCCAGATTTAAGCCGGAAGTTTTGTACGTAGATCGTTAACTTAGCATCTAGACTACCAGGAAGCTCAAACAGTTTCAAACCAAATTATAAAACTGAAATGAAATTCTGGGCAGGATTTCAGTAATTCACATGTGCCCGCTGCCATGCTGCCACTGCACTATGGGCGAAAAGTCGAATATTCTGGCATAAACTACAATTTTAAAGCTAGAGTTTTCAATTTTGGCATGAGTGTTAGTTAGATTAAATTAGAATTTTGAATTTTTTTTTTTTTATGAATTTGGACCACGGCATTAACTTCCCTTCCCACCCCACTTAAAAAAAATCGAAAATATTTTTATAAAATCTAAATATAAAGTTAGGCTAAAGTAGATTATATTGTTTATTATTTTTAAATTTGAACTTGTCTTTCCGCCGATCCGATATATGTATATATTTAACAAGTTTTTAGTGCAAGAACATTATGTTTCCTCCTCATCTAAAAAAAAACTTATATGTCACTGAAAATGCAAATTATTTGATATTGCGCAAGAATGCGCAAAAGATATTAATATTACTATATACTAGAGGCTTTAGATAATAACTTGCCATATTTGGTTGCTTGCGCCACCATGCACTTTATAAGTAATACTCAACGGAACACAACTACATTTGATTTTTTTCTTGCTAAAAACACATTAAATAAAACAGTAGACAACAAAACTAAACACATATTTTGTTACATATTACAACAAATATTGATTTAACATACCGTGAGCATCATTTTCCATATTTAATTTTTTTTTTTTATCAATGCGTTGCTTAATAACTTACGCTAGAAAAATTGGAACTTAGCGGGTCAATTTTCAAAAACAAGTGCTTTTACAAAACAGCTGACTTTAGAGAGTTGCCACAAGAGAAGAGTTGCCACCGAGCCTGAAAAAACATATTTTTTAATCTAATTGAAGTGTTTACATTCAATAAATAAAGTTACATTTTGAAAATACTACCATACATTTTTTGACTTTACGCCAGAAATATCGACAAATCGCCCAATGTGCACTGTGAAGTGAATACCCTAATTGTCTTAGGCCTGGTTTACACTCGAAACGAACTGAAATCGTTACGTTTGTCTTTTTTCCTCGCTGAATGTTATGTACAGATTTTTGATATTTAGCTCGGTACCCAAAAAATGGGTACTAGAGCCTATTAGATTTGTGACAATTATGGTTCACTAAATTGAACACCTTTATCTCCGAGATTATAAAAGTAAGAGCAACCAATTTTGGTGATAATACTCCGGTGGTGACCTATGTCAAGTTTATTTTAAAATTTGGCCACGCCCACTTCCACCTACGTAAATTAAATAAAATCGAATAACAAGAGCAACTTTAGAGCTGCAGTCTTGTGACTTGGCACACAGGATGGGGGGACGAGTCCTGAGGTGTGCTGAAAATTGAGATCGGTTAAGAAAAAAAGAAGATATTTGAGGAAATATGATATATGAAGGACACATAATCACTTAGATCTTATAGTCTATAACAGATAGAGCTGCCGAAGTTGGTGACAATACTGCTATGTAGCGCACGCATATCAAGTTTGCTTTAGAATTTTGCCACACCCCTCAATTTTCCTGTAATCGACAAAAAACTAAAATTCCCAAATAAGAAATGAGTTTCTCTTTGCACGCTACATGTTATGTTAATGTTATAATAACATAATATAATTTTAGTTATACATGTTGCACTAATATTATATTAACATAGTATAATTTGTGTTAGACTTGTTTTAGGAATGTTATGTTCATTAATTTTATGTTAATAAACATTCATGTATGGCAATCTAAGGTTTTCAAACTAGGCACCTAGCACCTATAAAATTGTCCAGCAGCTCAAAAAAATTTTCTTCTTTGCTTTCCTGGGAAAATATGCTTGGAGAGTTAGTCAACATCGAGGGTTTTGGGCTGTGAGCTTAATTTTTTCCCACAAAGCCTTCAGAAATTTTAGAGCTTCCAGCTTTTGCGTGTCCCCTAGAGTATGTTGGAATCTTGGGCCCATATACAGGCAAGCGTCAAATCCTACATTAGTCACAAGCTTTTGTGATCGTTTTTCTATGGTGTATAAACCTCATTGCGAAACATGCCTGAAGCGTTCGGAAAACGTTCGAACGGGCCCATCTGGAGACAACCGTCGGATGGTCCCGAAAAAGCTATAACAGCTAAATCCAATAATTCTTTGCCAGATCCGACGGAGAGTTCACATTTAGTTGCATTGTCTTCTTCACTGGCAACGACAGTCTATTATTACATACAGACAACAGCACAAACTTAGACAAATCCCAGACATACAATATTATACCGTACCATGAAAGACTCAAACGATACAATGAAGCAAGGTCTAGAATATTTAATTCGGAATTACACAGTATTTATTATGTACCCAAACGTTCGACTCTTTGCTTGCGCAGATACGGATTATTAGACACCGATGCCAATGTGAGTTGCATTGGAGATTCTCCAGCCAGCACCGATTGGTCTCACTTTGCTCAATTTGGAAAAATCTCTTCGCAGATTCAAACTGCGGATGGGAAAAGCCACCCAGTGATAGGTACGATTCTGATTGATGTAGAGTATAAAGGAGTAAGGAAGCCCATCTGTTTCTTCATTATACCGTCCAAAGATAAACGAGTCATCCTAGGGGTTGATTTCTGGAAACAAAAATTCCTTTAACCGACGAGCAACGAGCACGCCTTGAAGCTGTAATTTCTTTATATACAGATTTCTCACAACAACTTGGGAAAACCTGACTTCCGCATTGACGTAGGGGACGCGAATGCAGTGAAACAACGTTTCTACCCTGTTTCTCCTGCAGTAGAGCGCTTGATGTACGCAGAGATTGTTAGAATGCTTGATTTTGGTGTCATAGAACGGAAAGGATGCTTACCCTCTGCCCAGCATAGACCGAATTTTCACTAGACTACCAAAGGCAAACATCATTACCAAAATCTATTTAAAAGATGCCTTTTGGCAAATAGCTTTGTCTGCAGAATTTAAGGCTATAACGGCTTTTACTATACCACGTCGCCCGCTATACCAATTTACAGTAATGCCTTTTGGCCTTTGCAATGCACCTCAGATCATGTGCCGTCTGATGGACCAGTAGGTAACCACTGAGTTGAAATATTGCGTTTTTGGTTATCTGGACGACTTAGTTGTCGTATCAGAAGACTTTGACTCCTATAGAAACATTTTAATCACACTGGCGGAACAATTTAGAACAGCAAACTTAACCTTGAATGTTTCAAAGAGTAAGTTCTGCGTAACCGAGGTTCAGTACCTAGGTAAGTAACCGGTAATGAAGGCATTTCTACAGACGCAGCTAAAGTGGAATCGATTAAAGCATGGCCATCGCCAAAAAGTTTTAAACAAGTCCGTAGTTTTCTTGGTATGGTAGGCTATTATCGCAGATTTATTCAAAACTATTCGAATGTAACATCTCCAATCACCGACTTGCTCTCTGCGAAACAGAAATTTGAATGGACTGAATCAGCACAGCGAGCTTTTGAAAAGCTCAAACCTCTGTGCGAAAGTGTCTAGCAGGATTGGAGGCCACTGAAAAATTTCGATGTTACTTAGAACTCCAGGAGTTTGGGGTTATCACAGACCATGTAAGTTTGACGTGGCTGATGCGACAACCTAACTTAAAAGGACGCCTGGAGAGATGGGCTATGAAACTTCAAAGCTACTAGTTACCCATCAGTCATAGACGAGGTAAAGAAATATTGTCCCGGATGCGCTTTCTCGGATGTATGTCAATGAGATTGACGCACTCGAGCACTGTGATCCAGTAATTGACTTACAGTCGCCTTGTTTCGAGGATGCTGATTATCGTCAGCTCAGAAAAAATGTCGCTAATAAGGAAAATCAGTATCCTGATGTTAAGATCATCGATCAGCTTGTGTATATCAGAACCGAACATGACGACGGAACAGAAGCTAGCAGACAGTTGTGTTGGAAATTATGGATACCGGTAAGTTTGACTAGGATGTAATTAGAAGATCTCATGATGTTGCCATATCTTCGCATGAAGGCATTGCAAAAACTTTGGAATTAATTCGAAGATATTTTTATTGGACTGGGATGGATACACAGGTTACAGAATATGTGAACCAGTGCGAGATCTATAAGCAAACGAAAGCTCCTAATTATAATCTGAAGCCGTCAATCTTCATAAAGCATATGACCGAAATGCACATCATTATAATTTGAGAACTCGTAATATTGAGTTTAAGGAAGGTCAGGAAGTTTTCCGAGCCTGTTTTAGTAATTTTAGCTACTATCCAACACTCATAGCAGCCTACCGGTAAGTCAATTTTGATATAGGGAGCATATCGACAGTTTTGGCGCAGCCAACTATAAGTCCTTTGGCGCAGCCAACCTTAAGTCCTTAGCGTAGCCAACTTTACGTATGAATGTTCTTCCCGATTCTGTAGCCGAAGCACACAAAAGTACAAATATTGTAAGCGTCATTTTTTTTGCGCCATCTGCTAAAAGCAGTACCATTGAAGGTTAGTGACGTTCCGCAAATACGTCAAACTAGTTCGATTGATTGTTATTTCTTTGAGTAAGTACCCTTTTGTCTAGTTCAGATATTTTATTTTTAAAATACATTTACATTTTCCAAGGACTCGATTGTGTGCAATCGCACATTTAGCGTGCGATACAGAATCTGCGACTTCGCCTCCGGTTGCAGTTAAAACGACGGCAGCGCACATGATTCTGCTGCAATTCAGCACTTTGTTGGATTTATATATATTCTCGGAAGGGAAAAATCCAATAAAAATTATATATGCAACACGAATCGGAATTCTAACTCGACTATACGAAAAGCATCCAGACCCCGTGGAATCAACACACAACAGGACAATGATCCAGTAGGCGCGACAAAATTGCAAAATTTCGTACTCTGCGCTGCCACGCGACTTTCGTCGCGTGGTGCTCTAATTGTTCTTTTGTATTTGCTCTGATTTAGGAATTTGTCTTTATGAAATTTGCTTTCAATGCATTAACAGGTACCGTGAGTAAGATTAAACCTAGAATATATATATATTTAAAAAATAAAATAAAAATAAATGTTCTTGTAAATAAATAGAGATCCTTATGGAGACGTAATTTCTCTTTGCATTTCCTTCCAGTAAGAGTTAAATAATCGCGTTGTAATCAACTTTGGGATTTTTCAATAAAAATTCGCTGAAGGAAAATCATCGGTAGGGCGAGTATAGAAGCGAAGCCATTGTATCATCTTAGTAGCTCAAAAAAAAAAAGCTCGGCGATCATATAAACGGATGGAGTGTGTTCAGTGTTCTCTCCTCTCCTTTGCTTTTACTATCACTTGCTTAATTATTGACTTGATGCTCCAAAAAAAAAAAAAACTTATAATCATTAGGCTTTTAAGGATTCTTTAAACTATTGAACGGTGTAGGTGTTGTCGTGTTCGAGTCAAAAAACCCCCTCAGGGTTTTAAGTTAGCTGTTATAAGAACCCAACCGACCGATACGATAACCGAACATAACTACAATTGCACGTCATCTATATTGTGACCCGGAACTTGGCCATAGGCTTTATTATATGGTCTTGGAGGTACTACATAATCTAGTCGTTGGTGTGTTGACGGTCCAAGTCGTTACAACTAAAACCATAATACAAAATAATATTTAACCCAAAAAGTTATAATTTATTTATTCATTTATTAACATCTAACAAACTTATTAAAAATTATTAAACAGGCACCCTGGTGCGTACAAAACACCCCGGGGATACATATGTGTTTTGCCTACTTCTACTTTTTGCTCTACCTATCGTTTTGAGTATAATTGAGACCGACTCACGTTGCTTAAAAATAATAAGGGTTAAGCACAGAAAATAAACGGGACATTGTGAGGAACAATAATGCTCCCCACAACAATTGAACATTCTCAGCGCCGTCCCAAACATACAAGCAAGCAGAAATGCCGTTACTTGCAGCAGCCCAAGGTATAAAATGGCACGCAACAGCGCATGCGGGACACCTCGAGCCGAACAAGCGAACGAGTAACACCGATCAGTACGAGCAGTCCCTGCAATACCAGGACATACCACCAATCCATGTTGTCACTGGACCCTCCGAAAACATAACTTAGCATTAGCAGTTTATAATCCTCGCTGCCGCAGGGACCATTGTAGATATCCTTGCTGTCACAGGATATAGTTCTTGCCGTCGCAGAACCACAAAAGATATCCTTAGACTTCACTGGGCTTACTCTGTCGGCGCTTTGAGCTCGTGCAACAAATTTATATTTTGCAGCACTTGCGAATAAATAAGAAGGCAGATAGATATTCAATATTCTGTAGTATGCATATATATTGAGTATCCACTGTACCAAGAGTACTTAAAGCGTACACACTGTAACACTTTGTTGCAGTGTTTACATAAACAAAACCCAGGTCATTAAACCAAGTTTTGAACCGATCGCTCACAGCGCGCTCACAGAAAGTGCAAGTGTCAGCATTCTGTTAGACGCGCCGACCACATGACCAAACTCAAGTGCATACATATACCCTCGCGCTCCAGCTTAAGAGAGCATATTTACATATATATATATAATACATAATATACATAACCGTCTCTCTGCTGTCCAACTATGGGCAGCGCAGCAACGAGACCTAGGACTTTAAGGAAACATGTAAGAACAGATTCAACTGAACGTTGGAAGCGGCACCTTCGCTGCTTCCTAATCAATAAATAATTATTAATCAAACAAAAACAGAAGTTCCTTTGATTTACCACATGGCGACCGTGACAGTTTTACTGTGTCACTGAAAAAAAAGTGAAAAAAGTGAAGTGACAGGAAGACCAATCAACGAGGGAACAAAAAGATCAACAACGATTGCTGAACAACGAAGATCATCAACAACAACAACATGCAACAAGCGCCAGCACGGATTGGATGGAAACCGAAAAGTCTGAGTAAGTAGAGTGCAGTAATGGGCAAACGCGGAGGTCAAAAAAATAAGATTAATAAAAGAAAAGCACACATTAAGTGGCTATTATACACAAATAAGCCGCTGCCCGCATGGGCAACAGCGCAAAAACTTACCGAACAACTTGATTTTCTGAAAGAAAGCCTCCAGCAACGAAAGCCAAATACTGCCACTCACTCAGCAAATATTAAAGTTATCAATAACAAAATAACTAATAAACCACCATCTCCAAAGCCGTTGCCGAAGAAGCCCAACCTCTGCCCAAACGACTGCGAGGGACCACTAGACGACCCAGCATGCAAATCCACATGCAGAAACCAAAGACCAGTGCGAAGACCGGCACCGGCCCCACCTGAGCCAGTAGGCCCCGGACATCAGCAGCAGTAAAGACAACAGCGAGAGAGGCACTCCGCCACTTTCGCCTACGAAGGAGCGTCAGCATAGCCAAACCGGCGACGACCAGCTGACGCGGAGGACATCCTGAAGAAACTCGAACACCACTACTTCTAAATTAAAATTAAAATTATTTAATAAGATTTGTAAACTTGCGCGGAACCATTTCCGTCCAATAAGAAGTGTAGCCTGTGAAGCTATACGAAAAAATAGGCAGGAAATTGTAAACGTAGATGCAAAGTAATGCAATAGACAAATTTGCCGATGACATAAAAAATAATTTCAAACACAATTTTAAAATATATATGCCCAAAATGGCAATAGTAGATGTTAAGTCAGTGGATTCCACTGCTAATGTTATCAATAAAGTAGAGTCAAATAACAATGATTTAGAACTTATACATACATTGTTAATAATAGTTGTTGTTATAATGTGCGCAAACTGTTTTTATAAATTATATAAATTACAAAATAAATGTTTAAAGAAAAGATATATGAGCCAGGCAAATGATCTGGACAAAATTTAAAAAAAATTTAACGATAAAAAAGAGCACAAACAACATTAAAAAAATAAGCATATAAATAATTTTTATAACTCTAAGAAAATAGAATGAAATAAATAAAATTAATAAAAAAAAAAAAATTTTTGATAAAGTATGGCTAGACTAAAGACAATTAGAAAAAGATATGATAAAGTTCAGTTTAGCCTCAGTTTAAAGAAAGAGATCATATCCATAATAAAATGGAATGGAATTAAATAATAATAAATAATATATAAAGAATTAAATAATATTAAAGCTGACTTTGATAAATCATACAAGTCACTTACACAGAATAGGCAAATTCAAAAGAATACCGCTAAAAAACATGTAGAAATGCTAGTAGAATGCTTTAATGGAGCACGATTACTAACACATGGCCAGAGAGAGAAATTAAATCAAGAACATTAATCACAGGTATCAAAATTTTTAATCAGATTACGATCAAACTAAGTATCAATAAAGCTAAAGTTCAATTTAGATATAACAGTACCGACCATACTGAAAACTTCTCTAACAGTTGAAACTAGTGATGAACCAGAATCAATAGAAGAAACTGACCAAATAGAATCAGAAGAATTTGCGAAGGCAAACCCTAAAGTAGAAAAACAAGATTTAAATAATCTTACAATTCCAGCTGTTTTGATGTCAGATCTGGATAATTCTACAGTTTCTGATACTTGTTCAAGCATAATTGAGAACAAATCAAGCGATATCACAATGACACAAACCAATGTTGATTTTATTAATACAGCAACCAAGCTTGTACCAGTTTTTGATGGTAAAGCTGAAAGCTTAACAAGTTTTGTTGATGCATTAAAAATATTGGAATTGATAAAAGGCGATCACGAACAATTAGCAGTTTCTATAATAAAAACAAAGCTAAAAGGTGTCGCCAGAAATCTAGTCGAAAATGAAACAACAATAACTGAAGTAATTTCCAGACTAAAAAGCAATGTCAAAGGCGAAACTTAGAAGTATTGTCAGCAAAACTGATGAACCTACTGCAACGCAACAAAACTGCTAACCAGTATACACTAGAGGTCGAGCAGTTGACAAAAACTTTAGAAGGTGCATATATAACGGATGGCTTGCCAGAAGTTATTCCACTCAAAATACTGTAAAAGCAATTACTAAAAATTGCACAATCGAAAGGGTAAAACTTATCATGCAAGCCGGCACATTCAATACTATAAATGATGCCGTATCAAAATTTGTAAATAGTTGCACAGAAGCACCGGGCAGCCAAACACTGTCCTATATTACAAAAATTACTCACGGCGAGGAGGAAACCGCGGCCGTGGAAGTCACAGAGGTAACTTTCGCAGTGTCAATAATAATTACAACAATAATAGCCAATACAATAATGGACGAGGCCAATATAGAGGAAACTCAAGAGGCCTTGGCAACTCGAGTCGAGGCCATAACAATAATAACCAAAGTAATGTGAGAGTAACCCAAAATACATCGAAAAACTCACAAAACCCTTTAGATACTCGACAGTAGAAAATGCAAGGGTGCAGACATTTCAATAGTTAAAGAAAACTCTGATTTCTTTCATGACATACAAGAAAATTACATAATAGACATTAAAGGAATAAGTCAAGAGGTAACCAAATCCAAGGGGTAAACTTCTATTGAGATACAGACCACTAAGTACATAATCCCACACGATTTTCATATCGTGGATTTACAATTCGCTATTCCTTGTGATGGCATATTAGGAATCGATTTTATAAAAAAATACAACTGTCAATTATTCTTCAATCCCTCTAAAGAAAATTGGCTTATAATTAGACCTAATAACTTAAAATTCCCAAATCATGTTCCAATGACATACAGTTTTGGCAACAACTCAATACTTCTGCCAGCAAGATCCCAAGTTGTTAGAAAAATCCAACACCAAATCCAATCAAGAGAGAGTTCTTTGTTTGAGTGAATCAGACGTGTTTTTTTTGGCTCGTACAATTTCATTTATTTTTGTGTTTTATTACAACCGAAATTTTATAACTTTTTTTTAAAATTGTGCATAAGTGAACTGGCTATCGACTTGCTGTGTAAGATGTGATCATTTGTGCATTGTATCCCTTAAATAAAGCATTTTAGTTTTGCTAAACTTAGTTTTGCTTTTTCCCTTAAATAATTACATTCTTGTGCGTGTATTTGTTTGTGTATTTCGGCTTTTGCTTTACACCTCGCTCACATAAGTTTGTTGTTATTGTAAACACAGCGATCGATTTTGTTTGTGTTTACATCTCCTTATCTCAGTTTTTGCGCTTTGCACATCCCAATACATTTGTTTGTGTGTGTGTTCGCTGTTGCATTTCGTTTTGTTTAGCAGCGCGCTCTCACCGGCATATTGTTTTTGTGTTTTTGCTCTCTTGTTTAGAGCTTCATTTGTGTGCCTCCCGCTCTCTTTGCGTGCGCAATTTCTGCCTATTCGGCCTATTAATTATTTGTTTAACCCCTGTTGGAAATAAGGTGCGCGAAAGAAGTAAATGGGACACTACGTTCTAAGGAATAACAACTTAACCCTTTAATATATTTTCAAAAAACAAATTATTATATAAACTTAATAATATTATGAATAGATTTTAACATATTTAAATAAAAAAAAATTGGGAAAATTAAGAAAAAAATTAAGACAAAATATTCTGAAGCGAAATAAGTAACTGGGACAAATTCATTATTTGTATGTCAAAACTTAAAAAAAACAAAAACAAAAATTTTTAAACTATACCAATATCTTAAATAGAACACCCTTTGTTGTTTAACACCTTCACTATCCGTCCTGGCATTGAATTGACCAAGTTTTGGAGCATTTGCATGTCCAATTTCTCCCATTCTCGCATAATGGCTTCTTTTAACTCTTTTAGAGTTGAAAATTGCTTCCCGTTGGCATAAACCCGTTGAGACAAGATACCCCAAAGATTTTCAATCGGATTTAGGTCCGGGCTGCGTGCTGGCCACTCTAAAACAGGAATTTGGGACTCCTTAAAAAAAACCCTAGTGAGCCTTGCGGTATGGATGGGTGCATTATCCTGCTGAAAAATCCAGGTATCACCAAATTTATCCTCTCCAAATTGCACTACCACACTCTCCAAGAGCTCCACATAATTTTGTGCAGTCATTTTATGCGTTATAAAGCACATGGGTGTCTTTCCATTGAAGCCGAACGCAGCAAATATCATAAGTGATCCTCCGTGGAAATTTCTGGACACGTGAACTTTTTTTGGGCACCGTAAATCGCGGTAATAATAGCGGTAGCCATCAGGGCCGTCTAAATTAAACTTTTTCTCGTCGCTAAAAATTATATTTTCCCATTTAGTATCCCAAAATTTATATTTGTTTGCAAACTACAATCGAGCAGCTTTGTGCCTTGGCAGTAGTTCCGGTTTTAACAGTTTTTTTCATACGAAACATTCTCGGAACACTTTAAAATTTGTTGTACACGTCTCGTAGATATCGGTAGAGACAAATTGCTCCGTATTTGGGATGCGCTGATATTTTCCTTGACCGCTAGATTTTTTATTCGCCTTTTGTCCCGGTTGTCAACCAAGGGTGGGCGCCCAGAACGGAGTTGTTTTCCATGATTTTCAGGGTTCTTTATTAATTTTTCCACCGTATTCTTATTTCTGCCAACCTTGTCTGCAATTTTGCGTATTGACATCCCCGAATCACGCAGTTCCAAGATTCTTCCACGCTCGATATCCGTTAAGCGACCAGAACTTGACATTTCTTAACAAAAAAAGCCATTAGGAGCTGTTATAAGTAATGAATTTACTTAAAACTTACTTATTTTTGTTTATTTTAATATTCTCAACAGAATTCAATATGAAAAGTTCAAACTCCACGTGGTTAACCAGTCGCAAATTAAAACAAACTAATCTGTCCCATTTACTTATTTCTTTCGAAAACTCAACATTGTCATCTATAAATAAACATAACGGAAAAGTCTTGCGGTACTTTTTCGAAATTTTTTGCCTACCGCATAAGCACACTATAAACGAAATATAGTGGGAAGAGAGAAACCCAAGAATTGCATCTTACGGTTAATACAGGGTGCCAAATGTTTGTCCCATTTACTTATTTCGGGCACTTTATGTCGTGCTGCAAGAAAAACTGCACTATCAAGTGTGCGGATGATTCTGAGCAACCGAGATTCATTTATTGTTGGTTGTGTGAGAATATCATGCATGCTAAGTGTGCAGGTCTTACAGGTCGAGAATGTGATAAGATCATTGCCGTTTCTAAAAAGGAATGTGGTGCAGTGAAATGGTCTTGTCCAGTTTAAATCGACAAGCAAATTGATTTCTCAAAAATGTACAATTCTGTGAGAAATCAATTCTCTAAACTTAATAAAATGGCTAAGCTTCTTTCGAGTGATTTTGATTCTAGTCTCGAGTTGCTTAGCCAATATAATTTTAACTCACCTCCCGATCCTCAATTTTTAGCAGTTCCCCCTAATATCCCAGCAACTCAGCCTCCCGTGACTCTATTGGCATCTCGTCACAATAAAGACACTTCGCCAACTTTGTCTTTATCGGCCTCTCCGGGTATTGACAACCTTTTCAATTCTCCTATACCTTCTGCAGGTGATTCTACCAATCAGACAACTGAATCAGCCCAAGTCATCGTGTCTTCGGTGCGGGCTGGATCTGGTCGGAAGGGTAGACCTCCTCGCACTGGAGCGCCTAACAATAGGACTGGCAACTTAGCTGCAACTACACCTGAGCTCCCTATTTTTAATGTTGTTGCTCCTCGTAAGCAAGTATTTGTGTCTAGGTTATCCTAGGACACTACATGTGAATCTGTACCGGCATACATTTCTAGCAAAGTCTCTGCTAACGTCTCTGTCAGTAAATTTAATTTTGTTTTTGCCCGGGAAATAGCATCTTTTAAAATAAGTGTCCCTCACGACGTATTTACTGTCATTTGTGACCCAAAATTTTGGCCACCACATATGATAGTTCATGAGTTTAAGCCCAAAAAACGAAGTGAATCCTCTCCTGTTTCTCTTACAGCCGGCAGTTCCAATGTACAGGAGCCCGCTAGTACGGCTTCAAAAAACTAGAGCTGCGGCCCGACTTTGCCTGTATTCATTACCAAAATGTTAGAGGCCTCCTTACTAAGCTCAAAAATCTATATTTGAATAGTATGTCTTTTGATTCTGATATAATTGCTTTGTCAGAAACTTGGTCAAATCCTACAGTATCTGATTCTGAAGTTATGTCAAATAGTTATCTTTTATATAGAAATGATCGACCGACTCGAAGTGGTGGCGTACTTATTGCCACTAAATCGATACTTCAGTCAGAACGCATTACTTTTAATGTGTCTTCTGATATTGAAATTGTTGCCGTCAAAGTAACTGTTTCAACTCGATCAATTTTTATCACCTGCTTTTATATCCCTACAAAAGCATCTCCGGCAATTTACTTACAGCATTTTGCCTGTATTGATGAAATTAACCTTCAAGTCAAAGATAATGACTTATTTATTGTGCTGGGTGATTTTAATTTGCCTAAAATTTCTTGGTAATTTTTTAGTGGCACCAATTACCTTGTTCCCTTAAACCAAGATAATTTTTTAGATAACTTACTTGATCTCTCATTGTTTCAAATGAATTCAATAAGAAATCATAATGTTCGAATTGTTGATCTGGTTTTTATTAATGACTTCGCAAATACTGCCGTCTCTAGGTCATCACCATTAAGTATCCCTGAAGATTTACATCATTCCACTATAGAAATTTCTATCTCAATCTCCAAACCCTTTAGTTCACCTCTATTATGTTAGCAATTACCTCGTCGTTGTTTTCGCAAGGTAAATCATTCATTGCTTAATGAACTTATCCTTGCTACCGACTGGTGCTTTTTAGATAAAGCGACTGACATCGATATTGCCCTTACTTCTTTCTATGAGACCCTAAATGCACTCTTAGATGTGTGCATTCCAAATTATGTTCCACCGTCTGGTTCTATACAGCCTCCCTGGTTTACACCTAAACTATCTTATTTAAAAATTATTAAATCTAAATATTTTAAAAAATATAAGAAGTCTGGTTGAAGTCTTGACTGGTGTAAGTACACAATAGCCAAGTCGGACTTCGCCAATTTAAACTCGCTATGCTACGAGAACTATCTAACTCGATGCAAAAGACAGTTTTCCCGTGACCCTAAACAATTTTACAAAATTTGTTAACTTGAAGCGTAAGTCTCACGGTTTACCTTCCTCTTTTTTTTATGGGATAGATAATGCCAGCAACGATTCTGCAGCCGCTGAACTTTTTGCTAACTTTTTTCAATCCACCTACTCTCCAATCTCCACTTCTAATTCATCTTATTCTTATTCTATTTTTCAATCAAACACTATGTTTGCTCCATCTATTTCTTATAATACTATAATCTCTTCTCTTATTTCTTTAAAATCTTCTTTCATCCCTGGGCCAGACAACATTCCTAGTTGTCTTCTTAAGGAATGCTGCTCTTCTTTAGCTGCTCCGTTGCATAAGCTTTTTAATCTATCCCTTGAACCTTCAACCTTTCCATATCTTTGGAAAGAATCTTATATCATTCCTCTCCACAAAAAAGGTGGTAAGTCTGCTATTTCGAACTACAGAGGCATTGCAAAGCTATCAGCCATTCCTAAATTATTTGAAAAAATCCTTGTTTCGTCTTTGCAGCATCTCTGTAAATCGATAATTTCTCCTACTCAACACGGCTTTATTAAGGGTCGGTCCACTACGACCAACTTGCTTGAGTTTACCTCCCTGGTAAATGATGCATTTTCAGAGAAAAAGCAAACGGATGTCATATACACTGACTTCAGTAAAGCCTTTGACTCTGTGAACCATGACCTCTTACTTTACAAACTTAGGTGCATAGGTTTCCCCTCGGCCTTTTTACGTTGGGTTTCCACCTACCTAAAAGGTAGGACCCAAAAAGTGCTCCTTAGATCAACTATTTCGAGTTCGGTTTACGTTACTTCTGGTGTACCTCAAGGTAGTCACTTGGGGCCTTTATTTTTTACTCTGTTCATTAACGATCTACCCACTATTCTGGCCCATTCATATATTTTAATGTATGCGGATGATGTAAAGCTTATCTTTTCATACACTGATCCCCTTCTTCATAATCGTCTGCAAGACGATTTGAACGCTATGCAACTATGGTGCTCGGCCAATAAGTTGCATCTAAATTGTTCAAGGTGTATGCTCATGACATTAAGTCGTTCTAGGCCCTATTTAGCTTCTTATACGATTGACAATACCCCTTTGAAACGTATAAAATCTGTAAAGGATCTTGGAGTTTTATTTGATTGCAAATTATGCTTCAATTTACACATCTCCACTATAGTTAATGACGCCAAAGGAGTACTTGGTTTCATTAAACGTTGGTCGAAAGAATTTAATGATCCTTTTACCACGAAACTCCTTTACGTCTCTTTAGTTCGTCCGATCCTGGAATACTGTTCATGCATTTGGAGCCCGCAGTATCAAATAAATCAGAATCGAATTGAATCAGTTCAAAAGCAATTCTTGCTTTTCGCCTTACGTGGTTTTAACTGGGATCCCATTCTTCGTTTACTACCGTACTCCCATAGGCTTCGTCTTCTCAATCTTCCGTCTTTAATTAATCGTAGGAAAACTCTTGGTGTTGTTTTTCTTCACAAATTGATTATTCGCGAGATCGATTCTAGTTCCCTTCTTGCCCGCCTAACCTTTTCTGTCCCCTGCAGGTCTACTAGGAATTACAAGCCTTTATTTTTACCTACATGCACAACTGATTACGCTTCACACGATTCGTTTCGGGTCTTATGCACTACCTATAATAGCCTCTTTTTCGTTTTCTCCTCAGAGCTCTCTCTCCCTTCCCTAAAATCCGCACTTTTCCAATATCTTTCCTTTAATTCCTGACCTAAGTAACACTAATAACTTGTTTTATCACATTCTACTAGTTTAACATTCTTACAATTACTAACAACATAACTAATCCTTATTGATCTGATTGGGTTTTTCTGGGTTTTCCCCAATTCTTGCAACAAATGTTGGATCATTTATAATTTTTTGCATACCCCAGATCTAATTCTACTTCTAATTTAAATCTTTATTTACAGTTTATATTTATATTTAATTTTAATATTAATTTTATCTTTATTTTGTAATCTGTAATTTAATTCTTTATATGATTTTTATTGTTCCTTGACGACTGCTTTTTAGTCGTGCATAAATAAATAAATAAATAAAAAAAAAAATGCAGAAGAAGACAGTGTATTGATTCCAAATCAAGAAATCCAGCATGGTATTTACATAGCAAGTACCATAGCAACATCTAAAAACGCTTTTATAAGACTACGCAATACAACAAATAATGATCAAGTAGTCAATACAAATAATTTAGCGCATGAATCACTTTCGAACTACGAAGTAGTCAAAACCAATCTAGAAAATAGAGAAGAATCTGTATTATCTCAACTTTCGAAAAACTTTCCTCCACAATTCAAATTACAGCTTTCAAGCTTATGCACCCAAAATTGTTATATATTTAGATTAGACACTGAGCCAATAAGCACAAATAATTTTTACAAACAAAAACTGAGATTAAAAGATGATGAACCAGTGTATATAAAAAATTATAAAGGCCCACACAGTCAGGTGAATGAAATACAGAAACAAGTCGGAAAATTGATCACCGACGGGATTGTTGAACCATCGGTATCTGAATACAATAGCCCATTATTACTTGTCCCTAAAAAACCCTCTCCAGGTTCAGAACAAAAGAAATGGCGATTAGTGATTGACTATCGTCAAATAAATAAAAAATTACTGTCTGATAAATTTCCACTCCCAAGAATTGATGACATTTCGGATCAACTTGGACGAGCAAAATATTTTTCATGCCTTGACTTAATGGATTTCATCAATTTAAACTCGAAAAAAGTTCAAGAGATATAACGTCATTTTCAACGAGCAATGGCTCGTATCGCTTCACGCGATTACCTTTCGGACTAAAGATAGCGCCTAATTCATTTCAGAGAATGATGACTATAGCATTCTCTGGATTAGAACCTTCACAAGCATTTCTTTATATGGATGACTTAATAGTTATAGGTTGTTCCGAAAAACATATGCTTAAAAACTTAACAGACGTTTTTGAGAAATGTAGGAAATACAATCTAAAGTTACATCCAGAAAAATGTAATTTTTTTATGCATGAGGTGACTTTTCTCGGTCATAAATGCACAGATAAAGGAATACTTCCTGATGACAAGAAATATGATGTCATTATGAATTACCCCACGCCGTACAATGCGGACAGCGCTAGACGTTTCATGGCATTTTGCAATTATTATAAACGTTTCATAAAAAATTTCGCCGAATATTCACGGCACATAACAAGATTATGTAAAAAGAATGTTCCTTTTGAATGGACAGATGAATGCCAAAACGAATTCGATTATTTAAAAACAAAACTCATGGAACCTACTTTGCTACAATATCCTGATTTCAGCAAAGAATTTTGTATAATTACTGATGCAAGTAAGCAAGCGTGCGGAGCGGTTTTAACTCAAAACCATAACGGACTCCAACTTCCCCTTGCATACGCATCAAGAGCTTTCACTAAAGGAGAAAGTAATAAGTGTACAACTGAGCAGGAATTAGCTGCTATTCACTGGGCAATATTACATTTTCGACCATATATTTATGAAAAACATTTTACAATCAAAACAGATCATAGACCATTAATATATTTATTTTCAATGATCAATCCGAGTTCTAAACTGACACGTATGAGGCTAGAATAAGAAGAGTACGATTTCACTGTCGAATACCTAAAGGGAAAAGACAATTATGTAGCTGAAGCGTTATCAAACCCATTAAAGATCTACAAAATATAACTGGAAATATAATGAAAGTCACTACTAGATATCAAAATAGACAGAAAATCCGCGTGGATAACAAAGAAATAGAATTGCCTACGCAATCTATAGAAAAAGCTTCTAAGCCCAATGTATATGTAGTCATAAACAATGATGAGGTACGTAAAGTAGTGACCTTGCATGTAAAAGATACGCTATGTTTATTTAAGCATGGTAGAAAAATTACTACAAGAAGCCTAGGTCAATTTTTCCAAAGGCTTGAAATGCAAGCCGGTATAAACAAAATCAGCCAACTCAAAATGGCACCGTGGGAAAATATCTTTGAACATGTTTCAATTGATAATTGTAAAGAAATGGGCAATAAAATATTGAATACATTAAGAGTATCGCTTCTCAACCCGGTGACCCTTATAGAAAAACAAAAAGAAAAAGAAGCTATACTGTCTAAATTCCATGACGATCCAATACAAGGAGGTCATAGCGGCATTGCAAAAACCTTGGCCAAGGTCAAAAGACGTTGTTTTTGAAAAGGTATGACTCGAGATATTACTGAGTACATACAAAAATGTCAAAAACGCCAAAAAGCTAAAATAACCAAGCATAGTAAGACCCCATTAATAATAACTGATAGGCCAATAAATAATTTCGACAGAGTGATAGTGGACACTATTGGTCCACTACCAAAATCTGAAAATGACAATGAATATGCAGTCACTCTTATATGTGACTTAACTAAATATTTAGTTGCCATACCAGTTCCAAATAAGAAGGCGAACACTGTCGCTAAAGCAATTTTTAAATCCTTTATTCTGAAGTACGGTCCAATGAAGACGTTCATTACGGACATGGGAACAGAATATAAGAATTCAATTATAAATGATTTGTGCAAATACCTAAAAATTTAAAATATAACATCAACTGCACACCACCACCAGACAGTTGGAACAATAGAACGTAGTCATAGAACTTTCAATGAATACATACGCTCATATATATCGATTGATAAAACTGATTGGGACGTATGGCTTCAATATTTCGTTTTCTATTTCAACACGACCCCCTCAATGGCACATAATTATTGTCCATATGAGTTAGTATTTGGTAAAACAAATAATTTACCAAAAGAATTTAACAATATAGAAAATATTGAACCAATATATAATATAGATGACTATGCTAAGGAAAGTAAATATAGACTAGAAGTAGCATACAAAAGAGCAAGAATAATGATAGAAGAAAATAAGAAAAATAATAAGATACTATACGATCAGAAAATAAATAACATAGATATATCAGTAGGTGATAAAGTCTTATTAAAAAATGAAACAGGTCATAAGTTAGATTATTAATATACAGGTCCGTATAAAGTAACGGAAATAGGAGATAGAAATAACATTATAATAACAAATAATAAAAACAAACAGTACATAAGGATAGGTTAAAAATTTTTATTTCATAATTGTATTTAGTATGACCATGCTATGTAACAAAAAAAAAATCTTCTTTATATACGAATATTATTTGTAATTTCATTTTTTTAGAATATTTGAAAAAAAAACAATAAAAAAAAATTTTTATTAAGAAAATTTTCCATTGTTAATTAAAAATTAATCTTTTAAGTAAAATATACTTTTAAAATAACTTCATAATATTACGTTATTTTTCAAAAGGAGGGAGATGTAGTATGCATATATATTGAGTATCCACTGTACCAAGAGTACTTAAAGCGTACACACTGTAACACTTTGTTGCAGTGTTTACATAAACAAAACCCAGGTCATTAAACCAAGTTGTCGAATATTGAACCAATCGCTCACCGCGCGCTCACAGAAAGTGCAAGTGTCAGCATTCTGTTAGACGCGCCGACCACATGACCAAACTCAAGTGCATGCATATACCCTCGCGCTCCAGCTTAAGAGAGCATATTTACATATATATATAATACATAATATACATAACCGTCTCTCTGCTGTCCAACTATGGGCAGCGCAGCAACGAGACCTAGGCTTACTTAGACCTTAAGGAAACATGTAAGAACAGATTCAACTGAACGTTGGAAGCGGCACCTTCGCTGCTTCCTAATCAATAAATAATTATTAATCAAACAAAAGCAGAAGTTCTTTTGATTTACCACAATTCAATGATAGTGGTTATTAGCGACACGATGTCTGACTCTTTCGAATTCCAGTTAGTTTATTCAATTTCAATGCTCTTAGTTGATAATGATGTCCTCGGTTTATCCAGTCGATAGTGGTTAGTGTGAATAGTGGTTATTAGCGACACAATAGCTGACTCTTTCAAATTCCAATTAGTTTATTCAATTTCAATGCTCTTAGTGATAATGATGTCCTCGGTTTCTCTAGTCGATGTCCTTGAAATCCGATAAAGATTAGTCTCTCGCCGGGTATAGCTGGTTTCGTCACTCGTTGTAGCTCGATTCGACCTTCGTACTTGGAACCCCGCTGCTGCAAGGGTACCGGAAACAAATCTTGCGACAGCAAGGATTGCCGAATATAAGTCCTGAGACAGAAAGTATAAGTCCCCAGTGTCCCGCTAGTGTAGAAAATGTGTTATTTATGACTCAACCTTTTTTTTTAATAACCTTCCGGATCCACCCATGGCCCGCCTTAATCTTGTACCGGCGACCCTCGTCCCACACTAGGTGTATTCTCCGCCTATCGGGGCTCATCCGCTGAAACTCCTTCGCCAAGTCTCGAGGGAAGGGCACGCCGATCATCTCCTCATTTGCTCCAGGGGCTGGTGATGCTGGTGTCCCCTCTGTGTGATGGGGCTCCGGCTGTGTCACTAGCGACGACCCTGCGTCTAGTCCCAGCGATTTACCGGGAGTGCGAAGCACATCCCTCGCTACTGGTGTAGCGGGTACGCCTTCCTCCTTCTCCGACGAAATCTCCAGCACCGTGGGCGTCAGGGCGCGTACACCGCCACTTTCACCTCCTTCGCCGGCCACCAAAACGCCGGCTCAGCTGGGTTGGCGACGCCGTCGCCGGTGACGTGAGCTCTGCTGCCGCCGCCTTCTTCAAAATGGGGGACGTCGCCAGATCCATATCAGGCAGACTCGGTGCCCTCCGACGAGGGTGGGAGGGCAGCCTTGTTGGTTTTCGGGCGGTGTTGCTCATCCTGTCAATTGCTTCTGAAAATCCAGCTGAGTGGGCGGTCGCCCTTTTCCTTTAGCCGTGCCTATGAGTGGGTGCGTGATATTGCCGGCACTCGCAGCACACACAAAACTTTTATTGAGTGTGTGTCTTTGCTTTGCTTAGCCGGTGGTAAGTGACACCGGAACACATATTCCATTGGTGTAAGTAGGGTGGCAAAATGTGACACACTTGCAGCTCTCTGCTGTCAGCCAACCGAAACGAAAGCATATCGCACGGTGTTAGCTGAGCCAAGATGTTGTTAATACATCTTGCGCTGAGAGACTTTCAGTTGTATAGGATGACTTTCGCCATATGTTATTTGCTTAGGATAGATTTTCAGATAAAAGATGTGTGACATATTTTTCGTCTAAATTAGTTTTTAAAAAAAAAGATCTGTTGAGAAAAAGGCTAAGTTGGCGTAAAGAAAAGGCGAATCACATAAAATGTTTTTTTTTTTATATTCCATTTATTATCACATTACTTAATAATTCAGCGTAACTAAACTAAGCTGGGACTACAGGTGACGCTAGATTCCCACGGTACTACCGCAAGGCATTGCTTCGCAGGTCCTTTGTGTCACCTATAGACACTGTTTAACATTAAATTAAACCCTTCCTGATGCGCTCCGCTTTTCTCAGGTAAGTCATGACCGATGCTGCAAAAACTCCGGTTGCTTCCCATTTTGATGCAGACTCCAACATTCCGTTAACTAGGTTATCCTCGGTGATGGGGCCACCTAGTGCTACCTCCAATCTTTGCCGGTGTTGTGCGAATCTAGGGCACTTGAACACCACATGCTTGGCATCCTCCACAGTGCCGCGACTACACGATGGACACTCGTCAGAAGCGTCGTGACCGAAACGTTTTAAATAACTTCTGAAGCACCCATGACCTGATAGAACCTGGGTGATATAGAAGTTAACCTCTCCGTGTTGCCGATTGAGCCAGGCTGCGAGGTTGGGGATTAAACGGTGGGTCCAGCGGCCTTTCCGAGAGCAGTCCCAACGGTTTTGCCACCGGTCGATGGATCGCTGTCTGGCTTCAGCGCTTACAAGGCGTATGGAGGGCCCGTCGCCTGCGTTGTTGTTTACTGCTTTGATGATCGAATCAGCTTCAATTGCCAGCTCATTTATTGGTACCATTCCTGAGATTACTATCGATACGTCGAGCAGATTCCTCGGTTGTAGCTTGGTACAGACATCGCTTTGGACCAGATGGGTGCCGCGTATAATATTATAGCCCTGCACACATTCATCAGTAGTTGACGGCGTTGTTGCTTGGGTCCACGAGTATTGAGCATAATCCGAGAGAGTGCTCGAAATGATTCGGAGGCCTTTGCATTGATGTAATCCAAGTGCTCACGAAAAGACAGCCTTGTGTCTGGCATAACACCAAGGTATTTAATAGCCCGCTTCGATGTTATTACTGTGTTAGTAACAGTTATCTGTGCAGTCTCCACCATTTTTCGACTGCTAATGAGGACAGCTTAAGTTTAATGGGCTGCTAGCTGCAGTCCCGTAGAAGTAAGCCATCGTTGAACACGTGCTATGAACGAGTTACACGTCTCTTCAGTCGTTCGGAGTTCTTTAGCAACCACTACTATTGCAACGTCATAAGCGAATCCGACGATATGTGAGTCAAGAGGAAGTGCCAGCCGCAAAACTCCATCATACATAGCGTTCCATAGAAGGGGCCCCAAGACAGACCCCTGGGACACTCCAGCTGATACGCAGTGTGTTTTAACATCATCAGTTGTGGCATATTGTAGCACTCGTCCTTGGAGGTAACTCTTTATTATATCCAGGAGATATTCTGGGACACAGTAGTTAGACAACGACAGCACTATTTTATCCCATCTGGCAGAGTTAAATGCGTTCTTCACATCTATCGTGGCGACTAGGCAGTACTGCTTGGTGCCTCCCTGCCATCTTGAGCCTTGGATGGCCTGCGAGGCAATAGAGGTGTGACCTTATTGATTGCGTTGATGATGGAACTCGCTTTTCTAAAGCCGTATTGGTTTGGGGACAACCCTCCCCCTTCGGTGATAGCCACCTCCAATTTCGTGCAGATCAACTTCTCCAGTACCTTCCCCAGCGTACTTAGAAGGCAGATGGGCCTGTAGGACGATGGATCGTCCATCGGCTTGCCCGGCTTTGGGAGTAATACCAGCGACTTCCAAATTGAAGGAAAGGTTTTCTCTGCAAGACACGAGTTGAATACCTGCACAAAGGCGTTGGGTTGCAGGAATACGGCTAGTTTAATTGCCCGATTCGGTAAGCCATCGGGGCCTGGAGCTTTGTTGGGCTTAATGGTCCTGGCGACAGTCAATAGTTCACTCACCGTGACCGCCTCTTTGGAGGCTGTTATGCTCTGGTTAGGCGCAATTACTTCTGCAAGCTAATAAGAAGGTATGGTCGGGAAAAACGTCTCCACGATCAGCTTTAGTTCGGTAGCATTCGTTGGTGCGTGCTGCCTTCCAGCGTAGATGGCTTTGACGACGGTCTGTAGGCCTTACCCCATGGGTTGTGCTCGGTCGAGTTGCAGAGATGTAAAAAATAATCTCTTTTGCTGACTTGAATTTCGAACTTGACCAGTCTTCTGGCCGTCTTGTATTCAGCTTGCCTGGCGTTGAAGCCTGGCCTACCCCGGGCTTGTTGGTAGCGCCTTCTTGCATGAAGGCAAGCATGTCGGGCATCTGCAATGCGCTCATTCCACCAGAATGTAGGATCGTGGTGTCGTCTGTAGGCAATTCGTCTCGGCATACTTATGTCGCAAGCTTAGGTAAGGATGTTTGACATTTGGCGTGCCCTGCTATCAGCATTGCCATCTGTGCTGATTAAATGAAATGCTGCGGAAAAGGTCTGCGTGTTGAATTGTTCAACGCGATATGCTTTAACATATGGCAATCCATTATCCATTGACCGTGCACAGTCGCCAAAAGTGAACAGAATGGCCAAGTGGTCGCTCGCTGTATACGCCTCGCGGATGGGCTAGCGAAAGTGAGGTCGCAATCGATCCTATTTCAGCTCTGCTGAATGTGCTCTGAGAGCCAGTGTTTAGCAGCATAAGATCAAGCAACGCTAACGTTTCAAGAAGGGCTCGACCTCTCGCGTTTGTCACCAGACTGCCCGTTGAGGAAGCACTCGACCGATTGACAGCTGGTGTTGTTGTTGTTTATAAATTAAAATTACAACTGTGGTATGTTATAGTTATGTTAGTTTTTTGGGAGATGGGTGCGACATATAAGAAACGAGCTTGTCACTCCAGACAAAACATTTTTGAGGTTTTGGATGATTAATGCCTTTATAAGAAAGATTCCGGATTTCTAAATCCACATGCATACTGCTGACCGAAAAAATCAGAAGGAAAATTGAGTCGAGTACAATTAGGTTTGTTGTAGACATCTGCATGAATGCATTCATTTCCTACACCATAGTACGGTACAGTAGTATAGTGTTGTTAAAATACTGCACTCATTTTTTGCTGTGCAGTATTTTCCAGTGTGCAGAAGAATCGAGTACAACATTATACTGTTCTCACTCTAGGTGAAAGCAGTAGAAATGTAGTACACTTCGTGAGTGAGTGCAATATTTGTCTCGTTTCTACACGTTGTACACCATATACAAATATGAGTACAGCTTGTGTGTAGTGTCTTACAATGGTACAGTTGACTTTAAGATTTTGCAAGACGTAGACATGGATGGTAAAGAGAACGACGCAAACGCAATAAATGCTAATGAAAGTGTAAGTTTTTGTCAAAATAAAATTATATATTACTTATTCATGTTGATTTATTAAAAAATGTGTTATTTTACTAGAAATTTGTGTTCGTTTCGTCTTTGTAATTGTCTTTTGCAAGGTAATGTATGTATATATGTATGTTTTGTCTTTGTAAGTGTCTTTTGCAAGGTAGAGTATGTATGTTATAGTATATACATATGTATCGCTATCAACTTGGTTCAAGTATTTCATCATAATTGTTACTGTTAAACCAGTGTTCATCGTTGGATAGCTCAAATGCGTTGACACTTTTTAAGCAGTACGCAGCTAACATAAAAGCAAAATTATTGGCAAATGAACTCAAGCCATCTCCTAATCGAGGCCGGAGCAAAGTTTGGGGCACTTTTTCTCGAATAGTCGATGAGGCCGGCATAGAGAACCCTGATGTAGTGGTGTGCAATACATGCAAAAATGTTTATAAATTTGATAAGAGCACATCGAATTTAGTGAAGCACAAATGCTACCTAATGGAGAATACACGTAAGCACAGCCATCCTGAAGTTGATGCAGATGTGGAAACAAAAAAAATGTGCATTAAGCTTGCAACTGAATGGACAATTAAGAATGGACGATTTTTCAACATTATTGCCGACTCAGGACTCAAAAATATGGCCCAATTTTTTATATCTGTTGGTGCGAAGTTCGGGGAAAATATTAATGTAGAATTGTTATTGCCACATCCCACAACAATTTCACGGAATATCGGAGCTCTCTACGAATATCATTTTAACGAAATAAAAAAAGAAATAGTGGATGGCACGAAATTCGGATACGGCATAACATCAGACATATGGACAGACGACTTCTACAAAATTTCATACATATCGTTGACGATACACTACGTCGCAGAAGGAACCCTTAAAAATCGCTTGCTTGCAGTTAAATCAATGGAAGGAAAATCCTGTAAATAAGAACTATGAAATTTTATTGATTATTTGGAAATAAATTTTTTAAAACCAAAACTTTGTAGGTGACAGAATCAGAGGCAAAATTGAAAACATTCTACGTGACTTCGGGTGTGATTTGCTAATGGATGAACCCATAATAGTCACCGACCGAGGCGCTAACATGAAGGCTGCATTTAGTGGACTAAACACTTTAAACTGTGTCAATCATTTAATTCACAATGTAATTGGCAAAGCTGTGGATGCGGTGCCAGAATTGGAGAAGATGGTGATTCATTGCAGCAAACTCGTGAAGTATTTTAAGAAGTCAGGTCAAAATTTTTTTTTTCAAATCCACCTTAAAGAGCTACTGCCCAACACGTTGGAATACGATATTCCACCTGTTTAAATCCATCGAGTTGAACTGGATGGAATTATGCAACATATTAATTGAAAAAAATGAAATTTTTAGAATTCAGGAAATTAATTTAAATGATGTAAGCGCATTGGCAAACCTTCTGGCTCCTTTTGAAGAGTGTTCAAAGAAGCTTGAGGGTTGCAACTATCCAACATTACACCTTGTTATTCCACACATCAATAGGTTAAAAAAAATATCAGCGCCTAATGGTAACGATGTGGATATTATAAAAAAATGCAAGCTTGCTCTTGAGTCAAGTTTAATTAATATAGTTCAGAGTAATTTAAAAATTTATCATAACATTGCCCTTTTTTTGTTTCCGCCCACAAATAAGCTATCGCAATTTTCGGAATTAGAGAAGGAAGAAACATAAAAAGGTCTAGAAAAAATTATGATAGATTCGCTTTTAAAAAACAACACTGAACCAAATGATATTCCATGCAACCCCGAAATAGATGATATTTTCGCTGACTATGCACAGCCTACAGAAAACAATACATATTCTATAATAGGCAATGAAATTCGAACATTTCAAAATGTCCAAATTCCTTATAGTGCAGACTTTAATGTACTGAATTGGTGGGCAAACAATAAACAACAATTCCCCCAACTTTTTAAGGTTGTCTGCAAAATTTAAGCCGTTCCAGCGAGTAGCGCAGCATCCGAAAGAGCCTTTTCGGTTGCTAAAAACCTTATTAATAATAAGCGCTGCAAAATTGCAACCAATGATGATTTAGTAAATAAGATAATGGTTTTGCACTCGAATATAAACGTTTTGTACAATGATTCATTTTTAGAAATGAATTTATAAAAATAAAAACTATATTGACTATATATTTTTTTATTTGGATAAGACAATCTGATTTTCTGACTATCATTTACAAAATAATGTTTTTGCACTCGAACATAGAAATTTTGTATGAAGCGTCATCAATAACAACTCACTGTACAGTGAGTTTACTGCACACCAAAATAGTGTGCAGTAACAAAAACTGCACACTTGTTTTAGTGTACTCATTAACTGCTGTACAGCAAGGGAGTGAGTGAGACGACCAGCTGTCGATACAGACGCTTTATACAACACTCACTCACACCCATTTAAACTGTGCACAAAAAAGGTGTACAGGTTTTTATAATGAATGATTCTTTTGCCCATTTGAATGCATTCATGCAGATGTCTAGTTTGTTGTATTCGGTTATGAGTTCGAAGATTTAATATGTGAATCTATCTAGAAACCATGCCATATCTGCGGAGCATAAGCTACTTTAAGCATTGCATTTTTATATTTCTTAGTAGTAGTTGGCGACTTTTTTGAAGTGAGCTGACTGCAGCTTGTGGCACATAAATCTGGAGAGCCTATTGAAGTCATGTGCAATTTTTATTATATAGTCAAATAAGAACGATTAATTGCACCCATATTCGAATTCAAATACCATGGTTCAGGGTTCATTGTATGGCAGTAATTGTTTTCTCCTTAGGTAAATTGCAAATTATCGTAATATATAATGACGCCGCTCAGCGCCGTTTTGAGGGCGGGCAAGGGGGGCAACCGCCCCGGGCGCTAAGAAATTAAGGGCGCCAAAAATATGAAGTTTTAAAATATTTCAACGAAAGTGTGAAAACAATTTTAATATGTGGCTGCAGATGATAACAAAAACATACCAGAAACTGGAATATTTCTAATAACATTTTTAGAATTAATTGACCCCATGATTTAGAAACTAAATTTGAGATTTGAGGCACTTTTTAACGGTTCTGATTGGACAGTGCGCTTGAAAGACATACAATGAATTTGACAACGATTATTGTCACATTATTAGCAGACCGCTTTTGTAGCAAACTTCAAATAAATTAGAACCACTTACGATCATCAATTGGACAAGAGGGACTTAGCTGTCTCCGTTTGCTATCAATCGAACATCTCCAACTTTTTATTAAATAAAGGGTTTATATATTAAATCAAAATTTAAAAATTTTATAACAATATTAATAACTTGTTTAATGTATCGCAAAAGTCTGATTTGCTCTAACGTATGATTATGTGTGTTTAAGTGTTAACCGTGGGTATTTTTTTTGCTTCAAGGTGACGACGCCATGTGAGCCGCCTATCAACGCCAAGGTACGTTACTTCTTTGGCTAGTGGGAGTTGCGTATTAGACAGTGCTATCGGAGGACATGTTCGCATATTGAGAGTAAACTTTTGTTTATTTTCTTTAATACGCCAGTCGGCTAGCCATTTCTCTACAACCGCCAAATGTTCAGCTAGACGTGCTGTTTGCTTTAATGGGGCATCTGGAACGACTAAAAATTGCGGTGTCGTCGGCAAACGTAGATGTTGTTAGCCGCTCGTTTATGGGGATGTCTGCTGTGTAAATTACGTATAGTGTTGGTCCCAATACACTTCCCTGGGGAACTCCAGCTTCTATAATATGATCATCAGATGTAGTGGTGTTGCATCTCACTGTGAAGACTCTATTGTAGAGGTACGACTCGAGAAGCCTATGAGTGTACACTGGGAGCGTCGATTTGATTTTATGCATGAGACCTTCAAGCCACACTCGATCGAAGGCCTGGGAGACGTCGAGGAATATTGCGCTGCAGTATTCCCGATGTTCGTATGCTGTACGTGTTTCTGATGTTATTCGGTTAACTTGCTCGATGGTTCCATGCTTTTCTCGGAAGCCAAATTGATGTGTTGGGATTGTGTTGTGTGCTCTCAGATGAGGAATTATGCGCGTCAAGAGGCATTTTTGAAAAACTTTAAACAAGCACGGTAGTAGGCTAATTGGTCTGTACGCTGATGGTATTGTATGATCTTTTTTAGGTTTGGAAATCATTATAATGACCGATTTCTTCCATTTTTTTGGGAAGTAGCCGATGGTTGTAATCGCGTTGAAAAGTTTACAGATGAGGGAAATAGCACAGTTTGGAAGTTCAATGATCATTTCTTGAGTTATTAGATCGAAGCCTGGAGCTTTCTTTGGTTTCATCTGTTCTTTGATGACTTTTACAATTTCATTTGGACGAAATTCAGGTGGTTCAGGTTCGCCAGGACTATCAGATACACAGGATGATAGTAAAATCGAATTTGTTGCGGGGTTTGGTTGGAATACATGACGTAGGTGAGCAGCAAATGTGTTAGCTCTGTCTTTGTCGCTACAAGTCCAGCAGCCTGAGAAGTTTCTTATAGGCATTACCGTTTCGATCGGCGCACCTAGCGTAGGGTGAGCCCTTCACAAAGGATGCTTGGTTGGTGATAATTGCTCTATGTAGCGGCGTTGGGCATCTGCTTCTTTATGCTTTAGAGCTTTGCTAAGTCTGCGTGAAGCATCTTTAAAGCGGTGTTTTGTAAATGGTGACCGGTGAGACTGCCATTCACGTCGTAATCGTCGCTTTACCAGAACAAGTTGTTCTATTTGAAGATAAGTTTTACGTTGATTGGTCTGCACATGCGCGCGTTGTGGAGTAGAGATCTTAGCTGCTGCAACAAGTACAGATTCAGCAGAGCACTCGATGTCCGCTTCGATGTTGAACTGCGGGGCAAGATCGAGGTGAAAGCTAACGTATTTCTTGAACTTAAGCCAGTTGATTCTGTGTTTTGTGAGTCTTTTAGAATATTCCACATACTCCGGGGATTAGAGTAGATTTAATAACACGAGGGAGTGGTCAGATGCGTGGAATGTTTTTTATATTTCACAGCAATATCTATTAAGTCTGGTTGTTTGTTAGGGTCTGCTGGCCAGTATGTAGGACTACCCGGGGAAACATAGTTGAGTTTGTTGCTTGGTTTTATGATTGCGTTGTATAACTTCCTTCCTTTTGCGGTCACAAGGCGAGAGCCCCAGTGCGAGTGCTTCGCATTATAGTCTCCTGCTGTTATAAATCGCTGTCCCAGTGAATTGTATGAATTGATCTTCAGAGATTGTAAAGCGGGGGGGACAGTATACAGCGGCAATAGTAAGATTGCTGATGTCCTATTGTACAATTATAGATGTGGCTTGTAGAAAATTTGCCGCAACCCTTTTTTGGAATTCGTGTTTGTTGCGGTTTCTTATTAGAATACCGGTTTCGCCATGTGCTTTTCCATTCGGATGATCTGTGCCGTAGAATATATATCCACGTATTTGAAAGTTATATTTGTTAGTAATGTGCGTCCCAGAAAGAAGCATTACATCAATGTGATTTCGTATAGGAATTAGGTCAGTTCAAGTTTATGCCGTGAAACACCGTTGGCGTTCCACAGAGATATTCGTAGAGGCGCCATTGATTATTTGGATTGTTGAGATGCAAGCATCTGTATCAAGGTGTTTTGATTTTGCATAAGATTTTGCATAGTTGATCTCATAAACGACATGAACTCCATCACACTTTGTTGTAGGAAGAAAATCATCGCTTCAATAGAGCTTTGTGACTGCTGCATGGGTTGCTGCGCGTTATCCATACTCAAATTTTCTTGGATTACCCTTGCTGAGGGAGTTGATTTTTGAGGGCCAGACTTTAAAGTATTAGCGAAAGAAATGCCGTTGATAGTGTTTGCGGGACAAAATCAGGACCTAGTTGCTTTGGTGAAGAAGACGTCGGGTGTAGTTTGGGAAGCTATAGTTGCACCTGGCAGGTGCGGATGGCGTGCTGTTGGTACACGTCGGATGCTTCTTTTTAGTTCCTTGTACACTGGACAACCTCTGAAGGTAGCTGTGTGATTTCCACTGCAGTTTCCGCACATTTTTTTACCAGGGTCACTCTTGTTGACTTGGTGGGAATCAGGGCCATGGGAGTCTCCACAAGCTACACATACCGAACGCAGCGTGCAGTATGTCCTGGTATGCCCATATTCCTATCAGTTTGAGCATTGAACTGGACCATTCCGATTGTGTGGTTCCTCAACAATGATCCAGCGATGCAGCAGGAGCTGTAGTTTGTAGATCGGGTGCACTTCATTAGACCCCGTACTTAAAAAGAGTACAGGGGTCTATTGGGTTTGTTTTACCGAATATGTGCGTAACAGGCAGAAGGAGGCGTGGCAGACCCCATAAAGTATATATATTCTTGATCAGCATCAATAGCCGAGTCGATATAGCAATGTCCGTCTGTCCGTCTGTCTTTATGAACACCGAGATCTCAGAGACTATAAGAGCTAGAGACACAAAACTTGGTATGTAGGCTTTTCTATACTGCAGGCAGATCAAGTTTGTTTCAAATTTTGGCCACGCCCCCTTTAACCAGCAGCCAAACGAATAGGTTCATATTTAAATTTGAATTAACTGCCTGGCGCGCCAAAGTTTAAGTGTCGCCTCGACAAAGCTCGTTGCGATGCCACTTGCGTCGATCCAGATGCAGCTCTGCTGTGCGGGTAGATCAGCTGACTGGTAGATGGTATTTACCAACACTGGCAGCATGAAATGCACAATTGTGCACAACACCTGCAGAGAAAGTGCAAAAAGTGCAGGAAAAAGTCAGGAACACCGTCCTGCACACCAAAGGGCGCAGGTGAGCACTACCAATCCTCGAGAGCGTCTAGATACACTTTTCTATCACCTTTTTAGGTCAGTTCACAGGTTGAAAACAGAGGAAAGTTCGGAAAGAACACAACTTTGTGTGTGTGAGTGTTTATATGTGTTCTTCTGCGTAAACGTCTGTTTGGATCAGATCACTACATCGTTTTGCTTTAATTAAGTTTTAGTATGAAAAAGTTTTTTGTTTGGTGAGATATCAGAACCAAACTGATAGAATATGCATCTGGGCTGGTACATCCAGTGTAAAATCATCTTGAGCCATCGAGCGACGGAGCTGTGCTCTTGTTGAAGGCAAGTTGTGCACTGATTCAAATTGTTCGTTCGCAGCAGCAACTGACCTCGCATCCAGCTCGTGTCTGTGTGAGCTATCGATAACGATTCGAGGAACGTGCCCATCACTGATCTACGTCGATTCCGAGCGATTACGAGTACTATTTGCGTATTATCATTATTTTTTGTTTTTGAGATATCTTAACCAAACTGATAGAATATGCAACTAACTTAGTTTTGTACATCCTGACCGAAGTTCGTCTTAATCGGTCCACTATATCATATAGCTGTCATAGGACCGATCGGACGAAAATCAAGTTTTAATATGAAAAAGTTAATAGAATATGCATTTATGTTGGTTTTGTACATTCTGACCAGATTTGGTTCAAATCGGGTCCATATATCATGTAGCTGCCATAGAGCGAAACGAGCCGGGTGTTGAGCCCCCTTGTTTATTTTTTGATTTTAATTTTAAAAATTATAAAGTTGTCAAAAAAATTAAATATTTTTCGAAAACTAACCCAACTTTGAAATTCTCCACACGCCAAAAAATTTTACTAAAAACATACAAATTTTTATTTAAATTACTAGAACCAATTTTCAATTGAACCACATTAAAATTTCTGGAACAACGCAAAATTGTTTGTTGCCACGTATTTTCCTGAAATACGTCATAGTGCTGCGGTGTATTTTTATTAGCAAAATGTCTTTATTAGGGTTTTTATTTGACAGTGACAGCATGGCAGTAAGCACATGTGTCAAACATCACAGCAAAAACTTATACTGAAAAGTTTCCTGCCAGGGCATTATGAAATTATAACAAGGTGGTGGCTTCACTTGACGTTGTAAACGTCAACGTGAGCAGTTGTGTGAAAAATGTCTCGTGTTTGTAAAATTTGTCGCTCAAATTGGATTTGTTTGATTCGTGTTCCGAGAGACATAAATATAAGAAAAATATGGATAAATGCAACAGGAACAATATTAGAAGCCGACAATAGAATTTATGAAAACCATTTTAATGAAGATGATGTTTATATATCACCCGGCAAGGCAATGCGTAAGGTTTTGCAGCCAAACGCAGTTCCTCATAAAGAGATGTTTTATACTCGGAAGAAATTCCATCTATTGTTAGTGATAATTTGTGTGATTTTGGTTCGCAAACTGAGTAAGTACAACCTTTAAACTATTATTTCTGTGAATTTTTAGAAAGTGTGCTCATATCACAAAAATGAAATAATTGAAAGCGGAATTGCACTTGAAAATATGCGATTAAAATCAAAAATAAAGGAGTTGCAAGAAGAAAATGATCGGCTCGTCAAAAAAATTAAGACCATGAAAACATTAAAAGACTCGCATAAACGGGTATATTGGACCTCCGAAGACCTTTCAGCAGGAATTTGTCTGCACGCTGCTGGACATATAGGCATCTCCTGAAGAAAGGATTTCCATTTCCCTGTGTAACAGCCCTGCATAGATAGGCGGCAACTGTACAAATAAACCCTAGTCCTTTAAAGTTTATATTTGATCTTATGAAGATAGCAAATGACAAAGAAAGTTCTTCTGCATCTGAATACAACTACACTCAAAAATCCGTAGATGAGCCGAAAAACTACGTGCAAGTGGCAATGGCGCAGGTGTTGTGGAAATCGTGGAAGCAACCAATTTATTATGATTATGAAAAGCCTATGACAATTGATACTCTGTACATGCTAATTGAAAAACTCTACTCGGTTGACTATCATGTTGTGGCAATGGTGTCTGATATGGGTCCTGGGAATTCAAAATTATGGACCCAGCTTGGAATATCCGCAGGTAAGAAGTAACGAAACAATTTAGTTTCTGTATAAATAACGTATATATTTCATTTTCAGAAAAAACATGGTTTGAGCATCCAGCTAATGCGGAGATGAAAGACTTTGTATTTGCTGATGTTCCCCATCTAATAAAGTTAATTAGAAACCACTTCCTCGTCTCTGGTCTAAGTTAACTACACAATAATAACGGCAAGAACAATTGTGCAAGCAAGGAAACACACCTCTTTTTCTGGTTTGTCCATATTATGAAAGTTAACGGAAGACCACTTGAATGTCAAGTCCGTCGGGAGACAAAAAGTAAAATTGGCAACTCAACTGCTATCAAATACCACAGCAAGTGCCATTCGTCGCTGTCATCATTTTGGATTAAATATTTATAATGCCTGTGAAACAGCAGACTTCATCCTGCTGGCCAACGATTGGTTCGACGTTTATAATGTAAGACTTTCGACAGCTACGAACTCCAAGCACCGACTTCTCTTTCAAAACGGAGTGATTGTCAGCAATAATTCATTGGATGGTTTGTATAATTATGTAAGCACAAAATATGGCACTGATTACCTAATACCAAATAAGATATTGCAAGATCAATTAGAGCACCTTTTCGGCGTTCTACGATCAAAGGCCGGATTACACGACCACCCAAGTCCTATGGAATTTAAGTATCGACTACGCAAGTATTTATTAGGTAATGGTTTGGGAACATTTACTTAATTTGAATTATATATTTAGATACAGTCAACGTTTTTAGCAATTAGCATTTGTTTTCTATGTTTTTCTATGTTTTCTACGTCCATGTCCTCGTGTTTGTTAAGTATGGTTTGTGTTTTATTTTAGCTCCTCAAAACGATTTTATAATATAATCCATTTATATATGCACTCGTATTAAGCAAAAAGCACTGAGATCCTAGGCAACACAGGCAATGTTGTTGTCGAGGAGGAGGATACGCCTTGGTTAAATTTCAAGAATATGCCCAAATTAAGTTCTAAGCACCGATGCTCTAGCAATGTAGATGATGTTGTGGTCGAGGAAGACAATGTTTTCGAGGAGGAGATGGTGTAAGCCGATTTGGAAAACCTGCCTACATAACCTTCCATATCCACAGAAGAAGAGAATGTAGTTAGGGACCAGCTAACTGAAGATGTCATTCAGTATATATCTGGTTATATAGTGAAGAGATTTTTGCTTGATGATAAAAAGAAAATCAAGCATTAACCTATATTAATATGGTATCAGCTGTCGGCCTGACCAAGCCTTCAAATTCATTTGTTTCTAGGCCAAAAGGTTTAGAATCAGTTCTTATAAAATTAAATGGGGAAACTATTTTATATAGAAAGCATATTATAGATGTACTTGGTAAAAACGCAACGTATAAAGCACTTAAATAAGAGAATGAAAATTTAAAAACAAAAACAACGTTTGTTAGGTAATAAGAAGTTGTTATAAATGTAACTTTAATAAATAAAAATAAGAAAAACATGTCATTGCTTCTTATTTTGATTTTCTTTATTTTACAGCGCACAAAATCAAAATGAGTGAACAGTAAAAAAAGCCAAACAAAACAACTTTTCTATATATCTATCTCTGTCGTCTCTCTCATGTCAAACTCTCTCAGTGCTGACAGCAAAATCGTGGCCCCGAAAGAGAGCGAAGTCACCACCTTGTTATAATTTCATCATGTGCCAGGGTGCAAGACCCAGACCCTTGGCTACGAAAAGTCAGGCACGTATGCCCATGTAAAGATGACAAAAAACACGATTAAAAGTCGATAATTTCAATTGAAAGTTAGTATTTTTAGCACATTTTAGTGTGAAAGTTTTGACAACACTTGTTTATTGACGTCACGACACAAAAGCATTTGTTTGATTGGGGAAAAACTTTACAATGCAGTCCACAAATTACTTTGAAAGTCGAAAGAACAAAAAAATAACGGTATTTTCATATTTAATAAATATATAAATTGCTAATAATGGGCTCATCGAATAAAAATCAATAAAAATCATTAAAAGAGTACGTAGATCGTTAACTTAGCATCTAGACTACCAGGAAGCTCAAACAGTTTCAAACCAAATTATAAAACTGAAATTCAAATTCCTGGGCAGGATTTCAGTAATGCACATGTGCCCGCTGCCATGCTGCCACTGCACTATGGGCGAAAAGTCGAATATTCTGGCATAAACTACAATTTTAAAGCTAGAGTTTTCAATTTTGGCATGAGTGTTAGTTAGATTAAATTAGAATTTTGAATTTTTTTTTTTTATAAATTTGGACCACGGCATTAACTTCCCTTCCCACCCCACTTAAAAAAAATCGAAAATATTTTTATAAAATCTAAATATAAAGTTAGGCTAAAGTAGATTATATTGTTTATTATTTTTAAATTTGAACTTGTCTTTCCGCCGATCCGATATATGTATATATTTAACAAGTTTTTAGTGCAAGAACATTATGTTTCCTCCTCATCTAAAAAAAAACTTATATGTCACTGAAAATGCAAATTATTTGATATTGCGCAAGAATGCGCAAAAGATATTAATATTACTATATACTAGAGGCTTTAGATAATAACTTGCCATATTTGGTTGCTTGCGCCACCATGCACTTTATAAGTAATACTCAACGGAACACAACTACATTTGATTTTTTTCTTGCTAAAAACACATTAAATAAAACAGTAGACAACAAAACTAAACACATATTTTGTTACATATTACAACAAATATTGATTTAACATACCGTGAGCATCATTTTCCATATTTAATTTTTTTTTTTTATCAATGCGTTGCTTAATAACTTACGCTAGAAAAATTGGAACTTAGCGGGTCAATTTTCAAAAACAAGTGCTTTTACAAAACAGCTGACTTTAGAGAGTTGCCACATGAGAAGAGTTGCCACCGAGCCCGAAAAAACATATTTTTTAATCTAATTGAAGTGTTTACATTCAATAAATAAAGTTACATTTTGAAAATACTACCATACATTTTTTGACTTTATGCCAGAAATATCGACAAATCGCCCAATGTGCACTGTGACGTGAATACCCTAATTGTCTTAAGCCTAGTTTACACTCGAAACGAACTGAAATCGTTAGGTTTGTCCTTTTTCCTCGCTGAATGTTATGTACAGAATTTTGATATTTAGCTCGGTACCCAACAAATGGGTACTAGAGCCTATTAGAGTTGTGACAATTATGGTTCACTAAATTGAACACCTTTATCTCCGAGAATATAAAAGTAAGAGCAACCAATTTTGGTGATAATACTCCGGTGGTGACCTATGTCAAGTTTATTTTAAAATTTGGCCACGCCCACTTCCACCTACGAAAATTAAATAAAATCGAATAACAAGAGCAACTTTAGAGCTGCAGTCTTGTGACTTGGCACACAGGATGGGGGGACGAGTCCTGAGGTGTGCTGAAAATTGAGATCGGTTAAGAAAAAAAGAAGATATTTGAGGAAATATGATATATGAAGGACACATAATCACTTAGATCTTATAGTCTATAACAGATAGAGCTGCCGAAGTTGGTGACAATACTGCTATGTAGCGCACGCATATCAAGTTTGCTTTAGAATTTTGCCACGCCCCTCAATTTTCCTGTAATCGACAAAAAACTAAAATTCCCAAATAAGAAATGAGTTTCTCTTTGCACGCTACATGTTATGTTAATGTTATAATAACATAATATAATTTTAGTTATACATGTTGCACTAATATTATATTAACATAGTATAATTTATGTTAGACTTTTTTTAGGAATGTTATGTTCATCAATTTTATGTTAATAAACATTCATGTATGGCAATCTAAGGTTTTCAAACTAGGCACCTAGCACCTATAAAATTGTCCAGCAGCTCAAAAAAATTTTCTTCTTTGCTTTCCTGGGAAAATATGCTTGGAGAGTTAGTCAACATCGAGGGTTTTGGGCTGTGAGCTTAATTTTTTCCCACAAAGCCTTCAGAAATTTTAGAGCTTCCAGCTTTTGCGTGTCCCCTAGAGTATGTTGGAATCTTGGGCCCATATACAGGCAAGCGTCAAATCCTACATTAGTCACAAGCTTTTGTGATCGTTTTTCTATGGTGTATAAACCTCAATGCGAAACATGCCTGAAGCGTTCGGAAAACGTTCGAACGGGCCCATCTGGAGACAACCGTCGGATGGTCCCGAAAAAGCTATAACAGCTAAATCCAATAATTCTTTGCCAGATCCGACGGAGAGTTCACATTTAGTTGCATTGTCTTCTTCACTGGCAACGACAGTCTATAATTACATACAGACAACAGCACAAACTTAGACAAATCCCAGACATACAATATTATACCGTACCATAAAAGACTCAAACGATACAATGAAGCAAGGTCTAGAATATTTAATTCGGAACGTTCGACTCTTTGCTTGCGCAGGTTTTTACACAATACGGATTATTAGACACCGATGCCAATGTGAGTTGCATTGGAGATTCTCCAGCCAGCACCGATTGGTCTCACTTTGCTCAATTTGGAAAAATCTCTTCGCAGATTCAAACTGCGGAAGGGAAAAACCACCCAGTTATAGGTACGATTCTGATAGATGTAGAGTATAAAGGAGTAAGGAAGCCCATTTGTTTCTTCATCATACCGTCCATAGATAAACGAGTCATCCTAGGAGTTGATTTCTGGAAACAAAAATTCCTTTAACCGACGAGCAACGAGCACGCCTTGAAGCTGTAATTTCTTTATATACAGATTTCGCACAACAACTTGGGAAAACCTGACTTCCGCATTGACGTAGGGGACGCGAATGCAGTGAAACAACGTTTCTACCCTGTTTCTCCTGCAGTAGAGCGCTTGATGTACGCAGAGATTGTTAGAATGCTTGATTTTGGTGTCATAGAACGGAAAAGATGCTTACCCTCTGCCCAGCATAGACCGAATTTTCACTAGACTACCAAAGGCAAACATCCTTACCAAAATCTATTTAAAAGATGCCTTTAGGCAAATAGCTTTGTCTGCAGAATTTAAGGCTATAACGGCTTTTACTATACCAGGTCGCCCGCTATACCAATTTACAGTAATGCCTTTTGGCCTTTGCAATGCACCTCAGACCATGTGCCGTCTGATGGACCAGTAGGTAACCACTGAGTTGAAATATTGCGTTTTTGGTTATCTGGACGACTTAGTTGTCGTATCAGAAGACTTTGACTCCTATAGAAACATTTTAATCACACTGGCGGAACAATTTAGAACAGCAAACTTAACCTTGAATGTTTCAAAGAGTAAGTTCTGCGTAACCGAGGTTCAGTACCTAGGTAAGTAACCGGTAATGAAGGCATTTCTACAGACGCAGCTAAAGTGGAATCGATTAAAGCATGGCCATCGCCAAAAAGTTTTAAACAAGTCCGTAGTTTTCTTGGTATGGTAGGCTATTATCGCAGATTTATTCAAAACTTTTCGAATGTAACATCTCCAATCACCGACTTGCTCTCTGCGAAACAGAAATTTGAATGGACTGAATCAGCACAGCGAGCTTTTGAAAAGCTCAAACCTCTGTGCGAAAGTGTCTAGCAGGATTGGAGGCCACTGAAAAATTTCGATGTTACTTAGAACTCCAGGAGTTTGGGGTTATCACAGACCATGTAAGTTTGACGTGGCTGATGCGACAACCTAACTTAAAAGGACGCCTGGAGAGATGGGCTATGAAACTTCAAAGCTACAAGTTTCCCATCAGTCATAGACGAGGTAAAGAAATATTGTCCCGGATGCGCTTTCTCGGATGTATGCCAATGAGATTGACGCACTCGAGCACTGTGATCCAGTAATTGACTTACAGTCGCCTTGTTTCGAGGATGCTGATTATCGTCAGCTCAGAAAAAATGTCGCTAATAAGGAAAATCAGTATCCTGATGTTAAGATCATCGATCAGCTTGTGTATATCAGAACCGAACATGACGACGGAACAGAAGCTAGCAGACAGTTGTGTTGGAAATTATGGATACCGGTAAGTTTGACTAAGGATGTAATTAGAAGATCTCATGATGTTGCCATATCTTCGCATGAAGGCATTGCAAAAACTTTGGAATTAATTCGAAGATATTTTTATTGGACTGGGATGGATACACAGGTTACAGAATATGTGAACCAGTGCGAGATCTATAAGCAAACGAAAGCTCCTAATTATAATCTGAAGCCGTCAATCTTCATAAAGCATATGCTAGAAATGCACAGCATTATAATTTGAGAACTCGTAATATTCAGTTTAAGGAAGGTCAGGAAGTTTTCCGAGCCTGTTTTAGTAATTTTAGCTACTATCCAACACTCTTAGCAGCCTACCGGTAAGTCAATTTTGATATAGAAGCATATCGACAGTTTTGGCGCAGCCAACTATAAGTCCTTTGGCGCAGCCAACCTTAAGTCCTTAGCGTAGCCAACTTTACGTATGAATGTTCTTCCCGATTCTGTAGCCAAAGCACACAAAAGTACAAATATTGTAAGCGTCATTTTTTTGCGCCATCTGCTAAAAGCAGTACCATTGAAGGTTAGTGACGTTCCGCAAATACGTCAAACTAGTTCGATTGATTGTTTTTTCTTTGAGTAAGTACCCTTTTGTCTAGTTCAGATATTTTATTTTTAAAATACATTTAAATTTTCAAGGACTCGATTGTGTGCAATCGCACATTTATACGTACTCCTCTGCAAGTGGCATATTGATTGGGAATTGATACTCAGCAAAGCGTGCGATACAGAATCTGCGACTTCGCCTCCGGTTGCAGTTAAAACGACGGCAGCGCGCATGATTCTGCTGCAATTCAGCACTTTGTTGGATTTATATATATTCTCGGAAGGGAAAAATCCAATAAAAATTATATCTGCAACACGAATCGGAATTCTAACTCGACTATACGAAAAGCATCCAGACCCCGTGGAATCAACACACAACAGGACAATGATCCAGTAGGCGCGACAAAATTGCAAAATTTCGTACTCTGCGCTGCCACGCGACTTTCGTCGCGTAGTGCTCTAATTGTTCTTTTGTATTTGCTCTGATTTAGGAATTTGTCTTTATGAAATTTGCTTTCAATGCATTAACAGGTACCGTGAGTAAGATTAAACCTAGAATATATATATATTTAAAAAATAAAATAGAAATAAATGTTCTTGTAAATAAATAGAGATCCTTATGGAGACGTAATTTCTCTTTGCATTTCCTTCCAGTAGGAGGTAAATAATCGCGTTGTAATCAACTTTGGGATTTTTCAATAAAAATTCCGACTACTCCGGAGCCGTGCTTTCTACCACGAAATGCAAACACATGCATGTCTGCAGAAAACACAACTGCAACTGCACCCTAAGCATCTGCAACACGCAAATCAAAAATGTCCCTTCACTAAAAATACTAGGCCTCCACTTCAACAACAAACACAGATGGAACTCACACACAGAACAACTCACGCACAATCTTAAACAAACAATCAACATAATAAAATGCCTGTCATGTCCGAAATTTAACTGCAACACCTACACACTTCTTAACATTAACATTAACATTGCCCCGCCCCTCAATTTTCCTGTAATCGACAAAAAAACTAAAATTCCCAAATAAGAAATAAGTTTCGCCTTGCACGCTACATGTTATGTTAATGTTATAATAACATAATATAATTTTAGTTATACATGTTGCACCAATATTATATTAACATAGTATAATTTATGTTAGACTTGTTTTAGGAATGTTATGTTCATTAATTTTATGTTAATAAACATTCATGTATGGCAATCTAAGGTTTTCAAACTAGGCACCTAGCACCTATAAAATTGTCCAGCAGCTCAAAAAAATTTTCTTCTTTGCTTTCCTGGGAGAATATGTTTGGAGAGTTAGTCAAAATCGAGGGTTTTGGGCTGTGAGCTTAATTTTTTCTCACAAAGCCTTCAGAAATTTTACAGCCTCCATCTTTTGCGTGTCCCCTAGAGTATGTTGGAATCTTGGACCCATATACAGGCAAGCGTCAAATCCTACATTAGTCACAAGCTTTTGTGATCGTTTTTCTATGCTTTCAATGGGGCTCTTACCAATTTTGAGTACAATTACATTTTTTTTGTCCATTCTTTTAGTTTTATTTTGTTTGGAAATAAGCTTGCATGTAAGAATAGAAATTACCGGGAAACGTACAATTGTTTTTTGAAAAGGATTTATAATTTATGTGTAACAATCGACAAGTCTCACATAGCGAAATTGGCGTTGAAACTTTCGTCTTCAGTTTTGTTGTCGATGGTTTCGATGTTGCAAAGGACATCTTTAGTTTTACCCAATGCATCGATCAATTTAAATGTAGATCTCCATCGGGTAGGGCAATCTAATTGAGTTAACTGTTTTTTTATTTCTAACTTAAATATTGCATATTTCGACATTGAAGTAAAAAATATTTAGTTTCCGGCTTTTTTTGAATCATCCAATGCGCAGAGCTGTGCAGCGTGAGCAGCGAATCGACCAATTTGTATCCCGCCGACGTTCATTTCTTCAGTTTTTTCATAGCTATCGACTTTCATTGCGTAGTCGCCATTATTGGATGCTAAATATGTTACGTTATAGTCATCATCAACAAATTCACTTTGTTCCAAAATTTTTGACGCCTTTATCATATTTTCCCCATTGTCCGATGTTATGGAAACAATGTGTTTGCCATTAATAGGCGCCTGCTAAAGCGCTTTTCTCACAAGCAGCTGTCTGGTTTTAAAAGGGTGTTGATTTATAGACTCTCGTGCACGAAGGTTTATTGAAAATTCCATTGAAATACTATCAGCACGTTTTCGCGTATTACAATTGCCAATTGGTCTGAACGAAACGAAAACTAGACTATTGATTTATGACCAGACCACTGCCATGCTGCGCCCTGTATAATTTTTTACTGTCAAAAAACTCAAACTACTTTTCACAAAATTTAGTTGCAACAGAGCTCAAGATGGTAGTGAGGTTCCCAGGGAGTGGAGACTGGCAAACAATAAAAGCTCTTATGATCTGTCGTCAAATCGTGCATATTTGACGAATGATGCCAAAGAGATTTGAAAGGAATTAAGTGAATATTTTGTGACTGAAGGAGAACTAGACTTTCAACATAGTCGTATTTAACTAAATAAATACTAAAATATTAAAATATATTTGTATCATTTATTTAAACCTAGGCTTAAAATTTTTATTGTGAATATTCTAAATTAAAATAACAGTCTTTAGTAACTTAAAAATTAATTACTGTGTTTATTGACTAATAAAATAAAGAGCACAAAAGAATACATATATACAAATACATTATTTTATATGAAATAATTAAAATATGTTTGCTCAAAGGAAGTAACCAATTTTAAAATGTCTTTGCGAAGATTGGCTGCATCGTATTCATTCATATGTGAAATTTCAGCATATATATAATTGCACATCTGCTTGTACGGGTCTTTTTTACCATCCTCCGAGCTTTTTGTGACAGAATCAATGGCTTTCTTCATTGTGCTTACAATAACCTCCGCCGGATTACTGAGGATTACTGCGGATTACTGAGGGGTGGCGATGGCTTGTTTCTTACAGGTGAACAAAGGTGCACATCTCTTTGTCTATGTTTAAAATAGCGTCAGTGCGCTGCAACTCCTCAGCCTTTCCTAAAAAATGTAACGAAGTAAAGTGTATTCAAACGGGAGCTCTTCTGGCGTCTTGCCCTGATTTTCCCTTTTCCTTTTCCTAGATACATTAATCCGGTATTGAATTCGAAGATTTGATCATTTTGATCTAGGTCCGACTCTGTGTATCGACCCTCAAAACGTTCAAATATTTCTACCCATGCACTGTTGCTTTTTATTTTATTTGAGTATTTCCAGTGCCACATTCGAGATGCATGGATTTACTTCGACCAATTCAATAAGTTTTGAAATGCCATCCTCCAAGAAAATTGTATAACCTTTTTTTCTTTGGCTTTTCCGTGCAATTTTTGCTGGGGAACTTTCAGTGAATTCAACAATTTCGGAATCCATTTTTGTTAATTAAAATGGCAATTATATAAAACGACATCTTTTTTTTTATATATATATTACTCACGTTTACAAATAATAATTCAAAAGTTCATTGTTTTCTTCTGTAACTAACCTTTGAGCTGTGAAATTGCGATATCATTTGACAGTCGAACATTTTGTGTTGTCGACACTTGCAAAAATTTTAAATTACACTCAACAACCCTTTAATTAAAATAATATTAGCAAAAATGTATAAAAAATAAATAACAGGCACAACAAAAAAAAAACAAGATTAAAAAAATATTTATTTTAATTATGTTTAAAAGTGTTTAATTTAAATAATTCATTTGTTAATTAATTATGCTCATAATATCATACCTTCGGACCGTGCAGACGTGTTTCTTTAAAGAGTTCCGAATTAATCAAAATTAAATAGTACTCAAGTGCAGTAAAAATCTAAAATTAGGCCAAGAGCCCCATAGTGCGATGCGCACGATCATCCATTTAGTTTTGAAAGTGTAATTAAACAAATATATAAACTATAAGCAAATCAAATATAATTTTAATTGAGCAAGTGTTAACTTCAATGAGTCACTACGATACCCGTGCCCAACGTCAGCGCGAGCAAAAAAATAACGCTTAATTTAGCTTTGTCGCAGAAGCAAAACCACCAACGCAACACACAACAGCCGAAAAATCAAAGCAGAACCTCTTAGCCGTAGAAGATGTGAGAGCGCGTTCTTGCTCTCCGATTTTACCAACTACAACTCCAAAAGAGTTGTGCCTCTCCATTACCGACCCCCTCACCGCGGAACCCACTATCACCACCAAACTTGCCCGTACAAGTCGCTGCTGCTAACGCTACGGCAACAACAACGTTAACTGTGTCAACAGTCGTCGTACCATCTTTTGCTGACCAAGCGCAAGCTCTTTCAACTACTGCTTCGATTGCAAGCGCAGCGTCAAAAGCAGCGGGTCCGGCTAGGCAGACCGGAATGGATCGCTACATTCAAATAAAGCGAAAACTTAGCCCACAAAAAACACCGTAAAATCTCCAAGTATCTAAATGAAGCTAAGAAAAACTTCTACACTTATCAACTAAAAAGCAGCAAGGGCCTGTAGGTTGTAATTAAAGGTATTGAACCGGATGTAACCCCTTCCGAGGTCGCAAGTGCGTTAAAAGAGAAGGGCTTTCTCGCTAAGAGAGTTACAAATATTTTAAACAAAAACAAAATTCCGCAACCTCTCTTTAAAGAAGAACTGGAGCCAGATAGTCAAGCTCCCAAGAAAAATGAAGTGCACCCGATCTACAAACTACAGCTCCTGCTGCATCGCCGGATCACTGTTGAGGAACCACACAAACGGAATGGTCCAGTTCAATGCTCAAACTGCCAGGAATATGGGCATACCAGGACGTACTGCACGCTACGTTCGGTATGTGTAGCTTGTGGAGACTCCCATGGCCCTGATTCCTGCCAAGTCAACAAGAATGACCCTAGTACAAAAAAGTGCGGAAACAGCGGTGGAAATCACACAGCTAATTACACAGGCTGTCCAGTGTACAAGGAACTAAAAAGCCGCATCCGACGTGTACCAACAGCACGCCATCCGCACCTGCCAGGTGCAACTATAGCTTCCCAAACTACACCCGACGTCTTCTTCGCCAAAGCAGCCAGGTCCTCATTTGGTCCCGCAAACACTGTCAACGGCATATTTTTCGCCAATGTTTTAAAATCTGGCCTTCAAAAATCAGCTCCCTCAGCAGCGCCCCCAAGGGTAATACAAGAAGATTCGAGAATGGATAACGCGCAGCAACCCATGCAGCAGTCACAAAGCCCTATTGAAACGATGATTTCACCCTACAACAAAGTATGATGGAGTTCATGTCGTTTATGAGATCAACTATGCAAAATCTTATGCAAAATCAAAACACCTTGATACAGATGCTTGCATCTCAACAATCCAAATAATTAATGGCGCCTCTACGAATATCTCCGTGGAACGCCAACGGTGTTTCACGGCATAAACTTGAACTAACCCAATTCCTATACGACAATCACATTGATGTAATGCTGCTTTCTGAGACGCACCTTACTAACAAATATAACTTTCAAATACGTGGATACGTATTCTACGGCACAGATCATGCAGATGGAAAAGCACATGGTGGAACCGGTATTCTAATAAGAAACCGCATCAAACACGAATTCCACAAAAGGTTTGCGGAAAACTATCTACAAGCCACATCTATAATTGTACAATCGGACATCAGCAATCTTACTATCGCCGCTGTATATTGTCCTCCCCGCTTTACAATCTCTGAAGATCAATTCATGCAATTCTACAATTCACTGGGACAGCGATTTATAGCAGCAGGAGACTATAATGCGAAACACCCGCACTGGGATTCACGCCTTGTGACCGCAAAAGGAAGGCAGCTAAGCAACGCAATCATAAAGCCAAGCAACAAACTCAACTATGTTTCTACGGGTAGTCCTACATACTGGCCAGCAGACCCCAACAAACAACCAGACTTAATAGATTTTGCTGTCACAAAAAACATCCCACGCAATCTGATAAGCGCCGTAGCACTCTCGGATCTTTCATCCGACCACTCCCCCGTGTTATTAAATCTACTCCAATCCCCGGAAAATGTGGAATATTCTAAAAGACTCACAAAACACAGAATCAACTGGCTTAAGTACAAGAAATACGTTAGCTTTCACCTCGATCTTGCTCCGCAGTTCAACATCGAAGCGGACATCGACTGCTCTGCTGACTTATTAGAATCAGTACTTGTTGCAGCAGCTAAGATCTCTACTCCACAACGCGCGCATGTGCAGACGAATAAACGTAAAACAAATCTTCAAATAGAACAACTTGTTCTGGAATAGCGACGATTGCGACGTGAATGGCAGTCTCACCGGTCGCCATCTACAAAACAACGCTTTAAAGATGCTTCACGCAGGCTCAGCAAAGCTCTTAAGCATGAAGAAGCAGATGCCCAACGCCGCTACATAGAGCAATTATCACCAACCAGTACCAAGCATCCTTTGTGGAGGGCTCACCCTACACTAAGTGCGCCGATCGAAACGGTAACGCCTATAAGAAACTCCTCAGGCTGTTGGGCCCGTAGCGACAAAGACAGAGCTAACACATTTGCTGCTCACCTACGTCATGTATTCCAACCAAACCCCGCAACAAATTCGTTTTTACTATCATCCTGTGTATCTGATAGTCCTGGCGAGCCTGAACCACCTGAATTTCATCCAAATGAAATTGTAAAAGTCATCAAAGAACAGATGAAACCAAAGAAAGCTCCAGGCTGCGATCTAATAACTCAAGAAATGATCATTGAACTTCCAAACTGTGCTATTTCCCTCATCTGTAAACTTTTCAACGCGATTACAACCATCGGCTACTTCCCAAAAAAATGGAAGAAATCGGTCATTATAATGATTCCCAAACCTAAAAAAGATCATACAATACCATCAGCGTACAGACCAATTAGCCTACTACCGTGCTTGTTTAAGGTTTTTCAAAAATGCCTCTTGACGCGCATAATTCCTCATCTGAGACACAACACAATCCCAACACATCAATTTGGCTTCCGAGAAAAGCATGGAACCATCGAGCAAGTTAACCGAATAACATCAGAAACACGTACAGCATACGAACATCGGGAATACTGCAGCGCAATATTCCTCGACGTCTCCCAGGCCTTCGATCGAGTGTGGCTTGAAGGTCTCATGCATAAAATCAAATCGACGCTCCCAGTGTACACTTATCGGCTTCTCGAGTCGTACCTCTACAATAGAGTCTTCGCAGTTAGATGCAACACCACTACATCTGATGATCATATTATAGAAGCTGGAGTTCCCCAGGGAAGTGTATTGGGACCAACACTATACGTAATTTACACAGCAGACATCCCCATAAACGAGCGGCTAACAACATCTACGTATGCCGACGACACCGCAATTTTTAGTCGTTCCAGATGCCCATTGAAGCAACAGCACGTCTAGCTGAACATTTGGCGGTAGTAGAGAAATGGCTAGCCGACTGGCGTATTAAAATAAATAACCAAAAGTGTAAACATATCACGTTTACTCTTAACATGCAAACATGTCCTCCGTTAGCACTGTCTAATACGCAACTCCCACAAGCCAAAGAAGTAACGTACCTTGGCGTTCATCTTGATAGGCGGCCTTGAAGCAAAAAAAAACGCAGATTAAGCTAAAAGCTAATAACCTCTATTGGCTTTTGAATCCCCGATCTCCTCTCAGCTTAGACTACAAGGTCCTACTCTACAATTCAACCATAAAACCAGTGTGGACCTACGGCTCGCAGCTGTGGGGAAACGCATGCAGTAGCAATATTGATGTCATCCAGCGAGCACAATCAAAAATCCTGAGGACTATCACTGGGGAACCATGTTATGTTCGAAACGTGAACATTCATAGAGATTTGAAAGTTATATATGTCAAAAATGAGATAGCAAGACAAAAAGCGAGGTACAACATTAAACTATCTTCACACCCAAATCCTCTTGCTTAACGGTTAACTCGGGTTTGCAGTCGAACCCGCCTTAAACGAAACGACCTTCCAGCCCAGCAATAAACCCTTGGGGCACCGTAGATCATATTAAGTCAACATGACTGTTAGTTAAGCTTTAAATATAAGATTTGATAAACTTATTGTAAGTCTCCCTTGGAGAAGATTCAATAAATAAAGGCAAAGTAATAAAAAAAAAAAAAAAAAAAATTAATTATGCTCAAACTTGTATTTCTATTAGTTTGAAATTTTACCCAAGTCTATTCATAGTCCTCAGCACCGATTTTAATTTTAAAAAATATAAAACGTTTGCACAGTTTGTACTAGCATTTTTTTTTTTTAGGTACAAACGTACACAAACCATTTTTATGCAGTTACTGGGCGGTCACACTGTGTTCAGACAAGGTCAAATACAAAGCACAATTTTAGCTTCAAAATGTGTGCAAACACTTTTTCCAAAAATTTAGTGTTGAAAAATTTAGGCGGTCAGACGTTTGTGACATCATTTGGGCAAAATTTAAGTCATTTTGACACAAATATTTCGCCTGTTTGACCTTACCATTTGAATCCTTTACCTGCACTATTGCTGTGGCAAGAGCGTACTCTTCATACGCTACATTAAGCGTATGAAGCATTTTTGTTCGCTCGTCGTCTACATATTTATACCCTTTATTTCTAATGTATTCTATGTAGACGTTTTGGCTAAGTTTTTTAGCTAGAATTAACTCTGACAATAACTCACAGCCAGTTTTGACTCTGTTCAAAATTGCCTGATACTCGCTCAATACATATTTAAATTTTCTAACGAAACACTGTACTTTTTTCGAATCCTGTGATTAACTCCAACTGTCGGAAATTTTTTTTTTGTCGCCTCAGCAGTCTCCTCAGGAGAGATGCTGCTGAGAAGTGTAAAATTTGTAGCTCGTTACCCAAAAAATGGGTACTAGAGCCTATTAGATTCGTAACAATTATGGTACACTAATTTAAACACCTTTATCTCCGAGACTATAAAAGTTAGAGAAACCAAACTTGGTGACAATACTCCGGTGTTGACCTTTGTCAAGTTTATTTTAAAATTAGGCCTCGCCAGCTTCCGCCCACGTAAATTATATAAAGTCGAATAACAAGAGCAATTTTAGAGCAACAGTCTTGAGACTTGGTACACAGGATGGGGGAGTCCTGAGGTGTGCTGAAAATTTCATTGAGATCGGTTAATAAGCAGAGAAGATATTTGCGGAAGTATGATATATGGAGTAAACATAATCACCTGGATCTCAGAGATTATAACAGCAAGAGAATTTTATGACAATATTACTATGAAGCGCACGCAGATTAAGTTTGCTTTAAAATTTTATTTTAACATTTTTAAAGTAGAAAGTGTCAACTAAATTAAGCCTCTGTACGAATTGAAGTTTTTAAGTATTTATTTATTAAATTAATGGTTATTAAATCTAACTGACGCGAAGATATTGGTAGGGAGCATAAAACTGTCGAGTTGGCTCGACTGTGGGCCTTACATACATCACCGCGAGCGAAGCGAGCCGGGGGTAGGCGAGCGCAACGAGCCCCTTTGTTTTGCTATCGATATACGTATTTGATCGACCGTGCACTTTAGTTGAGACCTGTTAAACCAAATCAGCTGTTCATAAACAAAACAAAATGACAATAACTAATTTAACCACAAAAAAAAAGTGCAGGAAAGCGTCAATTTAATTATTGCATAAATTCAATTTTATTTATTTAATATTATCATTGAAGAAAGTTTTATTTAATTTTATTTATATTTATTCATATCTGCGTTCTTCACTTTATCGGCATTTATTAGCTAAACCTTATCCACTTTTCCAAAACCATTAAAACAACGCTTTCTTGGTATGCTCTTTATCGGCGCGCTCATTTTTTTCTTTGTTGACTGATCAAAATAGGTTTGAAACCAATTTCCAATACGTAACTGCGAAGAGTTAATACGACGTTATGCCGATACGTAGCGAGAAGTGTGAACCAAATATCAAACTGCAAATTGTAAAATTTGTTTTACCGTTTGTTTTGTATGGAGTTTTTAATTTCGCTGTCGTTTCACTCTAAATGTAACTTTAAAATCAATAAAATAATTAAAAACTTATCTGATATTCACTTTGCTAAGCATGCCAAATACATCGATTGTTCCCTTTTGAATTTAAGCTCATTAGCTCAATGACAAAGTAAATTCAAACCTAAAAATCTTGTCGAAATCCCAACAGGTAATCGAAATTCATTTTGTTACAACCTTGCCGAATTTTTATGCTGGTACAGACCTGATTATTTATTTACTAAACTTAATATCGCTCGACACGAAATTGGATATCAGAAATTTTGGGGCATACAAAGACTTTGGTCACTAGACTTTTAAGAGGATTTCTTTTTATGATCTATTTGATCACTTGCTTAAAGATTACTTAAACTTACCCCAAGTAGAGTTCCCTGTTTCTGTAAGATAGAACGTTTTCTACGCCGTATTTCTTCAGTACCATCATTAGTGTCTATAGCTTCTGTTGCTTCCATAGGTAGCATCATCAAATTATTACTCTCATCTTTACTCTGTAAATTCAAAACAAACTGTTCAGACTGGGCGAATACATTTTTAATTTATTTCATAACAGTAACAGAATTTTGGAATAATATAAAAATCCTGCATACTTTTCGGGGAGTGTACTGAAATAATAACTTTATTAATAACTTTGGTACAAAAAACTTTTTGGTTTTTTTTTTTAGATATCTCAACCAATCTGACTGATAATACATTTAAGTTGTTCTTCACCATTTTGACTAAATTCATATCGGTTTACTATCATATAGCTGCCAAAAGAGCGATCGATCGAAAATTACTTTTTAATATGAAAAACATTTCTGTTTTTTGAGATGTCTCAACTAGAAATGGTCACGGGTCTCTTTTTAAGGCCCGGCCCTGCTCGGACCTAAATTTAATTTATCAAGCCCTGCCCCGTAATTTTTTCAAAAAGGCCCGGCCCGAAATTATTATATAATACAAACATATTAAACATTTTTGTTCCCATACTGTCCATTTTTTTTCGAAATCGAAAAAAATTTGAAGTTTACTTGTTATGTAAAAACTGGATGTTCTCATACCCCGTGCCCATTAAAAATGAGCAAAAAAGAGTATAATGTGTTTGGCAGAATGTGTGTAACAGGCAGATAGAGGCTTGGTAGATCCCATAGAGTATATATATTCATGATTAGGATCAACAGCGAGTCGATTTGGCCCTGTCCGTCTGATTGAACGCGTCGATCTCAGAGACTATTAGATTCAAAAATTGAATGTGCGAGTGAGACAGCATGTATACGTTTATTTACAAGGCGCGCACAAAGGCAGTACGAGTACGACAGAGCGATAAACAAAAATATTATCGATATTAAGTAATGAAAATGTTAAAGTATAATTTATGTACATACAAATATACCATTAAATTGAAATATAGTTGTGTTAATATATAACAAAAAAAAAAGTCTACATAAGGTAAAAGTCTAGTGACAAAAGCAATTTCCTGCCCCAAAATTTCTGCTATCCACTTTGTGACGAACAAAATTCAAATAATAATATACAAATTTTAAATAAATATATAAAGTAAAAAAAGAAAAATTAACGAAAATTGGCATTGCGCATAAAGACTGAGCTTCTTTATACATAAAATTATTTTTTGTGCAGTGCCAATGTTTGTTTTATAGACGCCGTACTTAAAAAAAGTATAGGGGTCTATTGGGTTTATTTTACGGAATACGTGCGTAACAGGCAGATGGATGGTGCCAGACCCTATAAAGTATAAAAATTCTTGATTATTTTTTTTACTAGTTGTCGGATTTGAGTGATCGATGTATCAATCGACGCGTATTTTTTATAAAAATGTTTAAAAAATAAGAAATTTTATAAAAAGGCCCCAACGGCTCGATTAGCTGCAAAAAACTGTTCGGTTGTCTATATGAACAACGGGATCTGTATTTAGAACACAGATTTCTATATACCTCACGCAGATAAAGTTTGCTTCAATTTTAGGCCACGCTCCCCTCCGGTTCCGGAAGCCACAGCTTCTAAAATAATACTGTTTTTATGGTGAATGACGTTATTAATAAAGTTATTATTTCAGTCACCTAAAAGTACGCAGTAGTTTTTGTTGGGTAGAAATTTCTATAAAATACTTTAATATGTGTTGAAACAAGTAACGGGTATCCTATGGTCGGGATCTCGACTATAGCCTTTCCCCCTTGTTATTATTAATATTTCCGATTCCTCACACATATTTTCAATAAGTTTCTGCTTATTATCATTGTGAAAAAAACTTAAAAATTTCCGCTTTATTAATCACATTAAATTATACATTGTCTTATATTTTAAATTTCGCGCGCACTACAACAGCCGTGAGAGGGGAAATGGGTGCTGCCAGAATGCAGGCTCAGCAAAGTTGTAGTTTATAAATATCTTAACCAAATTGTTAGATTATGCATTTAAATTTGTTTTGTACATTGTAACCAAAGGAACAATATATCGAAAGTCAACCTCAGTACAGGGTACCTGGGCACAGGGTATCCTACTGTCGAAAGTGCTGGACTTGTTTTCTAAAGTACTTAGGTGACATTTTTCATGTGATATAAAGCATTTATAACCCGTTAATTAAAAAAATATGTTAAAGGGTACATTGTGTTTGTTGGAATGTATGGAACAGGGAAAAAGAGTTTTCCCGACCCGATCAGCATCAAAAACCGAGTCGATATAGCTATGTGTTTCTGTCCGTCTGTCTGTCTGTCCGTCTTTGTTTTAAATATAAGCCACGCCTCCTCCACCCCCGTAAATCGCGAAAAATTGTTTCGGTTGTCTGTATGAACAATGGGATCTCAGAGACTAACGACCCTTTTTTGCACACTGATTTGATTTTGATTTCGAGAATTTAAAAAAATTACGGCAAAACACAAATTGACAAATGATAGTGTAAAATCTGTTCTTCTAAGACTTTTTATAAATATTTTGGTTGCAGAATAGTATAATTAGAATAATACTATTTGTTAATAATCCTTAGCTGCAATTTTACATTTATTATCTGCGTCTTTTTAAGCAATAGTCGGAAATTAGTTTCAATTCTCACAGCCCTTTCTTAGCTGTCATATCCATCTGGGACATTTTTAGTAATTGTTCAGCATTAAATATATAGTTATTAAATTATTCATTCTTAAATTGTAAGAAACTTTCAACATCCTCCAAATTAAAATAACCTCAGCCTTATGCCTGATTTCGTGAAATTTTTAAATTTGACTGGCAACCCTACATATTTTGTATGTAGCAGCGAAATCAACTCTGTAACGAAACCAAATCCGAATCTGTTCTAGGAATCCCACCACTAAAGGTATTTGGTAATTAAAGTTAACCCACAAAAAAAAACTTCTACAGTGAGTTTAGTGACGAAAGCAATTTCTAGCCCCAAAAGTTGTGATATTCAATTTTGTGACGTACAAAATTGAGTTTAATATAAAAATTTTAAATTATTAGATATATATTTAGATATAAAATATTAAAAAAAAACTTCAACAGTCCCATTAGTTGCAATCATTAAAAATTTTCCCCTCCCACTTACACCCCCGCATCTCATGACCCAGGTCAGTTAGAACTAGTGGGACGGTGCTACAGTCGAATATACTCGACAGTCGGAGACCCCGTACTAACTATGGAAAAAACTTATAATGTAAAAAAATTTAAAAAAAATTAAGTTAACCTAAATGCATACTCTATCAGTTTGGTTACGATATCTCATAAAACAAAAAAGTTTTTCGTGCTAAGACTTAATTTTCGCTCGATCGGTCCTAGGATAGTGCTCACTATGTTATAGTGCTCCGATTTGAATAAACCTTAGACAGGATTTGTAAAGCCAAGTTTAATGTATATTCTATAAGTCTGGTTACGATATCTCATAAAACAAAAAAGTTTTTTATGCTAAAGCTTGACTTTCGACCGATCGGTCCTATAACAGCTATATGATAAAGTGGATCGATTCGGACCAACTTTGGACAGGATATACAAAAACCAAGTTTTATATATATTCTATACGTTTGGTTACGATATCTAATAAAACAAAAAAGTTTTTCATACTAACGCTTGATTTTCGTCCGATCGGTCCTATAACAGCTATATGATATAGTGGTCCGATTAAAAAAAAAAACAAACTTAACCTGCCTGCAATATAGAGGAATCTACATACGAAATTTGGTGTCACTAGCTTTTAAATTGCTCTTATAATTTGGATTTGAATTTTTTTTTCCGATTTGTGGCCGATAAAGGGGGCGTGGCCGAATTTTGAAACAAACTTGATCTGCCTGCAGTATAGAGGAACCTACATACCAAGTTTGGTGTCTCTAGCTTTTATAGTCTCTGAGATCTAGGTGTTCATACAGACAGACAGACAGACGGACAGACAGACAGACGGACATTGTTATATCGACTCGGCTATTGATGCTGATCAAGAATATATATACTTTATGGGGTCTGTCACGCCTCCTTCTGCCTGTTACACACATATTCGGTAAAACAATCCCAATAGACCCCTGTACTTTTTTAAGTACGGGGTCTAAAAAGTTTTAGTATGCCAGCTTGTAAGTTAGGACTAAACCTTTCGATCGGTATATTACTCAATCTGATCGGACAGTCATAGCAAATTTTAAAATTAACTGTATATATTGCTAGTCGCTTCATATCTATTATCTATTTTTATATCTATTATACCACTGAATTGCAGCAAGATTGGACAAGTAAAACGGTAGTTATGGCGATTTAATGTTTTCGAATTAATACAATTAATTCGTTTAAAGTACTTTTATATATATTGAAATAAGTAACGGGTATTCTATGGTCGGAATCCAACTATTTTTTATTTTAATATGTTTTTGCACTCAGTTAAAGAATTTAAAGGACTTGAATTAAGAAAGAAATAAACTTTAATTTAGTACGTTTCGAAGTTATAAGAAAGAAAATCGCTGGAAGTAAGTAAAAAAAAATTGTTAAATTTAGTATTTCGGGATTATATTGTGATCACAATATTCTTAAAACAATCCTGAAACGTGCTTGACTTATCCGATCCTTCTTGATATCAAACATTAATTGAAATTCTTTAATTTCGAATTTTCTTTTTGAATCAAAATCTTTTAGGATTGGCAGACTTTTGACATCGGAAGTTCTCGATTCAAAAGTTGTTAATTTTTCTGTCAGTGTATGTACAACTATCGGTTCAACAATTTTCGTCATAAAATAAAGCATAAAGCAGTTCCAGTTGTTATAAGGTTATTATATGATGCGTATTTGAATATATATTACCATTGTGATACACATAAGCACCTGCAATATGAACATCCCAAAGGATAAAAATGCCAGTGTTGTCAAGGCGATGTCTGTAATATCGTTAAGGCTTATTTCTTTAATTTGCTTTGTGGGTTGTGATACAGCGTTTGAATGTTCTGGCTCTGTGTGGTCGTCATAGCCTATAACAATAAAATAATTAGTGACACTTATATGCATACATAGATTATTTTACTTTGAAATCGTACCGGTTTTGCTAATTTGTTCGGCATTTTTACCAAAAAGTGCTTTCTTTAGTGACAAGCGGGGCATCTGAGCAATTTTATGCAAATACGGCTTTACAAAATATACAACATTTTTAAATTTTTTTTATTACTATGTATATTGGTTACAATTTAATAACATATTAATAAAGCATAACAGGATCAATAGAGAATATGCTGAATGACTTTCATTCGTTTTTTAATTTTTATGTCTTGTCTTGCAAAAAAATCAAGTCACTGAGTTAAGGGAATATTTGATGGCGCAAGTTGCTGCAAAGCGAATCACCCAGCAACAACTGCAATAAAAGTTCCAAATTTACAGATGTGCTCACTAAAATAATACTGCCTTTAGGCCTGACTCCAGCAGGCCCGCAGGCCTTTTGCCTGAAAATCAAATTAAAGCTGCTGCCAAAACAATATTGCGTGACTCGACTAATATTTTCTTAAAATAATAATTAGATAAGACGGCCCTAACCTAATCTAGTAATTATAAAATTTTAAACAATTCGTAAGTATATTTTTGTTTAAATATACAAACAAATCCGCTACGAAGTTATTCAGAATATTAAGCGAGGATGGAAAACAGCAAGGAGTTTTGTCAGGAAATAGAAGGTCTGAAGACCAAACTTCTTAAAGTAAGCAGATAAAGTACTCTGCACAAATGCGAAGACAAGAAAAAAAAGAAAAAAAATTTTTTATTTAAAAAAATAATCATAATAAAATACAGCTTAGAACATAAAAGTTGAAACAACACTGGTAATTAATACGGGGAAATATATTACAGGCATTGATGAGAAACTCTTAAGATATATAGCAAGGAAAACGTGAGGGAACCCTGTGGAATTTTACAAAGTTAAACTTTCCGCCGGTTTTCTTATAATCCATAAATATTTCTACATCTAATACAATTATTGTCATGAACGTATCGAAATAGAAAACCTACCAAAAAAGTATCGACTTGTCGATTTACTGAAAAGTATTACATCAAGTGGCAAATATCAAGTTAAACATTTTTTTTTAAACTGATTTGTAATTACAGAAAAAATGTTAATCATCAAAAAGCGATTCTGTAAATTAAATTAAATTAAATTAAATAAGTAAGAACAAGTAAGTTGTCAATTTTTTTTAGAAAACAATTTTATCAACGGCTTTCTGTACTATCGATTTTTACATCATTAGTGTATCCCGAGCCTCCTTCAATGCGATACAGATTTTGTGACAAAATGATAAAAATCCTCTGCACGATACAAAAAAAAACACTATGTAGATCCTATAATGTGAATACCTACATTGAAATAATTGGATTCATGGCGTGAACTATCATAAGCGTAACCTGTAATGTCGCCTTCATCACATTCATCTTCTTCCAGGTACGTTACCAATGTTGATCTGGAAACTGGGTTGATTTTTCTTCTTTGAATTCGGTTATTAATTCCTTGTAGTTCCTTACCGGCTTCATTTAATTGATGTCTGATATCGTCTAGAGTGGTTGTCCTGCAAAGTCAAAATGATTATCAATATATTAATACGCTAAAAGTTGCATGGGACGGTGACTTTTCAACCGACATTTTTTGAACGACGCAATATTAAATTTTGCCATTCACATTATTCGCATCAGTTGTCAAGCAAAAATTCCATCGGTAATTGTTTTCACAGAGTCTGCTCATAGTCCTAACAACTCCATAGAAGAATGCTCTAACATAGTAGGCAGGTGCATGTAATAACGCCCAATGCAAAAACGCCCATGGGCGTTATTTCACATCCAAAAGTGCAATAACGCCCAATTTTTGAAATTGCAATAACCCAGTACTTAAAAAAAATAACAGGCAGAAGGAGGCATGGCAGTATATAAATTCTTGATTAGCATCAATAGCCGAGTCGATATAGCATTGTCCGTCTGTCCGTCTGTGTGTCTGTATGAACACCTAGATTTCAGAGACTATAAGTGCTAGAGACTAATAACTTGGTATGTAGGTTCATCTTAATTGCAGGCAGATCAGGATTGTTTTAAAATTCGGCCACGCTCCCTTTATCGGAAAAAAATTTCATATCCAAATTATAAGAGCAATTTAAAAGCAAGTGACACCAAATTTGGTATGTAGATTCCTCTATATTGCAGTCAGATTAAGTTTGTTTTTTTGACAACGCCCATAGGACCAATCGGTCGAAAATCAAGCCTTAGTATGAGCAACTTTTTTGTTTTATATAAAATTACGGTTTCTATTAATATTATCTATAATCTCACTTAGTTGCAGCACTATCGGACAAGTAGAACGGGAGTATTAGCTAACCAAAGTAATTTATAAAGTTATTATTTTAATACAATTACCTAAAAGTATGCAGTATGTTTTATTGGGTAGTAATGTCTTTATAGTACCTTTATAGATATTGAAGTGGAGTTGCTAATCTGCTTTCATAGAGATCGGTTGTGTCGCGCTTACGCAAAATTGTTTTTCATATTCTGCTTTAAGCGGCTCATTCTCTTGTGTGCTAAAAATAGCACATATCGTAACATTCGTAAACAATAACACTAGGCAACAAAATCGCACTTTTTGCGAGTTACAGAAACCAAACCCACTTTTTTGGATAGATTTGGGGGCAAAACCGACGAAAAACATTTTTTTTTTTTTAATGGTGAGATTTTTGTTTAAAATTTTTCAAAATTTGTCTTTTTTTTAATACTTTTTTTCTGAGGTGCGCCCACGTTTGTAATCATTACTCGAGAATGCCAAAACCGATTTATCAAAGCTTTACTGTATCTAAAAGTTAATGAATATATCTATATTTTATTTATACACAGTCTTAGATTTAAACCAGTAGTTTAAGAGATATCAATTTTTGAATTAAGAAAATAATGATTTTTTCTTGGCTTTTTTCTTAGCTTTTTTCACTAAAAAATTCGAGGAAAATTCGAAACAATTTTTTTACATTTTATTAATTATTTTATTTGCGTAGCTGTTATAATTACGCGATGTTTAAGATATGATTCATTAAAATCTATGGTGAGACGGCGATATGATATTATGTTGAGTCGAGGCATGTTTTTGTCGACTTTTTTGACTTCGTTGTGGTGTGGCATGACCTTTAGTATGAACATTTTTTGTGATTTTTGATATATCTTAACCAAACTCACAGAATTTGAATTTGTTTCTGTTTTACACATTGTGATTAAAGTTGGTTCAAATCGGTTAACTATATCATATAGCTGACATAGGAACGATCGGTAGAAAGTCAAGTTTTAGTATGAAAAACTTATTTGTATTTTGAGATATTTCAACTAAACTGACAGAATATGTATTTAAGAGGGTCATTAATTTGTTACTATTTATATAGCTATATAAATTACCCATCGTTTAAAATATTTACCATTAAGATATATGGAAAGACGGCTAAGTTATTAGTATTTAAACAATGAAACAATTTTTTCGCAAAGGTTGATTTTCGACTGATCGGTCCCATGGCAGCTATATGTTATAGTGGTTCGATTCCAGCCAAATTTGGACAGGTTGTATAAGACAATACGAGATTCTTAATTTGTAAGTTTGGTACAGATAACATAAAAAAACAAAAAAGTTTTTCATACTAAAGCTTGCTTATCGACCATTCGTATCGATCGTTTCTATGGCAGCTTTATGATATAGTGCTCCGATTTCAACCAAATTCGGCAAGGATGTGAAGAACAATTAAAAATACCCAATTTATGAGTTTGATTGAGGTATCTCAAAAAAACAAAAAGTTTTTCATACTAAAGATTAATTTTCGACCGATCGTTCCTATGGAAGCTATATGATATAGTGGACCGATTGGAACCAACTTTGGTAAGGATGCATAAGACCTACTTCAATACATATTCTATCAGTTTAGTTAAGGTATCTTAAAAAATAAAAAAATTTTTTATACTAAAACTTGATTTTATTCCGATCGGTCCTATGGCAGCTATATGATATAGTGGACAGATTCGAAACAAAATTGTTGAAGACATAAAGGGCATCATAAAATACACAATTTGTGGGTTTGGTTAAAATATCTAAGAAAATAAAAAAGTTTTTTTTACTAAAGGTGGATTTTCGACCGAACGTTCCTATAGCAGCTATATTCAATAGTGATCCGATTTGAACCAAATTTGGTAGGGATATATAACACATTCCCAGATATACAATCTGTGCGATTGGTTGATATATCTCAAGAAATAACACAACTTTTCATACTAAAGATTGATTTTCGACCGATTGTTCCCATGGCAGCTATATGATATAGTTAACCGATTTGAACCAACTTTAATCATAATGTGTAAAACAATAACAAATTCAAATTTTGTGAGTTTGGTTGAGATATCTCAAAAAACACAAAAAATTTTCATACTAAAGGTCATGCCACACCACAACGAAGTCAAAAAAGTCGACAAAAACATGCCTCGACTCAATATAATATCATATCGCCGTCTCACCATAGATTTTAATGAATCATATCTTAAACAACGCGTAATTATAACAGCTACGCAAATAAAATAGTTAATAAAATGTAAAAAAATTGTTTCGAATTTTCCTCGAATTTTTTGGTGAAAAAAGCTCAGAGAAAAATCCAAGAAAAAATCATCATTTTCTTAATTCAAAAATTGATATCTCTTAAACTACTGGTTTAAATCTAAGACTGTGTATAAATGAAATATAGATATATTCATTAGCTTTTAGATAAAGTAAAGCTTTGATAAATCGGTTTTGGCATTCTCTAGTAATGATTACAAACGTGGGCGCACCTCAAAAAGAAGGAATAAAAAAAAACCAGATTTTTGAAAAATTCTAAAAAAAAAATCTCACCATAAAAAAAAAAAATGGTTTTCGTAGGTTTTGGCCCCAAATCTATCCAAAAAAGTGGTTTTGGTTCTTGTAACTTTTGGGCTGTTGCCTAGTGTAATCATTAAGTGAAGTGTGGTGTAACTTCATTCTCTGCCCTTCGGGCAAGACATTCCCCTCACCACGCGCGCAGTCGCAAAAGAGGGGCAATAAATACTTAGCTTATCAGAAAATTTGTTCTTTCTTTGCTCTGTTTCTTGGACATTTTAATGCGCAAATTATTTACTAAATATTGACTTATTATTATTAATGCAATGGATGAAAACAACTTTGCTGACTCTCAGCTTAGAAATAATTATGGAAAAATTTTCTCAATAGCAGGCAAATTACCTTATGAGATTAGGGATTTGTGCCGCTCAGAAATTCAACGCAACACATGCAATGAGACTCAAAGCAGTAGCTTCACCACAACAACTGTAACATTTACTAGTGCCACCAGCAGCACCACCTAACCATGGGAACTGTTACAATGAGCAGCATTTGCCCAAGAAAAGCTCCATATCGACATGTCTTGATGACATGGCAGCAAAAACTCTAAGCGATGCTGCCAAAAGACTGTTGGATGCTCAAAAACGACGATCGGGCAAGAGAAAAAATGAAAAGCCTTTGTCCCCCATCTCTTTTTTTTTTTTTTTTTTTTCCTTTGCCTTTATTTATTGAATCTTCTCCAAGGGAGACTTACAACAAGTTTATCAAATCTTATATTTATGGATGACTTCAATATTGCTACTGCACGCGTTTCCCCACAGCTGCAAGCCGTAGGTCCATACTGGTTTTAATGTGGAATTGTAAAGTAGGTCTTTGTAGTCTAAGCTGAGAGGAAATCGGAGGTTCAGAAGCCAATAGAGGTTATTGGCTTTCAGCTTGATCTGCGTTTTTTTTGCTTCAAGGTGGCGACGCCAGGTGAGCCGCCTATCAAGATGAACGCCAAGGTACATTACTTCTTTGGCTTGTGGGAGTTGCGTATTAGACAGTGCTAACGGAGGACATGTTTGCATGTTAAGAGTAAACGTGATATGTTTACACTTTTGTTTATTTATTTTAATACGCCAGTCGGCTAGCGATTTCTCTACGACCGCCAAATGTTCAGCTAGACGTGCTGTTGCTTCAATGGACATCTGGAACGACTAAAAATTGCGGAGTCGTCGGCAAACGTAGATGTTGTTACCCGCTCGTTTATGGGGATGTCCGCTGTGTAAATAACGTATAGTGTTGGTCCCAATACACTTCCCTGGGGAACTCCAGCATCTATAATATGATCATCAGATGTAGTAGTGTTGCATCTCACTGCGAAAACTCTATTGTAGAGGTACGACTCGAGAAGCCTATGAGTGTACACTGGAAGCGTCGATTTGATTTTATGCATGAGACCTTCAAGCCACACTCGATCGAAGGCCTGGGAGACGTCGAGGAATATTGCGCTGCAGTATTGCCGATGTTCGTATGCTGTACGTATTTCTGATGTTATTCGGTTAACTTGCTCGATAGTTTCATGCTCTTCTCGGAAGTCAAATTGATGTGTTGGGATTGTATTGTGTGTTCTCAGATGAGGAATTATGCGCGTCAAGAGGCATTTTTGAAAAACCTTAAACAAGCACGGTAGTAGGCTAATTGGTCTGTACGCTGATGGTATTGTATGATCTTTTTTAGGTTTGGGAATCATTATAATGACCAATTTCTTACATTTTTTTGGGAAGTAGCCAAGTGTTGTAATCGCGTTGAAAAGTTTACACAGTTTGGAAGTTCAATGATCATTTTTTGAGTTATTAGATCGAAGCCTGGAGCTTTCTTTGGTTTCATCTGTTCTTTTATGACTTTTACAATTTCATTTTGACGAAATTCAGGTGGTTCAGGTTCGCCAGGACTATCAGATACACAGGATGATGGCAAAAACGAATTTGTTGCGGGATTTGGTTAGAATACATGACGTAGGTGAGCAGCAAATGTGTTAGCTCTGTCTTTGTCGCTACGGGCCCAGCAGCCTGAGGAGTTTTTTATAGGCGTTACTGTTTCGATCGGCGCACTTAGCGTAGGGTGAGCTCCCCACAAAGGATGCTTGGTACTGGTTGGTGATAATTGCTCTATGTAGCGGCGTTGGGCATCTGCTTCTTCATGCTTAAGAGCTTTGCTGAGTCTGCGTGAAGCATCTTTAAAGCGTTGTTTTGTAGATGGTGACCGGTGAGACTGCCATTCACGTCGCAATCGTCGCTATTCCAGAAAAAGTTGTTCTATTTGAAAATTTGTTTTACGTTTATTCGTCTGCACATGCGCGCGTTGTGGAGTAGAGATCTTAGCTGCTGCAACAAGTACTGATTCTAATAAGTCAGCAGAGCAGTCGATGTCCGCTTCGATGTTGAACTGCGGAGCTAGATCGAGGTGAGAGCTAACGTATTTCTTGTACTTGAGCCAGTTGGTTCTGTGTGTTGTGAGTCTATTAGAATATTCCACATAGGGTCTGCTGGCCAGTATGTAGGACTACCCGTAGAAACATAGTTGAGTTTGTTGCTTGGTTTTATGATTGCGTTGTATAGCTGCCTTTCTTTCGCGGTTACAGGGCGAGAACCCCAGTGCGGGTGTTTCGCATTATAGTCTCCTGCTGCCATAAATCGCTGTCCCAGTGAATTGTAGAACTGCATGAACTGATCTTCAGAGATTGTAAATCGAGGAGGACAGTATACAGCGGCAATAGTAAGATTGCTGATGTCCGATTGTACAATTATAGATGTGGCTTGTAGATAGTTTGCCGCAAACCTTTTGTGGAATTCGTGTTTGGTGCGGATTCTTATTAGAATGCCGGTCCCGCCATGTGCTTTTTCGTCCGGATGATCTGTGCCGTAGAATATGTATCCACGTATTTGAAAGTTATATTTGTTGGTAATGTGCGTCTCAGAAAGCAGCATTACATCAATGTGATTGTCGTATAGGAATTGGGTAAGTTCAAGTTTATGCCGTGAAACAGCGTTGGCGTTCCACGGAGATATTCGTAGAGGCGCCATTGATTATTTGGATTGTTGAGATGCAAGCATCTGTATCAAGGTGTTTTGATTTTGCATAGTTGATCTCATAAACGACATGAACATCATCATACTTTGTTGTAGGGTGAAAATCATCGTTTCAATAGGGCTTTGTGACTGCTGCATGGGCTGCTGCGCGTTATCCATACTCGAATCTTCTTGTATTACCCTTGCTGCTGAGAGAGCTGATTTTTGAAGGCCAGATTTTAAAACATTAGCGAAAGATATGCCGTTGACAGTGTTTGCGGGACCAAATGAGGACCTGGCTTACTCGAAAAGAGTAAGCAGCAGCTAGGTTTTGCACTGGCTCCCCACCACTCCCCACCATTAGCCAACAGGCAAACTCTATTAATAGATTTGGCATTCTTGCCAACACCACTAACGAATAGAATGAGGAAGACTTGATGAATGAGAAAGATGATAAAGACAGTGAACATATTGATGAACATTAATCTGACGCAATAAATACTGGCCAATTTTCGCAAGAACCATCTAACACTGATAATCAGCTTAAAGGTCCCCCGAAACCAGCGCAAATTGTTGTTGACATAAGCAACTAAAATGACTTATTTGAGCTTATAAAGGAAGTGGCAAATTTGAATAACGTTGTCGTCAAAGCTAATCAAGGGGAAACGGTCAGAATCTTTCCCAAAGAAAGTGACACTTCCAGAGCTATTGTTAGCCGTATGAATGAGATTGGTATGGAGTTCCACACATATCAAATGTTGATATAAAAAGTACACAGAATTGTAGTAAGGGACTTACATCACAGCACCCTTAACAATGACATTGCAGAAGATCTGAAAAGGCTATGAAGTTCTTCACATCCATAACCCAAGTTCAAGGATTAATAAAGACGAAAAACTTTAATCTTAAATTAATGAAATTTACCAAGTGAAGACCCTTTGTCGACAGAAAGTAAGGATTGAAAGAATTCAAAAATCTTCTGAAATTTCACAATGTCGTCGATGCCAGGAGGACAGCTGTACAGCAAAATACTGCCGCAGACATCCCAATTGCGCCAGGTTTGGCGAAAATCGCCAAACTACACAATGCACACTTCCCGCAGACGCACAGCCTACCTACATCCACTGTTCTGGAAACCATATGGCCAACTACAAAGGATGCTAATGGTACCAGAAGTTTCTTCGGCGATCTATGGGGCTTGCAAGAAAGGCGAATAATTAAAATAAGACTGGACATGTATTCATTTCTAGTGAGCAGCAACAGTTTCCTACCTTGCAGTCTAATTGCCGCAAGAGAACCAACCAATCAACAGTTCAGCAGCAACCAACTCAACAAAAGCGAAATATTGTTCATCATCAACCAATTGTAAGCACCGGAGGTAACACAAGAGTCTCCTATGCCGCAGTAGCAAAATGTAATTTAAATATAATACCATTAAAGGGTGGACCTGCTCAGCGTCGTCTTCACAATCTACAAGTGCAACAGATATCGCAGCAACAACGATTGAGTAATCAGGAACACAAATTATTTGATGTTCAAGCACTGTTGCAACAGCAACAGAAACAGTTTCAGGAATAGCAACAGCAGATCCAACAAAAACAACAACAGCAGTTTCTTATGTGGTTACAATTCCCAGTCTCTAAACAACGTTTCAGCTTCACAATGAATCCACTAAAGATTCTTATCTGGAATGCTAACGACATTTCAAGAAAAGCTAAAGAAGTTGAGCTGTTCGCGCACAACAACGGCGTAGACATTCTTCTTTTGACGGAGCTTAGTATTAGACGAGGGGAAACTGTAAAGATATATGGATATGCCTCCTATCTAGCATTAAGGCCATCACGCAATAATAATGGCGTTGGCGGAGCAGCGGTGTTCGTGAGAACCACTCTTCGCCATTTTCAACAAAGGGTCACAGAGACACGCAGCATACAAATGTCATCAGTAAAAGTAGCCACAGGACTGGGTGACGTGGAGCTCAGCGCGATCTACTGAACTATTACTCAAAGCTGGGATTTGGACTCTGATCACTTGCCTCTAATCATCAGCATTGAGACAAATGGTACTAATGTTAATCCATGTCCTCGTTTAGTCTCCAAGCACACTGACCTGCTTGTCTTTAGCCAGCAATTGGAGAGCTCGATTCAGCTGAATACTATGCTAAATTATGGTGAAGATATTGAAATGGCTGTTGACAACTTCACAGAAAGTATTCACAGGGCTGCGGCTGCCTCAGCGCCTCCTGTTCATCCGACAGGCACTACCTATGGAATAGTTTTAACAAGAGAGGCCAGAGAGCTTTTAACACAAAAAAGGAGACTTCGAAGGCGAGCAATCCGATCTCAAGATCCCTGGGACCAAGTTTTATGGAACCGGGCTGCGAAGCAACTGCGAAATGTCTTGAGAGAACTTCGAAGCAACTTTTTGAGCAGAAGCTAGCTTCTATGGATTATACTCTGGATCCTGGATATTCGCTATGGAAGTGTACTAAGTCTCTTAAAAGACAACCGCTTAGACAGGTTCCCATTAGGTGTCCTAGAGGCGAACTTACACGAAACGAAGAAGAGCACATCATCTAGAGATTGGGTTCACCCATTACCAATTCGCCACAATGAAGCAGCATAGAGAGACACTTGATAGTCTACAGACACCTCTGCAGATGTCCTTACCCATCAAACCTGCCAGGGTTGAGGAGATTGCCGGAGTCATGAAATCCCTACCCAGAAGGAAGGCTCCTGGCATGGACAGGGTTTTTAATGCTACATTGAAAGCATTACATATTCGAGCGATTCTCCACATGGCGCTAATATTTAACGTCATGTTCAGGGTGCAGTTCTTCCCAAGGCAGTGGAAGATGGCAGCAATTCTGATGATCCATAAGCCCGGAAAACCTTAAGTGACTTGTCCTGTCTTTCCTATCTAAGGTGTGGGAAAGACTCATTGCCAATAGACTAGGTGCCATTATCAAAGAGCGCCGTATCCTGCCGGATCACCAGTTTGTATTTCGTGTGGGACACAGCACTGTGGAGCAGGTTCACAGATTGGTGGGCACATCCTGCAGGCCTTTGACGATCTAGAGTACTGTAATGCTGTCTTCATTGATATGCAACAAGCATTCGATAGGGTTTGGCATGTCGGCCTACTAAGCAAAATTAAAAAGCTGTTCCCAGACCATACTACGGAGTTCTACGTTCATACTTGGAAGAACGGAAGTTTATAGTCAGGGTCAGGAACACCTACTCGACCTCTTGCCATATGAGAGCTACAGTTCCCCAGGGCAGCGTCCTTGGTCCGCTGCTCTACTCGATATATACAGCAGATTTGCCCTACCCAAGTGTGCATCAAATGGAAGTTCCCAGAAAGGCTTGCTTGCTACTTACACAGATGACATTGCACTGCTTTACAGCTCTAAATGTGGCAATGAGGCAGCAAGTGGACTTCAAGAGTACCTAACCTTTGCCTGGTGCAAAAGATGGAATTTAAAGGTCAATCCTCAAAAGATCACCAATCCCTGCTTCACATTGAAGACCCTCATTGACCACACCCCACCCATCAATTGGAAGGAGTTCCTCTGAAACAAACCTGAGCAGGCTAAGTATCTCGGGATGATCCTTCGCAAACGCTTGACTTTCGGCCCTCACTTAAAGCTACGGCTGGTAGATGTGGTCGACGAACGCAACAACTTCGGTGGCTGATCAACAGAAGAAGCACCATGTTCCTCAGAGCCAAAAGCGCAGTCTAAACTCTGGTGCAAAAACAAAGCCGCACCTATTTTTTTAGTGTATGCATAGAAAGAGTGAAGCTAGAAAAATTTTGCGATTACCGTTTGAAAGGGCATTAAAAATATGAGAAAAGAGATAACAAATGTTATCACTCTCCATGCAAAAATTAACCGTTATGCTTCATTTTCGTTTTATGCAAGGTGCAGAAATATAGCCGCACTTTATTATTTCTTATTCTATGTTTGGCTGCCGTCGCTTCTGTGCGCGCATACTTGATTGTATAACTATTTTCTTAAATTAAATAATAATGCCACGTGGATCCGTACTTTCAGATATTAAGAAAGGTCAAATTTTGGCAGAAAAATTGGTCGCTCTGACAAAGTTGTGAGAAATTTTTTGAAAAACCAGAGTAAATATGGAAAATTAAGACCAACGGGACGAAAGCCAATGATTAATCAGCGTGATCAGCGCCGATTAGTGAAAGCTGCAAGCAATTCTTTGAAAACCGCTAATGAGCTAGCTGCTGATTGTGACCTAAAAGTGTCTCGTTGGACTATTGCACGGGCTTTAAAAAAGTCTAAAGTAATAGTTAGACAAAAAATGAAGGTTGCCTCAAGGTTATTGGACCGACACAAGGAAGCCCGGGTGAAATTCGCCAGAGATAACATGGCAACTGACTGGTCAAAGGTAATATGTTTATATAGAGCGTTGCAAATATTAACTCATCTTTTCTAGATCATTTTCTCGGTTGAGAAAAAGTTCAATTTAGACGGTCCTGATGGGTTTTCATATTACTGGAGGGATTTAAGAAAAGAACCCATGTATTTTTCTAGGAGAAATTTCGGAAGAGGTTCATTGATGGCTTGGGCTGCCTTCTGCGAGTCTGGATGCCTGGAATTAGTATTTCCAAGCACTCATATGAACTCCAAGGAGTACGTGGAGCTACTGCAAATGAATTTGCAGCCTTTTCTTCACAGTCGACGATGATCGAGGTATACTTTTCAGCAGGACAACGCCCCGATGCACGTCAGTCGAGAGACGAGCTCCTGATGCGAGGAAAGTTAATGTTTTGGAGTGGCCCGCGTGGTCCCCGGATATGAATCCAATGGAAAATGTGTGGGCGGCTCTAGTGCGAAAAATTTACGCCAAAAACAAAAAATACAATAGTACACATGAACTTAAATTGGCCATAATTAAGGAATGGGAAGAACTTTCTCTAGGTTACACTCATTACTAAACAATATAAATAAATATAAATTTGTCACCATATCTCTACAGTTTAATTAATTTGCTGAAGTGCGGCTATAATTCTGCACCTCGCATAAAACCGAAATGAAGCGTAACGGTTAATTTTTGCATGGAGAGTGATAATGTTTGTTTTTTTTTTCTCATATTTTTAATGCTCTTTCAAACGGTAATCGCAAAATTTTTCTAGTTTCACTCTTTCTATTCATACACCAAAAAAAGTTGGTGCGGCTATGTTTTTGCACCAGAGTTTATGTGCATTGTGTAGCCCCGATCTGGCTATGCGGAGTGCAGATTAGGGAATAGCTGCAAGAACCAACTATAAAAGTATACAGGTACTACAAATACCATGCGTGCCATAACGAACTGCCCATACTATATACGCGGCACCATTCTTCACAGTGACCTGAATTTGCATACAGTGGAGGAGCAAATTGGAAGGCACACTAGAAGATATAGCATACCACAGTATGCTCGTAAGACGCTTACTTCCTGCCAGGCCTTTCAGGCGATTAAAAAGAAAGTGTTTTGCGAAAAAAATTGGCCAACTTGAAATCCTCCTCGCAGCAGGTTAATATTTGCAAGTCCACAAACGCCTAGCTTAAGGCTTGGTCCTATTATAAATTACTATAATTGTGTTGTTATGTTACTATTTTTATACCCTGAGCCCATTAAAAATGGGAAAAAAAGGGTATAATGTGTTTGGCAGGATGTATGTAACAGGCAGAAGGGGGCGTGGCCGACCCCCAAAAGTATATATTCTTGATCAGGATCAACAGCCGAGTCGATTGAGCCATGTCCGTCTGTCTGTCCGTCCGTCCGTCCGTCCGTCCGTCCGTCCGTCCGGATGTTTGAACGCGTCGATCTCAGAAACCATAAGAGCTAGAGACATCAAATTTGGTATGTAGGTTCCTGAATACCATAGGCAGATCAAGTTTGTTTTTATTTTTGGATCGATCCACTATATCATATAGCTGCCATAGGAACGGTACATCGAAAATGAAGTTTTAGTATGGAAAAGTTTTGTGTTTGTTGAGATATCAAACCCAAACTGATAGAATATGCATCTAGGCTGGTAGTATACATCTTGATCAAATTTGGTTAAAATCGGATAACTGTATCATATAGCTGCCATAGGAACGGTACATCGAAAATGAAGTTTTAGTATGGAAAAGTTTTGTGTTTGTTGAGATATCAAACCCAATCTGATAGAATATGCATCTAGGCTGGTAGTATACATCTTGACCAAATTTGGTTAAAATCAGATAACTATATCATATGGCTGCCATAGGAACGGTACACCGAAAATGAAGTTTTAGTATGGAAAAGTTTTTTATTTGTTGAGATATCAAAACCAAACTGATAGAATATGCATCTAGGTTGGTAGTATACATCTTGACCAAATTTGGTTAGATTCGGTCTAAAATATCATATAGCTGCCATAGGAACAATCGATCGAAAATCAACTCTCAGTACAGAGTACCTGGGTTCAGGGTATCCTACTGTCGAGCGTGCTCGACTGTAACCGCCTACTTGTTATATATATTTTTATATATATTGAAGTAAGTAACGAGTATCCTATGGTCGGGATCTCGACTGTAACTTTTCAGCAGATTGCAAGCAGATAAAGTTTGCTTCCTTTTAGAATTGGACCACTAAATCATATAGTGCCCATAGGAACAATGGTCGAAAATCAAGTCTTAGTATGAAAATATTTTGTGTTTTATGAGACATCGCAATCAATCTTATAAAATATGCATTTAAGTTAGATAAAACTTTTTGAATTTTTGCATTTTTAGTTTTTTGCCATAGTCACTACTATAGCACCGGCCCACTAATTTAAATATAATTCTAAAATTTTTATACAAAATGTCAATTCTACTACCCGTTTACCAAAATCTAATAGATTTTTCAATATTATTGCAAAAAATTTTTATCCAAAAATAATGTCTTGAAAAATATCTATATATTTTGATATTTTGCCAAGTTTCAATACCGTTGAAGAGAAAGTTAGAGGACTATAAAAATAAGAGAACGGAGGATGTAAAACAAGTTTTGAAAATTTTTGCCTGCGGCTAAATTCTTAACACAAATTAAATATTTATAGCTCGTTACCCAAAAAATGGGTACTAGAGCCTATTAGATTCGTAACAATTATGGTACACTAATTTGAACACCTTTTTCTCCGAGACTGTAAAAGTTAGAGAAACCAAATTTGGTGACAATACTCCGAAGTTGTTGACCTATATCAAGTTTATGTTAAAATTTGGCAACGCCCACTTTCGCCCACGTATATTATATAATGTCGAGTTTTAGAGCTACAGTCTTGAGACTTGGCACACAGGATGAGGGGACAAGTCCTGAGATATGCTGAAAATTTCATTGAGATCGGTTAATAAACAGAGAAGATATTTGAGGAAATATGATATATGGGGGAAACATAATCACCTGGATCTCGAAGATTATAACAGCTAGAGACACCGAATTTGGTAACAATATTGTTATGTAGCGCACGCAGATCAAGTTTGCTTTAGAATTTTACCACGCCCCCCAATTTTCCTGCAATTGACAATAAACTAAAATATCCAAATTTAAGGCCAATTAAGGACATCTTCATGATGTATGCTGAAAATTTCATTGCGATCGGATAATAATCAACGAAAATATTAGCCAAATAAATTTCGCTTTGCATGCCGTGGTATGTACAGTCTGGAAGGGTGGGGGTAACAGCAGATACACATGTTATGTAAACGTTATAATAACATAATATAATTTTAGTTATACATGTTACATCAATGTTATATAAACATAGTATAATTTATGTTAGACATGTTATATGAATGTTACGTTAGTGACGAAAGCAGCACGAAGGACTGACTATATATACAGTTAAGTTGGAAAATTTGCTACGACTGTCCGATCAGATCGAGTTATATATCGACCGAGAGGTTTAGTCCTTACTTACAAAATGGCATACTAAAACTTTTTCTAGCTCACCTGGCTCACGAGATATTGGGGTGTAAGTGGGTGTTTTTATCAATAATACGCGTCGATTGATACCTCAATCACACAAATCCGATAACTGGTTCAAAAGATAAAAAATTTAAAATTTTAGTAGACTCCTAAAAATGAAGTGAAAAGTTTCTTTGTTTGTCTGTTTGTATCAAAGCGCTAAAAAAGCTTAGATGTTATGATGGGGATTCATTCCTTTTTGGAAATCTAGAAATGTTTCTTCTACGACTTTTTCCCGCTAGTTTAGCGGGAAAACGCTAAGTCCCGCTAAATTTTATTAATTTATATTTTTATTTACATTTTTATAATACACTTAATTTTGTTCGACACAAAATTGGATATCAGAACTTTTGGTGCTGGAAATTTCTTTCGTCACTAGATTTTTACCTCGTGTAGAGATTTTCTTTGTGGTACATACATTTCTCCTGTTAATTCAATTCTTCATTAAATTATGCTAATCTATAAAAGTTAAATTTGAATATATTTATTTATTTATTTCTGTTTGATGGTAAGTATGTTAAATAGTCTTTTATTTAACATTCTTAAAGTGTAAAGTGTCAATTTAATTCAGCCTCTGTACGAATTGGTGTTTTTAAGTAAGTATTTATTAAAGAAGATATGTGTAGCGATCATATAACTGTAGAGTTGGCTCGACTGTAGTCCTTTCATACATCACCGCGAACTAAGCGAGCCGGGGGTAGGCGAGCACAGCGAGCAGGGGGCGGAGCCCCCTTGTTTTATTTTTTTTATCGGTATATTTTAGTGAGATCCAATTATTTGTCGGTAATATGGCCAGAGCAATAGAAAGTGATTTTTCTTAGCTTTTTCAGCTTAGTTTTCGAAACAATTTTCGCAAATCTTAACCCTCTAACAGGCAAAATCTAAATAGTCATTCAATCAAGTTGATATTTATTTTATAAGATATAGGTTAAATAAGCCTAAGTTTTAAATTTCATAATTTTTTGTTGGTTGGACCGACTGTCAGGTGCAAAATACTGAACACCGTCTGTAGACTGTCTTGTCGGCTCGAGCGGAAAATAATATGGCCGTTCGCTTGCATCACAAGGGAATATCGAAAATCAAGTTTAAGTATGAAAAACTTTTTTGTTTTATGTGATATCGTAACCAAGCTGATTGAATATGCATTTAACTTCATTTTATATAACCTGACCAAAGTTGGTTTAAGTCGGGCCTCTATATCATATAGCTGTCATAGGACAGATCGGGCGAAAATCAAGTCTTAGTTTGAAAAACTTTTTTGTTTTTTGAGATATCGTATACAAACTGATAAAATATGTATCTAACTTGCTTTTATATATCCTGACCAAAGTTGGTGCAAATCGGGCCCCTATATCATATAGCTGTCATAGGACCGATGGGGTGAAAGTCAAGTATGAATTTTTAGCAGTCTTAGCTTTTGCTACAGTAAGTACGGGGTCTCCGCCAGTCGAGAATGCTCGACTGTACCTCCGTCCGACTAGTTGCCACTGAAGTGGTGCAGCTTAAGATGAATTATCTTTATTTTGTTGCCCCGGGAGCCACTTTTTGTCGCAACGGCGCTGATTTCGAGACAACCATTGGCTGCTGTGGAATTTTGTTAGAGTATATTACAGGTCATTGGGTTGTAAAAAATGTACAAGCTCTTTAAATCTCTTATCAAAATTTACCTTCTATAAATTTATATGGTTTTTAAATTCCGTGAAAACATATGTTGCTATTTTAAATTCATTAAATACTAATTTCAAACAAGAAAAGTCTTATTTCATTCAACTAATCGAATTTTGACACTTGCAATCCATAAATTCAACAACATCCTTTCTCAGCTCAAAGAAACGCTCATTTCCCTCGACTTGCCCATCTCACTTTCGTAACCATCAGCAGGTCCTTGTATTGATTTTCGCATGTGTCCTCCTCTGATTTTGTTAAAGATTAGACAACGACATTAGCTATGTGTGAATATTATTAGTGCACGTGGAGCACAAAGCCTCTTTATGAAGCGCACAATAAAATAATGGTACCTGAATGGCATTTCTTTTAAAATGTGCAATAAAGCCATTAGTTTTTCCTAACATAGCAGGTGCACAATCTGTGGATAGGGCGGTTTTTTTTATACCCATTACTTAGAAAATAAGTGAAAGTAAAGTTGGAATGTATGTAACAGGGAGAAGAAAGCAATTTCGACCTTATAAAATGTGTATATTATTGACCAGCATTAATATCCGAATCGATATAGCCCTGTTCGTCTGTCCGTCCGTCCGTCCATGTAATCACCCAGATTTCAGAGACTATAAGAGATAGAGCAACCAAATTTGGCACACTTATTTCTGTATACCCAGCGCTTTATCTGTTGCGAATCTAATAGTACCCATTTTTGGGTAACGAGCAAGTTATCATATAAGTTTTTATTGTTGTAACATTTAATTAATTTGAGTAAACATTTTTAGACCTCGTACTTAAAAAAAGTACAGGCGTCTATTGGGTTTGTTTTACTGAATATGTGCGTAACAGGCAGAAGGCGGCGTGGCTGACCCTATAAAGTATATACAAGGTGGCGCAAAAGAAATCACCCTATTGGAAGATGCTCTCATTTTTGCAAATGACCGCCAATGTCAAATCTGTTTTGACATTTGTGGACTAGACAGATACAGAATACAAGTGAATAAGCCATGGAGCGATACACTCCCCAAGAACGCGGAATAATTGTGTCTATTTTTTTGCGTAACAATTCGTCCGTGGTGTTGGCGCAGCGCGAATTCCGTCGCCGATATTTCGGTCGTCCGACACCGACTGCGCAAACACTGCGCCGTTTAGCCACTAACCTTGAAGAGTATGGGACCACACGAGACGTTGCCAAGAGTGGCTGGCCCCGAAGCGCCCGTTCTGCCGAGAATATCGCCGCTGTAGCCGAGGACATCGAAATGAGCCCCGAAACATCGACCAGACGACGTGCCACGCAATTGGGCCTCAGCCGGCGGTCCCTGCAACGAATTTTGGTGAAAGATTTAAACATGTTCCCCTACAAAGTTCAGTCCGTGCATCAGCTGCTGCCTGCCGACCGCCAAACGCGCGTAACTTATGCCCAAGCTATCCTCAATCTCGACACCGAAGTGGACGATTTTTCAACCAAAATCATAATGAGCGCTGAGGCTCATTTTCACCTCAGCGGGTAGTGAACAAGCAAAATTATCGCTTCTGGGGAACCGAAAATCCGCGAGTGATGCACGAGGAGCCATTACACCCGGTCAAAGTGACTGCGTGGTGCGCTGTTCACGCTGGAGGAGTCATCGGGCCATTTTTTTTCGAGAACGCCGCGGGTCGAACGACAACAGTGGACGGTCCGCGCTATAGGGCAATTAGGACTGGTGGACATGTGGTTCCAACAGGACGGAGCAACAGCACTCACTGCACGAGCCACAACCGACATTCTGAAGGACGCGTTTCCGGGTCGCTTAATTTCGCGTTTTGGCGATTTGCACTGGCCTGCCAGATCGCCCGATTTACCGGTCCCGGACTTCTTTTTATGGGGTTTTTTGAAGTCCCGTGTTTACATCAACAAGCCTGAGACCTTGGAAGCCCTCAAGGAAAATATCCGACACGAATGCGAGAATTTATCGCCCGAAACGCTCGCCGAAGTGATGGAAAATGCCATAAAACGAGCCCGTATGGCAATCAATTGTGACGGCGCCCATTTGTCCGATATCATCTTCTCGACTTAACACAATTAATTCTAAAGGTATAAATAAACATAATCAAAAAACAGAATCGAAGTTTTTCATTTAGAAAAAAAATAAGAGCCAAACAACATCGGATGACTTCTTTTGCGCCACCTTGTATATTCTTGATTAGCATCAATAGCCGAGTCGATATAGCAATGTCTGTCTGTCTGTCTGTCCGTCTGTATGAACACCTAGATCTCAGAGACTATAAGAGCTAGAGACACCATGTAGGTTCCACTATGTTGCAAGCAGATCAAGTTTGTTTCAAAATTCGTCCACGCCCCTTTTAATGCCAAAAAATAGAAAAAAAAACTAGTGGGCAGTTACAGTCGAGCACGCTCGACAGTAGGATACCCTGCGCCCAAGTACTCTGTACGGAAAGTTGACTTTCGACCGATTGTTCCTATGGCAGTTTTATGATATATGTAACTGAATTAAACCTAATTTGGCTACAATGTACAAAATCAACTAATAGACATGTTCTAACAGTTTGGTTAAGATATCTCAACAACCAAAAAACTTTTCCATACTAAAAGTTGATTTTTGATCAATCGGTCCTATGACAGCTATATGATATAGTCGACCGATTTGAACGAACTTCAGCCAGGATAGACAAAGCCCCGTTAAATGCATACTCTAACAGTTTGGTTAAGATAATTCAAAAAAGAAAAAAAAATTTGATACTAAGATTTAATTTTTGATTGAGCGTTACTATTGCAGCTATATGATATAGTGGACCGATTTTAACCAAATTTGATCAGGATGTATAATACCAGCCCAGATGCATATTCTATCAGTTTTGATATCTTAAAAAACAAAAAACTTTTCCATACAAAAACATCATGTATTATATCCAAATTATAAGAACAATTTAAAAACTAGTCGGACGGAGCTACAGTCGAGCATTCTCGACTGTCGGAGACCCCGTACTTACTGTGGCAAAAACACTGCTAAAGATTCATACTTGATGTTCGCACGATCGGTTCTATGACAGCTATATGATATAGTGGTCCGATTTGGGCCAACTTTAGGCAGGATATATAAAGCCAAGTTAAATGCATATTTAATAAGTTTAGTTACGATATCTCATTAAACAAAAAAGTTTGTAATACTAAAACTTGATTTTCGACCGATTGTTCCCATAGGCGCTATATGTTATAGTGGACCGATTTGAACCAACTTTAGAAAGGGGTATAAAACCAAGTTTTATGAATATTCTATCAGCTTGGTTTTTCATACTAAGTTTTTCATACTAAGACTTAACTTTCGCCCGATCGGTCCTGTGACAGCTATATGATATAGGTGTCCGATTTGAACCAACTTTGGTCAGGATATATGAAACCAAATTAGATACATTGTCTATCAGTTTGGTTACGATATCTCAAAAAACAAAAAAGTTTTTCATACTTAGACTTGATTTTCGACCGATCGGTCCTATGACAGCTATATGTTATAGTGAACCGATTTAAGCCAACTTTGGTAAGGATGAGTAAGAATGACTTAAATGCATATTCTATAAGTTTGGTTACGATATCTCATAAAATAAGAAAGTTTTTCGTACTAAAACTTGTTTTTTTGACCGATTGTTCCTATGTGCGCTATATGATATAGTGGTCCGATTCAAGATAGAAACAAATTTAACCAACCTGCAATATAGAGGAATCTACATACAAAATTTGGGTTCACTAGTTTTTTAATTGCTCTAATAATTTGGAAATGAAATTTTTTTTTACTATTTGTGGGCGATATAGGGGGCGTGACAAGACTTTGTAACAAACTTGATCTGCTTGCAGCATAGAGGAACCTACATACCAAGTTTGGTGTCTCTAGCTCTTATAGTCTCTGAGATCTAGGTGTTCATACAGACAGACAAACAGAAAGACAGACGGACATTGCTATATCGACTCGGCCATTTATGCTGATCAAGAATATATATATTTTATGGGATCTGCCACGCCTCCTTCTGCCTGTTACGCACATATTCGGTAAAACAAACCCAATAGACCCCTGTACTTTTTTTAAGTACGGGGTCTAACTAGTGACGACAAATTTGGTATGTAGATTTCTCTACACTGCATTCAGGTAAAGATTGTTGCTTTTTTGGATCGGACCACTATAGCATATAGCGCCCATAGGAACAATCGGTCGAAAATCAAGTTTTAGTAAGATAAATTTTTTTGTTTTATGAGATCTCGTAACCAAACTGATTGAATATGCATTTAACTTCATTTTATATAACCTGACCAAAGTTGGTTTAAATCGGGCCTCTATATCATATAACTTTCATAGGACCGATCGGGCGAAAATCATAACAGGGAGAAGAAAGCAATTTCGACCTTATAAAATGTGTATATTATTGACCAGCATTAATATCCGAATCGATATAGCCCTGTGTGTCTGTCCGTCCGTTTGATCGTCCGTGTAATCGCCCAGATTTCAGAGACTTTAAGAGATAGAGCAACCAAATTTGGCACACTTATTTCTCTATAGCACACGCTGATCAAGTTTATTTCAAATTTTTGCCACGCACCTTCCGTCCCCGCACATCACGAAAAACCACCAGACCCACAAGGCGATTTTATAATTTTAAGGCAATACACTGATAAGAAAAATGTTTTAAAATCAAGATTTTGGTCTCAGAACTAATATTTTTGGTCTAAAAAATGCGTCGAAAAAATCTAATTCTTAAATTAAGAGAACACATCTTGATTTCAAGAACATTTTAAATAGGACCAAGTTCTTATTTTAAGAATAAATACAATTAAAATAAAAAACCAAAAAATAATAATAATTATTTTTTATATTTTTTTACTTTACTTTTTTTTTACTTCACTGTACTTTCCTGAAAATTCATAATTTTTATTCTTATTTTAAGATATGATTTTTTAGATAAATAATCATAGTTTTAGTAATTTGATCTTAAAATAATCTTATTTTAAGAACGAAATATTTAAGATGAATGTTCTTGATTTTAGAAGTTGCTCTTTTTTTTAGTGTGCAGTAATATCTTGAATATACTTTTATATATATCAGGATAAGTCACGGTAATCCTATAGTCGGGATCTCCACAATAGACTTTTCGACTAGTCAATACTTTTTTATTAGCATTAACAAATTACAGCTAATGCAAATTTCATTTTACTGCCATTCAAACAGTAGTGCTAGTGAAAACAACATTTCACTACTATTTAAAAAAAAGTAGTGCTAACGCTTTCATTTCGGAAGCATTAAAAAAAGTAAAGCTACTAAAAATATTTTAAATTGTAATTAAAAAGCGAAAGTAATTCAAATTTTTCCTTCCTTCAATCTCATTTTAATTAGTATTATAATATAATATTTCTTATTTCAAGTCTAATGTTTTATTAACAGCAGCGCCGTTGCGACGAGAAGTTGCTCCCGGGGCAAAGATTTTGGCGGCGCCCTCCCCCACAAATTCTCTTAAGCAACACATTTCTTAGCAAATAAACAAAACAAAACAAATATGTTTTAAAAACATATTAAAATTGACAACTCCAGTGTCAAAAATGTTTAGTAAAATTAATTAAGTGTTACGACAATAAAAACTTATAATATGATAATTGGCTCGTTACCCAAAAATGGGTACTATAAGATTCGCGACAGATTATGGTACAGCATTTTAAGTATTTTTATCTCTGAGACTATTAGAGTTAGAGGTACCAAATTGGGTAACAATACTCTTAGGATTTTGACCTGTTTAATAATTCAAATCCTCAAAAACATTAAAATGGGCCTTAAATCTAAATTTTAGTTGCTAAATGATGGTGTTGATTGATTCTAAAAATGGAATTCGAAATGTACCAGTTTCAGGTATGTTTTTGGTATCATCTGCACCCACATATTACAAATGTTTTCGCCCTTTTCGTTGTCTGAATAATTTAATTTTAGGCTCAACCCCTTAACTTTCTTTAAAGTTCAAACTGTTTTTGAAATATTTCACAATTTTATATTTTCAACGCCCCAATATCTTAGCGCCAGGAGCGGTTGTCATATAATAAAATGCGAATAAAATACATGTATCATAAGATTCACTACGAAGTGAGTTCTTCGTTTTTAACGTTTACTAAACAATTAGGGAACAACAAAATTTATGAAATTGTTGTTCCTGAGCTAAAGGTTATAGGTCACATTGTCTCTCTTACCTCTTTAGCCAAGTATTGTAATTTGAAGAACCATCATCAAATAGTAGCTTTTTAAGAGTGTCATCTGGAGCTTCATCGCGTCTTAAATGTAATTCGTTTTCCAATTTCCCAACACGCTTTTTTAATATGGAATCATTGGTTTTCACCTTCCAATTCATTATCTGTTTAGTCAGGTAGTCCGATGCCATGAATTGTTGCATCATTTTTCTACAAGCAAAATGAATGCGCTTTACAATACTAATCCAAACTCTTAATCATTTATTAAAATACCTGTGATATGTCATTATTTGCAAAGCGGGCAAAAAGTCTTGTTTGTAGTTTTGACCCAGTTCATCGTTAAAGCCCATAAAGAAAACGTGTACGGGCATCAATTGAGTTTTTAAAATATCATTTAAATTAAATGAAATACAGTCTATACCAACAATATAATGTTGGATAAGAGATATCAGATAGTATTGAACCAATGAAAATTTCACAATATTTAAAATAATTTTTGGACTTTTGTGAACTATAAGAGCCATATTGAGACAGTCTTTCTGGAGAGACGTCACTTGTAAACTGTCGCTTCAAAAAAACACTTTTGTCACTTAGGTATTGTTACTTTCTATTATTCGTTTCAATCACTGAATCTCTGGTTCTGCTCCAGATACACAATGTAATGCAAGTAAATGTACTTATACTTAATACTGAATTCAGAATAATAGTTACGATAATTTTATTTTCTGTAAATTTGTAATTTGTTTTATACTATTTGTGGATTTTTTAATAAATTTTATTGGTTGAGTGTCCAGGGTGCACTTTGACAGTGTAGAAATTAATTCGCCATGCATATAAATCGTAATTTTTAACTAAGCTTGATGCGATTATACTCCACGTAAATCAAATCGCGAAAAACCACCATACCCAAAGTTTTTAAGGTGGTAACTAACGATTTCTATTAGTATTATCTCTTAACCCACTGAATTGCATAAATATCGAACCAGTAGAACGGCAGCAATAGCGATTTCATGTTTTTAAAATAATACAATTAGTTTTTTAAAAGTACCTTTATATATATTGAAAATGTAACTATAGCCTTTCCGACTAGTTTATATTTTTATACCCTGAGCCCATTAAAAATGGGCAAAATAGGGTATAATGTGTTTGGCAGGATGTATGTAACAGGCAGAAGGGGGCGTGGCAGACCCCAAAAAGTATATATATTCTTGATCAGGATCAACAACCGAGTCGATTGAGCCATGTCCGTCTGTCTGTCCGTCTGTTTGAACGCGTCGATCTCAGAAACTATAAGAGAGACATCAAACTTGGTATGTAGGCTCCTGGATACCATACGCAGATCAGAGTCGTTCTAGCAACTCACTCGCCCTATTCTAACCAAGAGATAGATGCAAGTTGCTCATTTAGCAACTCACTCGCCCTATTCTAACCAAAAGATAGATGCAAGTTGTTCATCTAGCAACTCACTCGCCCTATTCTAACCAAAAGATAGATGCAAGTTGCTCATCTAGCAACTCACTAAAAAAAGAACTAAATAAATATTGAACTACTTACATTTCTATTCTATGTCTTAAGAATTTTAAGTTTCCTTTCTTTTTTATTATTTCTATTCGAAGACTGGCTAGCTATTTTATCTGTCAACCACTTACAATTTTTTCTTATTAATATTAAAATGAACTGATTAAGTAAATGTCTCCTGTGCTCGTAACACGTATTAGTATGAGAAAACCAATCTGAGTATACATCTGTCTTTTCGGTAGACAAAATGCATACTTGCATGATTTTCTTTTTTAAATTAAATATGTGGGGCTTTCTATCAAAATATTTCTTAAAAACTCCAAAGTGAATTTTAATGAGATTATAAAAATAATCTGATGGAGCCTCAAGCATCAAATTTTGGTTCACATAGCCAAAATTTGTATTTTGTCGGTTTAACAAGTTTGGCACATATTTCACAGTCATTCTTTTAAAGTAACTTATGTAATAAGTACCCAGCATAATACCGCAGAGCATTATCATTAGAAGCATCTTCAATACTTAAAATCTTTGCTTCTAATAATACTTCTAATTCTGTATCCTCATCGGATGAAATCAATTCATCATCATTCCCATTAAAATAATTGATGGGTGCGGTTGATGTGTTGTTATATTTGCAACATCTTCAATTATATTGCACAACATTGTATCTTCATCAGGCGCACAGTTCCCAGACACGGACGTTGAAGTTAAAATTTTAATAGACAGCATCTTAGACATAATAATGTTAAATTCAAACATAGACGGATTTGTGTTTGTAGCACCTCGAGCCCTTATTAAATAGAACAAGTTTTCTAAAGGGTCTTGGTTAAGCCTTGAAGTTGAAATTAAGGAAACTTCTAAGCTCTCACTCCAAACGGTATCCGCCAAAGAAAGAATTGATGATATTGTTAGAATCATACCATCGATTAAATGCACATGTTGTGAATAAAGAAATTTTTTAAAATATTCCCGCATTTCTAATATTATTTTGTTGCAACGCACTCCTATATGGATTTCTATCGAACAAAACATAACTATTTAAGCAATCAAACAGTTTGTTAATTTTTTCAATAAAAGTTACCATTGCCAATGCATTTTCCTTGCAATGCACATTGTGCGATTTGTCGATATTTCTGGCATAAAGTCAAAAAATGTACAGTAGTATTTTCAAAATGTAACTTTATTAATTGAATGTAAACACTTTAGTTAGACTAAAAAATATTCTTTTTCGGGCTGGGGGGCAACTCTTCTCTTGTGGCACCTCTCTAAAGTAAGCTGTTTTGTAAAAGCACAAGCTTTTTAAAATTGACCCGCTAAGTTCCAATTTTTCTAGCGTAAGTTATTAAGCAACGCATTAATAAAAAAAAAATAAAATATGGAAAATGATGCTCACGGTATGTAAAATCAATAGTTGTTGTAATATGAAACAAAATATGTGTTTAGTTGTTGTTGTCTACTGTTTTGTTTAATGTGTTATTAGCAAGAAATATATTAAATGTAGTTGTGTTCCGTGGAGTATTACTAATAAAGTGCATGGTGGCGCAAGCAACCAAATATGGCAAGTTATTAACTAAAGCCTCTAGTATATAGTGTTATTAATATCTTTTGCGCATTCTTGCGCAATATCAAATAATTTGCATTTTCACTGACATATAAGTTTTTTTTTAGATGAGGAGGAAATATAATGTTCTTGCACTAAAAACTTGTTAAATATATACATACATAAATATATCGGATCGGCGGAAAGACAAGGTCAAATTTAAAAATAATAAACTGTAAAATCTACTTTAGCCTAACTTTATATTTAGATTTTATAAAAATATTTTCATTTTTTTTTTAGTGGGGTGGGAAGGGAAGGTGATGCCGTGGTCCAAATTCAAAAAAAAAAATTCAAAATTCTGAATTAATCTAACTAACACTCATGCCAAATTTGAAAACTCTAGCTTTAAAATTGTAGTTTATGCCAGAATATTCGACTTTTCGCCCATAGTGCAATGTGAAAAACCACCAGAATTGATCACGGTTTGCAATGCAGCAGCGACACTGTGACTAAACACCTGAGTGGCATACTTAACTATCATTTTTTCAAAACAATTGGGAGAAACGTGTTTTGAGGTCAGTTTGGGGTATAAGCGAGTCGAATTTTTACTATCAATATCAAACAGTTCCCTTATAATTTTTCATGAAATTATGCCAACTGGAGTAATTAAATCCCGCTTTAAAATAATATTTCTAAGAGATTTAATTAAATGAGGAGCATCGAAAATTGCAAATATTTTCCTTTCGTTAACAAAAAAGCTAGGTGTATTTTCATGAACACCCCATCTCTTAAAAACGACTCTATTGTTTGAGCCCTGGTCGCAACAATCTCTATTACATTAAGCCCAATGGATTGTGCAAATCTAAAATTGGTTTCCAGTTGGTTCATAAGAGCTTCATGTTTTACGCCGTTGGCGGTAACGGTGTAACTCAAAACATATTTCCAATTTTCGTACAATCCTCTCACCATAAAAACATACACTTGCTGTCCCAAAAGCCGTGTTGTTTTAGTGCCGTCGTTTTCGAATCCCTCAATTATATTGAAGTCCTGGTTTGATTTTAATTTCATCAAATACCAAAACTGCCTCCTTTCCCAAATCACTCATTCTATCAACAATTTGTTTCAAATTTTCAAGCAAAATGGGATTGAAACCAGGCTTCATATTCTTTAAAACTGCCCATCTCGAAATCGTTCTTATTGACGGCAGTTTTAATTTCAAAACATCCCGAAGATAAACGTATGTTCTGGCCGAGTAAAAGTATATGTTTTGTGTAATCTGTCTTTCAACTATATTATAGACATTTTTGTTCTTCAAAAGCAATTTACATAAATCCTTTGCTTCATCAGAAACATGAGACATGTTCGAAATAAATAAGAGATCACTTTTTAAAGTTTTTAGTTTTCGAAATTTCCGAAAGACTTTTCGTCGTAAAAATGATTTTCTTAAAGCGATAAAAATTTTTTTTTTTAGCTTATCAAAACTTTCCTTTTGAAATGAAACTTCTATAGGCGCGTTGGGGGTGAATCAAAAATACGCTTGGCCGCGTGCGTTACGAAAAACCGACACCATAAAAGAGAGCTTGATAAAGCTTTAATATGTTCTCTTAGATGCTCTCAGCACTGATTTATTATTAGGTTGGAATATCAAAGCTCTGACTTTTCTACTCCTAATTACATACATACACACATGTACATACATACATATGTATGTGTATGCAAAGCTCTAAGCTGCTCTTTCTACTCTGAGTCAAAAGCTCTAAGCTTGGGTTGTTTCTCGTTACGTTATCGCATGTTCCTTACGTGTTTGTTTTGCGCGTCATTTTAACATGTATGTATGTATGTATGTATGTATATATGTACGTATGTATGTATATATTTATAAGAATGGATTAGTTTAGTGCTTAATTTGTGCAAGTGAAACTTCGCACGCTCTGTGTTTAAGCATATGTATGTATGCATGTACATATGTCGTATGTATGTATGTATGTATATGTACACATTCTATATGTTTATTTGTATAGTATGTACATAGAGTGTGTTTTGTTTTCTATGTCTTGTAAGATCTATTTGCTCTTCACACGACGACAGTTTTCAATTACACAGCGAGAATTCTAGTGACAAGCAAACTTGTAAAAAGAAGTGGGCAAAAGAAAAATGGAAAAAATTGTCATCTTGAAGTAAAAAAAAACAGGCCACTACCGTATGCACTCCTAGGAAGTTTCACTTCAATCGCGTAACTTTTTACGCACAATTTTTTTTAGACCCCGTACTTAAAAAAAGTACAGGGGTCTATTGGGTTTGTTTTACCGAATATGTGCGTAACAGGTAGAAAGAGGCGTGGCAGACCCTATACAGTATATATATTCTTGATCAGCATCAATAGTCGAGTCGATATAACAATGTCCGTCTGTCTGTCTATCTGTCTGTCTGTCTGTCTGTCTGTCTGTCTGTCCGTTTGTCTGTCTGTATGAACACCTAGATCTCGGAGACTATAAGAGCTAGAGACACCAAACTTGGTATGCAGGTTCCTCTATACTGCAGGCAGATCAAGTTTGATTCAAAAATCAGCCACGCCCCCTTAACCGCCTGCAAATCGACATTGAAAATTTCATATCCAAATTATAAGAGCATTTTGAAAGCCAGAAACTCCAGATTTTGCACAGATGAAGATATAATTGTCCTAAATTTTTGCTGAAAATTTCATTCTGATCGCACAGTAAATAGCGAAGTTATTCAAATAATAAATTTTGTTGTTTAATTCGTTGATGGCGCGATGGCAGTAATTAAAACTTGAATATCTTGATAAAACAAAAAATTGATAAAAAAAAAATTATATAACAAATTGGCGTCCATTCAAACGTGAGCTTCGGTGGCGTAGTGTACTGAGTCGCGGAGTCGGACAGTGCTCGTGGGTTCGAGTCCTGCCATGGGTGGGACTTTTAATTTATTTATGTTCGAATTCAATTTCATTTTATATTAAAATTCAGGGCTTATTTAAAATAATGTAATATTAACATTAAGTGTTAAAATATAATTTATTTCTTTTACTTTGTAATTGAGTACCAAAGCAAGCAATATTGCCATTTAGGAGGATCAATACATAAGTGCAAGAGTGGCTCAACATGTTGAGCCTCTGTCATTTGAAAGTTTTTGCAATTTTGTCGCGGGTTCGATTCCCGGCGGGAACAACTTTTTTCCAGCTGATTTTAAGCTATTTTTTTTAATTTTTACAATTTATTGAAATTGTTATTTATGAATGTTATACTGACATTTAATATTGAATACATGTTTAAAAATTTCATTTAAATAATTTTACATTGGTATTTATATAAACGTTAAGTTAAAATTCTATTTTAATTTCATGTTAATTATAAATTTACTGTGTAAATTTATGTTTTTAGTAAATTTGTCTTTTTTTGGTTTTCAATTATTTTACTATTTGATTTAACATTTTGCATGTTTAACATGCAGTTTTAATTTATTCTCTGTTAAGGTTTCACTTATGCTTAAAATAGCCAAATATGCAAAAACGCATGTTTATATATATGAATGCTTAGCTAGAAACTTCTTTTGTTTTGGCGCGTGCCAACATATGTATGTATATGTGCACTTAACAGATCTTTGAATTGCACATATGGCTGTCCTGCTCTTCCTAATGATTAATGCATATGTATGTCTATTTGACTTTAAACTGACTCTTTTTCAACTCTTTTGTGCGCGTTGTGTACAAGTGATTTTGAAATTTGATTTTGTTGTGCTACCAAGTGTTCCATTTTAAGATAATTAGTGTGACTAGTGTTATTAAATAGTGTTAAACATAAGACTCTAAGGCATATATACTATAAGTATATATGTTTTAAAGTGCGAAAGTGTTTTTGTTAAATTTGGTGCTCCGCAGTGCAGTCTGCTTTTGTGTGCGTGTGTGCGTGTGTTTCATGATAACTAATTAAAAGAATAACAAATAATTTAATAAATTATTAAATATATATACATACGTACATAACTTAATATAACATATGTACGTAGCGTTAGAATGCATTGCTTTGTGCACCTGTGTGTTTCTATGTATGTATGTATGTATATATGTAATAACAAATATTTCATATAAATTAATGAATATTTATGCATTTGTGTGTACATAATTTCAAAACATAATTTCATTACATTGCATTGGCGTATACATTTGACAGCCTTTCTTTGTGCATGTGTGGGTGTTTGTATGTATAAGTAATAAATAAATAATAAAATAATTTAATTTTATTTAAAATTTAATTTATCTTATTATAATATTTTTTAAGTATAAACTTTTGAATATTATTCCTATTATTATATTTAGCTTATATATTATTATTATTATTGAAGATTATATATATTTTAAATATTATTCTTTTTAATCGAATATTATATTTGTATATCCGAAATGCCACGTCTATCTCGGCTGTCTACCTCTCAGCGAGCTCTCAATCGCCGCTTAAGAAATAGGTCAAATAGGGAAAATACCACATATTCAGCAATAGAAAATGAGAATAATGCAAGTTCTCAGAGAGAGCGCAGAGAAGATTCGGAGATTAGAAGAGTAGAAAGAATTATTGATCGGACGAGACGAACAGCTAGAAGACGTAATCCTCAGACTGGACATCAGGAACAGGATCAAGATACTCTCCGTAGATCGTTTCGTAGGCAGGATCCGAACGTACGAGCAACTGAGCAGCAGATCGACACACAGAGTAGGAGACAAACTCGTACAAACGGTGAGATTCGGGAGACGGAAAGGGTGGCAGACAGACTTCGTAGATCCAACCGTAGACGGGGTACGAACGTACGGGGAGCTGAGCAGCAGATCGACACACAAAGTAGGAGACAGAGACGTACAAACGGTGAGATTCGGGAGACGGAAAGGGTGGCAGACAGACTTCGTAGATCGAACCGCAGACGGGATACGAACGTACGGGGAGCTGAGCAGCAGATCGACACACAAAGTAGGAGACAGAGACGTACAAACGGTGAGATTCGGGAGACGGAAAGGTTGGCAGACAGACTTCGTAGATCGAACCGAAGACTGAATACGATCGTACGGGCAACTGAGTAGCAGAACAACACAGAGAGTAGGAGACACAGACGTACAAACGCTTGGATTCGTGAGACGGAAAGGGTGGCAGACAGACTTCGTAGATCGAACCGTAGACTGAATACGAACGTACGGGCAACTGAGCAGCAGAACAACACAGAGAGTAGGAGACACAGACGTACAAACGCTGGGATTCGGGAGACGGAAAGGGTGGCAGACAGACTTCGTAGATCGAACCGAAGACTGAATACGAACGTACGGGCAACTGAGCAGCAGAACAACACAGAGAGTAGGAGACACAGACGTACAAACGCTGGGATTCGGGAGACGGAAAGGGTGGCAGACAGACTTCGTAGATCGAACCGAAGACTGAATACGAACGTACGGGCAACTGAGCAGCAGAATGATACACATAGTAGGAGGCAGAGACGTTCGGATCCTGAGATTCGCATTTTAGAAAGAGAGAGAGATAGAATTGCTAGATCTCAAGCTAGGGATAATCCTGCGAGGAGGATTGTCGATCAAGCTGTTAACAGTGCACGACGACAAAGTGCCCGATTGTTACAGCGACAAGCAATCACTGACGCGATAAGACGTATTAGTCAGAGAGTTAGCCAAAATAGGAGCATTAGTCAAAACAGGGAAGCTGAAAGCCGAAGAAATGCTGACCGTATGAGGGAGAATCGTTCAAATAATTCTCAGGACGCCGTCATAACCCAATTGGAGGTTAAAATACGTGAATTTAATAAACATGTAAAATGGGGGCCAAACCAAGTTTGTCTTTGTTGTAAAGGCCTGTGGTTTCCAAATCAAGTTACAGAGATTTCTCGAGCTTTCGTTGAAAGTAAAGCTTCTCTTTTAAATCATTCTAGTGATCTTCTTTCTGATGACAACAAACTTCAGTTGTGCAGTACATGTCTCCGTAACATTGCACTTGGAAAGAAACCAAAATTTTCCATTATAAATGGCTTAGATTTTCCCCGTGTCTTAAAGGTCTTACTCCTTTAGAAGAAAGACTTATTTCGCCAAGACTTCCATTTATGGTAATAAAATCTTTAGGTGTTGGTCGTCAGAGTGCAATTAAAGGAGCTGTAGTCAACGTTCCTATTCCAGTTAGCAATATCGTGACATCCCTTCCACGAGCTTTCAATGAAGCAGAGGTAATACAGCTCCACCTCAAACGAAGAATGGAATTCAGGCATGATTATATGACTGAAACCATTACACCCCTAAAGGTTACAGATGCCATAAGGCATTTAATAAATACTGAACTTTATCTGAAACACAATGTAGTTCTTAATCAGCAGTGGATTTCAACTTATACTTCTGACACTGTTCCCTTTGTAGTTTCTCAAGCAGACGTTGAGTTACTAGATGAACTCAATCGAGAATTTCAGCAGCCGTTTCATCCGGAAGAGGATGTTGAAATGGAGGAGCTCAATGGACAATGAAATGGGGGTCAAGAAACTCTGCTTGAGAATAATCATGTTGCCATGCCAAGAATCATAATTGCTCCTGGCGAAGGCCAAAGACCCCTAGATATGATTATGGATGCTGACTCTGAGGAGTTGGCATTTCCAACTATATATGCTGGCATCAAAAGAAAAACTTCAGAAACTTTAACAACCATTGTTAGATCTGAGCTTCAGAATATCGATAGGAGACGTTGTAGAGTTGATCAATTATTTGTCAATTATAAGAAGTTAGAGCTTATCAGTATAAGAAACAATACTGCTTACAAAAGCGCAGCGCCTCACGCGCCATTACAGTTTCTAACGCTCTTAATGAAGAACAAATGGACCATCTTATTCGCCACGATGAAGGCTATAGGGTCCTTAAGGGCATTCGCACGTCTCCTGCTCATTGGGAAGCAGAAAAAAAAAAGGTTATGGCCATGATTCGTCAGTTTGGCCTACCAACTTTTTTTATTACGTTGTCAGCTGCTGAAAGTAGATGGGTAGAGCTGCTTGTCCTATTGAAAGATAATGTGGACAAGCAACAAGTTACGGAAGACGAAGCATTTAATTTGTCTTCCCAAGAGAAAGTGAGGTTAATCCGCACCGACCCTGTAACTTGTGCTCGCTATTTTGAATATCGGTTTAGAAAATTATTTAAGCTTATAAAGATGCGGGGGGTGTTTTCGGAGAACATTATGTTGTTATGCACTACTGGCGAGTTAAGTTCCAACAGAGAGGTTCACCTCACATTCACGGAATGTTTTGGCAGAAAGATGCCCCTCAAGTGGATTTCGAAAATGATGCATCTATTTCTCCAGTAATAGACTTCATTGATCACTTCGTTACCACGGATGTAACAAATAATGACCTATCTGAGTATTTAAAATACCAAAAGCACAAGCACGGGCACTCATGCAGACGTGAAGTGAGAGGAAACTCTATTTGTCGCTTTGGTATTCCTTATTTTCCAATGCCCCAAACAGAAATTTTAAGGCCACTGCCCGAAGAAACTCCTCAAATTTCTCTTCACCGTAAAAATTTAAAGCAGATTAAGAATTTCTTAAATTTGTCCTTCGATTCGGACACCATAAATTACTTGAGCATATTCGAAAATATTTTATCTCACGATCAAGTGAACCTCACTTACGAGGACTACATATACGCCATTAGGACTGCTTTGAAAACGCCACAAATTTTCATGAAGAGAAGTTTCGCAGCAATAAACGTTAATGCATATAATAAACACATTCTTGAAATGCAGCGAGCCAATATTGATATACAATTCATATTAAATCCATACGCATGCTGCAGCTATATAATTAATTATATAAACAAATCCCAACGGGGCATTTCTAAACTAATGCGTGATGCCATCGATGAGATTAAGAATGGCAATCTATCCATCAGGCAAAAGCTGCAGTATATTGGTCACAAATTCATTACCGGCACTGAAATTTCAGCTCAGGAAGCCGCCTATTGTTGTTTAGGTATGCGATTGTCTGAGACTAGCAACGCAGAAGTGTATATTAACACTTTACTTCCGAAACATAGAGTAAGAATGCTCAAGTCCAAGGAGCAACTCCAGAATATGTCTCCAGATTCAAATGACATATTTGTAGTGGGGTTGCTCAATCACTACGAACAGCGACCACATAGTCTCGACGGCCTGTGTTTAGCCGATTTTGCTGCAGAGTATAATTATACAAAATCCGCAAGAGGAACTCGTCAGAAAAGTGATAATGACGACGATAATTTTGAAGAAAACGAAAGCTTAGGTGGTTTACCGCTTCCTCTTCTCGATGGAAGTGGTTTTGTCAGGCAGAGATCCAAGTCCAAAATAATTAGATTTAGGAGTTTTAATTTAAATACCGATAGGCAAAATTACTTTAGGAAACAAGTAATGCTCTTTTTTTCATGGAGAAATGAAGAGATAGAGCTTGTTCAGAAAAATTGTGAGGAAGTGTATACAGAAAATGAGAAGGCAATTAGGTTTAACTTTAGGAAGTATAATGAATTAGATGATTTAGAAGAAGTGCTTAGAAAGGTCATAGAAAGTGAGGGCAACACCGAGGAAGAGCAGTTAGTTGGTCAGGTAGACGATGAATTCAGGGTTTTAGCTTTTCCTGAGATTAGCTCTCAATTAAATGTTTTAAATATAAATGGCAATAACAATCAAAATGACCAAAATGAAGATTCGGATGATACTATGCGAATAGTAAAGCTTCCGCCACTAATATCTCCTGATAGCTTGTCGAACATTGTTCGATCTTTAAATTTAAAGCAAAAAACTTATTCAACTCATGCTCTTCATAATGCCCACCATAATATTGTCTTCCACGAATGTATGGGAGGCGGAGCAGGTGTTGGCAAAAGTTGGTTAATTTCAGCACTTTTTCAGTCCCTTTCTCAAATATATCTACGCAGACCAGGGTGTAACGCAAATACTGCCAAAATTCTTCTGTGTGCTCCCACACGAAAAACAGCTTTCGGAATCGGGGGTTCTACCCTTTATTCTATGTTTTCACTTCCAGTGAATCAATCTGGGTCCTCCTTTAAAAATCTTGGAGATGACCTTTTGAACACCCTCCGTTTCAGATTTATGGATCTTAAAGTTTTAATAATTGACGAAATTTCGATGGTCGGTGCCAAAATGTTTTTCCATTTGGATTACCGCCTAAAACAAATTTTAAATAACAGAGACCAACCATTTGGAGGGATATCTGTTATAGTTTTCGGTGATCTTAGACAGCTAAGTCCTGTTGGAGATCGATGGATTTTCAAGCCCAATTCAGCGTTGCATGACCCATACAGTGCAATATATGGGTCGTCTCTGTGGGACTCTTTTAAGTTTTTTGAACTCACAGAGATAATGCGACAGCGAGATGACCAAGCTTTTGCCATCTAATGACATCTCTTTGTTAAGATCTCGATCTTGCGAAGAAAGTCAGTTACCAAATGATGCAATTCATTTGTTTTATAGTAATCAAGATACTTCTGTTTTTAACGCGGCAAAATTAAACTCTATTCCAACTGCTCAACACATTTCCACTGCTCTTGATTTTATAAAGGCTTCACATCTTTCAACAGAAGTGAAAAATAGGCACCTGGAGGCAGTCAAAAATTTTCAGACGTCCAAAACTTAAGGGTTATGTACGTCTCTTATTTTGAAAACCACTGCAAAGTATATGATTACGGTCAACATAGATACGGCAGATGGTTTAGTTAATGGAGCCTCCGAAATTCTTATGGATATAAGTTTTAATTCATCCAATTCTCCTCAAGTTCTTTGGGTACAATTCATAGATGAAAGCGTAGGAATTAACGCTCGGGCCAAGTGCCCCCATCCTCTAGAGTCTTCTTGGACCCCAATTCAGAAAACCACAAAGAGTTTTCAATTTCATTCAAACCAGCAAATAAACATCGACCGTAATCAATTTCCAGTTATTCCTGCAGAAGGTATAACTATTCATAAGAGCCAAGGAGCAACTTACAGTAAAGTTGTGGTTCATACAACTTCAAGGATGATTCGTAAGGCCCTTTACGTAGCTTGCAGTAGAGCCACTAGTGCTGCCGGCCTTTTCATTATTGGAGGACTCATTCCTCCAAAATCCACTCACCAGTAGAGCAAGAGCTTCAAAGTCTGAGAAGCACCAAATTATTAAGTACCCACTATAACTGTCTTTTCGACAGCAATACATTTAATGCATTTTTTCATAATACCCAGAGCTTGCATTGCCACTTTAATGATATTTGCTCAGATCAATTAATGCTTCATTCTTCTCTCTTATGTTTCGTCGAGACTTCTACTTTTTCAAACGAGACATATGAAATACTTGGATATAATAGTGTAGTCCGTCTAGATTGTGAATCATTATCTAACGGAACTCGGCCAAACAGAGGCATTCTTATTTTCATAAAAAATGAACTATTCGAGAATGTTAGTCTTTGTTCCAGTGGTCGACATTATTCTGATAATAATAATGTTTCTTCTGCAGTGTTTGAGTTTGCCGTGTTTAAATACAAGTCTTTAGGAATTTTAATATTGTACAAAACCCCAACCTATCCATTGCCTAAATTTAAAGCAGAAATTGAGGACTTATTTCAGAGGTTTTCATTTTTAAATATCAATTCAATAGTTTTAGGAGATTTTAATCTGTGCTTACGCTCTCTCAGAGGATCTAGTGATAGAATTTATGAATTTTTATGTAGATTAGGATATGATCTTTCTTAGATTTGAATTCGTCTACAACCAATTGTGATACACACATTGATTGGGCGATGACAAATATTTTAGATAACAGGGCCAACGCACGCACATTTGAGACTATATATAGTCACCATAGTGGAATTTTAGTTAGTGTCCGAAGTAGTAAGATTTAGCTGATGGATTTTTGGCGTTGCAATTTTATTATTTTTTATCCTTTGAAAATATATTTTTATTTTTTTTATTATTATCTGAAATTTTGTTTTATTACCATTTTTATTTTTACTATATTTAATCTTAAAGCTATATATGAATATTTATTTTTATTATATTTAAATTATTATCTGTTATTTTGTTGCATTATTATTATTATTATTATTATTATTAATATTATTATTATTATTTTAGTTTTATTGCTATATGTACATATATATAGATATATATATGCATATACTTTTATCTGTGTAGATAGCAGATATAAACCATTTTTGGGGAACTTTGAGGTTGCTTTACGCAACTCAAGTCGACTCGAAAGTCCCCAAAAGTTTCTTTTGGAAAAAAGGACCCCATTACAAGTGTAATGGCCTCCACGTGGTGTTCCCTGGGTGCCGATAAAATTTTTAGTTATATCGGGAGCAAATTCGAGCGGCGACAAATTTAATATATAGAGTTTATGGTAATCTTAAATATTATTTAGTTTTTAGAAGTGGATGATTTTGGATAGTAAGTACGGGGTCTCCGACAGTCCAGTATGCTCGACTGTAGCACCGGCCGACTAGTTTTTTATTAAATCTGTCCAACATTTTTAAATATTTTTCTTTGTAAAAGGTCTCATTTTGCTGCATTTTAAGACAATTTGCACAAAACTCAGAATTAGAATTTGATGGATTTAAATCCAACAAGCAACTATGGCTTGCCAGGTCTTTCCATGTTTGGGTTTTCTGATGATCTTTAAACGTTAAAAGTTCACCAATGAAATTTTCATCAGTTTCCTCACGGCGTTCTTGATCGACCTCTTGCAAAATGCATTCGTCATTATCGCAAGGCTGTGCATATTCTAGAGGAGGAGTGGGGGGCACTTCAGACATTCTGGCCCTTTTATAAACACTATAAGCCTCAATGGGGTCACAATCGTCTACAAAGTCATACGGGTCATTACCAACAGCACTAGACAATGTCAAAGGAGCTTCGAATAAATATTTAGTGGGGATAGCGTCATTCTTTAGTCTTTTTTTTCCTAAATATTTGCTCTCGAATTGCCGATCACAAATATGTGTAGATTTCCTATTAAAATTGCCATCTAATCGACAATTAATAATCCATTTATTAAAATAGAAATCGTTAGATGGAAATGTAAGCAATCGAACAGGAAAATCTTTTGAGCTATTTCTATAGCTCCGAAGGCATGAACTAATAATACACCTGTTACCATTAAATTTTTGCAAGTCTTTTGCAGCCATTTTGTTCTTTTAAATGTTGATATCAAAATCTTAAAAATAAAATGTGTATCAAATGTGTAGCTACACACACGAACAATCGCAAAATTCAAAAAGAAAAAACGATGTGCACTTAAATCAAATCAAAAGTCCAAAATCAAACAAAAATCAAAATGAAATCAATGAAAAGTTCGGTGTATCAAATATGTACGTGCCTGCACACAAAGGCACGGCGAGAAACACAAAAGAATATTTCGAACTGCAATTATTTTTATTTATGTATATTTTAATACACATAAAATACTTGCCTTGCACCAGCACTCACAATCACAATAACTTATGATAATAAATAATTTAGCACAAAAAGATCGCTTTTGAATTAATAAATTGGCAGTAGACCAGTGGTGTCCAAAATCACACAATGAAAGATTTGCGCTTGTGTGAGAAGCAGTGAAACCCGAAGGCAACGTGACGTCTTACTGCTTTACACTGAAAAAATAAAGAGCGTGCGATACAAACATAAAAAAAATTAAATCGATTTTTTTGTTGTCAGGATTTTTGAATTCTTCCTTGTCAGCTATAAATATTAAAAAATGTCTTGCCTGCATCTCTAAAATTTTTAAATCTCTCTCCCTCCCCTTTATTTCATCATAGCCCCCGTGGCAAAGTTGGTAGTGCCTTTTAATTACGTCAAGGGTAAATCGACATGCAACGTAATGGCACAATAAACATTGAGCATTACCATCCATATTCTCAATGAAAAATAATTAATTTTCCCAATTGAGATCAAGTGGCGGAGCCCCCTACTTTTCTTTATAATTAAAAAAAATTTTTTTTTAAATATGAAAAAATATTCAACAATGATAAATTTACAATGTCAAAAGCAAAAGCAATTGCAAAAATTTCTGATATCCCACAAAAAAAACCTCTAAACGAGGTAAAAGTCTAGTGACGAAAGCAATTTCCAGCCCCAAAATTTCTGATATCCAATTTTGTGACGAACAAAATTGAGTTTAATATAAAAATTTTAAATAAAAATATAAATTAATAAATAAAAACAATTGACATTCGGCACTGCGCAAAAAGTAATTTTTATGTACAAAGAAGCTCACCCTTTTTGCGCACAGTGCACAAGGCCAATTTTTTTTTTATTAATTTATATTTTTTTTTAAATTTTTATATTAAACTCAATTCTCTCTCTCTATACATGTGTCGGCTGCGACGCCGGCAGAGTTTGGTGTGCCAACCACGTGTGGCTGCCTTTTCAAGTTTTGGGTCATCGCTGCAGTGGACAAATAAAACACACCGAAATTCGAAGACTTTTATAAATTTCTATTTGCACCTCCTATCATAACAGAACAGTTATTCAATAATCTAAATTTTCTTAGATAATTGCATGCAAATACATACATAAATCAATTATATTTTATATTAATATTATTAAAAGTTAAGGTAGGTCGGGCACATAGATATGCATGTATGCAGGAGATCTTATATAAGCAGCATAAAGAAATATCAATGTATGTGTGTGCACAAAGCGTGAGAAAAAACTCCGTTGGCACGCGAGTGGCGCGCGCGAAAATCATCTCTCGCCCTCTTTGCAAATACATGTCCTTATGTAGCCAGACAGAGAGAGATATATTCGGGCGCGCAAGCTCCTCTGTATGTATGCGAGCATCTTACAATAAGTGTGTGCATATGTATGGGGTACTGAGAGAATTGACAACATCGCTTAGTTTATAAGTTGCTTCCCTTTAAAATTTGTATGTAAGCCCTAATACCCTGTATAAATAAATTTTTTAATAAAAAAATTTTAAGCACAAATAAATATTTAAAATAATAAAACAACACATCGCATTTTTTTTATTATCTACATTTATAAATTTATTAGATTTCAATGTTTTTCTTTATAAAAAATAAAAGACAATAATTTTTTAAAGCTAAAGGGTATTTCATAGCATGCATGTTTTGTGTCTCGCTTGCTGTGCCAGCAACGAGCTCGGCCAGCAAACTGAATCGAAACCAAAAATAATTTCCCTCAAACGACACGTCCACCGAAAAATTTCCCAGTGGACCCCCCGTCATGCTTTTAGCTGAGACACTTTCAGTTGTATGGGATGACTTCTCTATAGGTTATTTGCTTAGTGGGGGTACGCACAGTTTGGAGGGGTGTGGCTAACAGCAGGTACACATGTTATGTTAATGTTATATTAACATAATATTATTTTAGTTATACATTTTACATCAATGTTATATTAGCATAGTATAATTTATGTTAGACATGTTTTATGAATGTTATGTTAGTTAAATTTATGTTAATATACATTTCCCCTGTTAATTCAATTGTTCATTAAATTGTGCTAATCTATAAATGTGATTTATGTGATTAAATGATGGTTAGTATGTTAAGTTTTCTTTTATTTTAAAATTTTTAAAGTAGAAAGTGTCAATTAAATTTTGGCTCTGTACGAATCTAAGTTCTTAAGAATTTAATTATTTAATTAATGGTCAATGAATCTAACCGCCGCGAAGATATGGGTAGCGAGCATATAACTGTCGAGTGGGCTCGACTGTAGTCCTTTTATACATCACTGCGAGCGAAGCGAGTTGGGGGTAGGCGAGCGTAGTGAGGGGGCGGAGTCCCCTTCTTTAAATAACAAACGAGATTTGTCTTGCTCCAGTTTTCTTGAATAGCAAAAGTTGATTCACTAAAAATGCTATCATCATTCACGAACAAATGGTTCGATTGTTGTCGTTTTGTCAGAAATCGTCAAAATGTAAGCTAAAAAACCTCATTTCATCTGTAAAATATTACCTGAGTGTTTTAGAAAAAAAGCTTAAATGCACGTCTGAAAGCCCTTAATCGTACCTTTTTTACGATATATAGAACGAAACTGTAGCTTAAATGGTATGGAAACTGTTGAGGTTTCAGTTTTTGCGGGAAATAGCGTTTTCCCGCTAAACTAGCGGGAAATTGAAAAAGTCGTAAAACAAACATTTCTAGATTTTCAAAAAGGAACAAATCCTCATCATAACACTTAAGCAGGCCATCCACAGTCCAATTTTTTAGACGAACTGTTCGTCGAACAAGAATTACATTTGCCTACTAACTATTTCAAACATTGCTTGCAAACATCATTGGTAGAAAGTTTTCACAGAGTAAACATGTCATCTGATAACGATACAATAATTGCCTTAATGGCGATACATATTTATTCAAAGAAAAAAAGAAAAGGGCTATCATCGAAGGTGTTGATTCCATCAACTAAGGACTCCTGTTCATAAAGAAAATGTAGCTCATGGAAGTACCAGATGTTAGGCTTATAAATGTCGTCCACTCCAGAGCCAGATCTTTCGCTCCTCTTTATTATTATTTGAAGTCTGTATGATGCACGCAGGGAATTCACCTTTTTTTTAACAGCCTCAACGGTTGCCTCTTCATCGACTTCTTTATATTTATTTAATAACAAGTCCCACGATTTGTTTCGCATAATTTTGTTTTTATATGCCTCGCTTTTTGCTTGCCACAGTGCTGGCTCATTTTGCAGACAATAATTAAATTCTAGCAACAATTGCTTCGATATTTTTGACATGTGTTTACGCTACGAAAACTTTTGACAAATGATGTTTGTGCCAACATTGCCATCCATTATCGAATTGTTGAATCGAACACACGAAAAATAGAATCAGTTCTATTTTTCTCGAACAAAACAAGCAACACAAAATTTGAAAACGAACACTACCACCAACGACGAATATTTCGTCGAATCAAACACGTTCGTCAAACAAATTCGACTGTGGATGGCCTGCTTTAAGCTTTTTTAGCACTTTGATGCAAACAAACAAACAGACAAACAAACTGACTTTTCATTTCATTTTTAGGAGTCTACTAAAATTTTTAAATTTATTTATCTTTTGAACCAGTTATCGGATTTGGGTGATTGATGTATTAATCGACGCGTATTTTTTAAAAAATAAAAAATTTTACCAAAAGGCTCCAACAGCCCCATTGGCTGCAATAATTTAAATTTTTTCCCTCCCACTTACACCCCCATATCTTCTGACCCAGGTTGGTTAGAAAAAGTTTTAGTATGCCATTTTGTAAGCTAGGACTAAACCTTTCGATCGGTATATAACTCGATCCGATCGGACAGTCGTAGCAAATTTTCCAACTTAGTTGTATATATAGTTAGTCGCCTTTGGCACCCTTCGTGCTGTTTTCTTCACTAACGCGAACTGCCGTCCGCAGTGAGAAGTCTAGATTTTGTATACAATTTTGAGAGTTGGCGTACAAAAGCATATCTGTGAGTTTGTTGAGATAACTTAAGAAACAAAACAGTTTTTCATAACATTTGAGGTATTTGGTTGCTACTTCATCTGCATTTGTTTCTGTTCCTTTTGCTGTTGTTGTTATTGTTGCTGGCTGCATTGCTACTGTTGTTGTTGTCCAATACAATATGCCTGTTGTTGCGTCTGCTGTAGCTGCAAATTGGGCTGCAGCGCACCCACCAATCTCTCACCGCCAAAATAAATTTTCAACTATTAGTGATGGGTATCGCTATTTATTGATGCAAATAAATTTCGATATGACATTCAAAGCGATGTATCGATAATCACACTAAATGCGGCATTTATTTATTAACAATTTACAAACAAATCGTTTTATTTAGCTTTCATAATATTAATTTGACAAAACAATTATTAATTTGAAGAAAATTATTTTTTAGTGTGAATCAGCTATAAGCAAATATGATATGTTGCACACCTGGGTTTAGTTTTCTTTGGTTTTAACAAAAACAAAAGCAGACAACAACAAAAATACGTTATGTAGCAACACATTATTTTTGATAAAAAAAAGTAAAAAAGAAAAAAATATTGTATTTAAATTATTCTATTAACACAGCCTGTTAACAGCAGCTTTTTTATTTGTTAAACTAATTTCATGTTGCAGACCTTTGAGATTATGTGCGAGATTAGCACAAAAGAATAACAATGATAAGGCAGCATAACAAACAACAACAAAATGCAACATGTTGCTATATTTTATTTTTTATTTTAAAAATATTTATAAAATAAAAAATATTAAAAAAAAAATAATTTAAATAAGATCTTGCCTTAAGTCAATACACCACCCTCTGCCACCATAGTTCTTTTGACGCACTTGTTAAAATTTCAAACTTGTATCTTGAGCCGTTTGGCCGGTACAATGCTCAGTCAGTTGGACAAACAACTTTATATATATAAGGGCAACGGGTATAAAAACCGCGAGAGGCCTGAATGTGTGATGAGCCATTTTCAAATTGGCTGTCTCCTGATCCAAGGAATGAGCGAAAATGTTACCGCAGGTATTGCAAATAAACCATAGCTGCAATACTGAGTGATTTTAGCGTAAAATGTTTGAAATGAAGTGGGAAAACCAAATCTGTATAGCTGAGGAAGATGATGCTTATGCTGAAATCGAAAAATGCCTTTCATTACTGGAATAATAATCAAAAACAAATCAAATAATAAACAAAACAATAAAAAAAAAGTATGACTGGATATCTGGATTTTTATACCCTGAAGCCATTGAAAATGGGCGAAAAGGGGTATATTGTGTTTGGCAGAATGTATTTAGCACGCAGAAGGGGGCGTGGCAGGCTCCAAAAAGTATATGTCGTGTCCGTTTGTTTGAACGCGTCGATCTCAGAAACCGTAAAAGCTAGAGACATCAAAATTGGTATGTAGGTTCCTGGATACCATACACAGATCAAGTTTTTGGATCGGACCTCTATTTCATATAGCTGCCATAGGAACAATACATCGAAAATAAAGTTTTAGGATGAAAAAGTTTTTTGTTTGTTAAGATATCAGAACCAAACTGAGAGAATATGCATCGGGGCTGGTATTATACATCCTGACCAAATTTGATTCAAATCGGTTAACTATATCATGTAGCTGCCATAGGAACGATACATCAAAAATTAAGTTTTAGTATAGAAAAGATTTTTGTTTGTTGAGATATCAGAACCAAACTGATAGAATTTACATCAGGGCTGGTATTATACATTCTGACCATATTTGGTTAAAATCGGTCCACTATATCATATAGCTGCAATAGAGACGCTCAAACGAAAATTAAGTCTTAGCATGAAAGAGTTTATTGTTTTTTGAGATATCTTAATCAAACTGATAGAATATGCATTAATGTAATCAAAATCGTTAGAGCCGTTTTGTCAAAAAAAAAGCCAAAATGTAAGCTAAAAATCTTCTTTTCACCTCTATAATGTTACCTGAGTACTTAAGAAAAAAAATTAAAGCGTGTGCCTAAAAGCCCTTAAATACACCTTTCCAATGATATATAAAACATATCTGTAGCTTCTATGGCTTGGAAACTGTTAAGGTTGAGTTCAATTTTAGCGGGATTTAACGTTTTCCCGCTAGCGGTTTTTAAAAAAATCGTAGAACAAACATTTCTAGATTTTTAAAATGGAATAGATCCTCATCATACTTCCTACTGCTTTCGTCACTAGCGCGAACTGCCGTCCGCAGTGATCAATAATTATTGGCAACAGCCCAAAAGTTACAAGAACCAAAACCACTTTTTTGATTAGATTTGGGGCCAAAACCGACGAAAAACATTTTTTTTTTTTATGGTGAGATTTTTTTTTTAGAATTTTTCAAAAATCTGGCTTTTTTTTATTCCTTTTTTTTAGAGGTGCGCCCACGTTTGTAATCATTACTCGAGAATGCCAAAACCGATTTATCAAAGCTTTACTTTATCTAAATGCTAATGAATATATCTACATTTCATTTATACACAGTCTTAAATTTAAACCAGTAGTTTAAGAGATATCAATTTTTGAATTAAGAAAATGATGATTTTTTCTTGGCTTTTTTTTTTAGCTTTTTTCACTAAAAAATTCGAGGAAAATTCGAAACAATTTTTTTACATTTTATTAACTATTTTATTTGCGTAGCTGTTGTAATTACGCGTTGTTTAAAATATGATTGATTAAAATCTATGGTGAGACGGCGATATGATATAATTTTATGTCGAGGCATGTTTTTGTCGACTTTTGTGTTTTTTGAGATATCCCAACCAAACTCACAGAATTTGAATTTGTTATTGTTTTACAAATTGTGACTAAAGTTGGTTCAAATCGGACCACTATATCATATAGATGCCATAGGAACGATCGGTCGAAAATCAAGTCTAGTATGAAAAACTTATTTGTATTTTGAGATATTTTAACTAAACTGACAGAATATGTATTTAAGAGGGTCATTAATTTGTTATTATATATTTAGTTATATTAATTACCCATCGTTTAGAATGTTTACCATTAACATCTATGGAAAGACGACGGAGTTATTAGCATATAAGCAATGAAACAAGTTTTTCGCAAAGGTTGATTTTCGACTGATCGGTCCCATGGCAGCTATATGTTATAGTGGTCCGATTCCAGCCAAATTTGGACAGGTTGTATAAGACGATACGAGATTCTTAATTTGTAAGTTTGGTACAGATAACTTAAAAAACAAAAAAGTTTTTCATACTAGAGCTTGCTTATCGACCGTTCGTATCGATTGTTCCTATGGCAGCTATAAGATATATTGCTCCGATTTCAACCAAATTCGGTAAGGATGTGATGAGCAATTAAAAATACTCAATTCATGAGTTTGATTTAGTTATCTCAAAAAAGCAAAAAGTTATTCATACTAAAACTTGATTTTCGACCGATCGTTCCTATGGCATCTATATGATATAGTGGTCCGATTTGAACCAACTTTAGTCACAATTTGTAAAACAATAACAAATTCAAATTCTGTGAGTTTGGTTGGGATATCTCAAAAAACACAAAAGTCGACAAAAACATGCCTCGACATAAAATTATATCATATCGCCGTCTCACCATAGATTTTAATCAATCATATTTTAAACAACGCGTAATTACAACAGCTACGCAAATAAAATAGTTAATAAAATGTAAAAAAATTGTTTCGAATTTTCCTCGAATTTTTTAGTGAAAAAAGCTAAAAAAAAAGCCAAGAAAAAATCATCATTTTCTTAATTCAAAAATTGATATCTCTTAAACTACTGGTTTAAATCTAAGACTGTGTGTAAATAAAATATAGATATATTCATTAGCTTTTAGATAAAGTAAAGCTTTGATAAATCGGTTTTGGCATTTTCGTGTAATGATGACAAATGTGGGCGCACCTCTGAAAAAAAGTATTAAAAAAAAGCCAAATTTTGAAAAATTCTAAAAAAAAAATCTCACCATAAAAAAAAAATGTTTTTCGTCGGTTTTGGCCCCAAATCTATCCAAAAAAGTGGGTTTGGTTTCTGTAACTCGCAAAAAGTGCGATTTTGTTGCCTAGTGTAATCAGTATCACACAATTTGTAAGTTAAATTTTTTTTGATACCGATCCCAAAATTCGGTTGGAATTTCCTGCTGAATGCAAAAGTGGTAACCAGGATTATGATTGATGATCAAATTTACCTGCTCATTGCCCCCAATCTTTCATATAGTTATTTTTAACTTTCTAAAAGCCACCATTTTTGTAAATGTGTGGGAGCCTTAGAAGGTGAGGTAATTTTTGATAGCTCTCTAACATCTCATTTGTAGCTTTGCAGTCGTTTTGCGTCAGTTTGTCAGCTATTCAACACTTTATGAAATAGACTTGACTTTGCTTTCAGAATAGGAATTTCAGACCGTGAGTTGAAACGTTGCTGTTAATCTACAATTTTTTTTTGTGTATATTTTTTTAATTTAATAATAGGCTGCAAAGAAGTGAGTGCACGGCATATAAAAGTCTAAAACGTTTTTTTCAACTTTTATTGTTAAAATTTAATTGTTAATCTCTGACTTCAACAGCGCTCAGTTGACGTTAAATAAATAAGCATTCAATATATCTATTGTACTTACCAATATGTTTTCTTCGTTTAATTTAGATAAGTAAATCTAATAGATCAATTGTTTTTTATGTCCAACTTTATTAAGTAACAAATCCATATGAACTTTAAACTAACATTTTGACTTATTAATTATAATGTTAACTTTCTATTTCACATTTTGTATGATAATTTCAAGTATACGACACACATAAGCACACATGTATGCATTTGGAGGTATATGTGTATACAAGACTATTCAGATTAATTTTTGCATAATTTACGACTTTAGTTTCCATATTTTTAATATCAATGTAACTGAAAATCAAACTGTTGTTGGAAACCTCAAGGGTTGCTCAACATAATAATGTCTCCAGTTCAGTGCTCGACTAAGCGATTTTCAAACACAATTATTACCTTTTCTACTATGCACTACATCTAATAACATATCCAATATAAATATTATTTTCTGGTTAAATAGTATTGAAAACGAAATAGGGGCCCAAACTTAAAGGCTAGTACCAAAATTGATCCTAGCATGGTAAACAAGAACCTTTATAGCGAATTTGGCCTCTTCAGCTGTTATGCTCAATTTTATCGATTTATTTTAAGGTACGGACAGGCGGACGGTCAGACAGCAATTTAACTTGTATTTTTAAACTTCAGCGGTTTGATATGACTACCTCTGCCTGTTGCACATAATTGCTGAACGGTTTTTTTTACTTCGGTTTATTGAAAATTCTAAGCATGTATGTAAATGTGAACTCTATGTGTGAATATATAATTTTCATTAAAAATATTTTAGCTAATTTATGTATATACAAGTATTTAAATTTAAATACAAAGCATTTTAAAAATAAAAAAAACTATCTCCTTTACTTCATAACAACACCTTCCCCCAAAAATTTACTTTTTTGTGATGTATCCTGTTTCTTTCGTAATCTTATTTGCCAAGAGTACTTTAATACTTACATACTTAGATGTTATATTTTAGTTTGCTAACATTTTTGTAATCATTGGTAAACAAAATGGATTTTTTTCCACCTCTATATTGTTCTTGAATATTTTTAATTCTTAAAGACCTTTAAAAATTTAACACCCTCCCTTGTCTATCTCTTGGTAAAAAGCCTTAAAGTAAAGCCAGAGAGTAACAAATACAACACAAGTTGATCAATTATTTTTGTCGAAAGTTACTCAATATTCAATTATATTTTCTTCAACATTTTAACCATTCTAAACTTGCATCTACTTGTATTTCTTGTGAAGTGTATGTATAATAATTTTTTTTCACCTAAGCTAAGGCAAAGAAGCCATTTTTGTCTGTCTGGGTATATTTTCTATGTCATCTATGTAGTGTGGAAGTTACGAATTTTTATGCTAATAAATCTTCGTACATAGATTCGCATATCTGACCGGAAAACTTTACTTATTATATCTAGAACGTTCGCTTATTAATTTGTTTTATTAAGAATGCGATGTTATTACTGATACCTTGGTCAATCAAATTTAGACTACTACTTATGTATTTCTTATAGTTGAATTCGGATTGAATTATTTTCAGCCAACACTTTACAATTTGTTTCCACTTTTATATCTACCATCCATTGAAACTGGCATTTAAAATAGGATGTGAAAAAATACAAGTGTATGCAACAGGCAAATTAATCCATTTCTCGGCAAATTATCGATCAGAATAATCATCCAAGTCCGTGTGTCCAGCTATATGAATAAGCTAGTATATTCATACATACATATATAAGATAGGAAACTAACTATAATATTAAGGTTCTCGTATACCACATTCGAATCAAGGTAATTACTGCTGTAGTCGAGCACTACAATTATTAGTTAATATTTAAAATAAGAGTTTTTACAAATTGTATTGTTTAGCGTTACTGTAGATTGCAGATTCAATTTTTAATAAGCTTTGATAATGGCTTATACTTGTTTTTTCAAATGTATATAGAAATTTCTTTGCTTAGATTTTCTTGAGCTAAATAATAACATTTAAGTAATAAAAAAAATAATACAAAATGTTTACAGTTAATTGACAATTTTTAATAACAAAATTACCACTCCTAAAATAAAAATATATCTAACTTAATAAGTGTCCTAGTTGATTTCGTTGTTAACTGGTTTAACAAGATCATTAAGTTCGATCTCAGTTCCTACGCTCTATATTTGTGAGCTTCTACATCGATGATGTATGAAAAATTCAAATAAAATTTAACTAATTGAAAGTATCAATCAATATCTTTAAGAATAATGTACTTTTGGTGACCTGTGATTAATGTACTGAGAAGATTCGGTAAAACAATTTCATATAAAAATTTGGGTTCACTAACATATGAATGACCACATTAAGTTACAGGCAGTATGCTTAAGGCAGTGGCTGATAGTAAATTACACTAGGCAACAATTACAAGAACCAAACCTATTTTTTTGGATAGATTTGGAGCTCCATATCTTAATATTATTTTGTGTCCAGGCATGAATTGTCGACTTTGATGATTTACCTGTGACGCGGCATGAACTTTAGTATGAAAATTTGTTGTGTTTTTTTAGATTTGCTAACCAAACTCACAGAACTCGAATTTGTTATTGTCTTACACATTATGACCAAAGTTGCTTCAATTCGGTTAACTCTATCATATAGTTGCCATAGAAACGATCGGGTGAAAATCAAGTTTTAATATAGAAAAATTGATTGTTTTTTGAGATATTTTAACTAAATTGACAGAATATGCATTTAAGATGGTCTTTTGAACTTTTTAATTTGTTTTTATATATAAAGCTATATTAATTACCCTTCGTTAAGTATATTTACCGTTAAAATCTATGGAAAGGCGGCTAAGTTATTAGAACATAAACAATGAAACGAGTTTTTCGCAAAGGTTGATTTTCGACTGATCGTTCCCATGGCAGCTATAACATAAGTTATAGTATGATTCAAACCAACTTCGGTAAGGATGCATAAGACCAACTTCAATGCATATTCTATCAGTTTAGTTAAGGTATCTTATAAAAAATAATAATAAAAAAAATAAAAAATAAATAAAATAAAGTGGACGGATTCGGACCAAAATTGGTGAAGATATAAAGGACAACATAGAATACACAATTTGTGAGTTTGCTTTAAATATCTTAGAAAATAAACAAGTTTTCCATAATAAAGGAAAATTTCCGACCGATAGTTCCTACAGCAGCTATATTGAATAGTGATCAGATTTAAGCCAAATTTGGTAGGTGTATATAAAACATTACCAGTTATACAACCTGTGCGATTGGTTGATATATCTTAGGAAATAACACAAATTTTCATACTTAAGACGGATTTTTGACCGTTCGTTCCTATGGCAGCTATATGATATAGTAGACCGATTTGAGCCGAATATGGTAAAAATATGTAAAATAACAACAAATTGACATTGTGTGAGATTGGTTAAGATTTTTCAAAAATCACAAAAAATTTTCATACTAATGGTCATGCCGCTCCACAAGGAAGTCATCAAAGTCGACAAAAACGTGCCTATACACAAAAAAATATTATATCGTCATCTCTGCATAGATTTTATTGAATCATGTCTTAAGCGACACGTAATTAATGCAGCTATTAAATTTTTAACTTTTCCTTGAATTTTAAAGAAAACATGCTAAAAAAATCCTTTAAAAAAATAATTTTCTTAGTTCAAGAATTGATATCTCTTTAAGTTTAAGTCTTTAACTTTGTATTAATAAATTAAAAATATATTCATTAGCTTTCAGAAAAAGTACATCAGACCCACATCTTTAAAAATAAAGTAGGTTTGGCTCTTGTAATAGCCAAAAAGTTCAAATTTGTTGCCTAGTGTTATTCGCCTGTTTGCAATATGTTTCCAAAGTGGCTAAAGGTGTTATCACCAACTTTCAATTGCATGTTAAATAAAAAGCTGCTTTGCAATCGTCGTTAGCTTATAAATATTTATGTACTAAATAGAAAAATATTGCAATGATTTCGATTAGCGCTTGTGTGTAAGTGATCACACAGATATGAATAAAAAAGGGTTTTCATTATATTTTGACCAACAGACATAATCAAATATGCTTCTGTAAGGGATCAAGAGTTTCTATACTCTATAAAAATGGAAAGGCTTACTTAGTTCTGTTACATACATTACATAAAATCATTTTAATTAAATTTTTGTCCATTTTTAATAGGCAGGAGCTATAAAAACTAACGACTGAATCGAAAATATTTCATTCCTTGGTATCAACTGCTGACAATATATTATATAAGCATGGCCTATAAGCACTTCTACCTTGCTTGTTAGAAAAGATTCTAACTATGTATTTCGTTTGATCTGATCAGTTTAAGAAACTTTTACTTTTGCTTGTGCTTCTGAAAATAACGAATAAAACATGTACAACAAACAATAAAATATTACTTTGTTGTTGAAAACGAATTTTTTTAATATTACAATGTTCTTTCAATTGATAGTGAACTGAATAATACTGAATAAAAAAATCGGGGCTATCGCTGAGTATGTAACTTCATAGTAAGCTTATAGCATTTACAGAACAACTTTACTCTGCTTACAAATTATTTGTCAATCATAATTCAATTTTGATAATTTCGCAGCTAAAAACAGAATCTCTGATGTTCATAGGATTATCAACTTTTGTCGGATTGGTAATGATCTAGAAAAATCAATACGAAGCGACTGAGCATACGTATGTCTTTATTAATTCTCTTGCTTTAAAAATGGATTCAATAAATAATCAAAAAAAAATTTGTTTAAAAAACGTACAGGTCTTCCCTGGTGGAAAAGGGGCACACCAATTCGAATTGATATTCCAGAACAAAGGGAACTTCCCTAGCTCTATTTGCATTAGGATTCTCTAAAGAACAAAGAATAATTAAAGACAATGTACTTTAAATATGATATTATGCAAGTGCATCAAGGGCAACAGCCAGGTATTCTGAATTTCAGATAATTTTAATAATGTTGCTTCAAATAATATTACTTCGAAGCAAGCAAATGCTTATTAGTTTTCGAAAATAATTTTAATTTTACGTCCATTGATGTATGTAAATAATGAAGAAATTCACTTCCAATGTAGAACATTTAAAAAAAAAAGTTTTTTAAGGTTTTCCCTTGGCAGCGGGCACACGTGCATTACTTAAAAGTCAATAATTTCAATCGAGGTTTAGTATTTATGGCTAAATTTAGTGTGAAAGTTTATTAAAGACGTGTTTAGTGACCGTCAAGTTTTGCAAGTTTTTGTTTAGCTCTAGCATCTAGAATACCATGAAGCTTTAAAAAAATTATTAAACTGAAATACAAATATCTGAGCAGAACTTTGTATGAAGCATCGCAAATTCTAAAATATTGAATGTAATTTCAGTGAGGAAAGAACATTCCAAACAAATATGCTGTGTAAATACTTGAAAAAAAAGCTCTTTAATATAGAAGAATAATTTACATATATTTTAAATAAGTAATAACTAAGAAAATACGAATCTTAGAACTTGGCGTTAAATGCTTCTGCCGGATAATTACATCTAAAATTTTAATTTCACGACTCGAACATTTAAGTTAATACTATTCGAGTATACAATCAACCCGATTCGAAATATCAATGCATTATCCAATCAAGTATTTAACCATTGGACTAAAATTTTGAATAAAAAAATGTGTAACTTATGAGAACAGAATATTAAGTGAAAAACCTAGAGCAGCAGTCATCTCTGATCTCATTATATTGCAACAAAATACTTTTAAAATTTCTGTAGCTGCAATAAACTCTATGTATATATTGATCTCATAAACTTTATGCTTTGCTTATCAAAATAGCATTTTTTAATTACTGTAACTGAAGTGCTTAATATAAGAATGTAGATTCTATTATAATTGTAATGAGATGGTAGAGTAACACACCTTGTAACTTATCTGTTTTTAAAATCAACAAAAAATTTGAATCAACTAAATACATGATGTACCTTTTATGTTTAAAAGGTTACTCAAGAGTAGTCAATTTAAAATTAAATGCGCGTTATTGGAATAAAAACGCTATTGGGGAGGTCTACAGCGTCCAGCTGAAGTTCCAGAAAACTCTAGGTCTTTTTGCTCAATAATAGGAATCCGATCGTCGTACAGTGTTGGGGCTTGTAAAATGATTCCAGCTGTACCAGCTAAAACAGCTAACGTAAATATCCATAGAAAGAGTCTATCCAATACCATCGCTACATACTTCCAATCTTCTTTTACCTTTTATAAAGAAAAAATACTTTGCTGTGCAATTTAATTGAATTTTTTTAGATTATACAAACAACTTACTTTTGTAGAATCCTCTTGCATTTTAGTATGCTCTGCTATAAACCTGACACAAAAACAGCTGCGATGAACTCTGGGTGGGCACTTGGAATGAGAAAACGCCGGATTATTTAATATAGGGCTCTTTATTCCAGAATTTCCAATGTCTAAATCGGGGACAGCTGTCAAGTCTTCAGAACTGGAATGCGTAAGTTGTGGGAGTGGACCATGAACTTGACAGCTTCCTCCAAATGGTCCGGTGCTTGCTAAGCTGTAATTTCAAATTGATCAATTATTATATTTATGGAATACTCTAAGCATGTCTAAAATTAAGAAAAAAAAAAATAAAAATTTACCTTTGAGTGGTCAGCTCTTCTTTCGAGGGTGTGTGACTATAACCTGATGTCACGAGGCGATCAATGTTGGTTGAAGAGTAATAAGGATAGAAACACGCATGGGCGTCCTTCAAAAGTAATTTGCTGAAAACGAATAACCATATCATGTAGATGAAATGTACAAGCGTGCGCCGAATATCGCAAACCTTATAGATTTGCGATTTTTATACCAAGGGGCAAATAAGGGCAGAATTATGTAACAGGCAGAAATGAGGGTGGCAGTATAAATATTTTTGTTCAGAATCAACAGCCGAGTCGATTGAGCCATGTCCGTTTGTCTGTTCGTCCGTCTGTTTGAAAGCGTCGATCTTAGAGACCATAAGAGCTAGAGATTTCAAACTGTGAGTATGTTCTTGGATACCGTAGGCAGATCAAGTTTGTTTTTTAGACCCCGTACTTAAAAAAAGTACAGGGGTCTATTAAGTTTGTTTAAAAAAAAATGTACGTAACAGGCAAAAGGAGGCGTGGCAGACAGCGCCGTTTCGAAGGGGGGCAAGGGGGGCAACCGCCCCGGGCGCTAAGAAGTTAGGGGCGCCGAAAATATGAAAATATTGAAATATTTTAAAAAGACTTTGAACTTGGAATAAAGTTGAGAGGTTGAGCCTAAAATTAAATTAATTAGACAACGCACACTGGGGCAGGAAGACGAAAAGCGTGGGACAAATCGTTTCTTTGACGAAAGCGTTCGTAAAAAGTAATAAGAGCATTCGATAGAGAAAACTTAAAAGATTACGAATCCAAAATATTTTTGAAACCAGGTAAAAATTGTGGGCGTGACAGCCTCTCAAAGTTGACTCATTTTTCAGTGCGCGCAAAAATGTGAAAATGTTATAAAAAATGCAAATTTTAAAACTGATTTGATGATGTAAAATATGCACTGAAAATATTTTTTAACTTTGACCGACAACCCTAAATGAACCAGTGGGCCTATTAAGCAGCTCAAGCACAAGAAAATATCTTCACTGGTTCAAAAGATATGATTTTTGCAACGCAAAATGAGGATCTGCCCCACTGTGCAACGTAAAGTTCGAAAACATTTAGCTTCATTTAGCATTTAGCAACTAAAATTGAGATTTGAGACCCATTTAAATGTTTCTGAGGATTTAAATTATTAAACAGGCTTTTTGTCACATCACCAGATCGTTTATTTAGCAAACTTCAAATAGTTTTGAAAAACATTTTTTTTTTTTATATATCTTCACCAAACTAAAAGAATAAGCATTTAATTGTACATTCTCACCAGATTTGGTTCAAATCGGTCCCATATATCATATAGCTGAAATTGAGCGAAAATCAACTTAATAAAAGATTACCTGGACTCAAGGTATCCTGCTGCGACCGAAGCGAGCAGGGGACGGAGTCATCTGTTCTCTTTATTATTAAAGAAAACCATTTTTTAATACGAAAGAAGTTCAAAAAAAATTTTCATATTTTACTATCTGTCTGCATTAGGGCTGGGAATATTGATTAACAAGTGGGCGGTTACAGTCGAGCACGCTCGACAGTAGGATACCCTGAGCCCAGGTACTCTTCAATACAAGTTTACTTTCGACCAATTGTTCCTATGGCAGCAATATGATATATGAAGCCGATTTGAACCAAATCTGGTCAGAATGTACAAAACCAACATTAATGCATATTCTAATAGTTTGGTTAAGATATCTCAAAAAACAAAATACTTTTTCATTCTAAAACTTCATTTTCGCTCCTATGGCACCTATGTGATATAGTAAACCGATTTTAACCAAATTTGGTCAGGATGTAAAAAACTAGCTCCGATACATAATCTATTAGTTTGGTTCTGATATCTCAACAAACGAAAAATTTTTTCATACTAAAACTTCATTTTCGATGCATCGCTCCTATGGCACCTATGTGATATAGTAAGCCGGTTTTAACCAAATTTGGTCAGGATGTATAAAACTAGCTCCGGTACATAATCTATCAGTTTGGTTCTGATATCTCAACAAACAAAGAATCTATCAGTTTGGTTCTGATATCTCAACAAACAAAGAACTTTTTCATACTAAAACTTCATTTTTGATGTATCGTTCCAATGGCAGCTTTATAATATAGTAGTCCGATCCAAAAATGAAAACAAACTTGATCTGCGTATGGTATTCAGGAACCTACATACCAAGTTTGAAGTCTCTAGCTTTTATAGTTTCTGAGATCGACGCGTTCAAACAGACGGACAGACAGACGGTCAGACTGACGGACATAGCTCAATCGACTCGGCTATTGATGCTGATCAAGAATATATATACTTTTTGGGGAATATATATACTATATGGGGTCTGCCACGCCTCCTTCTGCCTGTTACATACATCCTGCAAAACGCATTATACCCCTTTTTGCCCATTTTTAATGGGCTTAGGGTATAAAAACGGTGAGCTTCTTTGTACATAAAAATTACTTTTTGCGCAGTGCCGAATGCCAATTTTGGTTTTTAGACCCCGTACTTAAAAAAGTACAGGGGTCTATTGGGTTGGTTTTACCGAATATGTGCGTAACAGGCAGAAGGAGGCGTGGCAGACCCCATATAGTATATATATTCTTAATCAGCATCAATAGCCGAGTCGATATAGCAATGTCCGTCTGTCTGTCTGTATGAACCCCTAGATCCCAGAAACTATAAGAGCTAGAGACACCAAACGTGGTATGTAGGTTCCTCTACACTGCAGGCAGATCAAGTTTGTTTCAAAATTCGGCCACGCCCCCTATATCACCCACAAATCGGAAAAAAAAATTTCATATCCGAATTATAAGAGACAGCTATATGATATAGTGGTCCGATTTGAACCAACTTTGGTCAGGATATATAAAACCAAGTTAGATACATATTCTATCAGTTTGGTTATGGTATCTCAAAAAACAAAAAAGGTTTTCATACTAAAACTTGATTTTCGACCGATTGTTCCTATGGTCGCTGCCTGCAATATAGAGGAATCTACATACGAAATTTGGTGTCACTAGCTTCTAAATTGCTCTTATAATTTGGATATGCATTTTTTTTTCGATTTGTGGGCGTAGCCAAATTTTGAAACAAACTTGATCTGCCTGCAGTATAGAGAAACCTACATACCACGTTTGGTGTCTCTAGCTCTTATAGTTTCTGAGATCTAGGTGTTCATACAGACAGACAGACGGACATTGCTATATCGACTCGGCTATTGATGCTGATTAAGAATATATATACTTTATGGGGTCTGCCACGCTTCCTTCTGCCTGTTACGCACATATTCACTGCGCAAAAAGTAATTTTTATGTATTGGGTTGCCCAAAAAGTAATTGCGGATTTTTCATATAGTCGGCGTTAATAATTTTTTTTAACAGCTTGTGACTATTTAATGGTATTTTTTCTTTTGACATTTATTAGCTGTTACTATTAGCTTGCTTTAGAAAAAAAGTGCGCGTAATTTTGTTAACATTTGTTTGTCTGGTGCCAATTTTAATATGGAGCCCACAAAAGAGCATTTCCGACATATTTTATATTATTATTTCCGTAAAGGAAAAAACGCAGAGCAGGTTGCTAAAAAGTTACGTAATGTGTATGGGGATAAAACCTTAAAAGAAACATAGTGTCGAAGTTGGTTTGTGATATTCCGTTCGCGAGATTTTTCACTTTGTCAGTTTGGTGGGATTAGAAGGGTGTGGTATATTTTGAGCTGCTTCCAAGGAACCAAACGATTAATTCGGATGTTTCCTGTTAACAACTGGACAAATTGAATGCAGCTATCAAGGAGAAACGGCCAGAATTGATCAATCGTAAAGGTTTCATATTCCATCAGGACAACGCCAGACCACACACATCTTTGATGACCCGGCAAAAACTGGGACAGCTTGGCTGGGAAGTTTTGATGCATCCACCATATAGCCCTGACCTTGCACCATCACACCATTGCACCAAAGTCCACAGAAGGTTAGAAATGTGCCAGTACGAATGTCACTAAAAAATAAAAGAAAAGTATAAAAAATAAAGCAAATATTTAACCTAATAGAAGATCAAGAGATTCCGTTATTTACTCAGATAATTCTGGTATATACTTTCAACTGAAACATCTACTCCTTAATATCAGACACCAAATTATCGTCCATTAGCGGCAATGGAAATATAACAAGCACCTGCGATGCGAATTCAATTTGACCTGAGAAAATGCAACGGATATTTCATGCGAAATGTCAACGGTAAAGCAAAATATTGACCCAGTTTGTAAGTTTGAACAAGTCGCGCCCGAAGACATGTGGGCACAGCTACAAACTCAATACACATGGCTTTATAAAATCGTCTGTGAACCAGTTTTAGAGTCGACCTGCGGAAGTCGATACAGTCAAGTGGAACATAACGCAAGATAAGGTATTTTGCAGCTTGAAGAAGGATGTATTGTCCGCCAAGAGAATCAGCTACTAACCGCACCTCATTATATTGCAACAAATGATGACGTCATATTAGAAAATGTAAACAGATAAGCAAAAAACTAACATTTCTCTCAACAACAACTCCGTAATTATGGCCTTCACAAAATGTTCATTAATGAACATACGATCTGAGCAGCCCTCGAAGTGCGTTGACACATTCAGGACACCAGCCACTTGAAAGGCCTCTACCGCGTAAAATTACCACATGGGCCGCAGTCCTGGCGCACAGAAATAATAGACAACTGTGGGAACCTGTATACTTAAAATAGATAAAGGAGTATACACGCTACTACGTAAGATCACATAACACAAATAATGAGAAAGAGTGAGTCAAGTATACTATAACTCTAATCTATACAAACAACGTCATGTATACAATAAGTAAAAAGGAGTAATCTCCCTCCACATAACACTTCAGAACATAGAACAATAAGTAGAAAACAGCCAGTTATACTTTAACACTATTGTCGACTACATCTTAATTGTACATAAGATCACATAAATACGATAAGTAGAAGTAAGCCAAGGATAATGTAAACACTATATTGAACTCTGTCTAAATAGTAAATAAGATAACCTTTAAAACCCTATACTACTCAATGAACGATGTCAGTTCTTAAGGCCCTATTCTCTTTCAGCAAAAAATTTTTTTCGATTTTTTTTTTTTGCATTTTTTATAGCTTGGACATTTAAAAATATAACCCTAAAAGGGTTTTTTGAAATTCGAAATACTTTAGAAGATACAGCCTTTTTTGTGAAGCAAGGTCTTCGTCAAAATGAGCTATTTTCTTCAAACTTCAAACTTTAAACGCGTTTATCTCGAAACCACGTTTTTGGAACTGGCGGCCATGATATCTCCAGTTCAACTGAACCGATTTTCATGAAACAAAGTGGAATCGACGCAGAATTGTCACCATTTTCGGGTGAAGCAAGATCATAATTTTAAAAAAATTATTACTATTTTTTTTTTACACTAAACTACAAAAAAAAAGCTCGAAATTGAAATTTTTTTTTTGAATGGCCGCCATTTTGTCAAAAAAAATCACAAAATTATGATCTTGCTTCACCCGAGAATTACATCTATACTGATTATAACCCCGTTTTTTTTTTTCATTTCCGACGCTCCGGTGACCCGGAATCGTGGCCGCCGTGACGACACCTTTTTTTTCAACCCCCAACTTTGAAGTCTCATTACTTTTTGAACACCCCTCGTATCGGGGCAAAACATATTTTTTTATTTACTTTGAACCTTTTCTAATACAATAAGTAAAAAAAGTTTTCAACTATTCTTTGCGTTTTCAAATAAGAATTTTTTTTAAAAAGGGTCCAAAAAACGGGTTTTGAATGAGAAGACCCCCTTAAACAAACGCGTGAGTGTTTTTACTTAGGGATTGGCAAGCGTGCTTACATACTAGTTCTGACGTTGCGAACGATGTCAGTTCTTAAACAAACACGTGAGTGTTATTACTTAGGGATTGGCAAGCGTGCTTACATACTAGTTCTGACGTTGCGACTAACATCGCGACAAAGTTCTAGTACAGATTTGCATGAACATTCGAAATATTGGTTTAATTACGGGTATGTAGAAAATACACGTATTTTAAAATTTGTAAATACTTACCTTGTCTCAAAATTATATGTTGGTCGTTTTATAAATAAAAATTTAGGCAAAAAGTTAATAAAAACACGCTTAACCCAGGGCGCCATCCGGTGTGTTTGAGGAGAACGAAAATGTACGTTGAGCACCACAACTGTTACGCAAATGCTAATGAAATAGACAAAATTTAACATGTTCATTAAAAATAATATAATTTTGTTACATTACCTTATAGAAACTAATATCATCGCAAATATTAAGTATTTTCCCAACAGGGGTACAACCAAGGAGGTGGGAGGAATAATTTCAACGACCAGGAGGAAGAACACATGAAGACTAATAAGAATTGAAATTGATAAAGTAACCTGAAATATACAAGAAGCAATTTTATAATATATAAAATCTATTGAAAATTAGTTAAAATGATTTATTATTTTATTTTAGCCTAGGTTTTTAGTAGTACGCTGACAAATCAAATGATTAAATTGGGAAAACGCGACTTTATTGAATGATAATAGTTTTACGTTAAAATGTAATTTTACTTCTATATAATTCTTTTAATGTCCTCTAACCTTTTAATCAGGGAATCAAACCGAATCAAATATCGGTTCGGTACGTCTAGAAACAACTATTTCAAAAAAAATTTCTGGCAACACTGATTATTTTTGTCGCGCAAAAGCTGTCTGCTACATAGGTTTGCAGCTATGTCAAGTTATTGCTGCTGTCATATTTTAACTCCTATTAATATGTATAATATACATTGCATAAATACACATATTTGTTAGTATTTTGCGAATGCGAATTTTCACAGACAAATGTGATATGCCAAAATATGCGAAATTTTATTGACTATAACATTAAAATTTGATACAAATGTTAAATGTCAATTTTTTAAAAATCGCCTAAAAGTAAGTCAAAACTAATTTTTTTTCACCTGTAAAATTGTACCTAAGCACTTTTTAAAAAAGTAAAGGGCACGCCTAAAAGTCCTTAATTACACCTTTTCTGCGATATATAGAATATAGCTTTCAAAGTTTGAAAACTCCGGGGGCTTAAATTTTACGGAATTTAGTGTTTTCCCTCTAAGCTAGCGGTCTTTTTTTCTAGATTTCAAGATTTTCGAAAAGCAACAAATTCTCATCATAAAATCTGCGGTTTGATAAAAACAAACAAGCAAACTGACTCTTCATTTCATTTTGAGAAGTCCATTAAAAATTTCAAATTTAATTATCTCTTTAACCAGTTATCGGATTTGGGTGATCGAGGTATCAATCGACGCGTATTTTTAATTAGAATTCAGTTTAATATTAAAGTTTTCATAAAAATTTGAATGAATAAAAAAAAACAAAAACAAAAAAAAAGATAATTTGGCATAATTTTTATGTACAAAGAAGCTCACCCTTTTTCACCATATATATTTTTAATTTAAAATGTTTATATTAAACTGAATTTTATTCGTCACAAAATTAAAAATATTGGAGCTAGAAATTGCTTTCGTCACTATTTTTTTGTGTAAATTATTATATGTTAATCACTACGGACGGCAGCTCTCGCTAGTGACGAAAGCAACCCGCAGGGCGCGAAAGGCAACTAGCCATATACTATATACAGCTAATATGGAATGTTTTTTTTTAGTAAGATCAAATATTTTAGACTTCTTTGACATTTTAAACGCTGAGTCGTTGCCATTTTATCCGCATATTGTGCGAATTAACAATAACATCCCAATACATACAATACAAATACATACTAAATTTAAAAAATTAAACTTATAATGGTTTGTTATTTCTAAAATCGTAAAATTGATTTATGGTACCCCAAATGAATACCCATTTTGTTAGCTTTTATAAAAGCTAAATCATAAATTATTTTACCCATATTTAGAGTTGTTCGATTGATACCAAACGGAGACTGCCAAGTCTCTTTTGTTCAATTGATGTTCGTAAGTGCTTCAAATTTATTTGAAGTTTGCTAAATAAACGATCTGGTGATGTGACAAAAAGCCTGTAAAAAAATTTAAGTCCTCAGAAACATTAAAATGGGCCTCAAATATCAATTTGAGTTGCTAAATGAAGCGGTCGATTGATTCTAAAAATGGAATTCGAAATGTACCAGCTTCTGGAATGTTTTTGGTATCATCTGCAGCCGCATATATAAAATGTTTTCGCACTTTTCGTTGTCTGATAAATTTAATTTTAGGATCAACCTCTCAACTTTCTTCCAAGTTCAGTCTTTTTGAAATATTTCAAAATTTCATATTTTCAGCGCCCCTAATAACTTAGCGCCCGGGAAAATTTGGGGTCAAAAATCTGTAACTTTTGAAATTTAAAAAAAATACTTTAATATTTATATTTTGTTTTCAAAGTATTAAAGTTGTTAATAAAAATTAGGTAAAAGAAAAATTTTTTTTTGCAATTTCTTAATTTGCGCTCTCTTTTTAATGACACGCCTACTTTTATTTTGTAATCGAAATTTTCTCTGAATTGTTCTAAATATATATTTAAAATTGTACACCGAAATCTCCCCCAGTTTAATAGCTAGCGCTTTTTCCCATCAGCATCAGCCAATCCTGCCATAGTTGATTGTTTGATCGTTTCAAATTATTTGCATCTGAGCATAGGCTATTTCTATGTCGTAACATGGCAAAATATCGTGGGTTATGTTACTAAATGTCAAAAATTTCCAAACCTTACCTCGTTTTAAAGATAAACTGATCAAAAGTTGCACTTCAACCGAATTTTTTCTCTTGTTCAGAAAATTTTTCGAATATTACCCCAACTTTGAAATTCTTTACACGCCACAAAAGTCTAACAAAAAATATAAAACTTTCTGTATAGTTTACTAGAACGGATCTCAATCGAACCTCATTATAATTTTTGCTAAACGGAAGAGCGCAAAATTTGTTTTGCCACGTACTTTCCTGAAAAACGCCATAGCGCGACGTCTAATCCCACGATGAATTTGCCATATCTGTAATGTGGTAAAATTTTATACTTGTACGGCAAGCAATTTGGCCTGTACAATGTTCAGTCAGTCAGTCAGTTGAACAAAGAAATTTATATACAAATATATATAGATTAATATCACAAGGAGTTACATGCACTTTATCAAGATACAAATTTTAGGAACTTTCAAATGTAGTGTTTACATTTTTAAGCAATAATCATTATCGTGACTTAGTTTGCGGCAATTATCGCATAAATGGAACTGAGAGGGTACTAGCGAACTAAGGGTGGGGAGGGTACTAGCCATTGACATGGCATTGCTTCGATTATTTAAAGACCAACATTCTGCGAAATGTTTAAAGCTCTAGTTTACTTCGTGTTATTTTTCGGCTTGTTGGACATTAGTTTTGCTTTCAATATAAGCACTTAAGTTTAAGATGGTAAGATAAGAAAGTTAAACTCAATTATAGGTAGGATGTAAAATGATTCATTAAACATTAAGCCATTACCCGATGGCTTAAAAACAAAAACTTTTCTAATGATTGGTAAAGATTAGCAACAAATTTGGAAGAAAAATGATTAAAAGCAAACAAAAGATGTCATTTCGGGTCGCCGATCACGAATATGAGTTCCATTTTTAGAAATTTTAAATGGCGGATCCAATATGACGGACACTTTTTTGAAAAAAAAAAAAAACACAAGTGGGCGGTTACGGTCGAGCACGCTCGACAGTAGGATACCCTGAGCCCAGGTACTCTTCAATAAAAGTTTATTTTCGACCAATTGTTCCTATGGCAGCTATATGATGCCGATTTGAACCAAATCTGTTCAGGATGTATAATACTTGTCAGAATGTATATTTTATCAGTTTGCTTCTGATATCTCAAAAAATAAAAAAATTCTTTACTTGATTTTTGATGCATCGTTCCTATGGCAGCTATATGATATAGTGGTCCGATCCAAAAATGAAAATAAACTTGATCTGCGTATGGTATCCAGGAACCTATATAAGAAGTTTAATGTCTCTAGCTTTTATAGTTTCTGAGATCGACGCGTTCAAACAGACGGACATGGCTCAATCGACTCGGCTGTTGATCCTGATCATATACTATATACTTTTTGGGGTCTGCCACGCCCCTTCTGCCTTTGACATACATTCGGCCAAACACATTATACCCTTTTTAGACCCCGTACTTAAAAAAAGTACAGGGGTCTATTGGGTTTGTTTTACCGAATATGTGCGTAACAGGCAGAAGGAGAATAGCAGCATCAGCATCCATCTGTCCGTCTGTCTGTATGAACACCTAGAACTTTGAGACTATAAGAGCTAGAGACACCAAACTTGGTATGTAGGTTCCTCTATACTGCAGGCAGATCAAGTTTGTTTCAAAATTTGGCTACGTCCACAAATCGAAAAAAAAATGCATATCAAAATTATAAGAGCAATTTAGAAGCTAGTGACACCAAATTTCGTATGTAGATTCCTCTATATTGCAGGCAGGTTAAGTTTGTTTCTGTTTTGAATCGGACCACTATATCATATAGCGCCCATAGGAACAGTCGGTCAAAAATCAAGTCTTAGTATGAAAAACTATTTTGTTTTATTAGATATCGTATCCAAACTTATAGAATATGCATTTAAGTAAGTCTTATACGTTAGTCTTATACGTCCTTACCAAAGTTGGTTCAAATCGGTCTACTATATCATATAGCTGTCATAGGACCGATCTGGCAAAAATCTAGCCTTAGTATGAAAAACTTTTTTGTTTTATGAGATATCATAACCAAACGTATAGAATATACATAAAACTTGGTTTTATATATTCTGTCCAAAGTTGGTTCAAAGCGGACCACTATAACATATAGCTGTCATAAGACCGATCGGGCGAAAATCGAGTCTTAGTATGAAAAACTTTTTAGTTTTATGAGATATCGTAACCAAACTTATAGAATATGCATTTAAGTTAGTCTTATACATCCTGGCTTAAATCGGTCCACTATATCATATAGCTGTCATAGGACCGATCGGGCGAAAATCAAGCCTTAGTATGAAAAACTTTTTTGTTTTATGAGATATCTTAACCAAATAATTGAATATGCATAAACCTTGGTGTTATATATCCTGTCCAAAGTTGGTTCAAATCGGATCACTATATCATATAGCTCTCATAGAACCGATCGGGCAAAAATCAAGTCTTAGTATGAAAATCTTTTATGTTGATAGAATTTAGGCTAACTTAAATTTTTTTAATTTTTTGATTATAAGTTTTTTCCATAGTACGTACGGTGTCTCCGACTGTCGAGTATGCTCGACTGTAGCACCGGCCCACTAGTTTGACCATTTTCAATGGGCTCAGGGTGTAAAAATCCATATTATATGCATTTGTGTGGCTGTGTAATTAACCAATACTTGAATGATATGAAAATGAATCATCTATACTGTATGTCAGGGAATGATCTAGCCAAACAGTTTATACATGTGTGGCTTTCAAATGGTCAACCAATAAATGTAACAGATATATGGGCACCAGGATAGTCTAACAATAACAGAAATTCAATTGAAAGGTGTGGTGAGCTCGGTTTTAAAGCAAGTCCAAGTGACAAGCCCGGTCTTAATGAAAAGCGATGCGAAACTTTACGCTCATTTATTTGCGTGGAACGTCAAGCCAAAACTGTTTCATTTTTCATTTGGTAATAATTGTTTTCAAAAATTGTAAATTAAAAACATTTATATTACCACTTATTATTAATAAATAATTGTGAAGTAAACTTGTAAATTAAATAAATTTATATTACCACTTATTATTAATAAATAATAATTGAGAAGTAAACTTACTTGTTCCAATTTAAAAGTCGTATATGCAGTCTTATAAGGTTTCAATATAAAATTATCATTTAAAAACAAATAACTTTCCTAACTCAGCTGTTTTCAGAGAAAGAATGCTAACAGCGCACATTGGGCCCAATGGCCGTTTTTTTGGCATAAAGTCTAAAAATGATGTTAACGAGCTGAAACTTTGTATATATCACTAATACAAATAGCTTAGAACGTAGAAAAAAAAATTGAAAATTTTGGACACGCCTACCCATACCGCCCATACAAGTACACATTGCGTATACGTATGGTAATTATAAAAATAGATAAATTTTAATTTCTCTTTATATGTAATGTAAGAAGTTAGTTAGATATTAAATTAAAACTAGTTTTCTTAACATTTAAAAAAATATAAAGGTAAAATATACAAAAAACAACTTATAAAAATTCGGATTCTTCTAACTTAAGCTTATCTTTAAGTTAAAAGTACCGCCAAGGCCGGATAAAGCCGGATAAAAGTTTATTACCAAAGGTTAATACACATATTCAACTTTAATTTAACATACATTACATGTTGCGCAACCCTGCGCCAAATTAGGTATGGTCTACAAAAGACGAACCCTTTGGTTAAGTTATTTCTGTTATTGGACATACAAATAACACACATTTATAACATTAAAACAATTATTTATAAGAAAACAAGTTTGGTTTTGCTATTCTACATACCCTGGCCTTCAATTTCCATTTTAAATATTTACTTTTAGTCCAAGGGTTAAAAAGTTAGACGCACACAAAGTCAACAAAAATTTCACGCCAATTTCATAAAAACAGACCGCTCTCTGAACAGCTGACTTTGAAAGTCGATAAAAATTTTAGGGCTTTAAAAAAATCGATATTTTTATCGATTCTTTATATATAGACTATCTACTACAAATCTGTAACATTAGAAGTGATTTTCTTTTCAATGCATTTTTCGACTTTATGCCAAAAAAACGGCAATTGGGCCCAATGTGCAGCGGATGAATTTCTTGCCACACAGTCTACGCAAAAGCTTCTCGCTTTCTTGTTGAGGTCGCAATTGATATTTGTTTATAATGTATTTAGGGAGCTGTACTTTTTTTTATGACTATCAGCTCGACTTGTCCCAATTTATTAATATTTCCAAAATCTCGACATAGTAGTGAAGCTTTAGTAGATGGATACAGATATCGCCTAATGAAAATAGACAGATTTTCTCGCTAGCCGAAAGCTGAGCCCTCAAATAATATGATTCCAGAAACAATTTCCGAGAGAGTATGGACTTGCAGGATTTCACGCTTCGGTTGTCCATTTACTATTACGACTGATGAACGATGCCAATTTGTATCAACACTTTTTAAATCACTGGCGAACACGTTAGGATGTGTCACATGCACGTACCAACAACATTTTACCATCCATAGTCTAACGGAATAATCGAACATTGGCACAGATCGATGAAAGTTTATTGAATGTGTTTTTTGTTTTCGACCGTCAAGCTTAAGGAGTGGTAATGCTATATCATCCTTTTCCAAGAAAGATTTCTTGCTTTTGAAAATAAATTTGCGTGATCTTTTCTGGCATATTGCCTGAATCTGTCCTTTTATAATTCGTGTGATACTTAAAAATATTCACCTAAAATATAATATTCTAAATATTGTAAACGAGTGAAATGAAATGAATTGGTTCCAGCAATTAATTCTGTGGACACTGTGAATAACGCTTAACATATTTTTACGCAAGTTCTTATAAGAAATTTATTTAAAACTAGTCGGCCGGTGCTACAGTCGAGCATACTCGACTGTCGGAGACCCCGTACTTACTATCCAAAATCAGTCACTTCTAAAAACTAAATAATATTTAAGATTACCATAAACTCTTATATATTAAATTTTTCGCCGCTCAAATTTACACAGTAAATTTATAATAAACATGAATTTAACATAGAATTTTAACTTAACGTTTATATAAATACCAATATAAAATTATTTAAATGAAATGATTAAACATGTATTCAAAATTTAATTGCCAGTATAACATTCATAAAGAACAATTTCATTAAATTGTAAAAATTAAAAAAAATAGCTTAAAATCAGCTGAAAAAAAAGGTGCTCCCGCCGGGAATCGAACCCGCGACAAAATTGCAAAAATTTTCAAAAGACAAAGGCTCGACGTGTTGAGCCACTCTCGCACTTATGTCTTTATCCTCCTAAATGGCCATATTGCTTGTTTTAGTGCTCAATTAAAAAGTAAAAGAAATAATTTATATTTTAACATTTAATGCTAATATTACATTTTAAATAAGCACTGAGTTTGTTTTAATATAAAATGAAATTGAATTCGAACATAAATAAATTAAAAATCCTTCGCCCACGGCAGAACTCGAACCCACGAGCACTGTCCGACTCCGCGACTCAGTACACTACGCCACCGAAGCTCACGTCTGAATGGACGCCAATTTGTTATATAATATGTAAATATCAATATTTTGTTTTATCAAGATATTCAAGTTTTAATTACTGCCAACGCGCCATCAACGAATTAAACAGCAAAATTTATTATTTGAATATCTTCGCTATTTACTGTGCGATTTTCAGCAAAAATTTAGGACAATTATATTTTCATCTGTGCAAAATCTGTTTCTGGCTTTCAAAATGCTCTTATAATTTGGATATTAAAATTTTCGATGTCGATTTGCAGGCGGTTAAGGGGGCGTGGCTGATTTTTGAAACAAACTTGATCTGCCTGCAGTATAGAGGAACCTACATACCAAGTTTGGTGTCTCTAGCTCTTATAGTCTCCGAGATCTACAGACAGTCAGACAGACAGACGGACATTGCTATATCGACTCGACTATTGATGCTGATCAAGAATATATATACTTTATAGGGTCTGCCACGCCTCCTTCTACCTGTTACGCACATATTCGGTAAAACAAACCCAATAGACCTCTGTACTTTTTTTAAGTACGGGGTCTAAAAATTCGGGAATCGCAGTTTGATAGGTCCGAATTTAAGGAATGATTGGTTGCAATACTGCGATATTCTTATCGACTTACGAAAGTATGGCATCAGCCGCTAAAATGTCGTATGAACGCTTGCTGTGTCTACCGATCGTCTATTTTCGAGTTCTTAATACACCATCGAGCCCACATCAATTTGTCAGTCAGTAAGGTCGAAATCAAAAATGGAAAGCGCTTTGGATTCTTTGATAATATTATTTTTTGTTATGAGGGAGCTTGCCCAGGGAGCTTTCTTACACCACGATTTCTATACCAGCTACTTAAAAAATAAGTAAAGGGGTATATTGTGTTCGTTGGAATGTATGTCACAGAAAGAGGGAGGCATCTCCGATCCTATAAAGTATGTATATTGTTGATCAGTATCAAAAGCCGAGTCGATATGGCCATGTCTATCTATCCGTCTGTCTGTCTGTACGAAAAAAAAATATCTCAGAGACTATCAGAAAACAAAAAAACCTCTACACGAGGCAAGAGTCTAGTGACGAAAGCAATTTCTAGCCCCAAAAATTATAATATCCAATTTTTCAACGAACAAAAATGAGTTTAATAAAAAAATTTTTAAATGAAAACATTGTTGAATTGCCAATATTTTTTGACAATTGTACGCGGGTACTATTTACCAAGAATGAATACAACTTGGATTTCAACAACAACGTTTATTTTGGCTAGATTGGCTTCACAATATGCGGCTGTGGCTTTTAACAATAAGCTTCGCCAGATCAACAACTAAAGTTATGTACAATGCAAAAACGCGGGAAAAATATGCTAGTGTATATGTATGTGTATGCAATCACAGCTGGAATCAGTTCACGACAAGCCTGCTCATCTAGTTCAGTACACGACAAGCATGCTCATCTATGCTGTGCCGATAGTTATATCGATAAACGGATTAGGCTGCTGCTGAATCCGACATACTCCCCCCGTTGGAAGCCTGTCTTTCAACAGAGTCCTTTAGCGGCAACAGACACAGCTTGTTCACTGCTCTTCTGATGACACCAGATGCTGTGTTCAGATCAGCCACACGGGCGACTCCATCCTTGCCAGGGACCAGATGCAACACCCTGCCAAGCAGCCAGCGCATGGGAGGCAGGTTTTCGTCCTTCACGAGTACCATGTCATTAACGCACAAAGATTGCGTTGGAGAACGCCACTTAGTTCGCTGCTGCAGAAGAGTCAAGTATTCTTCACGCCACCGTGCCCAGAACACCTGTTGCAGCTGCGACACACGCTGCTATCCATCTAGTCGGTTGTAGTTCAGCTTGGTCAGATCAGGCTCGATGATACAACTTGGGGGACCACCGAACAGTAAATGCGCAGAAGTCAGGACATCTAGATCTGCTGGGTTCTCTGAAAGTGCAAGTAATGGGCGAGAATTAACAACTGCACAGACGAGGGTGCGCAGTTCATCAAAGTGCAACACCGAGCGGCAAACAGAGCGATAAAAATGGTGCTTGGCCAACTTCACAGCCGCCTCCCATAATCCACCAAAGTGCGGAGAACGAGGAGGAATGAACTTCCAATCGATGTCATCGGCGAGGCAAAACTGCTGCACTGCCTTCAGGTGGGAATCGCTTAGCATCAACGTTTTTAGCTCAAGTAACTCGTTCTTGGCCCCAACAAAATTCGTTGCATTGTCGGACCACATCTGACTGGGCTTCCCGGGAGTAGCAATAAAACGATTTAACGCGCTCCGAAACGCCGCCGTCGATAGATCCTTAACCAGCTCCAGGTGCAAAGCCTTGCTTGTGAAGCAGATAAACACGCTGACATAACATAGCGCTCGCGTTCGAACCTCCGACTTATAGAAAAATGGCCCACAATAGTCGACTCCAGTGACCGTAAACGCTCGAACCGCTTCCAGACGCTCCTTTGGAAGACTTGCCATCATTGGTTCCACAAAGCTTGGCCTCGCTCGGAAGCACGTCACACATCCTCTTATCGCCTTGGTTACCGTTCTTAATCCGCCAATTGGCCAATACTGAAGTCGAATCTTGGCCAGAAGTGCACGGGGTCCGATGTGAAGATTCCTTTGATGAACCTGCACGATGAGTGCTTCTGTGATTGCATGACGCTGAGGCAGAATAATGGGATGCTGGCCATCATAATCCAAAGACGAATTGCAAAGCCGTCCACCAACACGAAGCAGTCCACACTCATCCAAAGAGGGAGCCAAAGCAGCAATGGAGCTTGACTTTCTCACATTCCCGTGAGACCGGATCTCTTTCATGTCGTCCCAAAGGTTCGTCATTTGCACAAGACTCAGAAGAATGCGAGTGCCATGATGAACATCTAAGACAGTTAATACAGGATTCCTTATTCGCTTGATAAATTTGTAGACATAGCCAAATGTGCGCTGCCTGGATCCAAATGAATTTGAGTGCTTACATCCAAGAGTGAGGTCTGCATGTTGAGATGTCACGATGAGTGCGCTCTTCCTCAACTCAATTGTAGGCTTTTCGGGAATGCAAGGCGCAGGCCAGCTTGGACGACCATCCACAAGATATGGCGGGCCATGGAACCAGAGATCGGATTGTGCCAACACTTCTGGAAGTGCGATGTCAGCTGGATTCCTATCGGTTGGAACATGATGCCATTGCATGCCGAGGGTCAACTGCTGTATTGCAGACACTCTGTTCGCAACGAAAACATTAAATTGGAAAGGCTGATCTCTAATCCAGGAGAGAACTACTGAAGAATCGCACCAGCAATAAAACTGGCTGAAGAAAATTCCGGTACGATTGATTTCATACATCAGACTTGCCAATAGCTTCGCTCCACAAAGTTTCAACTTCGGAACGGACAACGTCTTCAAAGGCGCAACTCGCGACTTGGAGCACAGGAGTCTACTTGTGACAGTCTGACCTCTGGTGACCACATAGACGCAAGCACCATAAGCCTCCAAACTGGCATCGCAAAATCCATGAATCTCCACCTCAGCATCTGCGATAAGCACGACTCTGGGAAACGAGACGTGTGGAATGTTCTGGAAACTACTGCATAACTCCTTCCATGCCGTGTCACGTGCTACAGGCAAACTTTCATCCCAAGTCAGTTGATCCTTGCAGAGCTGCTGAAGAAAAATCTTTGCTTTAGTTATGACTGGGCCTAATAGTCCAAGCGGGTCATAAAATCGGGCAACAATAGACAGAACTGAGCGTCTCGACGGCTTCACTCTAGAGTCTAAAACAGACAAAGAAAACAAAAGCGTATCAACTGCAGGGTCCCATACAAGGCCAAGGGCTTTGGTGACATCGCTTCCATCATCGAACTTCAAAAACTGTTCTCTGTTTTCAGCAGCTACTCCATCTAGGCCCTTCTCGTGACTCTAACACCATTTGCGAAGCTTGAACTGACCACGGGCCAATATAGCGCAAGTCTGATCCATCTTTTGCCTGGCTTCTGCCACTGAGCTTGTTTCGGAGATAAAATCGTCAACATAGAACTCCTGTTGTAGGGCCTTTGAACCAATTGGATAAGCATCACGCTCATCAATGGCCAATTGGTGCATTGCGCGTACTGATTGAAATGATGCAGATTTGGTTCCATAAGTCACCGTATCCAATTTGAATACCTTTATGCCCTCCTCAGGCGAATCTCTCCACAGAATGCATTGATACAAGCTATCAGGCATGGCAACTCGAACACAGCGGTACATCTTACAAATGTCAGCTGTTAGCGCTACAGGATATGTGCGAAAACGAATCAAAATATGAAGCAGCTTTGGCTGTATGATTGGGCCGGCCATCAACACGTCGTTAAGAGAGTATCCTGAATCGGTCGACGCAGAGCCATCAAACACCACACGCAACTTTGTTGTGGTGCTGTCCTCCTTCAAGACGCAATGGTGAGGAAGAAAATACTTGCAGCAATCTATGGACTCAGGAGCAACTTGCGACATGTGGTTCAGATCCAGAAACTCTTTGATGAAAGCTGAATACTGCTCCTTTAGATGCGCATGAAGGCCCAATTTACGTTCAATGCTGAGGAAACGACGATATGCCTGGTCATAGGAGTCACCTAGAAGCTCTGCACTGGGCTTCAAAGGCAACCGAGCCATATATTCGCCAGACGGCAAACGAGAAAAGTTTTTTACAAAGTGCTGCTCGCATTCCAATTCTTCCTTGCTGGCCTTTACCATGGGCTCTTCCAAACTCTCAATTTCCCAAAAACGCCGAACCAAGTCATCCAACCTGAAGTCCAGCTGAGCAGCCTCGCTGATAAGAGCGCTGCCAGTAGACAACAACGAAGTGCTACGATGCTTCTCAAAACCTCCAGTCACGACCCAGCCAAGGCGCGTCTTTTGAAGCAGCGGCAATCCTGGCAACAGCATGATTTGCCCAACAGATAGCAGCTCATAGAAAAGGCTCGCTCCAATTAAAATATCCACTCGCTGTGGCTTTTTAAACGCTGGATCAGCCAGTGTAATTTTGGAGGGAATCTTGCAATCCGACGTGTCGATTGCGAAGCTAGGCTGACTGTTGGTAATAGTTGGGGCCACAAGGGCGTCAAATGTGGCTGAATACTCTGACATTGACGACTTCATCTGAATTTTTACAACTGATCCGTCAGTAGAAACGCTCGTGTCTCCGAGACCCGTGACGACGGCCGAAGATCTGGTTTTCTTTAAATGCAGCCTCTGTGCGAAACGAGAAGTTTCCATGTGCAGCTGAGAACCAGAGTCCAGTAACGCTCTGCACGGAACCAAAGATCCAACGCTATTTCTCACCTGACCACCGCGGTGGCCAAAACACGACACCAGACTGAAGACCTTGGGCAGCAAGAGAGGTAGCAGAGTGAGCTGTAGTCGACGGGGGAATACTGGCGGCAGACGATGTGCTTGCTGGTCCTACTGACTGAGAATCAGAAGAGGTAGCAAAATGCAACAGGCTGTGATGCTTTCCTCCACAGGTGCGACAATGACTGCTGCTACATGAACGAGTTTGATGCCCTTTCTTTAGACAGTTGAAACATAGAGCCAGTTTTTTTACCTCCTTATGGCGCAGAGATGGAGACAAATTTGCAAATCTACTGCATGAATAGATTCCGTGGCCGCGTTCATCACAGAAACCACATCCACCTTGGCTAGTCTCGGCCACAAAGGCCTTTCTTGGGTTAGCATTTTGGTTAGACTTGCCCATATGAGAATTTGCTGACGTCGAATATTGTATGCTGTCCAGCTTCTGGCATCGCCTTTCCAGAAACTCAAAGAATTTATCAGCTGTCGGCACCTTGTCCGAGGAGCAAGCGTCATCCCACTTATTTTGGGTTTTCACGTCCAATTTCTGAAGGAGTGTTTGCACAATAAAACATCCTGAAATCTGCTCCGAATTGCCCAATGTCTTTAACGCACACATATGCGAGTTGACCTTGTCAGAGAATTGCCGAAGTTGTGACGCCGACTCGTTGTCTACCCTCTTGAGCCCAAGAATCTCCTTTATATGTGCCTGGAAAACAATACGTTTGTTACTAAAGCGTTTATTAAGAATATCTAGAGCCGCACGATAATTGGCACCGATAAAATCCAACGATCTAACCGCATCCATCGCAGGACCAGACAGACATGAGCGAAGATGCTGCAGCTTCTCAATGTTGGTCAATTCGGGATCCTTGTCAACGACAGACTCAAACATTGCGTAGAAATTGGCATATTCCGTATAGCCATCGGAGAATGTAGGCAGCTTGAGCTCGGGCAAACGCGATCTATTGGCCACTATCACGGTTTGATTAAGAGTGTCATCATAGCGCCCAAATGTCGAATGTGGCGGGGCACTTGACTGATGTTTTTGAATAATTACGCGCACACGAGCCTCGAGCTTAGCCATTAAATCGTCAAAGTCATCGCGCACTTTGCTGCCAATTTCGTCGAAGTCGAGTTCTTCTAACGAATTATGCGCGCCGTTAAAGGTAGATTTAGTTTGCTCAATACGTAATAAATGCACTTCTAGCTCGACAGGGTCTAGATCATTAGCTTGTTTGTTGATAAATCACTTTCGAGATTTTTAGCGCGTTCAAACAATGCAGACACTTTGCGTTTGAAAAAGGTCACCCTGTCTGCAATTCGCGCACTATCAGCGTCTGTGTTTGCCATGATGGCGCTTGGCAACAATGTAACGGCGAAAGAAATGAAAGCAACGACAAAAGTCAGTAACCGCACAGCCGCTTATGTACAAGCGTATGTATATAAGAAGGCTGAGAATGACAACAACAACAACGAGCGAGAGTCTAATTGCGGTGCCTTTCCCAATATGACACACAATATGACACTTTGAAACTGTTGCTTTGCAACACACACATATGTATGTATGATTATGCACTTGATTTGTTTTCAGCGAACACAGAACTTCACTGCACAATTGAATGTTATTTAGCCAATCTCGCCGGGGCCTCCAAATGTTGAATTGCCAATATTTTTTGACAATTGTACGCGGGTACTATTTACCAAGAATGAATACAACTTGGATTTCAACAACAACGTTTATTTTGGCTAGATTGGCTTCACAATATGCGGCTGTGGCTTTTAACAATAAGCTTCGCCAGATCACAACTAAAGTTATGTACAATGCAAAAACGCGGGAAAAATATGCTAGTGTATATGTA